>OX451739.1:1280306879-1280917361 GCA_948472305.1 Vicia faba | reverse complement strand
GCTAATCTTTTGACATAGAGTTAATTGTAATTGATTGTGTTGATGTTAGATCCTTGATATTATGAACAAATATGGATAGATCCGGAAATGGTTGATTCTTGAGCTTAATTGTGTTGTGCCTAAATGTTAATTTTCTGGAATTTTGATTACTAACTTGTGTTGTATTTGTTCTATGCTATTCACCTCAATGTATATATTCTTGTTTACTAATTCCTAGTACTAATATTCAAGTCTTGCTTACTAATATTTAGTATTAAATTCTAATTTTGCTCACTTTCCATAACATGTAATATTGTAATTGTGTGAACATGCATACACTCATACTAACATTTGCATATCCATGAGGTGTAACATCTTCCATTTGACTCAAGACACATTACCAACCTCTTTTTATACATAAAAACTTGAGATAAGTGGAAAATGTCACAATTCTTGAATTTTTTCTAACCCTTGACATAATCTCATTTTGAGCTAATTTCCTAACCATGATGAGTTTTTACGTTTATGATTAGTGGAACTTGACTTTCTCTATAATTCTGGAACTATTGGTGTACTTTATTTTCAGTTTCTGATACTTTTTCCCGCTTTTCGCTACTGCCATACGACGAAATTGACCTAAAAGTCCCGCTTTCGGGCAGAATTACTTCAAACCGAGTTTGTTTTTGAGTCTGTTGACACGTTTGCAATTAACCATGTGATTTTCGTTTAATTCCGGGTCGATAAATTTTGACGCCTATTTCCCGATTTTACAGTTTTTGATACCGATAGACTCGTACCTTGTGCTTTGACTTTTGCTTAACTTGTATTCATATTTCCTTGTTTATTTGTATACCTTTGCACTTATGTTTGCTTGCTTCGAATTCATTCCATATACACTTTGTGATTTGACATAGTCGTTTTTACCATTTTGTGGCATCACTTGATTTTCATATTATGAGCTGATGATGTAATTATCGGTTGCTTTCTTGTTATCACTAAATTGTTTATTGATTTTGTACAAGGATTACCATAAGGGATTTTGATGACGCTTACTTGCTCGGTATTCCACTTTATTTGTGGGATACCGCATTTCTCATGTGTCGACATCTCGGTACTCCACTTTATGTGTGGGGTACCACTCTTTGCATGTTGCTATCTTTTGTCCCTCAATTATGAGGCGTATACTTATATATTGTGTATTGTCTAGATCGTTGGTTTTCAGGTAGGATACTTGTTCAGTTGTATCTGACACACACTACTTATGTTGCTTTGGTGCTTTGACGCATGTTCTGACTTTGTTTATTGCTGATGCTAGCTTGTTTAAGATTCTCTGGATTTCTTGTTGTTGTCAGTTTAGTAATATATTTTTGCTTGATTGGTAGTCCAATTTATTTCCTTTATCTCTCACACTTTTTACTACATTTTACAGTTTCCTGATGCCATGAGAAGTAGGATAGAGATGTATGATGGGGACTTCCGTTGCTGATCATGTCAGGAACCCCTCTGGTTTATTTAAAGACCCGTTTAGGGAAATTCCGCATTATATTCTATTATATGTTACTTTTGTTTGGCTTGTTTAAAGACCCACCTTTGAAGTGGGCATTCTGTAGGCGTGTTTTCATTTATGCCCAAAGACCTTAAAGAAGGCGCCCATTCTCATTCCCTCATTAATAAGTCCTCAAAAGGAGGCGAGTGGAAAGGGTTCGCAATCAACCCCACATTTCATTTGTGTCATCCTTAGCTCGTGACACACCATGATGCTTTGGAGTATGTTGCTCTTGTTATCGAGTTGGTCAGATGGAAAAGGGATTTATAATTAATCACCTACACTTTGTCTTAAGCTCATGTTGGTCGACGTTGACACACTATGTTTTATCACTTTTCCCCTACTCTTCTTTCCTGGTAATACGATACCATGGTATAGACACTTTTGTTCCCACATATAGCTTGTTTGCCTCGGTTGATATGACCTTTTGGCTAAAGCTTCCCATTTCCTACCTCGATGCGCAATATCTTGGTTAGGCCTTTGTGACTTGAGCTAGTGTGCGCTTCTCATTTCATGTGTGTGCTCTCTGGAGCTTGTGGATTGTTTGTTTGTTTTTATCTTTGTGTATACCACGTTCCCTTAGGCTTTCAATCATTGTATATTCCCTTAGGATCGCTCGATTAAGGTAAATTTTGAGTTAGACATTAGGATATGTATCTATGTATGCTAACGTAGGTAGAGATTTCCCTTTCAAACTCGATCTTAGGACCATCATTGTATGATAATATTAGGGATTAGATTTAGGGTAGTCCCCCTTAGATGTTTTTCTTTCTTTTGCATCCTTAAGACTAAAACCTTTTTCTTGGAAAATGTATAAAACATCTAACAACTATCAAATCCTCTTTCAAGGTAAAAAACACCAACCAACTCAAACATTTTTCTGCCTTCGGGCTTTGCATCAAAACTATCAACTTTTCAAAAAGAACATGTTAATTCATTTCTGTACTGATGCGTGAGTCTCCAAAGGTCGAACTGCGGCAAAAGGAAAATTTTATATTGTTCATTAAAAAACACACAACAAGCCGAAACATGTGAGCTGAACTACGACGCTTTGATTTCTTAAAAAGGATACATAGGCATATGGTCATGGGGCTCACCCGAGCAAAACTGTAAATATTTACTTCTTTTCCCTGTGTTTTCTTTTGCATGCATTTTCTTTTTAACTCTTAAGCATTAGATTTGAGCACACCCTTTGATTAGAACAATAAGAATGGATACCGTAGAGTACTACGAGCGTGTGGGGTGATAATACATTCCCCTTGCATAACTGACTCCCTTACCCGATCTCTCGGTCGTTTGATCGTGATTTCACCATTCTCAGTTTTATTGGATGTTGACCTTTCCCTTCCCGTGGAATAAAAAATGTTCGATGGCGACTTTATTGATTTCATATTGATGATTTGTTCAGCCGGTTTTTTCAAAATGCTATAACACGAAAAAACATACAAGGGATGTTATGTTCAATCATTGTGGTTACGATAGAATTATTCAAAATTATATGAAATAAGTATGGCATGGTAAAGGAACAAAAAAGAGACATTTTTCACAAACAATTGAAGATGATGAATGCATGGCTGATAATCTAGAAGACATCATTTGTAATATTAGAGTAGATGCTTTCAAGAAAGCTAGTATGGTAGATACTTTACAAAGAGCCATGGAAGATTCATTTTACCATGGATGTAAAGGTTTTACAAGATTGTCAGTTGTGTTGAGACTATTTAATCCTTAGGGAAGAGGTGAGTGGACGGATAAAAGTTTCACTGAATTGCTTGAATTGTTGAAAGAAATTCTTCCTGAAGGTAACACGTTGCCAAACTGTACTTATGAGGCCAAGAAGATATTGTGTCCAATGGGTTTGGACTATGTCAAAATATACGCTTGTCGTCATGATTACATATTATATAGTAAAGAGTTTGAAAACTTGAACGAGTGGCCAAGGTGTGGGGTGTCGCACAGAGAATGATTGAATCTTTTGTCGTAATGTTAGTGATGCAAAGAATACTAGATGGCATGCAGATGAAAGAGTGTGTGATGGAAAAATTCGCCATGTAGCTGATTCATTGCAATGGAAGAAAATTGATTCCTTAGTTCCAGATTTTTCTCTTGAACAAAGGAACCTTATGCTTGGACTTGCCACCGATGGAATGAACCATTTTGGTAATTTGAGTACTAACCATACGTCATGACCTATTCTTTTCTTAATTTAAACCTATCTCCATGGTTGTGCATTAAGCGTAGGTATGTGATGCTATCAATGATGATTTCGGGTCCAAAACAATCAGGGAACGACATAGATATTTATTTATCACCCTCGATTGAAGATTTAAGACTTTTGTGGGAGGAATGTGTTGATGTTGCTGATGTGTATACAAGTGATAAATTTAAGTTGCGTGCGATGTTGTTTTGCACAATCAATGAATTTCCTGCATATGATAATTTGTATGGGTATAGCGTCAAGGGTCATAAAGCGTGTCCTATATGTGAAGTTGATACATTTCACCACCAATGACAAAAAGGAAAAAAAGACAGTTTATGTTGGGCATCAGAGATTTCTAAGACCAAATCATCTGTATCGTAGATTGTGTAAGGCTTTTAATGGAGAGAAAGAGTTTGGTATCGCTCCAAAACCCTTAACCAGGAAGGAAGTTTATAGAAGAAAACAACACATTAAAGTTGCCTTTGGAAAGAAACAAAAAATCCAGTGGAGAAAAAAATCTTGGAAAAGAGGTCAGTGTTCTTTGATTTTCCATACTGGTCCAGTCTTGATGTAAGATATTGTCTTGATGTGATGCACATGGAGAAAAATGTATGTGATAGTTTTATTGGAATACTTCTCAACATTAAAAGCAAGACAAAAGATACTAATAAATACCGCGAAGAGATTGTGATAGGTATACAACAAGAATTAGCCCCAAAAGAAGTAGGAAGTAGAACCTATTTGCCCCCAGCATATCACACTCTGTCTAAAAGAGAAAAAAGTTTTGTGATTGTTTGTAGGGTATCAAAGTTCCTAATCAAATATGAAGAAACTTATGTAAGAGAATGATCACAAATTAATTTTCTTAAAATCTCATGATTGTCATATCTTGATGCAATAACTTATACTAGTGGCTATCTATGGCATCTTACCCAGAAATGTGAGGGTGACTATAACAAGATTGTGCTTATTCTTCAATGTTATATGTATTAAAGTTATAGATCCTGGAAATTTAGATGAATTGGAACACAAAGCTATAATTATCTTGTGCCAATTAGAGATGTTTTCCCTCCATCATTCTTTGACATTATGGTTCACTTAGTTGTTCATCTAGTAAGGGAGATTAGAATTTATGGTCCAGTTTATTTGCGGTGGATGTATTCGGCAGAGCGTTACATGAATTCAAAGGGTATACAAAGAATCATCACCGTACAGAAGCTTTGATTGTAGAAATGTACATCACAGAAGAAGGTATTGAGTTTTGTACAAACTATTTGTTAGATGCAAATGGTATAGGAGTCCCTGAGTCTCGTCATAACAGATTTTATGATGGTAGAGGTATTCAAGATTTAAATGTTAAGACACTTAGTCGAAAAGTAGTTTTTAAATAACATTTGTATATATTGAATAACCTTAGTGAAGTTGATCCTTCCTTGTCCGCGCATAAAGCTCTTATAAAGGAAAAATACTCCAGAGGAATGAAAAATGGTTGTTGACGGAGCATAAAAAAACTTTCATAAATTGGTTTAATGAAAGTATTTCTAAAGAGAGTGGTGCATCAGATGACTGCAAATGGTTGTCACGTTTGCCTAAGTTTAATGTAATTACTTGGAGTGCATATAAATTTAGTAAATATTCATTCTACACAAAATCAAAGGATGATTGTAGCACAATGCAAAATAATGTGTTATGGTTGAGGCTGAATCCATGTACTTTTCTAGTTCCAAAGATAATAATCCAATACTAGCATCTAGAGTGTACTTTGGGACCATTGAGGAGATTTTGGAGATTGGAGTAAAACTGGAGTAGAAACCGGTGAATTAGGATTCACAAGGGTTGGTCTTTGAAAGGCAACTTACAAGAACGAACGACTCATCATGGAAAACCAAGAAAAATAATTTTTTTATGTTACTGATCCATCTAACCATATATTATCAATTGTTCTTCGAGGAAAACATCTTCCCAATAGTACTGATGAAAATCAAGATTTTCACTAGGAGACTCCTTGTTTAGCAACACGTGTACGTCAATCATCTGAAGAAAATGATTGAGATGATGTGCATGTTATTCGTTGTGAAGAGGGCATATGGGAAAACTAGTAAGTAAACAGTTTATTGCTTTTGTTTCTTAATCATTTCTTTTAGTTTTGATGTAAAATTGTAAATTTTGTGCCATTTTGAGTTTGAATTTTGGTGCAATCAATGAATATTCTTATTTCAGATTAAGGAATTGGCAAAATGAACAATGTCCCTGTTTCAGGAATCTACAAAATATGGTTCTGTATTCCGTAATATGGTTCTGTAATTCAGGTGCAGACGACAGTAGATAAAAATTAAATATTAACCCCTCGGTTTCTATAGTAAATCGAGGTAAGAATATCAATATGTTACTTCGGTTCTATAAAACACCAAGTGCTAATATGAGGCGCGCCATTCAATTTTGAAAATAATAAAAATGTTGATGATGGGAATCGAACCCACGTGCAGTTAACTTGTCCCCTCACTATTTTAATATCTGAGATAATAAGATGTAACCTTTTATGACGGTCTTATTTACCTCGTTTCCGTTACTATAATACGGTGGGAGAACTAACTTTTTAGTTTTATCCAAATATGTAGATAGAAAGAGTCGCCACTGACTTTTCTTTTATCCAATATTTAGGAAATGTGAAAAGAACAAGAAAGACCTTGATAGATTTTGAGTTCGGGAGGTAAGTTATGAAAAGGGAAGGTGTTAGCACCCTTTTCATCCGTAGTCATCTATGATCTCTTAATCGCTAGCTCACTTTGAAAATCTGCTTCGTGTATGTGATTTGTTTGAAAATGTTTTTGAAAAGCCAAAGTACGACCAACTTTGTAATGACTCTTATATCAGTTCTCAAGAACGCGTACAAAGTGTTTAAAAATATTTTGTTTAAAAAATGTGATGTGTAAAAATGTTTTGTTTGTGAAAAATTATGAGCAAGCGATTAAAAGTTCCTTACCCACTAAAGTTTGTTCTTATTATTTTCCTTCTCCTTTAGAGATAGTGTTATCCATACCATTAGTTGGTAGGTAGCCCTATCTATTGGATGTGAAGGGACATGCGTAGGATCATCGAATGGTCATTAAAGGCAACTTATAAAGATACTTTATAAATTTCATATCAGGGGGACTAGATCATTTTTCGTAGGCAACATCGAAGGATCGTCGAGGGACTATGATCTTTATTTGATGGTCTTTTTCTAAGGTATCCCCATTTTTCGAGGGACATGACCATTATTTCTGAAGACAACGAAGAGAGGTTATCCTAGAGGTGTGGGTGTGAAAATTGTGTTCAGTTCAATTATATTATCTTGTATTATGGTTTTCTAATGTCTTGTTTTAGATCTTGCCATACATGCCTAGTTACTAGCAGTATAAAATATAACAGAAAAATAGAGGTTCAAAAAGTAAACTCTACGCTCTTACAAGGCTTTAGGGTAGTTACATGAGAAAATGCGGAAAAGTAAAATGCGGAATTTAAACCTAAGCTATTACATCCTGTGAGCAGTTACATAATAGAAAAAATACAGAAAAATAAATCTAAGCTATTACAAGAATTGTACGACCTATACATTCGTCTAAGAATTTAAAAGAAATAAGAAAAATGTTAGGAAAAGTGTTTGAATGTTTGTTTATGTTTTTTTAGAAAATAATTTGATGTTAATTAAATAATTAAAACCCTAAGTCTAATTAATTTTAATTAATAAAAATACCTAAAGTCTAATTAGTTTTACTATTAAGAAAATATTAATTAACCTAATTAATTAGTAAATAATAAAAAAATGTCAAAAATTAATTATTGATTAAAAAAAACTAAACCTAATTTGTTAGGGTTTAAAAAAGGATTAAAATTTATTAATGGTTGATTAAGGAAATAATTAAGAAAAAAGGAAAAAATTAAGGTTAAAAAATCAAGGAAATTAGGTTAAACAAAAAAAAAAAGGTAAAACTGCATGGGGTGGGTGTTGAACCCATGCCCTTTTGCTTCACAGCTCCATAGCTTTCCACCAGGTCAAGCGCTCGTTTGTGTTTGGAAACAGGTGCTGCATAATATATTGGAAACCTGTATAATTTGGAAAATAGCAACAAAATTATTATTAAGTGTAGGGATCAAACACACGCCCTTGAGGTAAGAAGTAACTTTGTATGCGCGCGCTTGCCACTGGGGTAGCTATTACATCCATTAATATAACAAAACAAAAATAATCTATACAAAAACAAAATCAATGTACCGGAGAAGCGCCGGAGCCCTAGCTCCGGTCGTCTTCTCCGACCAGGCGTTTCATGGTCCTGCAAAAACAATGCACGTTAGCAAGAAAAAATGACCCTATCCCCCTAAATCTATGTCTGTGAATTCAATGATGCCATTAGTTTTGGCTAAATCGTCTTGTACAATAATATACGAACAAGATTAGGCAAATCGGTTCAACAATGGTGCTAGGCTATCCTGACGCTATGGGCTTCATGCAAGGGATCATAACTGTGTTATAATCTCATGAACATATTAGAATAGTTAATTTCAATCAAAACATCATGAAAATTAAAATACGAATTTAAACAAAAACATGAAACCGACGATACATGGAATGTAGGTTTCAGGCACTTTTGATCATCATGAATGATCCCAGTTTACTCTATGGTACCCCGAGAGTTGATTTGAGTGGTTGGTTGGCCTTGAGGATGACTGAAAATAGGATTTCGAGTTTGCTCTATTCTTGACAAAATTTGAGATTTTGAGAGAGTGTTCTTGAGCAACTTTTTTTTCATGTCCCCTTGTCTGGATATGATGAGCATATATATAGGAAGAGATTAGGTCAAAAAAGATGGGCTTGGACATCTTGGAAAATCTATCTTTGATTTTGTTTGAAAAATAGATTGGAATAAGATAAAAACATAAATATTTGTTTGGAAAATAGCTTCACATGGTTTGTAATGTGACCTTGGGCCTCCAAAAGATCAGAATCAAAAGCCTTTTATGCCTTATACCTCCACTTAACATTTATTTGATTTAATTTTGAATTTAAATGAATAAAATCAAAATAAATGAAATAAAAATAAAAATGGTACATGAATGGACTTAGAGGTCCCTTATGAGGTCAATAATACGTTTGGACTTTAAAAGATAAGTCCATTAGTCCAAAAATTCAAGTTTACTCAATTTGGATTTTATGCATTTTCTCAAAATTTCCCAACTTGCACAAATCATAACTCACTCAATTTTTATCATATGAAGATGATCTTTGACTTTTTGAAAATCTCAAGATGTCCCCTACAATATTCATGTTGGTCATTTTTTCATTTGAAGACATTATCTTGATGTAAATTGCTTTGACAAAAAGTGTCTTTTTGTTGACTTTTAAAATGACCCGTAATGTTTTGGCCCATATCTCTCAAATGAAGCATTTTTTGACCTTGAGCTTAGAGAGACAAAGTTGTATAGAATTGAATTTCCATCAAAATTTTCTTTGGTTGAGAATTTTATGATGAAGTATATGAAAGTTATGCTTGGTCAAAGTTCAATTGACTTCTCCTTAAGAAAACCCTAATTTAGTAACTTTTGACTTTTGATGAATCTTGAGTTTCTTGATGAATCATGACCAAACCTTGATAAAATGATGAACATGAGTTTAAAATATTGATGTTGACCAAAAATCTTGAAGTTTGACTGTAAATTGGTCAAAGTTGACTTTTTGTTCAATATAGTTGATTTTTAATCATCTGAGTAGTTAACTGAGCAAACTTATGTTGCAAGGCTTGAAATTTGGCATGAGGATTCTTTGAAGCATATGGGGAACCATGAAACTCACTTGAAGCATTAGAAGTACAATTTCATTTGAGAAAACCAAAATCCTAATTGTAGGACACTTCTTAGGAGGAGGGTTCATATGATCAACTCTTGACTAGTCTTGAGTACTTGAGAACCCTAGGAGCACGATGAGGTATTTTGAACCAATATTGTCTTAAAAATAGGAGGATAAATTTTGGGGTACAACAGTTACTAACATCAAACGTATTTCACGTCCGACATTAGATGTGTTTTTTGTAGTAGTGTTTATTTTCCTGAACATTATCATAAGATATATCACATGTTTGAGTTCTATTTAGGAAAACAGATATATCAAAATCATTTCATTTTCTCCCCCTTTGTCATCAATAAAAAATAATGAGTAATAAGCACAAGATTGAATAAGGACGAGAACATGAAAAAAAATTATTGAAGAGAATAAGGATTTAAAAACACGGGATGAAAATCTTAAAACACGATAAGAAAAGAAACTACAAGAGTCAAACAAGAGAAGAACTAAGGACAAGAAGGTTTAACCTCAAAGTCCATCTTGAATGGCAATTTTCTTGGGTTTGTAGCTTCTAGAAGCTTTCAACTTCTCACCCTAGGTTTTCGAAGAAACATCAACCATAGTGTCATACCCCAAATTTGCCCCTCTAAATAATCGTTTCATCTTTTATTAGTCATTTAGGATTTTGGTCATTATTATTAATAGTTTGTTCTAAAAAGGATTTAAATTCTAAAGAAGGGGTGTATCATTTGGGGCTTATAGGCCCATTTAAGTTTTTGGGGATTATTTAATAAAACAAAAGGGGGGTTTATTTGTTTAATGGACCATCAAAATCTGATGGCACATTAAGATCTGGTTAGGATAGCAAGGAGGTGCGTTTTTTAAATTCATTTAGCCCATTAAGTTATTTTTTGAAGTCCGTTTAGAATAAACAAGAGCGTGTGTTTTTAGTTGGGCTAGAGATTTTATTAATACTAGAGGCCCAGATCGGGTCATCTTTTTTTGAAAGCCCATTTATTTTTTGGAACAGAGGTCCACCTGCGTTATACAACTTTGTTGTATTTGTTTTAAATAATTATTATTACTATATTATTAGTAAATATTTATATTATTATCAATTGTATTATTATTAATATAATAATAATAATTATTAATTTTATTTATATGTTATTTTGATTCTTATCGTTGACTTAGTCAATTAAGGGATATAAATCCTAATTTTGCGATCTGCAAACGGCGCAACCCTGTTCATCACCTTCAAACTTAAACTACCCAAAAACATGACAAGCCCAAAACAACTATTGTATGGATTAAATAAAATCAAAACAAATCAAATATTACAAAAAAAATCAAGTATTTATAATTAATAGAATCTGATCGTATCAATTACAATAAAAATTATCCAAAATTACATCAATTATATAATAAAATCTAATCTAATTCACAACCAAATCTGAATAATCTGAATCAAATCCTTAATTCAATCAGCAAATCTGTAACGACTAATCATATAAAATTTCCTAATATATCACTATTTATAAACTATATAAACCCTAAGAATTAAGAAGAAAATGAGAAAGAGATTATAACAGAAGAAGAGGAAAAGAAGAAGCAGGAGTCATGAGTCAACCTTCCTGCCTGAGATCTGGGTTTCAATTTCTGAAACCCTAGATCTGTGTTTCAAACCTCACCGCCGCACCGTTTCCGCCACATCGTGTACCTATGAACCAAATAAAGAAGAAGAGATCAAAAAGGAGAATTAGAAAACTAGAAAAGGACTCATACAAGAAGAATCACTGCATGAGAGGTAAGCCGATTCACTTAGCTTATTGTTGTAATTGTTGAATCTATGATTTGTGTTTGATTTTTAATTTCTGGATTTCTAAGGGTTAGGGTTCATTAGGGTTCTTGTTTAAGGTTAGGGTTTATCAGGGTTAGGTTAGGGTTCAAACGATTGTTGGTTTATGGGTTTTAGATTAGATTAGGGTTCTTCATGAACCCTTAGGGTTCTTAGGGTTCATATGAACCCAGACGGTGGTTTGGTTTGAATGCGGTGGTGCCTTGGAGCAGCTGCTGGCGGAAGCGATTTCCGGTCGGTGGCGCCCAGGGCGGAGGCGATTTCCGATGACAAAAATCTAGAGAGAAGCTGGAGCTTCTCTCTCTAACCTCAAACGGACGTTGTTTATTTTTGTGAGAAGAGAGAGAACGAGAGCAAAAAATAAGCCCTAGGCTTAGGAATTCGTTTTTATAGACACTCTCTGTATCCTATACATTAATCTTATTGTGCACCCTCAACTTCCACCATGCGATATTCATCAAATGTTCCTGTTCTGGACTGGCCCGACAGCCAGAGTGGGCCCAGCCTAAGACCTTTCTCTAGTAGGTTCCACACGACCATTAAACGAGGCTTCCCCATTACCGTCGAGCACCATCATTTGTTTGTCCTCCTGAATTGTTGATAACCTACTATGAGCGATGAGAAACTCTCAGTCTGCCCGACACTGAGTTGCCCAAACAACCAGGAGCTGACCAGACCACTGCCCGTAACTTACCTCCTCCTCGGGACCAACGGCTAGTTACGAGCATACCTGCTCGGTGTGACTAAGTCTTGGCAATTACCTATTTTTGTGGACCCACATATCCAGGCCCAAGAACAAGAATCAATGGCTACACGTCAGGGGAATTATATAAACCCTCACACATGTGAGGGTCAGGTATCGAATATTCATTATTCGCTACTAAAATCCTAACACTTTGTTTGTATCACTTTGCTCCCTTACTTACTTGATCGTCATAGTTCCTTGCAGGTACAACCCCCATTTTTCCTCCTCGACTTTTCTGCCCAATAGAAGATCGTCATCAACCACTTTGCAGGTTCTGATCACCGGTAAGATCAGTGGCACCATTTTGGGGAACCTATCTTCCCTATTTTCTACTCCTCATAACCTGAAAAGAAAGACCCTCTACATTCAACAATCACGGCTAACTGTGATGATCATCATCCATCTGGAAAGATTCCGCTTTCCCGGAACTCTCACGACCCATTCTGGACAGAGATTTTGAACTCACCCCCCTCGAGAACGATCCCACCTGAGGAGTAAAGATAGGAGTTGGCCTCCCCGACTTAACAAAGAAGTAGCTCGAAACCTGCCTAAGGGAGAATGTCGACCTATTCACCTGGAGCACGGCCGAGATGCCTGAAATAGATCCAGAAATCGCATGCCATCACCTGACCATAGATTGTACCCTTAAGGCGATCGCTCAACACAAAAGAAAACAGTCCCCCGAAAAAACGGAGGCTGTCGAACTAGTTGTAAAAGATCTCCTAGAGGCATATTTTATTTTTGAAGCCCAGTACACAACATGGCTTTCAAATGTAGTCCTTGTAAAAAAATCTAATGGAAAATGGAACATGTGCATTGATTATACTGATCTCCATCGGGCTTTCCTGAAAGATGCTTATCCCCTCTCTAATATTGACAAATTGGTCAACAACTCGGCGGGTTTTAAATTACTATCGCTTATGGATGCATATCCTGGATACAACCAGATTCTGATGATGAAAACAAATAAAAAATACACCGCTTTCATGATCGAATCGGGCAACTATTACTACAACGTAATGCCCTTCGACCTAAAAAACGTGGGGGCTACATATCAGCACACGATGAATGAAGTGTTTCGCAATGAAATAGGCGATATGCTCAAAGTTATATGGACGACATGATCGTCAAATCCAGGGAAGAGGTAGACCACACCATCCACTTAAAGAAAGTGTTCGAGCAGGCCTGAAAATGTCGAATGCGGTTTAACCTGGAGAAATGCACCTTTGGGGTATGAGCAGGCAAGTTCCTTAGATTCTATCTAACGAAACGAGGCATTAAGGCGAACCCTGACAAATGTCGAGCATTCTCTGAATTTCCAATGCCCACTTTGAACAAGTCCATTCAAATCCTGAATGGAATGCTCACTTCTCTCTCTCTCTCTCTCTCTCTCTCTCTCTCTCTCTCTCTCTCTCTCTCTCTCTCTCTATTCGTGGCTAAATCCGCCTAACATGCGCTCCCCCTTTTCAAGCTCCTCCGTAAAGAGGTAGTTTTCGAATAGACGCCCGAATGCAAGCAAGCTCTCGTCTACTTGAAGCAGGCGTTGTCGCAGCTACCCATCCTCTCTCGACCAGAGAAAGATAAAACCATATATATTTATCTGGCCATTTCCTCCGAGGCAGTGAGCACAATGCCTATTAGAGAAACTATGGAAGGACAAAGACCAATTTATTTCATGAGCAAAGCCTTGCAAGGCCCTGAAATGAGATATCAGAAAATTGAGAAGGTAGCCCTAGACATCATTAACGCGGCAAGGACACTCAGGCACTACTTTTTGGCACATACCATAGTCGTTCGAATAGACCAACCGATAAAACAGCTGCTCGAGAGACCTGACATGGCGGGCAGAATGTTGAAGTGGTCCCTAGAACTCTTTGAATTCGGCATCTAATATGAGAGCAGGAAAGCCCTCAAAGCTAAAGTACTGGCCAACTTCGCAGCCTAAATGACTTCGTCCCGACCTCCGAACGGAGCACCCAGGTGAACAATCTTCGCTGATGGCGCCTCCAGTTCGACTGGGAGCGACGCTGGTATCATATTGGAAAGCGAAGAAGGAACCTTGGTCGAGGTCTTCCTCGAACTCTCCTTCCCGACCTTGAACAACCAAGTTGAGTATGAGGCATTTCTTGCGGGCTTGTGCCTAGCGGAGAATCTAAGAGCCGAGGAAGTTACGATATTCACCGATTCTCAACTGGTGGCGTCCTAGGTCCGGGGAGAATACCAGGTCAAAAATGACTAACTCGCTGAATATTGGGCCCTAGTCCAGGAAAGAAAGAAGAGATTCAAATCAGTGGATGTGCAGTATGTTCCCCATGAATATAACACTCGCGGGGACGTCTTATCCAAATTACCAAGCCCGAAGAAGAAGGGAGGAAATAAGCCGGTGATACAGGAAATCCTTCCTCGACCAAGCACCCAGAAACCCCCTTCAAACTTATAATTATTCACCATAGGGGATAGCGACTGCTGGATAACCCCCATACACGACTACCTCACGAAAGGAAAGTTGCCCACCGACTCAAAAGAAGCGGTCGTCGTCAGACAAAGAGCCTAATCGTACATTTTGATCGAAGGCAGACTATATAGGAGAGGATTTTCCATTCCGCTCATTTAATGCGTCGAACGATGCAGCGCATATCGTATCTTGCTCGAAATTTATGAGGGAATTAGCGGCCAGCATCTAGGTGGAAGATCCCTCGCCAGGAAAGCTTTGCGAGCAGGATACTATTAGCCCACTGTGATCGGTGGATCTGGAACTGACTGTTTTAACGCTGGTTCGCGAAATGTCGCGGAAGCAAGAGTCGCCACCGTCTTTTATTTTCTCCAAATGGAAAGGACAAAAGCACAGAAAAATTCCTTAAAGAGATTGCTCTCGGTTCGGGAGGTAGGTTATAGAAAGGGAAGGTGTTAGCACCCTTTCTATCCATGGTTATCCATGGGCTCTTAGGTACTTGCTCAATGTGTTTTCAAAAATGTTTGCTTGCTTTTCAATGTGGGTTTTAAAAGTTTCTTTGAAAAATTTCAGTTCGACTCGTACGTCAGAGTGTTTGAAAAATTTGCTTCGAAAGCTTTTGAAAATGTGTTGGTGTGAAAAGATTTTGATTTGTTTGAAATTAGAGCAAGTATCCTTGAGAACCTACCTACCCTAAGGAATTTGTCTGTGTAAATGTCCTTTAAAGTAATGTCATCCCACCATTGAGAGGTAGGTAGCACCACCGTTGGAGGTGTTCGGGTCAATTCGAGTTTTAGGGACATGGTGATCACCGGAGCAATGGGAAGACACCTTAGAAGCTACCCTCATGCCGGGTTCCCGGATCATGAGGACTTACTAAGACATCTTCTACTCGACGACCACCTTTCGAGGGGCAAGGCAACAGTGAAGCGTACCCTAGGGGTGGTGTGTGAATTGTGTGTCATTTTCAGTTTATTGTTTGTCTTGTCATGCATTGGTGATCTAACGATTCGATTTTATTTTTGGGCATTCATTCTTTCATGTTATTGTTTAACAGTTAAAAGTGCGGGAATTTAAAGTGCGGAAAAGATAAAAGTCCTACGCTATTACAAAGGGCGCGGGTCTACAACGCCAAATTAATCCAGACCCGATTTAAAATAAATTGCAGCAAAGAAATGTCTAATAGCTATTACATGGCTTTGGTACAAGTACATTATATTCACAAAAGAAATAAATGAAACGCGCGAAAAAAGAAAATAATCAAATGCGAGGGCGTTGAACCCTTCAAAGGAATTAAAATAATTAAGTTATCTAAAATTAAAATTAAATGAAAAATGGTATTTTTGTGTTTTTTAGATTTAAAAGAAAAAGAAAAATTAATTAGAATTAAAATGCTAAACCCTAGTTCTAATGTTTTTTTAAGTTTATTATGAAAATATTGACTTTTAACCTAATTTAACTCTAAATTAATTTATGTACAATTTTTGATTTATGAAAATAAATAAATAATATTATTATTCTGGAAAAAAAAAAAGGAAAATTAAAAAAAGAAAAAAAAAAGTTATTAAACCTAAACTTTATTTTTTTGGATTTTAGTTATTAAAAGAATTAAATTTGAAAACCTAATTAAAACTAAATAATTACAAACATTTATTTAGAAAATGATTAAAATAAAAATTATATTCTTTTTTGGTCTTTTCTGATTTTTGAAGGTTTTTATATTATTTATGTGAAAATAATTAATTAAATAAATAGCAAATAAAAGGAATAAAAAAGAAAAATTAAAGAAAGAATAAAAAATAAGGCAAACCAGGGGGGGGTAGACCCCAAAATTGTGAGGTGCAGGCCTGGAAGATTAAGGCCCATTTGCTTGAATTCATTGACTTTTCTAAGCCACGTGGACGCCTGTTGACTTGTCCTCACGGTATTCCCCAGTACACAACCCTTGATCTGATCCCACTAAGTGACGTGGCTGGCCTGATCTGGTGAGTACACGATAGTCTGCAACGTCATATCCACACCTGAACATATATTGAAAAAGAATATTGAAGTAAAGTAGACCTGGGAATCGAACCCAGGTCTTATGCATTACTCACGCGCTCGCTTGCCATCTGTGCCATTTATTCCATTCGTTATATAATAAACAAGTAAATCATATAAAACAAAAGCAACGCGCTAGTGACTGAAGCGCGCGAACTTTGAATGGACGAATCGCTGGTTGACACCACATCGTCGTCCTCACCCCCCTGCAAAACAAAACTCAAAGGCAACGCTTTCTTACGCGTTTCATTAGACAGCTTTTGAAAAAATAGCGATTAGCTTATTTTCAAATATAAATTAGGCGCGAGTGTATGGATCTTTTCGTCCAGATGCGTTGAGTGTGATGGTGTTGCTCTGAAATTCTAATTTTACCTGAGGTAGAAAACCCCAATTTGGCAGACCTGTAACCCTAAATTTTGGTCATGGTGAAAATCCATACGCGATGCAAAAATCAAATTGAATATAGGGGTTAGCTTGGAAACATCACAGGGAACAAGAATATATGATTGAAATGCAATGAAGATGCTTAGAATTGAGAATACGATTTCAAAAAATTTTCTGTACAGTTTGAGTTGTAGCTACCGTTTCTTCGCGTTTTGATTGAGGTTAAGGGTTGGGATCTGTTCAGTGATGCCTCAGGATGCCAATGGAAAAAGAATTAAGGCCTAAAAAATCTCTCCAGTAGTGATTTCAGAATTGTGTTTTTATGCCAAAATTTCAATGTTCAAAAGCTTGTTTGGGCGCAGCTTATGATGTGTTAGGCTTAGGGTTTGACTTAGTGATGATCATGGAATGGAATTGGCTAGTTATTTGACCTAGATTCAAGCTCATGAATGAACAAGTCTTAGGGTTTTTACCATTGACCATTTTTCCTTCTTTTTAGCCAAGACCTAGACCTAGTGTGAAACTTAACCCTAGCCTGAGTTTTTGAGTTGGCCCATGATACATAGAAATTGTCCAAGTTCACATGACACTATTCCATTGGTTTTTAAATTTTATTTGAATTTTCAAAGATTTAAAATGAATTAAATCATCAAAAATTAAATAAAAATAAAAAATCAATATTTGGCCTTGAAATTAATCATGGGACACGTGTGTGGCATGACAAGGATGAACCAAGTGGAAAAAATGGGGCCCTTTTGTCAAAAATTGGATTTGCCAGGATAGTTGACTTTTGCCATTTCACAAAAATTTCCCAACTTCTACAAGGCATAACTTGCTCAATTTTTAAGCTTTTCACATGTTCTTGGACATTTTGGAAAGGTCTTTGAGTCCTTTGACCAATGCCTTTGGTCCCATGTCATTTTGATTTACCAATCTCAAGTTATGGCCTTTGGCTTAAAGTCCCTTTTTGTTGACTTTTGAAAATGACCTGTAATGTTGAAATTGATAACTTTTTGTGAGAGCATTTCTTGGACTTGAAGTATGAAGATGAGTTGTAGGAAATGTCTTTCTCTTCAAAATGAGCTTTGGATGGAATTTTTCTGATAATCCATGTGAAAGTTATGCCCTGGTCAATTTCAGTTGACTTTTTCAGCTGTCCAAATATAGCAACTTTTGCATCTTTGATGATTTCTGAGCCAAATTTTGAGAATCATGATCAAGCATTGATCAAATGATGTTTGTGGCTTCAAAATGATATGTTGACCAAAAATTTGAACTTTTGACTGCCAAATGACCATTTTGCCCCTACAGTTGACTGTAGTGCAATTTAGGGTTTTGACTGTGCAATCTTGAGCTGAATGCCTTGAAACTTGACATGAGGATGCTTGACCATGTTTGTAAGCCTATGAGACTTGATTGAGCCTTTGAAAACTTCCTTTTCTTGATCAGACTCAAAACCCTAATCTTGACTGTATGGGAGACTGTTGCACTGCACAACCCTTGGGAATTTTTGTAGCTTGGCTTGGCAATTTCTTGAAGAATATGGGAGGGCAAATTTTGGGGTATAACAGTTGCCCCTGTTCAATCTTCTTAGACCTGAGGATGCAGATTGGCTGACGTGCCTTTCGTAATCCGAGGGTAAAAGATGATTGGACACTAGAGTGCCCGGAAATTTGCGCTCACATGTTAGCAATGATGGGGGAATGGGCTTATAGATGCCATCTGGATGTTTGATTGCGTAAGAGATTCCTTGGCGAGAACCTGCATACCTGCAAAAGAAAAATGAGTACCTGACACGTTGCAGGAGCTGATTTTTTGAGAAAAATCTTGGTGACTTTAACTTCAACGACGCTCGTTGAGAAAAGACTGGGGGATTTTAACTTCAACAATGCTCGTTGAGAACAATCTGGGGTGTCTTCTACTGGGATAAGAATCAGGGAGATCTTAGGGTCGATCTGACTGAACCAGAGAAGGCCTTTGACTGGATAAGCATCAGGAAAATCTTGGGACGATTTAACTGAACCGGTCTAGGTCTTGAAATGTCTTCAACTGGATAAGCATCAGGGAAATCTTGGGACGATTTAACTGAACCAGAGGAGGCCTTTGACTGGATAAGCATCAGGAAAATCTTGGGACGATTTAACTGAACCGGTCTAGGTCTTGAAATGTCTTCAACTGGATAAGCATCAGGGAGATCTTTAGGGTCGATCTGACTGAACCAGAGAAGGCCTTTGACTGGATAAGCATCAGGAAAATCTTGGGACGATTTAACTGAACCGGTCTAGGTCTTGAAATGTAGCTTGAGAACTTAACTGGATCTTTCCTGAAAGGTAAAAGTCAGTCATATGCAATGCATGATATGGATCAAGCAATGATGTTCTCATCATAAATGAGATTTGTACGATGCAGTGCGTTATGCATGCTATAATGATGTATGTGATGTTTTATGTATGTTTTCGTCTAGGAATGTAAATCCTTGACGGGTGCCGGGAAATCGTATCCTGGGCTGATATTGAAGAATAGGTTTTGCTTCCGCTGGGGATGATAACTGCAAGGATACCGGTAGGAGAAGATAACTCCGTTGCGGAATAAACTTGGCGAATGGAAGATTCTGTGGGGAGAAAAGATACTCTAACGATCATGCTGGAAAGCAATACTCTGTGGGAAGAGTGATGCCTTGCTGAATGTTGATAGTAACTCTGTTGGGGATACCGTTGTTGTATTGGAAGTGTGAATAGACTTCGCTGGGGATAGGAAAGAACTACGTTGACGACGACCTTCCCTTGGCTTTTGGCTGAAGATAACCCAGTTATATCCTGTTGAGGAAATAACTCTTTAAATAAAGCCGGACGACGCGTTCGTGCTCTGTTAGGGAATGAGCTTCCAGAATATACTGGGGATAAGCTTACTGCTTGGGGAGATGAATTCCATCTTTCCTGGGGAACTTGGATGGGACTCTCCTGGGGAAGTTTTGATATGCTGGGGAAGTGATTCCTTTGAATGTTGATGTATGCTTGTTAAGAATATATGCTGCTGGGGGAATATTGGGATCTACTGGAGGATACCCAATTTCCTTGGGACTTGTTAACTTTGTTTGAGGAACAATGCACTGACTTGCTGTCTCACTCTCTGGGGATTTTAAGATGTCCGGTTAGGTTCTTTGGCTGAACCTGCCTTGGTACCTTGGAGGATAGAACGATTAGACTGCTCAGACAACTCCTTATTGCCCCTGTTTCTAGTGTCACCTGCAATTAATTATTTGTTTCGTATGCAAATATTTATGAGCTAGCAAATTATTGTCAATGCATATATCACAAATTGAACCTTGGACGTTCTTCGCAAAACAAAACAGAAAAAGAAAAATAGTTGGCACGTTTGACTGAAAAGTATATTTGTATTGATTTTGAATAGCCTGTGAATAGGCGTTTTGTGTACAAGAGGCTGACATCCTAGTAAGAGAAACGTCGCCGAGCAAAAAAGTTTATACAAGTTTTGTACAAAAGAAAATAAAACAGCTGTGTGAAAGATGAATGATCCACTGGGTTTCAACTCTGCTATTGCCTTTATACTCCGTGCGTCTCATCATTTGATGACCTTAGTTGAAGGCGAAGCTGACTGATTGATGCCGTCTTGATGTAGATACCGGATTCTGGATGCAAAGTGATCCAATGAGACATAGTATTACGTTTTTATCCCTAACTTTTGCCTGGACTGCCCTTTCGGGTTTTCAGTCCACCGGGATACCCATTTTTGCCCAAGCCGCCTTTTCAGGTTTTCGACTTGCCGGGTGTACAGATTTCTTCATTTTCATCCCTTCATTTTGCCCGAACCCTTTTGGTTCGACGGGAAGCCCTAATTTTTGCCTAGACATGTCAGCCTAGCGGGTCTTTTTCATGCGTAGTACTTTTTAACTATGTCTGCATTGGCGGGGTGAGGAAGGTCGTCACCATCCATGTTGGTTAATATCATTGCTCCTCCTGAGAACACATGCTTAACCACAAATGGCCCTTCGTACGTAGGGGTCCATTTGCCCCTTGGATCACTCTGAGGAAGGATGATTCGCTTGATCACCAGATCCCCGACTTGATATTCCTGTGGTCTGACCTTTTTGTTAAATGCCCTGATCATTCGTTTCTGATACGTCTGACCATGACAGATAGCAGCAAGTCTCTTTTCGTCAATAAGGTTGAGCTGATCAAGTCGTGTCTGGATCCAATCATCTTCATTCAGATTTGCATCCTTCATTATCCGGAGAGAAGGAATTTGTACTTCAATCGGCAAGACTGCCTCCATGCCATAAACCAGAGAGAAAGGAGTTGCCCCGGTAGACGTCCTAGCTGAGGTACGATACCCATGCAGAGCGAACGGTAACATCTCGTGCCAATCTTTATACGTTACTGTCATCTTCTGCACGATCTTCTTGATGTTTTTATTAGCTGCTTCTACAGCCCCATTCATCTTCGGTCTGTAAGGAGAAGAATTGTGGTGCTGTATCTTGAACTGTTCGCAGAGCTCAGCGATCATCTTATTGTTCAGGTTGGTACCGTTATCTGTAATAATCCGCTCAGGGACACCGTACCGACAGATCAGATTGTGCCGAATGAACCGTGCCACAACGGTCTTGGTTACCGTAGCATAGGATGCTGCCTCAACCCACTTCGTAAAATAATCAATTGCCACTAGGATGAAGCGATGTCCATTAGATGCCGTAGGTTTAATCTCACCGATCATGTCTATGCCCCACATTGCAAATGGCCAAGGCGCAGTCAGAACATTCAGGGGAACCGGAGGAACATGCACCTTGTCTGCGTAGATCTGGCATTTATGGCATGTCCTAGAATGTTGGTAGCAATCAGCTTCCATGGTGGACCAGTAATACCCTGCCCGTAGGATCTTCTTTGCCATGGTATGTCCACTGGAGTGTGTACCAAAGGTCCCTTCATGCAATTCTTCCATGATTCTTTCTGCTTCAGTCTTATCTACACAACGCAGTAGGGTTGAATCCTGGTTTCGCTTGTACAAAATGCCGTTGCTAAGAAAGAACTTGGCTGCAAACCTCCTCAGGAATTTCTTATCATTGACAGATGCTCCTTCAGGGTATTCCTGTGCTTCCAGATATCTCTTCACTTCGTGGTACCAAGGCTTCTCAGTTACCAATTCAGTTTCGAGATCACAACAGTATGCCGGTTCGTCCAGTTTCCAGATGATGATCCGGGGAGCTTCATTATCCCATTTAACCTTGAACATTGAAGACATTGTAGCTAACGCGTCCGCCAGCTGATTCTCTTCTCTTGGAAAGTGCTCAAATGTTATCTCTGTGAAGTGGGGGATCAGGGCCAACACACATTCTCTGTAAGGAATCAAGTTTGGGTGTTTCGTATCCCACTCTCCTTTGATCTGATTGATCACAAGAGCGGAATCTCCGAAGACACTCAGAAATTTGATCCTCAGGTCGATCGCAGCTTGAAGACCCATAATACACGCTTCATACTCCGCCATGTTGTTGGTACAGTTGAAACACAGCCGGGCGGTGAGTGGAGTATGAATACCTTGTGGGGATACGATTATGGCGCCGATACCATTTCCCAAAGCGTTGGAGGCTCCGTCAAAGTGCATAGACCATCGGGATCCTGGTTCAGGTCCTTCATCCGGCCCAGGTATTTCACAGTCAGTTACTATCATAATGCTTTCATCTGGGAACTCGAAGTTCATTGATTGGTAGTCATCCACAGCTTGATGTGCTAAGTGGTCTGCCAATACACTTCCCTTGATGGCTTTTTGGGTCGTGTACTGAATGTCGTATTCCGTTAAGATCATCTGCCATCTTGCAATTCTCCCAGACAGAGCAGGCTTTTCGAATATGTACTTTATAGGATCCATTTTTGAGATTAACAAAGTAGTGTGAGTCAGCATATACTGTCTCAGCCGGCGAGCAGCCCATACCAAAGCGCAGCAAGTTTTCTCAAGCAGTGAGTATCGGGTCTCACAGTCGGTAAACTTTTTGCTAAGGTAATAAATGGCATGCTCTTTTCGGCCAGACTCGTCATGTTGCCCCAGCACACACCCCATTGCATTATCAAGCACTGTCAGGTAAAGTATCAAAGGTCTCCCTTCAACTGGTGGCATAAGGATGGGTGGTTCTTGGAGATATTCTTTGATTCTGTCAAAAGCAGCCTGACATTCATCATTCCAACGTACTACCTGATCTTTCTTCAGCAGCTTGAAGATTGGTTCACAAGTAGCAGTTAAGTGTGAGATGAACCGAGCAATGTAATTCAGACGTCCTAGAAAACCTCTGACTTCCTTCTCTGTCTTAGGAACTGGCATCTCTTGAATAGCTTTGACCTTAGCAGGGTCCACTTGAATACCTTTATCACTGACCACGAAGCCTAGCAACTTTCCAGATCTTACCCCGAAGGTGCACTTGTTCGGGTTCAATCTCAGCTTGTACAATTTCAACCGGTCAAACAACTTCTGCAAATGATCTAGATGCTCGTCCTCAGTTTGGGACCTAGCGATCATGTCGTCCACATACACTTCGATCTCATGATGGATCATATCATGAAATAAGGTAACCATGGCACGTTGGTAGGTTGCCCCAGCATTCTTTAGTCCAAAAGGCATGACTTTGTAGCAGAAGGTGCCCCACTGAGTAACAAAGGTAGTCTTTTCCATGTCTTCCGGAGCCATCTTGATCTGATTGTAGCCTGAAAAACCATCCATGAAAGAGAACACTTTATGCTGAGCTGTATTATCAACAAGGACATCAATGTGGGGTAGAGGGAAGTCATCCTTGGGGCTGGCCCTGTTCAGATCCCTGTAATCGACACACATCCTGACCTTGCCGTCCTTCTTAGGTACCGGCACCACATTAGCAACCCACTGAGGGTAAGAAGTTACTGCAAGAAAACCGGCATCAAACTGCTTCATAACCTCGGCTTTAATCTTCTCCGACATCTCTGGACGCATACGGCGGACCTTTTGCTTAACCGGAGGGAAATCTTCTTTAGTTGGCAAGTGATGGACCACAATGTCGGTATCTAATCCGGGCATATCTTCGTAGGACCAGGCAAAGATTTCCTTATAGTCATGCAGCATCTGAATCAACCGTTGCTTCACGCTGAGCTCTAGGTTGGCACCAATCTTCACCTCTTTCTTGTCTTCCTCAGTACCCAAGTTTATTATTTCCACTGGCTCTTCATGGGGTTGAATTGCCCTCTCCTCCTGTTGTAACAGTCTTGCAAGTTCACCAGGCACTTCGCAATCATCTTCACCTTCGTCTTCGGCTAAGTTGATCGGATTTTCGAAGTCGTAACTGGCAGTAGCAGAGTCGTTACCAGTGAGATCCAGAGTGGATTGAAACCTGTATGAGTGAGTGTGTGTGTAAATACAGCTGTTTTGCAATATGTAAAGAAAGGAAAGAAAAGGAGCGCAAAATTTGAAATGTGAAAAACGTCCAATGCTTTTATTCATGATATATGACGGTGACAAACAAAAGCCCTCACAAATAAAACCACGGTGCCCCGGGTAAGACACCGGGCCATATAGTCTCAAATTATTGTTTATTACAAATCAAAAACAAAGAAATTCATTACTGGGGAACAAAAGTTATGGGTGTAAAATCTTTAGCAGTCCAATTGGTCAATCCACCGTCGGCCGTCGGGTAGATCCAGCTATCGAACTCTGACTCTTCCACTTTGACTTCCTCTCCAATAGCATTCACTTCTGAGTGGGTGATGAGCACAGGAGGTCTTCCAATTCTCGCCTTGCGCACCGCTTTCTGAGCTTCTGTGGTGAAACCCAGCCCAAACTTGTTAGTCTTAGGAGTAAGATCAGGGAGCTTGCCCCAGTTTGCACATTCACCTTTTTCGATCACAGCCCGGGCGTCCTTTAAGGAGGCCATCTTCATAGGAGAAACCTCTTCATCTGCTTCTGCTGCTGCCAAGGTTTGTGGTACTTCCTCAAAATGTTGAAAGGGGGTTTCAATGAACTCCCCATCCATTTCTACATATCTGAAGGAGTTGAGGTGGCTGACCATGTACTCCTCCTCCCCTTGCACTGTTACGATCTTCCCCCTGACCGGGTACTTGAGCTTCTGATGCAATGTGGAGGTCACAGCTCCAGCCTTATGGATCCACGGGCGACCCAGCAAACAAGAATAGGACGGATGGATGTCCATCACATAGAATTTTGAATCGAATACCTGTGACCCAACCCTGATTGGGATGTCCACTTCACCATGCACCATTCTTTTGGACCCGTCAAAGGCCCGGACAACAATGTTACTTGGTTTGAGCTCTAGACCCTCACAATCCAGCCTATCCAGAGCCTTCTTGGGCAGCACGTTTAATGAAGAACCTGTGTCAACCAGCACATGAGCAAGAGTAGTGCCCCTGCATTCAATGGAGACATGCAGGGCATCATTATGATTCTTCCCCTTTGTTGTCAGATCGGCATCAGAGAAACCCAGGCCATTATCAGCGGTTAGGTTGGCCACACAGTCGGTGAACTGGTCAGCAGTCGTCTCTTGGGGTACGTGGGCTGTCTTTAAGAAAGCAATCAGAGCCTTTGCATGGGCCTCTGAACACAGCAGCAGTGACAACATGGAGATTTTAGAGGGGGTGTGCCCCAGCTGTTCTACAACGTTGAAATCACTTTTCTTTATTATCTTGAGGATTTCTTCCATTTCCTGCTTGGAAGCCTCAACAATGGTCTTTGGTGCCTCCGTCCTGGCAGGCATATCAGCAGCAATTCCCTTGCCCCGAGTATCAGATGACTCAGTAGCAGGGGTGGATAGTTGGTCAGGGGGAGAAACAGGCACTCTGGCAGGTGTGAAGATCAAAGGCCTATGAATTGCCGGAGGAGCAATGTCTGGCGAGAACAGTCTTCCACTACGAGTGACTTTAGCAGGCCCGGTGATGTTGGAGACACCAGTATCAATGTTGAACTCTTGTTTCACACCCAGAACATAAACATCCGCCCCATAGTGCCATGGGACAGCCTTATCAGATTTGTAGGGTATAGGCCCCAGAACAGTAATGGTGATGGGAGCACTCTTGTGAACTGACAAAATTTGTATGGGCTTCTTTGAAGGAGCCTTGGAATGATTGTTGAAGATGGTAACGATTGACACTTCTTCAACAGGAGCAGCAGGAACAATAGTCTTTTCGAACAAAATCTCTCTACTATCTATCAGGTTTTGGATGCCTGACTTCAACAGAGAACAACCAACAGGGGAAGCAACACATAGAGGGCAACTTTCGCTACATCCCGGAAATAAACCGGCTAGCAACAGATTCCTCTTGACCATCAGCAACGGAGTAGCAACATCATCCACCGAAGCTACATACAAATCCTCCTCAACAGCATTCACTCCATGCTGGGGCATGGGAGCAGTTACCACATTCGGCCTCTCGGGCGCCTCAAACTGTATCTCCTTGGCATCAATGAGGTCTTGAACCTTATTCCTTAGGGCCCAACAGTCATCTGTGTTATGCCCCGGGCTATCAGAGTGATAAGCACAGCGAGCATTTGGATTGAACTTGGGGGATGCAGTATTGGGAAACTTTGGAGCCTCCTTGACAGTCACTAAATTGGAGGATAGCAACTGTGGCAGGATCTGTGATAAGGTCATGCTTAACCGGGTAAACTCTCTCCGGGGTCTTTCAAACTTTTGAGGATTAGTTGGCCGAGGGGCGGCAGCAGGTTTGGCAATCATTACCGCACTGACAGATTGGCGGTGTTCAGGTCGCTCTGTTCTCCGGGAGCCATATACAGCACTAGCCTCCTTTTTGAAGGGTTTCTTCTCAGTACTGGAGGAGGCAACTTTCTGTATCTTCCCCGATTTTATACCGGCCTCAATCCTTTCACCAGTCAGGATTAGATCGGTAAACCCAGCAGAGGAATTACCAATGAGATGATTGAAAAATGGACCAGATAGGGTCCCCAAGAACATATCTACCAGCTCCCGATCCGTCAATGGTGGCTGCACCCTGCCAGCCAGGTCTCTCCATTTCTGGGCGTACTCCTTAAAACCTTCACCCGACCCTAGCGACATACCCTGGAGTTGGGTACGCGTAGGAGCGAGGTCGGCATTATACTGATACTGCTTGTAAAAAGCAGTGGCCAGATCCTCCCAGTTACGAATGCTGATTCCATCCAGCTGATAGAACCAGTCGAGGTGAGTCCCTGAAAGACTCTCCTGGAAGAAGTGGATCCAAAGGTTCTTGTCTGCTGTGTAAGGCTGGATCTTCCTTACATAAGAACGGAGGTGCATCTTGGGACAGGAAGCCCCATCATACTTCACGAAGGCAGGTGTTTTGAACTTGTGTGGGATCACCACTCCAGTAGATAACCCCAAGTCTCCGAAATCCAATCCAGGCACCCGCTGAACTTCCACAGCCTTTAATCTGTCTTCCAGCTGTTTGTACCGGTCTTCAGCAGGAGGGTACTGTTCGTCGTTGAAGTCTGTTTTAGTATCAGAGCCCACAGGAGTAGTGACCTCCCTTTCTTGGTGACTACCTTCCGTCACAGATGGAGGAGTCCTTTCAGCTTCAACCAAAGTGTTCCCGAGTCTGTGCCCAGTGTTAAATAGCACAGTCCTCCTCTTCTTCTTAGTCTTCTTCAGAAGCATGGTCTTCAACTCTTGTTGACCCTGAGCCAAGCCCTTGATCAGCTCCTGAAATTGGGCGTTTTGCGCCTGAAACTGGACGTTCTGCGCCTGAAGAGCCTTGATAGATGCCTCGGTTGATGATTCAGGATTCATGATGCTGAAATAAACAGCGAAGAACGGTAAACAACCTGAAAAGAAGAGTACCTATGATGCACATGATGAATGATATGTGTTTATGCAATGCATTCAAGAGTTCGAAAATTCAAATTTGTTGTAGACCAAAAGGAACGCACGTTATTATTAAGAAAATCATTGTTTAATACATCAAAGCCTCATGGGCAAAAGTACAAAAAGATCAAATCAATCCCAAAATATGTTGCGCATCTTCTTTGGAGCTATGTAAGTGTTGAGGTTCCTTTCCTCATGCAACAGGCGGGTGAGCTCCAAGACCTTCTTTTCACTGGCATGCAAATTAGTCTCAAGAGAATTCCGCTCTTCCTTAAGCTGGATCCAGCTCTTCTGCATCTCTTCCCAGGATGTGGGCATATCAGGGTGCTGAATAACATGAGACACCTCTCCTTCTAAGGCAGGCTCTTTGATTACTGGAAACATGTGAGGATAAGGCATTACTAACTTCTGAGAGCGGGCTCGTACCCATTTGAGGTAAGGCTCCAAAGGGATGGAGTTCCTGTGCCCCAGTGTCTTGCTGTCTATCCTGCTAGGCATCCTCCAAGCTCTGATAAATCTCTGGCGAAGTCCTTGAGTATCGTTGTCGAAGTCAAAAACTATGTCAGGAATCAACATGTCATGAGGACCATCCCTCCGTGCATAACCAAATTGTCTCCAAGCCAGGCATGGACTATAAGTAATACCCCCTCTGATTCCAAGTAGAGGAACATTAGGATACTCCCCGCAACGATCAATGATAGTGACATCTTCTCTGGACCTAGGGCACCAATGTATATCTGCATGTGTAAGAGTCATCAACCGTTGTGACCATCTCAAACCCCGCTCATTCTTCAGGACTGATTGTGGAAGGTGCGAAATAAACCACTTTCCCAGGAGAGGAGTGCAACACATTAGGACACCCCTTTTTCTCATGGTTCGAGTGTAACATGAGTGAAGGATGTCCCCAGCAACGTAGGTATAGGATTCCTGGACATAAAGATCTGAACCGCACTGATATCAATGAGCTGATCTGGATTAGGGAACAATACCAAACCATAAACAAGGAGGGCCACAACCTTTTCAAAAGCTTGTAAGTCAAGGGAGTTCCAACATTCATAGGCCTTTTCAAACAGAAACCTGGCTAAGAACCCTTTAATACCGCTTCTGACTTCCCAATGTCCCTTGAGGTCAGATGACTGTAGGTGCAAGGCTTTAGCAATCTCTTCAAGCTTAGGTTCCTTTTCTGTACCGTTGAAGGGTAGCTGATCAAGGATAGGGATCTTCAGGAGTCGGGAGAACTCCTCCAATGTAGGTACCAACTGATAGTCCAAGAAAGTGAAACAGTGATGCAGAGGGTCAAAGAATTGGAACAGGACCTTTATCATATCTTCCTCAATGTTGGTGTTGACCAAGCTGATGAGACTTCCATGCCTTTCACTGAATGAAGAGTTCTCAGGAATCCTGGATATAAGCTCCTTAAGCTGAGGAGGGATCCTTACAAGACTGATTGGAATTGTCTTTCTACGAACAGTTTCCATGTCCTACAAAACAAGAACAAAGATGAAAATTCGAACCCCTGAAATGGTTAGTCAATGCGTATGATGCTGGATGATGTCATGATGCTATGATTAAACACACCACAGATATTTACAAAGACAAACATGTAAGGCACACAAGGCACACAAGACAGGCCCTTAAGGTTTAAGGCCAGCATGGGGTCTGGGTAGTACCCTCTTGAAGTTGGTGGGTTCAACCTGTCCTAATCAAAGTAACCGGGTTCTAAGGTTCCCAATATCACGGGATTGCTTTCATTGTTCATCGTTTCGATTTAGCCACTGAACTGGCGACCGAAATATTCCAGGAAAGCAACCCTCAATTGAGTGTAGTATCGAGTATCAACCAACCTCGGACTGCACCAAAGTCAGTTATCTCACTACCCTAAAGAGGCCAAGATTGTTCAATTAAGGTTCCTAAGGTCTGTTGATGCTTCATGACACCACATGGAGGCCCCGTACTCTCCTTGACTGAACTCAAGGGTTACCGGTACACACCAAAGTGCCACATCAACGTAGCAGACTGCTTCAACCATGTCGGTATACCCCGCACAGTTCCCTCACAGCCTTGTTGCTACTTTCTAAGAAGGTATCCCCCAGATCCGGGTTAGGATCTATAGAACTCCCAAGCAACCCACAATTTAAAAGCAAGCAAAGAATACAATTGAAAACACAGGTGAGAACTATCCCTAAGGTACACCTCACTTTAAGTTTAGTCCCCAGCAGAGTCGCCAATTCTGTGATCGGTGGATCTGGAACTGACTGTTTTAACGCTGGTTCGCGAAATGTCGCGGAAGCAAGAGTCGCCACCGTCTTTTATTTTCTCCAAATGGAAAGGACAAAAGCACAGAAAAATTCCTTAAAGAGATTGCTCTCGGTTCGGGAGGTAGGTTATAGAAAGGGAAGGTGTTAGCACCCTTTCTATCCATGGTTATCCATGGGCTCTTAGGTACTTGCTCAATGTGTTTTCAAAAATGTTTGCTTGCTTTTCAATGTGGGTTTTAAAAGTTTCTTTGAAAAATTTCAGTTCGACTCGTACGTCAGAGTGTTTGAAAAATTTGCTTCGAAAGCTTTTGAAAATGTGTTGGTGTGAAAAGATTTTGATTTGTTTGAAATTAGAGCAAGTATCCTTGAGAACCTACCTACCCTAAGGAATTTGTCTGTGTAAATGTCCTTTAAAGTAATGCCATCCCACCATTGAGAGGTAGGTAGCACCACCGTTGGAGGTGTTCGGGTCAATTCGAGTTTTAGGGACATGGTGATCACCGGAGCAATGGGAAGACACCTTAGAAGCTACCCTCATGCCGGGTTCCCGGATCATGAGGACTTACTAAGACATCTTCTACTCGACGACCACCTTTCGAGGGGCAAGGCAACAGTGAAGCGTACCCTAGGGGTGGTGTGTGAATTGTGTGTCATTTTCAGTTTATTGTTTGTCTTGTCATGCATTGGTGATCTAACGATTCGATTTTATTTTTGGGCATTCATTCTTTCATGTTATTGTTTAACAGTTAAAAGTGCGGGAATTTAAAGTGCGGAAAAGATAAAAGTCCTACGCTATTACAAAGGGCGCGGGTCTACAACGCCAAATTAATCCAGACCCGATTTAAAATAAATTGCAGCAAAGAAATGTCTAATAGCTATTACATGGCTTTGGTACAAGTACATTATATTCACAAAAGAAATAAATGAAACGCGCGAAAAAAGAAAATAATCAAATGCGAGGGCGTTGAACCCTTCAAAGGAATTAAAATAATTAAGTTATCTAAAATTAAAATTAAATGAAAAATGGTATTTTTGTGTTTTTTAGATTTAAAAGAAAAAGAAAAATTAATTAGAATTAAAATGCTAAACCCTAGTTCTAATGTTTTTTTAAGTTTATTATGAAAATATTGACTTTTAACCTAATTTAACTCTAAATTAATTTATGTACAATTTTTGATTTATGAAAATAAATAAATAATATTATTATTCTGAAAAGAAAAAAAAAAGGAAAATTAAAAAAAGAAAATAAAAAGTTATTAAACCTAAACTTTATTTTTTTGGATTTTAGTTATTAAAAGAATTAAATTTGAAAACCTAATTAAAACTAAATAATTACAAACATTTATTTAGAAAATGATTAAAATAAAAATTATATTCTTTTTTGGTCTTTTCTGATTTTTGAAGGTTTTTATATTATTTATGTGAAAATAATTAATTAAATAAATAGCAAATAAAAGGAATAAAAAAGAAAAATTAAAGAAAGAATAAAAAATAAGGCAAACCAGGGGGGGGTAGACCCCAAAATTGTGAGGTGCAGGCCTGGAAGATTAAGGCCCATTTGCTTGAATTCATTGACTTTTCTAAGCCACGTGCACGCCTGTTGACTTGTCCTCACGGTATTCCCCAGTACACAACCCTTGATCTGATCCCACTAAGTGACGTGGCTGGCCTGATCTGGTGAGTACACGATAGTCTGCAACGTCATATCCACACCTGAACATATATTGAAAAAGAATATTGAAGTAAAGTAGACCTGGGAATCGAACCCAGGTCTTATGCATTACTCACGCGCTCGCTTGCCATCTGTGCCATTTATTCCATTCGTTATATAATAAACAAGTAAATCATATAAAACAAAAGCAACGCGCTAGTGACTGAAGCGCGCGAACTTTGAATGGACGAATCGCTGGTTGACACCACATCGTCGTCCTCACCCCCCTGCAAAACAAAACTCAAAGGCAACGCTTTCTTACGCGTTTCATTAGACAGCTTTTGAAAAAATAGCGATTAGCTTATTTTCAAATATAAATTAGGCGCGAGTGTATGGATCTTTTCGTCCAGATGCGTTGAGTGTGATGGTGTTGCTCTGAAATTCTAATTTTACCTGAGGTAGAAAACCCCAATTTGGCAGACCTGTAACCCTAAATTTTGGTCATGGTGAAAATCCATACGCGATGCAAAAATCAAATTGAATATAGGGGTTAGCTTGGAAACATCACAGGGAACAAGAATATATGATTGAAATGCAATGAAGATGCTTAGAATTGAGAATACGATTTCAAAAAATTTTCTGTACAGTTTGAGTTGTAGCTACCGTTTCTTCGCGTTTTGATTGAGGTTAAGGGTTGGGATCTGTTCAGTGATGCCTCAGGATGCCAATGGAAAAAGAATTAAGGCCTAAAAAATCTCTCCAGTAGTGATTTCAGAATTGTGTTTTTATGCCAAAATTTCAATGTTCAAAAGCTTGTTTGGGCGCAGCTTATGATGTGTTAGGCTTAGGGTTTGACTTAGTGATGATCATGGAATGGAATTGGCTAGTTATTTGACCTAGATTCAAGCTCATGAATGAACAAGTCTTAGGGTTTTTACCATTGACCATTTTTCCTTCTTTTTAGCCAAGACCTAGACCTAGTGTGAAACTTAACCCTAGCCTGAGTTTTTGAGTTGGCCCATGATACATAGAAATTGTCCAAGTTCACATGACACTATTCCATTGGTTTTTAAATTTTATTTGAATTTTCAAAGATTTAAAATGAATTAAATCATCAAAAATTAAATAAAAATAAAAAATCAATATTTGGCCTTGAAATTAATCATGGGACACGTGTGTGGCATGACAAGGATGAACCAAGTGGAAAAAATGGGGCCCTTTTGTCAAAAATTGGATTTGCCAGGATAGTTGACTTTTGCCATTTCACAAAAATTTCCCAACTTCTACAAGGCATAACTTGCTCAATTTTTAAGCTTTTCACATGTTCTTGGACATTTTGGAAAGGTCTTTGAGTCCTTTGACCAATGCCTTTGGTCCCATGTCATTTTGATTTACCAATCTCAAGTTATGGCCTTTGGCTTAAAGTCCCTTTTTGTTGACTTTTGAAAATGACCTGTAATGTTGAAATTGATAACTTTTTGTGAGAGCATTTCTTGGACTTGAAGTATGAAGATGAGTTGTAGGAAATGTCTTTCTCTTCAAAATGAGCTTTGGATGGAATTTTTCTGATAATCCATGTGAAAGTTATGCCCTGGTCAATTTCAGTTGACTTTTTCAGCTGTCCAAATATAGCAACTTTTGCATCTTTGATGATTTATGAGCCAAATTTTGAGAATCATGATCAAGCATTGATCAAATGATGTTTGTGGCTTCAAAATGATATGTTGACCAAAAATTTGAACTTTTGACTGCCAAATGACCATTTTGCCCCTACAGTTGACTGTAGTGCAATTTAGGGTTTTGACTGTGCAATCTTGAGCTGAATGCCTTGAAACTTGACATGAGGATGCTTGACCATGTTTGTAAGCCTATGAGACTTGATTGAGCCTTTGAAAACTTCCTTTTCTTGATCAGACTCAAAACCCTAATCTTGACTGTATGGGAGACTGTTGCACTGCACAACCCTTGGGAATTTTTGTAGCTTGGCTTGGCAATTTCTTGAAGAATATGGGAGGGCAAATTTTGGGGTATAACACCCACCATATAGCATGATGCAAAAGAACACGTAAAAAGATGCGACAAATGCCAACGACATGCAGACATGCATCTAGCTCCACCTAATAAGCTTAAGTCTCTCTCCTCTCCTTAGCCCTTCGTCTGGTGGGGATTGGACCTCCTAGGCCCGTTTATGGTAGGGACCAATCAAAATAAATATTTGATCATAGCGGTCGACTACTTCACAAAATGGATAGAAGCCAAAGCTCTAGCCAAAATTATGACCCAGAACGTCCTTCGCTTCTACAAAAGAAACATCCTCGCTCGATTCGGTATTCCACAAGCGATATTCACCGGCAACGGTACTCAGTTCACTGATCATGCCTTTCAGAAATTCATCGCCAAGCTGGGAACCACCCAACACTTTGCCTCTGTCGAGCACCCCCAGACAAACGGCCAAGCTGAATTTACGAACAAGGTGATTCTCAGGGGACTTAAGCAAAGATTAGACGCAACCAAGAAGAGGTGGGTCAAGGAGTTGAACAACATACTCTGGAGATATCGAATAACAACACATTCATCGACCGGGAGACTCCTTTCTGACTAACTTACTGAACGGAGGCTGTTATTCTCGTAGAGATCGAGGAACCCACTAGACGAACCAAAGCTCCCCCGGACGAGGAGATGAACGACGTCGTCCTTCAAGAAGAATTAGACCTTGTTGAGGAAATCAGAATGGGGGAGGCCCTATGAGAGGCCTCGCTCAAACAAAAGATAGCCATGCGCTATGATGCCAAAGTCATACGATGAGAGTTTGAGGTCGACAATATTGTCTTAAAGAGAAATCACAAAGAATCTCGCGAAGGCAAGCTCGCGGTGAACTGGGAAGACTCTTATCGCCTCTATGCAAAAATGGGGACCGGGGCCTATTACTTAGAAAACTTACAACGGGAACAACATATTCGATCATGGAAAACTGAAAAGCTAAAACAATATTACAGTTAAAAACACTGATCAGTTAGCGAGTTCTGTCGACAAGACAGACTCATCCAGGCCCGACCACGCGTGCATGCCTAGGTACAAGCATAACACCCAAAATATTTTGAAGGGGCGAAGCTTCACTCTTGTAACGAGCGCGTCCTCATCTCGACATGGATAAATCAATTGAGCTCCATCATCCTCGTACCACGACGGTAGAACGCCCGACTCGCGATAGAAAGTTCACACCACCGAACTCAGGTCCCTCGAAACGAGACTTGAGCTTCGGCCCATGCCCAGTATTCACCCTGGCCGTTTATCCAGTATCCCCACACTGGCAAACATACAAACCAAACGAGCAAATCCCCGCTACAAACTCTTAGCAAAATAAAAGATGTCCCAAGCGGACAAGCATAACAGTAAACATGCAAACACGAGTTAAATATTTGGAACAAACGGCCATCCAAAAGAATAATTTTGTAGCCCCAAGAACCAAGCTTGTTCGAAAATTACCTAAACGGGCATATGCCCAAAAACAAGATTACAACAGTACGGCATGCAGGCCGGAACATAATGAGAAAATCATTGAAACATCATTCATTTGTTCTCTCCTCGGCAACGGGCGATAATTGAGTACGACCCCCGACAGGCTGAGCAACAAACTCTTTGAGGTAGTCCGGGATCAGGATTTTTCCAGCATCCATGTAGTAGTTAACTCCCATACGAGAGGTGTTGAGTTCAACCCTAGGATTCAACACGTGTAGCTGCTTCACCATGTTCTCAAAACTCCCCTCGGAGGCAGCTTGGGCATCGTTCACCGCCAACTGAAAACGAGCAACAAGCTCAACCTGAGTCCTTAAACCCTTAGTGTCCTCCAGCTCATCTTTGGCAGGCGTAATCTCGGCAGTCAGGGCTGCTACCTTCTCCTCCGGGACCTTCTTTTCGAGCAACAAGATTCTGCGCTTCTTAGAGAGTCTCCCTGAATCCTCCTTGGCCAGCCTCTGGGCCTTTTCCTCATCACTCTGCCCCTTCTCGGTCGCGGCTAACTTAGCCTGAAGTTTCTTCAACTCTGCCTCCTGTGAAGAACTCTCCTAGATGTAAGTAACAACCATCTCTAAAATCCTCATTAGACCGCCAGCATCGCCCTCTTCTCCGGGCGGTCCAAACCCTCGAGGTGAAGGGATTCATTTCGAGGAAATCGAAGAGTTGCACCCTCAAAGAAAGATTTCTCCAGCCAACAAGGGGGTAGGTCGTACGTCCCTTTCCCCTTCTCCTAGGTCAGATCGACACTTCCCTCGGCATGTGGCCTCTTTGCTTTTTAGGACACATGAGCAGGAGAGAGAGAAACCATAGCTTGGCCCGAAGACGAATCGCCCGACCCTGAAGTAGGAGCAACCCCCGAGCCATTTTGAGCATCCTTCAAAGCTTTCTTTGCTCTAGCAGCAAGAGTCCTGGCTATGCTCTCTTGGAAGGGATTCATGTTATCTACAAAACAAACAAAAAAGAATCATAGTTAGCAAACTAGGACTCAAAAAGCATCGACCACACATAACTATTCAAAATGTAAATACCCAAATATTTTACGGGATTCTCGCTCTCGATGAGCTCCTTGACAACTATCAAACCGAGCTCATATACGGCCTCCCCGTTCTTATCCGTCACCGGCCTGCCTCCCTGATCCACTCGCTGAACCCAAGGGATACGCGCCACAAAGGCGGTCAAGACGGTGAAACTCTCCTAGTCCTCGACACCGAGCACCCCCTCCCTCCAGACATAGGAACCTAATTTGTTATCAAAGTGCTTCCTCGTCCACTGGAAAGGGAACTTGTAAACCAGTTTGTTCACAAGCTCTCCTAGATCGCTCAAACGGGGGGCAACATCCTCGTTATATACTGTTACGGCCCTGGAAATATTCAGCATCGCCTTGCTCGAGAAAGGTTGTACCAGTATATATTTGTCCTTGAAGTGACAGACATACTCCAAGTATGCTTTGAACAACTTCTTGTTTCCTTGCTCCAAAGCAACCCATCCTCACTTGTCGTCGACCTTGCTCCTCTGGAGATGGAAGCCGTAGAAGAACATGGGAATGATAGCCCATATCTTCAGATAATCACAAACGATCTTGAACGCTCGCATGAATGCAATGTCGTTCGGATGCAATTGGGAAGGAGCCAATCGAAGATGCCTAAATATGGCCACCTCGAAATCTGAGAAAGGAAGTCGAAGGTCCATCTCTCGAAACACGATGTTGTACATGGGAATCTGCCGTTTGTCATATTTCGAGCAGATCCTACTATCTTTTCCAGGAATGTACAGCGACAACTCTTCCCGGTTTCTGTCCTCATGCATGTATACCTCGGTAAAAACATCGTCACGATGCTCGAAAAAGTAGGAGGGTCGGTCCCAAGGATCGTCCACGACCCAAGCCCACGAGTCCTCATCATCCCCGAGCACGAACATGCCACCTTGATCAGTAGGGGCCATCTCCACGTCACCTCCCCCCACTTGCTATTCGAGCTGATCCGACTCATCCTTGGAAATCTTCAAAATACTCGACGAGCTACTCGTCTCGTCCTAAGAACTCCGTGAGGATCCAGAAGACTCGTCCGAGAAGTCATCTCCGGTGTTGTCGGCCATAGTACTTGAAAAGCAGAGGATGGAGATGAGTTCCATATTAACGCCAAAACCACCCTTCCACCACTAATCAAGTGAAAGGGCGTTGAAAAACGAGGATCTTTTCCTCGACCAGAACCCTCACTAAGGCACATAAACAGATAAAAGTTCGGGGAAAAGATCTAGATCCTAAAGGACCATCTACGGAACAACGTAAAAAGTCCAGGGAAGAGACCTAGATCCTAAAGGACCATTTACAGAGCATCGTGAAAATTCCAGCGAAATGACCTAGATCCTAAAGAACAATCTACAACACATCGTGAAATGTTGGGGGAGGATCCACAGCGGCTCCGGCAGTTATAAACTACAGAACCACCGTCTTCCACCAACACTCCCCAAGAACGCCCTAACAGACAGGATCCTAGGCCCTAACCACATGCACTTCTAAGAAGAAAATCATGAAAAACCAAGCTACAAAAACCAAATAACAACAAAAAGTTAAAATCTTACCAGTTAAAGAAGAAAGAAGGTTGAAAAGAGCAACAACAAGCGATGAACCTTAAGAAACGATGGTGGTCGATAGGCGAGTAACAATGAGCAGTATGGGAAAAGAACAAAAAACACATAACGCCTTATTCCTCTCGTATTTATAGTTGGAACCATTCGCGCGTGAGAGACACACGCCTATGAAACCTGTTCTGGACTGGGCCCGACAGACCCAAAAGCACTGCAAAGGCCCAGTCCAAATGGACTTACAAGGGCCACGCCGACCAAAGAGTGAGACCGTGCCCGACGCGCAGTCACTGGCTCGACAATACACCTCCAGCTCGACACGAGGTGGTCCAGCACCACATTCTGAGGTCCAGCTCGACGTTACCTCGAGCACCCCAGCTAGGGCAGACTCAGTCCACTGTTCCCCAACGATACTCCGGAAAGACCGCGTCTCCGTCCGCCCGCACTTCACGCAGAACATCCAGGAAGGGGACCACGTGCGGGTCCCCACTACGCACGTAGAACCTGGCAGTTCCTCCATTGGGCCAAACCTGCCCGGCCCAATGAAGGAACCTTGGCCCAGCGCTGGGGGCTATAAATACCCTCTGCTTCCAGAGGGTCAGGTATTCATCATTCTAACCTTACACTTGCTATTATCTGCTCGTACTCCTACTTACTTCAGCATCGGAGGGCCTTGCAGGTACCCCCCCACCTTGTTCAAAAAGCCTTCTGCTCGGAGCCAGCCGTGACGGTCCATTTCCGATCAGGTCAGATCAGTGGCGCCGTCTGTGGGAACTAGCTTCCCCGTCTAACGAACAATTCTAAAGACCAAAGCTCAATTCAACTACCTGTCATGGCTGATCCAGCTCGCGATGAGCAGCCCGTCCGTGTCGCCGACACTAATAACGGTACCACGGACAAGAATGGACACCTCGATAACCCCGGTGATCCCGGCCTCAGTACCATCCCTGTGACAACCGCCCCTGGACCTTCCTCCTACAGGGACGGGGCTACTGCATCATCCTCTTCGACCCCTCCAGCACTCGAAGACGACCCGGTAGCTCTCGCTCATTACAGAGCTGCCCGATTCTATGAAGTCCCAGTTCCCGCCGGGGCAGATGCCACGACTCAGGCACTGTTTGCGGCCATTAATCAGACGAACTATCTCATCTTCGCCCAAGGAGAAAGATTAAGGGCGCTTGAAGATGATCGACGACCCCCGAGGAGGCATCGGAGGCCACACTCTGCACCTCCTCGGGTCACAGAAGTTCGACACCCTTCTCCCCCGCGGAGACACTATAGGGAGAACTCCAGGAGCCCCTCTCCCCGGCCAAAGCAGAGGCGGCCCTACTATGAGAGACAGCCCGCCGTCACTGCCGGAGAACCCAGTCGCGACCCATCAAGGCACGACAAGAGGCACGTCGGGGACGGGCGTGTGACCTTCAACCACCGAGCATCACGCTCGAGGGAAACTCAGCACGATCATCGTGCCAGACATAACTACAGGACCCCTTCTCTTTCTCCGGAGAGGAGCGACGAGGACGACCCCCGCGGTCCCCTGTCGCAGGCCATCATGGATGCACCCATCCCCCCGGGCATGGAGAAGCCCCCGCACCTGAAGGAGTACGACGGAGTAGCGGACCCGGTCGACCACATTGACGGGTTCGAAGCCATGCTCCACTATCATAATGTCGGGGGGGCCATCAAGTGCCGTCTTTTCCCCACGACTCTCAGGAAGGCGGCCATGGACTGGTATAAAGGACTCGCCCCGGGCTCAATTACGTCGTGGCGGAACCTGAAGAACCAGTTCATCAGTTCCTTCACAGCTTCTCGGCGCCATCCGAAGACCGAGGCGGCCCTCGAGGCCATCATCCAAAGACAGGATGAAACCTTGAGGGAATTCATCAACCACTTCAACCGGGAAGCAATACAGGTCCCCTGCGCGGACCATATGAAAAGATACTTGCTGGAGAGGGGTCTCCTCCCCGGCACAGAATTCAGAAAGGCTGTGGGTATTGAGCCACCTCCAACCTTTGATGCCCTCCTCGACAAGGCCCGAGCATACATGGACTACGAGGAGAGGGAAGCTGCCAACAGGGCCCGAGACTCCAGGGCTCGCGCTCCCAACAACAGCAGCAGCTCACGACAAGAGCCTCCTCCCCGACGTACCGGGGAGAAAAGGAAAGAAGATCGACCCCGGGAAGTCCGGGAACAAAGGGGCCCCTCGGGCCGTTTCACCGAGTACACTCCGCTCACGGCTTCCCGCGAGCGTATTCTGGCGGAGTGTGCCAGTACAGATTTCAGAGACGGTGGCGTCAAGCGTCCCCGACCTGCTCCCGCCAAGCCAGGGGCAGATAAAAATAAATACTGTCAATACCATAGGAGTCATGGTCATTTGACGGAGGACTGCGTCCACCTCAAGGACGCCATTGAAACCCTCATCAAGGGGGGAAGGCTCGCACAGTACAGGCGAAACGACGCTCCCCGTCGTGACGCCCACGAAGCCAAGGAGCCCGAAGAAGACGCCCGACCATCAGACGAGTCGGTGCCTATCCAGACCGCCTTCTCGGTAACCAGGCCCGAGGATTTCGACGTTCCCGAGCTACTACAAGAGCCCCTGACAACACACAGCCGGTGGGAATACTTCCCCTCCGCCATGGTCATCAACGGGGGCGGGTTCAACGACCTCACCATCAATTCAGCTAAGAGGAAGTTGGACGAGCTGGTCGACATAGCTCCTCCACAAACTGTAACGTTCGAAAGGGTGAAGGGCAGGTCAGAGCCCATCACCTTCTACCTGGAAGAACTCCCCGGCGGAGCCCCGAACACGGTCATCCCCTTACTGATAAGGGCAAAAATGGCCAATTTTGACGTGCATCGCATCCTGGTCGACGAAGGGAGTTCCGTCGACGTGATGTACAGCCAGCTGTTCCGGACCTTACAACTGGACGACTCACATCTCTCTCCGTATGTGGATTCGGATCTTCAAGGCTTCAACGGCTCGACTTCCAAACCTTGGGGTTATGTCGAGCTCCTGGTTACGTTCGGAGAAGGAACGGCTACGAGACAGGTTAAGGTCCGCTTCCTCGTCATTGATTGCCCGTCTCTGTACAATTGCATCTTGGGGAGACCGACACTGGCGGAGCTGACAGCGGTGCCCTCGACTGTCCATCTGAAGATGAAGTTCTATACAAAAGGGCACGGGTAGCCACCATCCAAGGAGACCTCGCCGCTGCCCGCAGGTGCTTCAACGCTGCTTCAAAGGGACGGGATACCGTCGACGTAGGGACCAGACCCACCAAGAGGACAAAGCAGGAGCCCGACAGAAAAGCATCCCCCGAGGAAGAAGTCCAGAAGGCCCCGCCAAAGGTCGACTCCATAGCCCTCGACGCTCGCTTCGATCAGGACGAGCCATCCAGCAGCGAGCAAATCCCACTCTGACCTATTCCGGACGGTGATTTTGAACTCGTTCCCCTCGGTGCAGACCCGACCAAGGGAGTGAAGATTGGCAAAGACCTCCCCGACTTGGCCAGGAAGCAAATCAAGGCCTGTCTGCGCGAGAATGCTGATCTCTTCGCCTGGAGCGCTGCAGAGATGCCCGGACTCGACCCTGAGGTCGCCTGTCACCACCTCGCCATTGATCCAGCCACCAAGGCCGTAGTACAATTTAGGCGTAGGCAGTCTCCAGAAAAAACGGAGGCTGCTGAAAAAGCTGTAAAGACCTCCTAGAGGCAAATTTTATTTCTGAAGCCCGGTACTCCACCTGGCTGTCAAATGTTGTACTTGTTAAAAAGAATAATGGAAAATGGAGAATGTGTGTTGACTATACCGACCTCAACCGGGCTTGCCCGAAGGATGCTTTTCCTTTACCTAACATAGACATGCTGGTCGACAACTCGGCCGGCTACAAGACTTTGTCGTTCATGGACGCCTACTCAGGATATAACCAAATCCCAATGGCTCTGGGCGACAAACACTGCACGACATTCATGACCAGCTCGGGCAACTATTACTACAACATAATTCCCTTCGGACTAAAAAACGCCGGAGCAACTTACCAACGTATGATGAACAGAGTGTTCAACAAACAGATTGGCGACATGCTCGAGGTATATATGGACGACATGATCGTCAAATCCCGAGCAGAAACCAATCACGCAGCTCATCTCGAGACAGTCTTCGCCCAAGCAAGACAATGCAAAATGAGGTTCAACCCCGAAAAGTGCACGTTCGGGGTTAAGGCAGGAAAATTCCTCGGATTCTATCTAACAGAACGAGGGATTGAAGCCAACCCCGACAAATGTCGGGCATTCGCCGACCTCCTAACACCGACGTCGAAGAAGTCGATACAAATCATAAACGGCATGCTGACGTCACTATCCCGCTTCGTCGCGAAGTCCGCTCAGCACGCCCTCCCCTTCTTCAAACTCCTTCGAAAGGAAGCAGCCTTCGAATGGAACGAGGAATGCGAGCACGCACTTCGCCACCTGAAGCAGAGCCTGTCTCAACCGCCCGTGCTGTCTCGACCAGACGACGGGGAATCGCTGTACTTATACTTGGCCGTTTCGAACGAAGCCATCAGCGCAGCCCTCGTCCGCGAGACCCCTGACGGGCAGAAACCTGTCTACTTCACGAGCAAAGCCCTACAAGGTCCCGAAAGCAGATATCAGCAGATAGAAAAGGTTGCTCTGGCCCTCGTCAATGCTGCGAGGAGGCTCAGACACTACTTTCTAGCCCACACCATCATCGTGCGAACTGATCAGCCGGTGAGGCAACTCCTGGGTCGGCCAGATATGGCGGGCAGGATGCTGAAGTGGTCTTTGGAACTCTCCGAATTCGACATTCAGTACGAAAGCAGGAAAGCCCTGAAAGCACAGGCCTTGGCCGACTTTGTCGCGGAGATGACCACTCAGGACCTTCCCCCGGGGATAGAACACAAGTGGACCATCTTCGTCGACGGAGCGTCCAGCTCGTCTGGTAGTGGTGCAGGGATCCTCCTGGAAAACGAAGAAGGCGTAGTAATCGAGCACTCCTTAGTTCTCTCCTTCCCGACGTCAAATAACCAGGCAGAATACGAAGCCCTGCTCGCAGGACTGAGACTAGCCGAGGACCTGGGAGCCCGCGAGGTTCAAATTTACACCGACTCCCAGCTCGTCGCCTCTCAAGTACAGGGAAGCTACCAGGGCAAAAACGACAACCTTATCGAGTATTTGAACTTAGTCAAAAAACACATGGCAAAGTTCGTACGAGCAGAAATTTCTCATGTTCCCCGCGAGCAAAACACGAGGGCGGACATATTGTCCAAACTCGCGAGCACACGAAAGAAGGGCGGGAATAAATCCGTCATCCAGGAATCTCTGGCACGCCCAAGTATCGAACCACCCTCGACTACGGTCGAGATCCATGCCATCAGGGATGCCACGTCCTGGATGACCCCGGTTTATAATTTCCTGACAAAAGGAGAACTCCCGTCGAACCAGGCCGAAGCTGCCATAATCAAGCGACGAGCATGTTCCTATGTGGTTCTCGAGCAGAAACTGTACCGAAGGGGATTCTCCATCCCCCTCCTGAAATGCATCGACGAGACCTCCATCCCCGACGTACTGCGGGAGATACACGAAGGGATCAACGCCCAGCACATGGGCGGTAAATCCTTGGCACGGAAAGCCCTTCGAGCAGGATACTACTGGCCGACGATGCAACAGGACGCCAAGGAACACGTAAAAAAATGTGATAAGTGCCAGAAGCACGGGGATATGCACCTCGCCCCCCCCGCACGAGCTGAACACATTGTCGTCCCCATGGCCGTTCGCCTGGTGGGGCATGGACATCCTCGGGCCCTTCGTGCAGGGAACCTACCAGAACAAATTTCTCATCGTCGCCGTGGATTACTTCACGAAGTGGATCGAGGCCGAGGCACTCGCAAAAATCACCTCGCATAATATCCTCCGTTTCTACAAAAGAAACGTCCTCGCCAGGTTCGGAATTCCGCAGGCCCTGGTGACCGACAACGGTACCCAGTTCACCGACCACGGGTTCCGGGACTTCGTCACCAAACTTGGGACAAAACAACATTTCACGTCAGTCGAGCACCCTCAGACCAACGGGCAAGCCGAAGCCGCGAACAGAGTCATCCTCCGAGGGCTCAAACATCGTCTCGGCGAAGCCAAAAGAGGATGGGTCGAGGAGCTCCACAGCGTCTTGTGGGCATACCGCACCACACCCCACTCAACGACGGGTGAGACACCATTTCGACTGACATACGGCACCGAGGCTGTCATCCCGGTCGAAATCATGGAACCGTCCCGACGAACGGAGGAGCCCCTCGACGAAGAAATGAACGTCGAAGCGCTAAGGGATGAACTCGACCTAGTCGAGGAAATCCGATCGGGTGCAGCCCTGCGCGAAGCCACCCTAAAACAACGAGTGGCTCTACGCCACAACGACAAGGTCATCAAGCGCGAGTTAGAAATCGGCAGCCTAGTATTACGCAGGAATCAGAAAGATTCCCGCGAAGGGAAACTGGCCGCGAACTGGGAAGGACCTTATCGCGTCCACGGCACCACGGGTACCGGGGCGTATTACCTCGAGCAATTAGACGGAGAGCCATTACCATGACCCTGGAACGCTGCTAAGCTAAAGCAGTACTACAGTTAGAAACTACCAACACCTGAGACCCTCGACCAACGGCACCCGCGCTCGGTCAACGAGGAAAAACGTCCGACTTCGTATAAAGGCTAAGGTACAAGCCCGACATACGGCCAAATCGCACAGCATCGCACGGTGAACGATGACGATCGATAGTGCCCGACGTGGACAGCTATACCAAGCCCCACCGTCGTTGTACCCATAAGGCAGAACACCTAGCTCGCGATGGGCAGTTCACGCCAAGGGCGAGTAGTCCCTACCGGGCTTCACGCCCGACTGAGCAACTTCGCTCCAAATGCCCGACAAGTCGTCAAGAATGACGGGCCATCTAAAAGGGTCAAAAGGGAAGTCTCTCCCCTCGAGCACAACACTTAGGTGACTCTGGTCAGCGACAGAGGGCCGGACACGCATACAAACGGTAGGCGGGCAGACTCGCTCGCCAAATCACAGCCACTTACGGGCACTCCTCGGGCCCATGACTTAGGCTAAAAATTCATGCAAATATATAAGATTTCAAACAAGGGCAAAACATCCAAAATGTAAAACAACATTCAGCTAAAAATGCCCGAAGGCGATAAAACAATTATAAACCGACCAAGAAGGCCGGCGATGTTCATAACGTACAACAAACGGGCATGCAGGCCCAAAGAATACAAATGTCAAGGGCACGCAGGCTCGCTATCCTAGTCAGGTCTCCCCAGAACCATCATTGTCGGCGCTTGGAGAGTCGGGCGGAGGAACGATCACGCCATCCACGATCTGATGTGTGTGGCCGATACCCTCAGTAACCAGACCAGGGTTTAGCAAGGAGAGCTGACCGACCGCGGAGTTGAACCCATCCTCCAGGGCACCGACGCAATCTGCCTCGAGGAGCCGGATATGGGCGACCAGCTCCAACTGACTCTTCAAAGCCACTATGTCCTCGGGTTCGTCCTCGGCAGGTTGCATGGCAGCGTTCATTTCCTCGATCTGCTGGGCCAAGCGTCCGACTTTGGCCCCCAGACGATCCCTGTCTGCCCGGAGAAGTTCCCCCTCCTCGGCCAACTTCCCCGACTTCTCCTTCTCCAGGGTCAACATATCCCTCTCAGCATCGAGCATCGCCGTCTGCTTGCGGAACATCTCCTCGGAGCGTTCTAGAGCGATCTTCAACTTCCACGAGCTCGAGGTCAGGGCCTCCTTCTCCTGCTCGAGTTCTTCGACACGGGCAGGATCCCCTCCTTCCTCGGATAGCACCAAAGCCATCTCGGCCATTTTTACCAGCCCGTCCATGCTGGCGGCCAGATGCGCCTTCCGGGCCTCTTTACTCATCTTTTTTATAGCTGCAGCCTCGTCGGCAACCACTGTCAGAGGGAATCTCTCGAAGAAGCCCGCCTCTTCGAAGCAAGGGGGGAAGGCGAAAGATTTAACGGCACTGGCGTCCTCGCCAACAGTCGGACCACTTTCCACACGGGTCCTCTTCCTCTGTATCAGGACGGCACTAGGATCGACCTCTTCAACTTCTGGGGTCCCATCCAACGCGGCCCCTGAGCTTGACGGCGAGTCCACCCTCACCGGCTGAGGAGCACTTGGACTATGTGGCGGGCTCATCCTCGTCGCCTGTGGGGCCTTCACGACCCTCCTGCCTCGCCTCTGATCGCAAGACAATTTCAGAAGCCTTTCATGTCGACCGGCCATCGAACCTGCACAAAATAAAAGTTGGGTCAGTATCGAGCAAACTCATAAATAAATGACGAGCAAAGTAATTCAAGCAATAAACGACCTAGCAGACGGGCAGCCTGCCTGTACGTCTCGCACTCTACGAGTGCCTTGGTGTCGATCGGCCGGGACTCAAACGTTGGGTAACCCTCTGCGTCCAGGATGTCGTCCCCTTCCCTCGTAGCCCACCGGGCAGGATGGAAGCTATCGACAAACCGACAAAGGCCGGCGTACGCCTCCTTGTCCTCCGAGCACATGTCCCCGGCAGCGGTGTGGTAGTAACCAGTCCCATGCTCGTAGTGCCTGAACATCCAGTGCACAGGGAACTTAGCCGTACGTGCCATTACAGGACTCCCACCGTCGCCCAAAATCGCCTCCCCATCGTCATCGCTAAGAGCCTCCTCCTCTTCGTATAAGGATCCTAAAGCCGAGGTGGTAACTGGCCGTACAACGTACCACTTGTCTTTGAAACCCCTTACAGAGTCCATATACATTTTGAAGAGTCTCCTCGACTGCTTCAGGGAGACCCAGCTATGTTTTCCGCCTCGAGACTGGCGCTGCAGGTGAAAAATCCGGAAGAAGAGCGGTATGGTCGCCCTGATCCTTAGATAGCGACACGTCAGCTCAAACGCCCGGATGAAGGCGAGTGAGTTTGGATGTAGTTGGGACGGGGCCAACTCCAGGTGAGTGAAGACCCCGACCTGGAAATCAGTGAAGGGCAGCCGCAGCCCAAGATCTTTGAACGCGATCTCGTACATCGCGAAGCTATATTCCGGATAAATCGAGCAGATCCTTGAACGGGATGACGGGCGCATGACTACGAAGTTCCTTTGGAAGTCGGGCTGGCCCTGGCCCGCCTCGATGACGGCGTACGGATTTCGGTCGTCTCGGCTGTAGATCGACGCGATCCCTCGAGGCTCGACGCCCACCCAATCCAGCAAAGGGTCGGTCACAGTATCAATCAGGTTGACCGACTCGTCGGCGCTTTGTTCTTCACGATCGTGGCGCCCGGAGGAGCTCGGCTCGTCCGCCATGGTTACCTGCAGACCACGGAAAACCAGTCAATTGGGCACGAAGCCATACGCTCGACAAATCACGTCGTCCCATTCACGATCACATAGTCCGTTTCCACGAATGGTTGCCTCCCCGACATCCTGAAACTCGGTGTTCTTCGTCAAACCAACTACGCGGTCACTCTCCAACATGTCGACCCAAGGTATGAACATGGCGAGCCACACCATGAGGCCCACGGCCAAGACCATGAACATACCGGGCGCGATCATGAATCAGGCGCCCTGGATCATGAAGACCCCGGGCAGCGCTGAAGTTTATCACCTAAAACTACGAATACGCCGACCACAAACATGCGTTTGCCGGTCCTAGGCATGAATATGTCGGGCTAAGTATGAGTTTACCGGGCTAATCCCACGCGCACAGCCCTAAAACATCTACAAACGCCAAAAATCATGCATTCTAACAAGAAAATGAAGAAGATAGACCACTAACTTGAATCAAAGAGTAGGATTTGGCTACGGAGTAGAAGAATCTGTGACAGAAAGTCGCAATTGGAAAAAAATCTGGAAGAGCAGCAGAGAACAGAAACGTGTTATGGGGCCCAAGGTTCCTATTTATAGTGATGACGTGGAATACCAAACGTCACCTCGGGCAACCACGAACTCCCTCTCCTCGACGCGCTGCTCCCAACGCAATGATGACCCTATCCCCATAGGGTGGCGGCACAGTTCCCGAAAGATACCTCGTATGCTCGACAGACGCGCCCGGTAAGGATCCTCCAGGCGTCCACCGCGGAAGATGTCTCCGAGCACGACACGAGGAGGCCCTCGAGGGCCCACACCTCTATCCCGGGCACGAGACCTCGATGAGGAAGCGACCTGAGTTCAAGTCATGGCTCCTCGTAAAGAAACCACGACTTGGGGGGCTCCTGTTCTGGACTGGGCCCGACAGGCCCAAAAGCACTGCAAAGGCCCAGTCCAAATGGACTTACAAGGGCCACGCCGACCAAAGAGTGAGACCGTGCCCGACGCGCAGTCACTGGCTCGACAATACACCTCCAGCTCGACACGAGGTGGTCCAGCACCACATTCTGAGGTCCAGCTCGACGTTACCTCGAGCACCCCAGCTAGGGCAGACTCAGTCCACTGTTCCCCAATGATACTCCGGAAAGACCGCGTCTCCGTCCGCCCGCACTTCACGCAGAACATCCAGGAAGGGGACCACGTGCGGGTCCCCACTACGCACGTAGAACCTGGCAGTTCCTCCATTGGGCCAAACCTGCCCGGCCCAATGAAGGAACCTTGGCCCAGCGCTGGGGGCTATAAATACCCTCTGCTTCCAGAGGGTCAGGTATTCATCATTCTAACCTTACACTTGCTATTATCTGCTCGTACTCCTACTTACTTCAGCATCGGAGGGCCTTGTAGGTACCCCCCACCTCGTTCAAAAAGCCTTCTGCTCGGAGCCAGCCGTGACGGTCCATTTCCGATCAGGTCAGATCAAAACCCTAGGACCGTCATCATTGCACCTTAGCTCTTAGGCCATCATTGCGTCGCTTCGTCAACACGCTATCCGAAACACGCTACCTCTTCAAGTTCGAAGCTCTGAACGACCAACTCTTCATCTTCCCACGAGAAAGGCGCAACAGACGATGTTCGCGCTCTCCGTACAACGCGCCCCGTCCCACGAACAAGTGTTAAAGTCATCACTCCTATATCAATTCTAAATGTTCTTATTATGAAATCAAAGATAAATTTCGGGTATGTTTGGATTGTCAATGAACATAATTAATTTTAAAAAAATTGAGTTTAATAGAATTGATTTTTGTAAAATTGAGTTTAATATAATTGATTTGTGTTTGAATATATTTATGTCAAATGAATCGAATAATAAAATTTAAATGTAAAAAATTATCGAGAATCAATTCTAAAAGTAAAAATTATAAATTCTAACTTCAAATAAAATCAATTTTTAAAATAGGATCAATTCTACTTTTGATAAACCAATCATCTCAAAATTACTCAAATTAATCTATATCTTTAAAATTAAGTCTAATCTTCCAAAAATAATCCAAACATGTCATTCATTTCACTTATACAACTTTAAAATATAAAAATAAATAAATCATATTTTATTTAAATTCAATTCAATGCACGACCTTCTATGAATTCAAAGAAAGTCTAACATTATGATGTGAATGCAGAAAATATCAAGTCAATAATAGTCCCTCCTCCCAAGTAAGTAGAAATTCAGGTTAAAGTTAAAGAATCATCCATAAGAATAAAAACTTACCCTTATAGTCAAAGCTTGACAACAACTAGAGTCCATTATTAATTTCCCATACCATACTAAAATCAAAACCTATAGAAAAAAGAGATCACGTGTTAGATGTTAACTGCAACTGAAATTGTACTCTTCTAGGTGAGACTCAATAAATACTCCCTCTCCCCACCACTTCTCATATTCTCTATAATCAATCACTATCCAAATCCGAATACCATGTGGTTCATCATGTGAAACCTTCAACATTAATGGCAGAAGGTTTTGTATGGCTGCCCAAGCCATTCCATATTAAAACCTTTGGGGCACAAATTGTAAATATCATATTCCTAATATAGATAACCTATTTTACATTGTAAATAAATGCCCATCATTCTTATGAAACTTATGACATCACAGCTCTCCCTGTCACTATCACATTTATATATTAAATTTAATATTAAAATTATTATTTTTTGCTTTAATTTAGATTTTATGGTATTTTTAAGTCAGAAAATATATTAGCCACAAAAAAATTTAGGTTCAATTCAGCTATATGATTATTTTTGTTTTGATCTTGATAGGTTAACGTCTAATTCACCGAAGTTTGGGTAATTTAGAGGGCAACCATTTTCGATAAAAAATTTAATATACACTTGTTTAGATATATGTGATGTCCAATTCGCTTATGCTATGTTTGGATTAACGTCTGGATTAATAAAATCACGTTTTAAAGTTTTTTTTTTTTTTTTTAGAAATGAGAAGTTATAAAGTGTAACTTCTAAATTAAACATGTGTCGATGTTAGACACATTTTTACCACATATTCAAACGTGTTAATTAAAATAAGAGGTGGTAAACGGATATACTTACTCTTTTTTATAAAAATTCATAAAAAAAGGGTGGAACGAAGTGTGATTTTAGAATTTTGGTCTATCTCGGAAAAAAAAAATGAGACGAAAGAGTATTAGAAATGGATAATTGTAATGTGAAATTTTTTATTCTTCTCCTTAATTTTTTTTGGCAAGTGAAGTCAAGAGATTATATATATAAATATACATGGTGAAGTTTGTTATCACACAAGCTAACTGGAATCGTAACAAACTTCTCACTGCTAAAGCTAAAGCTAAGTGGACTTGTAACAAACCATAAGCTAAAATTAAGTATTACATTGAGTAAATTAGGTTCATCTCTTACACACCCCCTCAAGATCAAGGGAGTTGGTATGTCAGCACCTTGAGCTTGCTGCAGAGGCCTTGAAAAGCTGATGTCCCAAGTGATTTGATAAGTGTGTCTGTGAGCTGAGCAAAAGCTGGTATATGTTAAATAACTAGCTTCTTGGCCACCACACGTTCTCTCACAAAATGAATATCAAGTTCAATATGCTTCGTGCGAGCATGAAGGACCGTGTTATGTGATAGTATGTCAGCACTCAAGTTATCACATAATAACATATGAGGATAAAAAGAAACTTGCAGTTCAGTCAAAAGTGATTCTAACCATAACAGTTCAGACGTGGTGTGAGCTAGTGCCCTGTATTCTGCTTCTGTGCTAGACCTGGCCACAAGAGATTGTTTCTTGGAGCTCCATGCCACAATGTTCAGACCAAAGAATATGTAGGATCCAGATGTTGACCTATGGTCATCTGGGTCACTCGCCCAATTTGAGTCACTATAGGCCTTTAAGGAGAACTTTGAAGTTGAGGTAGAAGGAGAAAGCACAAGTCCGTGAGAGATAGAACCATTGAGATATCGAAGAATTCTGCGAATTGCTACCCAGTGAGTATCCAGGAGTGTTGACATGAATTGACGTGTCTTGTTAACAATATATGCAATATCTGGTCTGGTCAAAGTGACATATTGCAAGGCACCTACAACTGATCTGTGCAGATGAGGATCAGAGAACACTTGAGAGCCAGTTCTGCTAAGTTTACATGTGCTAAGCATAGGAGTTGTCACACCATTGACATTGGCCATTTCCGCTCTTTCAAGTAAATATTTGATGTACTTAGATTGATTCAACACCAAGGATCCATTATCTTTGTAAACAAACTCTATGCCCAAGAAGTATTCTGGTTTTCCAAGCCTTTTGAGAGAAAAAGCTTTGTGAAGTTTAGTTATCAGATCATGTACTAGTTGTGAAGATGAGACAGTTAAAAGGATGTCAACAACATAAACAAGTGTATAGATGGTGATACCTTGCTTGGAGTTTATGAAAAGAGAGTGATCACACTTTGAGTGAGTGAAGGAAAAGAGAAGAAGTGCTTGAGTAAGCTTGTCATACTAAGCCCTTAGGGCCTACTTAAGTCCATAAAGAGCTTTATCGAGTTTGCACACCAACTCCTTATCTTGTTGAATGAAGCCCGAAGGTTGAACCATGTACACCTCTTCTTGGAGGGTTCAATTTAGAAAAGCATTATTGATATCTATTTGTTGGATATCTCGTCTGTAGGTGAGAGCTAAGCTGAGGATAACTCTAATGGTTTATGGTTTCACAACTAGAGATAAGGTTTCATTAAAACCAAAACCTTATAGTTGATGAATACCCTTTCCAACTAGCCTGACTTTATATTTGTTGATACTTCCATTTGGTTTTTCTTTGACCTTGAATACCCATTTACATCCAACAACTTGTGTATGAGGAGGTTGTTTTGTAAGGGTCCATGTTTGGTTAGCCATGAGAGCATCATATTCACTTTTCATGGCTTGCACCCATTCTGGTTTTAGTAGAGCTTGTTTTACACTAGTTGGTTTTGTGTGTGCTATAAAGGCTTTTGGTTTATAATTTCCCATTTTTCTCTAGTCAACATAGGGTGGTCATTTTATGGAGGAGGATTGTTTGGTTGTAAACTATGTATAAGAGATAGAGATGTATCAATAGTTGTAATAGGTAGGCTGTCAGAGTAATTTTCAGATGTATTAGCAAAGTCATATGGTGGAGATATTGGGGGGGTATACTAGTCATTCGTGTGCCCTGAGTTTTATGGTTATGGTAAAAGAGGTTCATGAATCAAGGGAACGACTTGAGAGTTTGATGGAGACATAGTAGACAATGTGTTGTCATTATCAGGTGGGGTAGAGAGTAGGTTAGAGAATGGCTGAGGTAATATTTGTAGTGTACTTGTAGTAAGACTGTCTGAATTGAAATTCTGGACAATTGGAAAGGGTAATGACACAGATGATGTGTCCCGTGTAATGTTAGTTTTGGAAGAGAACAAATAAGGAAAAGGAAAGTTCATTTCATTCAAGGTCATATATTTAGATATGTAGACCCTGCCAATTAAACTTGGACATTTATAACCTTTGTGTTGAGGTGAGGGTCCTAGATATACACATTCCACACTTCTGAACTCAAGTTTATGTTTGTTATAAGGTCTCAACAAGGGATAACAAGAGCATTCAAATACTCTCATAGATCTATAGTAAGGAGTTCTATTGTACAAGGCATGGAAAGGTGAATTGAAATTGGTTAAAGCAACGGTGGAAAGTCTATTCATTATATATGTAGCTGCGAGGAAACTATGCTCTCAGTATTAAAGAGGTAGATTAGCACGAGACAGTACATTTAGACGCATTTCAACTATGGTCCCGTGTTTTCTCTCAACATATCCATTTTGATGGGATGTATGAGGACAAGTTAACCTATGTATGATGCCTAAGTCATTAAGAAGATTAGTAAAAGGTCTAAACTCCCCTCCATAATCAAGTTGAACAACTTTTATGGTTGTTTGTAAAAGGTCTAAGTCATTATGGTTGTTTTGAATAAATGCAATATAATAGATAAAATCAGAAATAGATGAACTAGGGGAGGGACCCCGTAAATTAGTGTAAACCAGGTCAAAAGACTTATCATATGTATTAGAAGATTTAGGGGCATGCAATCTATGAGACTTTCCTAAGCAACAAGACTTACAAAAATCAGAAGAATCTTTATTATGAACAAGTATATTACACAATTTGAGTATGCTTTTGACAATATTAAAATAGGCATGTCCAAATCGATAATGCCATAGTACATTAGAATTACTTAAGCCACTTATACTTTAGACAATAGAAGAAAAACTATGACTTATTACATGTTCAGTAGATCTGGCTTTGTTCACTGTGAGATTAGGGAAGTAATAAAGTCTATTAGATTCAAGAAACCGTTCAAGAAGGACTTCCTTAAAACCCTGTCCTTTAACATAACATTTTTAAGGTGGAATTCAAACACAACCTGATTATCATGCGAAAAATTTGAGACAGACAACAGATTCTTGGTAATAGCAAGAACATGAAGAATCTCACTAAGAATAAGTCTATTTAAGATATGAGAGCTACCAACAGTTTTAATGTGTAAGCTTTGACAATTTCCTACATGAAATTGACACTTGGCCCTATAGGGTTTTCTACTATGCAAACAATTTTTAAAAGGTGTAAGATGATGAGAGGCACCTAAATCGATAAACCATGCCTGAGAGTCAAGATTAGTAGGGAGAGAGTACTCCTGAGTGAATGCAGATGACTGAGTTGTAGTGGCTATTATATCGTTGCTTGAGTTCCAGAAGTGGTGCCTTCCCCTTTGGTGTATTTATCACCCCGAGTCTCATGTGTTCTTGACTGAAAGTTATGAGGACTGAGAGATTCATCATACCTGTGCTAGTAATCCAATGCAACATGTCCTGGTTTTCCACACAGTTGGCATATAGGTCTATTGCATTAGATATAGTGACCTATGCCACGCCCACAACCTTTGTAAACACGTCATCTTCCTTTATAATTATTAAAGTTTCCATGAGATTCACCCGCTCCATGACTTGCATGAGCTACATTCGCAGAGACTTGTGCCACAACTAATTCTTGCCTGAACTTGTCAAGTTGAGCTTCTTGTACATACAAGAAAGCTTCTACATCACACATAGTAAGTGTCTCAATGCTTCCATACATCTGCATCATAAAAGGATTGCATTCTTCTAATCCATCGAGGATTGAATCAATTTGATCCTGCTTTGAAATCGAGTCTCCTACAACAAAAAGAGAACTCGCCATAACTTTGATTCTGAGCATGAATTCAATGATGGAATGATTGCCTTTCTTTGTGGACTTCAATTTCACTCGCAACAGACGAACCTTAGCTCGCATTTGAGTATTGAAAAACTTGTGGATTTTATCCGATACTTCATATGAATGTTTACAAGAAAGCACTCTCGAAAGAACAAATTCAGATATGGTTGATAATAACCATATGAACAGTGCTTGATCTTGAACAATCAATGCGTCATATTCTTTGGAGATCTTGTTTTCTAGATGATCTTGATATGTCTTGAACTTCACAGGAATTTAGGGATTCACAACAAACATGTACACCTTCTACGTGAGTATAAATCCTCCAACATGTTGATTCCATAGGAGATATTTGTTGTCTTTGAGCTCAATTGAGAGTTTTAGACCATAGGTGTTATAGGAGTTTGGAGTGAAGAAGCTGTAAGAGTTGTCGCGTGAAGGTTTTTGATTCTCTGTGCACGAGTTCTGATTTGCAGAGTCCGCCATTGATGCATGTTGATGCAATGTAAAGAAATGGAAGAAGGAGAGAGAAGTCACTAAGGAAGATGAAGCGAAATCATGGTTCATATCTAAACCATTTCTGATACCATATTAGAAATGGATAATTGCAATGTGAAAGTTTTCATTCTTCTCCCTGCTTTTTTGGCAAGTGAAGTCAAGAGATTATATATACAAGTACGCATGGTGAAGTTTATTACCACATAAGTTAACTGAAACGTAACAAACTTCTCACTATTAAAGCTAAAGCTAAGTGAACTTATAACAAACCATTACCTAAAACTAAGTATTATATTGAGTAAATTAAATTTATCTCTTACAAAGAGGTGCGGGCCCACATCTTTTTAGCCTAAAAGTTATTAAAATTTATGTTAATTAATACATGTGCTTTCAAAAGCCTGCAAAAAATGGAGTAGGACATGACAAACATATTAGAGAATGTAGATCTAAAATCTTAGTTCGTCCTCAGAAAAGTGTGGTCAAAACAGATATGTCTGACAGATCAGACTCATTTTACCACCGCTACTCAAATTATCCCGCTTTTAGATACATTTTAGAATAATTTAGAAGATACACTCGTTCTACTATTCGTCATTGTCCAATTCCCTCAAATCATCCAACTTTAAATAAAATTTAAAAGATACACTTGTTCTGGTATACATTGATGTTCAATTCACTCGAATCATCCAATTGTTACACGCTTTAAAAGATACACTTTGTTCTAGTATGCATCGATGTCCAATTCACTCAAGTCATCCAACTATTAAATACAATTTAAAACCATATGCTCGTACTGATGTGCGTCGATGTCTAATTCACTCCTATCTTAGATTTAGTTCATAGATACAATTTAGATTTTAAATAAGAGAAATGTCACACATTCAAATTTACGATTATATAATTTTTTTTGGACAAAATTTATGACTATGTAATTGAATGACGTGATAGCTAGCAATGGAATTGGTTTATCGAGACATTATTATTATTATTATTATTATTATTATTATTATTATTATTATTATTATTATTATTATTATTATTATTATTATTATTATTATTATTATTATTATTATTATTATTATTATTATTATTATTATTATTATTATTATTATTATTATTATTATTATTATTATTATTATTATTATTATTATTATTATTATTATTATTATTATTATTATTATTATTATTATTATTATTATTATTATTATTATTATTATTATTATTATTATTATTATTATTATTATTATTATTATTATTATTATTATTATTATTATTATTATTATTATTATTATTATTATTATTATTATTATTATTATTATTATTATTATTATTATTATTATTATTATTATTATTATTATTATTATTATTATTATTATTATTATTATTATTATTATTATTATTATTATTATTATTATTATTATTATTATTATTATTATTATTATTATTATTATTATTATTATTATTATTATTATTATTATTATTATTATTATTATTATTATTATTATTATTATTATTATTATTATTATTATTATTATTATTATTATTATTATTATTATTATTATTATTATTATTATTATTATTATTATTATTATTATTATTATTATTATTATTATTATTATTATTATTATTATTATTATTATTATTATTATTATTATTATTATTATTATTATTATTATTATTATTATTATTATTATTATTATTATTATTATTATTATTATTATTATTATTATTATTATTATTATTATTATTATTATTATTATTATTATTATTATTATTATTATTATTATTATTATTATTATTATTATTATTATTTAACAAGCATGGTAATTGATAATGAAGGAGGGGAACCAATTATTGTGATGATTTTATATTATTAAAAAGAGAATAATTGTATATAGTGTGAGTGTAAAATATTTTATAGATTAATGCATCACAATTATTTACACACACATATATATATATATATATATATATATATATATATATATATATATATATATATATATATATATATATATATATATATATATATATATATATATATATAATAAAAAGTGAAATTTTTACATAAATTTAATAGTTACTTTCAGTTAAATTATTATTAAAATGTACAGAATCGGCACTACATTTAATAACAAGACCATGCGTTATTATAACTAAAGTTTATTCTAAAACGTCTCTTTCTTTAGACGAAAAACCAATTTGTAATTCTATACTAGTACATGGTCTCATTAATTATAACCACCGTTCAAATCCCCTTTGAAGGGTAAAGTGCCATATTCAAAGAAATATAGGAACAACAACCAGATCAAGGTTTAGGCTTTTAAGAATAGAAACAATAATTAACTTGTAAGAAAAACCAAAGCGAACAAAACAAAAAACCTTGAACGTGATTAATCAAAGGGCTATGCTAGCTAGTTTTTTGTTGTTTTCTTTTACCTAATTTTGCTGTTAAAGTAGGGCATGCATTATTTAATAATCACCAATTGAGTTGAAATAAATGACCTATGTTTCAAGCTGCATCAAATCCAATTTCATTTCAAGACACATTCCCATAATTTCTGGCAATCACACGGTTTTCCATACAAGGATGTTTTTTACTTTTTCTTCCATCAATTTTAACCTGTACTATATTTAATTTTTTCCTCTTCAAGTATAACATACATAACTGTCTTCCATTAAGATGAGAGCCCCCTCTTGTGACAAAACTCTTTTTCTACGGAATACTATTAGTTTGTTGGTAACTATCTACCAGTATCAACTAAGACACTTGCATTATTAGGGTTTAGTTACTGGAACTGGAAATATGGAGAGATTTAGTCCGAATAATACTCTAACGCACAAATAAGTAAATGAGTGAGAAATTAATTTGAATTTATGAGTGAGAAATTAATTTGAATTTATGAGTGAGAAAATATTTAAAATAACGAGTGTAAAAGTTTATATAATGTGTATATAGTTAGAGTTATTCCCGTGTCATTTGAAACTTCACGTAGAGGACCATTGAATTATATTAGTGGTGAGCATTCTGAGTAATCAATATTTTGACGCACACATTCTTAAACAGGACAAAATTCGTGATTGGACTTTAATGTTATTGGACTAAATGAACTTTATTATATTGTTGAACATTTAGTTTAAGAATATAATAATTTAAAGAGTTGAAATGTTTGGAGATTTTGTGATACCTAATTAAAAATTATTGAAATAAAGTTTAATAACTTAGTCTCTAGGGAATAGATTGCAGAATGAGAATAGAAGGACAAATAATTTAAAGCATAGGGTATATAGATGAAATTGCAGTTTGTGGAATGTAAGAAAAAAAATTGGCTACTGTCTGATAACGATATTAGTAAATGTGTAACTACCGTGACCTAATTATTTAATGTTATTTGGAAAAGGGAATTGAGTACAAATGTCTACTATTTCTTTCATTCCTTTTTAATCGTTAATTTTATGAAAATTTTATGTTTTTTTTAATTGTTTTTTAATTGTTATTTTTTAATTTCAAAATAGTGTTAATAATAATTTTGTTAAAATAATAAAAAGTTATAGGTATTATAAGTAAAAGAAAAGTTATTACTTTAAAAAAAAAAATTATTAATTTTATTGATATGTGTAAAATATCAAATATAACAATTAAAAAGAATCGAGGAAGTAGTGTTTTTTATCAACAGCAAAATTCTACTAGTGTTTGATATTGATGTATTTCACAAGTGTCAAATCCATATAAACAACGCGAATAGGCATTAAGTAGATCTAAAATTCAAAATGTTGGAAAAAAGTAGTTCATATGTATGGCTAATGATTGATAATTGTTGATGGATAGTTTATAATTTATACTTATAAGTCATAATTGATAGTTGATAATCTAATTAAAATATTTGGTAAATTCAATGGTTTAAATAATTAATAAATGTAAAATGACATATATAATTGATATTTTTTGCATTTGATATATATTTGTTTTATTTTAAATTAGAGTGAAGACTTATTTCGGTCTCTCACAAAAACTACAAGATTTAAATTAATTTTTCAAAAAAAAAAAGACTCGATTTAATCTAGGGCTGTTATTGGACCTCAGGATCCGAGATTCGGACCGAGATCTGAACCGGTAGACCTGGATCATTAGCCCGACCAAAAATATGGATGGATCGCTCTTGGATAAAAATATTATCCGTTACCCGAACGAAGATCCAGACCGTTTATCCAATGAGTACCCGAATCACATGATATAAATTTTGTTTTCATATCATTTTATCATTTTTCCCCCTCCTCCAGTTTACGCTCCCCATTTCTCTCTCAGTCCCTCCTCCGCTCCGACGACCTCCTTTTCCCCTCTCTTTGTTCGATGATGACATTCAACCTAAATACTCTAGTGTAGCGTACATCTTCTTCTTCTTCTTCTTCTTCTGTTTCAGAGGCTTCCATAAACTTATAATGTATTCAAATTTTTAAACTTTTTTATAGTATTCTTTATCTTTACCTAGTATGCATGTTTGTTTTGAATAGTTTGATGAATCGTTTAATACCAATACCATGTTTCAGTGTTGAACAAATTATTTTTGACCTAATTTGTTTTAAAGTTTTAGTTAGGGTTTATGTTTTAAATAAAAAATGTCTGTTTCAACGTTGACCTAATATCTTTGCATGTTACAATTTAGACATGAGATTTGTGTTTTACCGTTTGAGTAATAATAATAAAGGGTAAGACTAGGGTTTTAAATAATTGCTTGTCTTATTCTGTTCTTAATAAATTTGGAGGGTCAGTGTTGCTGGGTTTTGTTTTAATTTCATAAAAAAATATTGTTTGATTGATTGTGTTTTGTTTCATGTCTTTTCAAGATTCGTCATTGACTCCTCCAACCATGGATGATCTACTTGATATTAATATGTTGCTTGCTGACATTGGGGAAAAGGAGACAACAGATGAAGGTTATTTGGAGATTGGTGAGATGATTGATTTGGAGCTTCCAGTTCAAAATACCTCCACTAATAATACTACCACACAAAATACCCTCACTGAAAATACTACCAAGACCGATGGGTCAACCGCTCCAATTGAACAAGATCAGAGTTCTCAGATAAATGCTTTTGGTAAAGCTTCTCGTCCCCAAAAATTTTGTTGTTCATACTGAAATGGTGCTTATTGAAGGACCTGATGGTAAGAAGTGAAAGTGTAGATGGTGTGGTAAGCTTTACACATATGATATGAAGTGGAAAAGTACATCTAATGGTAAGAAACATTTAGCTGTTTGTATTCAGAGAAAGTTGAGGTTGAAAGGTAATAATGACAAAGAGGTTGCAGAGTCTAGGTTAAGCATAGGTGATAGTACTCCAAGTTTGGCAACCTGGACATATAATCATGCCAGGGTTAGAGAACTTGCAGCACATATGATTCTAGGTCATGAATTTCCTTTTTCTGTTATGGAAAGTGTTATTTTTAATGAGTTTCTTAGGGAGATGTATCCATGGTACAAAAAGATTAATAGGCAACAGGTTAAGTTTGATTGTGAGACATTTTATGAGACCGAGAGAGTTAAGATGAAAACGTTTATGACTTTTATTAACAGGGTCAGTCTTACCACTGACTTGTGGTGGTTTGGTGAACATAGGATATGTTATATGACTGTGACTGGTCATTTCATTGATTCAAAATGGCAGCTTCACAAAAGAGTTTTATCTTTTCAGAATGTGCCACTGCAACATTCTGGGGAGATTTTATATAGGGAGTTGATTAAGGGGATGGATGATTGGGGAATAAGGGATAAGGTAGCTTCAGTTTTTGTAGATAATGCTAGTGCTAATGATAATTGTATTGCTAGATTGAAGAGGGATTATTCTGGTAGGAGAAATTTACCCTAAGATGGTAAACTGTTTCATGTAAGGTGTTCTGCACACATCTTAAATTTGTTGGTGAAGGACAGTCTTGATATGATTAAGGTGACTGTTGATAAGATAAGAAATGGTGTCAAATACTTGCTGAATTCTGAAACTAGATGCAAAGCATTCAAAAAGTTTGTTGATGAGTTGCAACTTGAAGGTCGAATGCAAGTGTTGGATACCAAGACAAGTTGGAACTCAACTTGGTTAATGTTGTCAACTACATACCACTACAGAGAAGTGTGGCCTAGATATGTTGAGGAAAATGGTGCATTTCTCAGTTTTTTGCCTAAGGCAAATGAATGGGAAGATGTGTATGATATTTGCAAGTTTTTGAAAGTTTTTGCTGATGTGACATCAATTATTAGTGGCACCTCTTGTAACGCGCATAATTTAATTAATTATTTATTTAATTAAATTATTTTTAGATTATATGTGAAGTTACATGATGTTAAGAATTATTGGAATGAGTTGTTGGATTATCATTAATTAATTAATTAGTTGATTAATAATAATGATAATGTGGAATTAAAGGGAATATATGAAATAATGTTAGACTTATGCTATTGGTTAGAAATAGTAAAGTAGGGGTGTAGGTTATGCCCAAGAGGATTGTTATATAAGGAGAAGCTAACACAAGGCTTCATTATAGTTGGAGAATAAGGATTTCTGTAAGTTGATCGGTAGAGCTGCGCGAACGAGGAGCAAGCTGCCCGGTGTCGAGTAGAGCAAAGCAAGCCGTCGACTAGAGTTTTGGTTGAGCGACCTTCAATCCAGGTAAGGGTGGGGTTCTGATCTTATAATGGGTCTTATTATGTTTGTTATGGAGAATTGGTCGTTTTTTACAATTGTTGTGTGTTGATGTTTCCGAATTGCTAGCGAAGCTGCCTGTTTATTCATGTTGTGGCTATTGGGGAAAACTATATGATAGATTAATGAACATGATAGATGAAGTTTCCCGGTTATGTGTTGTGGATGTTTTGAGTTATCTGTGTGAATGCCGGTTTAATCGAAGTGTAGTTTAGGTCGCGATGGTCGTTAGGACGTTAGGTTATTCCGAGCAAGTGACAGGAAAATTTGTAATTGTTGAAGTGGTCGTTTTAGCGAGGTTCTGCGGGACTGTCTTATATGTTGATGAATCTGTCGATAGGAATATAGTTGCCCGTTACTGTGTTATTCTGAACGATTGTCCGGAGGTTATGAATAGTAGTGGTGTGGTTGTTAAGACGTCATATCGTGACTGTGTTGTTGGCCGAATCAGTGGTCGGAGAGGGTACTGAAGTAGTAGGTACCGAGCAGCGTTTTAGGTTGTGAGGCGTGTCGGGGAATGATGCATTGGATTTTCGAGCAGAATTAGATTGTAAGACATGTCGAGGATCATGGGTTGGTTGTTACCCTGTTTTCTCTCAATGCGTGTTGAGGAGTGTGATTTAGTTGTTATGTTGTCCTAGTTGTTATGCATGTCGAGGGGCATGTAGCTCCTTATCCCTTTTTCCCGTACATGTTGTGTTTTGGTCGTTACCAGTGCCGTGTGAAATTATTATTAAGTTGTTGTTCGATTATGTTAATGACTGAATCATTGATTGATGTGATAGGCTTATGGCCAACGTTGTTATATGCTGATTTATGTTGAATTATGATTAAGTTGAGGGCTTATGCCAATGTTGTTGTTTTGTTATGATTGTTGTTGTGAATTCTTGTTGATGATGCGGAGTTAAAGGGATGTTTTAAATGATGATGAATTACCTCTATTTACTGGTAATAATGGTGATGTGGGCTTATGCCTTGTGATGATGATGATTGTTGTGAGTATGTGATAGTGCATTCATATACATTTTGATACTCTGTGATGGCCTAGATTGGTAAACTGCGAAGAAGGCTTATGCCTTGTTGATGCCTCTATTAATTGGAAATTTTTAAGATGGGAATTCTGCTCCATTTTTAAGATGGGAGTTCTGCTCCAATGGTACCACATGCATTCGTATAGTATTGAGTCACATTCTAAGTAGTATGATTGAGCTGTTGTGTTGATGAATTAATTGTTGTGTTTGATAGTCTATTGTGATTGTTGTTGTTATAAGTTGTGAAGTGGTGATTTTTGCATGAACATATTCTAATATAATGTTTATCATATGTTCTATTATATTGTTAGATATCTAACCCCTTCTGTTTGAATGTTACCCTTATGTTGGTAACGTGCAGGTAATCAAGAGTGAAGGCGGTTGACCTTCAGTAGTTCGAGTCGATGTCATTGCTCTGATACGTAACACTTGGCGGGATGAACGCTTGTTGCTTTAGTATTTGTTATTTCAGTTGTTAATCTTTAAGTTGATTATTGTTAAGTACTTATTATTCAGAAGTTTCTTTCATGTTGGATAAAGATATTATTATGATTCCGCTGCGTAGTTGTTTAAGTTGTTGATTTAAAAGATATTTCATTTTGATGTTGGTTCATCCGAAGTTTTAAAGTGTTATGTATCCATGTCGAATGCAATGGTTTTAATTTGAATTTGTGACATCCTGATTCAGTTGTATAATTTCTATAACTCTGATTTACATTTATATTATCGGGTAGAATTGGGGTGTTACAAAGTTGGTATCAAAGTAAAGTCGGTTCGTCCGACCAAGTCGTCGAGTCGTAGTTTGTTTAACAATCGAGTATTATTAATTTGGGTTCTAACCATTTTTTATGTTGTAGTGATAAGTTGAGATGGCTGGAAGGAATGATTCTGCACTTGCTGCTGCTTTAGAAGCAATGGCGCATGCTATGGAGAATCAGCCGAGTGCTGACGGGAATGCTGGATATCGTAGTTTGGTGACTTTCCAGAGGGAGAATCCGCCTACGTTCAAGGGAAAGTATGATCCTGATGGATTGTTGGATTGGTTGAAAGATATTGAGAGAATCTTCCGTGTGATGGACTGCACTCCAGTCAGAAGGTTCAATATGGTACTCATATGCTAGCAGTCGAGGCTGATTACTGGTGGCTAGAGACTTGTCAGAAGTTAGGAGCTACAGGTGAAAATGTTACCTGGGTTATGTTACATAGGGAATTTCTGAGGAAGTATTTCCCCGAAGAAGTTCATGGTAAGAAGGAAATTGAGTTCCTTAAGCTGAAGCAAGGAAATATGTCAGTTGTTGAGTATGCTGCAAAGTTTACTGAGTTGGATAAGTTTTATCCGCACTATAGTGAGGCAAATGCTGAGTTTTCAAAGTGCATCAAGTTTGAGAATGGGTTGTGCCCAGAGATCAAGAAGGCATTTGGATACTAGAAGATCCGTGTCTTTGCTGATTTGATTGATAGGTGTAGGATTTATGAAGAGGACAATAATGCTCATTACAAGATTATCAGTGAGAAGAGGGGTAAGCACCAACAGAATCGTGATAAGCCTTATGATGCCCCAGCTGGTAAAGGTAAACATAAAGTTTCTCAGGGTCAGAGGCCTAGTGGGGGAGATGTTCCTGCTGGTGTGGTTTGTTTCAAATGTGGAAAACCTAGGCATAAGAGTAATGTGTGTACTGCTGAGGTGAAGAGGTGTTTCCGTTGTGGTAAGATTGGACATGTTGTGTCTGAGTGCAAACATAAGGAGGTGATTTGCTTCAATTATGGTGAAGAAAGACACATTGGTAGTTAGTGTCAGAAACCAAAGAAGGCGCAAACTAGTGGTAAAGTGTTCGCTTTGGTTGAGTATTTGGAAGCTATTGAGGACAGACTCATCATAGGTACATGTTTCATTAATAGTACTCATTTAATTACTATTATTTATACCGGTGCTACTCATTGCTTTATTGCTGCTGATTGTGTTGAAAGATTGGGTCTTATGTTGTCTTCTATGAATGGAGAGATGGTCATCGACACTACAGCCAAGGGGTCGGTGACTACTTATTTTGTGTGTTTAAAGTGTCCCTTGTCGATCTTTGACAGAGACTTTGCTGTTGATTTGGTTTGTTTTCCTTTAAGAGGGATGGATGTGATTCTGGGTATGAACTGGTTAGAGCATAACTATGTTCATATTAACTGTTATAACAAGTCTGTGAGGTTTTCTACCCCTGAGGAAGAGGAACCTGGCCTATTGTCTGCTAGGCAGTTGAGGAAGTTGATGCAAGAAGAGGCTCAGATGTTCTCGTTGATGGTATCACTATCTGTCGAGAATCAAGCTATAATTGCGGAATTGTAGGTGGTGCATGAATTTCTTGAAGTTTTCCCTGATGAAATTCCTGATGTACCGCCAGAGAGAGAAGTTAAATTTGCTATTGATCTTGTACCTGGTACCAGACCTGTTTCTATGGCACCATACAAGATGTCTGCATCTGAATTGTCAGAATTGAAGAAGCAATTGTAAGAGTTACTTGAAAATAAGTTTGTGAGACCAAGTGTATCGCCGTGGGGAGCTCCAGTGTTGTTAGTAAAGAAGAAAGATGGAAGTATGAGGCTTTGTGTTGATTATAGGCAGTTGAATAAAGTGACGATTAAGAATAAGTATCTGCTTCCAAGAATAGATGACTTGATGGATCAATTGGTGGATGCCCGTGTGTTTAGTAAGATAGATTTGAGGTTGGGATATCATCAGATTAAAGTGAAGGATGGAGATATCTAGAAGACGGATTTCAGAACGCGTTATGGATATTATGAGTATTAGGTGATGCCTTTTGGTGTTACCAACGCGCCGGGAGTATTCATGGAATACATGAATCGCATCTTTCATACTTATTTGGATCGATTTGTGGTGGTGTTCATTAATGATATTTTGATTTACTCTAAGTCGGAAGAAGAGCATGCAGAGCACTTAAGAATAGTATTGCAAGTCTTGAAAGAGAAGAAGTTGTATGCAAAGTTGTCTAAGTGTGAATTTTGGTCGAAGGAGGTTAGTTTTCTTCGTCATGTGATCTCAGGTAGTGACATTGCTGTAGATCCATAAAAAGTAGATGCTGTGTTGTAATGGGAAACTCCGAAGTTGGCTACCGAGATTAGAAGCTTTTTCAGATTAGATGGTTATTATAAGTGGTTTATCGAAGGTTTTTCTAAGATGGCACTTCCATTGAGTAAATTGACTTGTAAAGGTAGAGCTTTTGTGTGGGATGTGCAATGCGAAGAAAGTTTTACAAAATTGAAGAAAAGGTTGACGTCGACTCCAATTTTGACATTACCTAATCCAGGAGAGCCTTTTGTGGTATATTGTGATTCTTCTAATATGGGTTTAAGAGGTGCGCTTATGTAGAATGATAAGGTAGTTGCTTATGCATCAAGGCGGTTGAGGACTCATGAGAATAACTATCCTATGCATGATTTAGAGCTTGCTGCATTTGTTTTTGTGTTGAAAATTTGGAGGCATTATCTTTATGGTTCTAGATTTGAAGTGTTTAGTGACCATAAGAGCTTAAAGTATCTATTTGATCAGAAGGAATTGAATATGAGACAACGAATATGGTTGGAGTTTTTAAAGGATTATGATTTCGGTTTGAATTATCATCCAAGAAAAGCGAATGTGGTAGCTGATGTGTTGAGTCGAAAGACTTTACATATGTCAGCAATGATGGTTAAAGTGTTGGAATTGATTGAACAGTTCAGAGATATGAGCTTAGTTTGCGAGGTGACACCACAAAGTGTTATGTTGGGAATGTTGAAGATTAATAATGATTTTCTGGATAGTATCAGAGAAGCTCAGAAGTTAGATGTGAAGCTGGTAGATTCAATGGTTGGGATCGACCAGTCTAAGAATAGTGATTTTAAGTTAGATGCGCAAGGTGTGTTGAGATTTCATAATCGGATTTGTAATCCTGATGATGCGGAGATAAAGAAAGGGATCCTTGAAGAGAGTCATAGAAGTAAGCTGAATATTCATCCAGGAGCTACAAAGATGTATCAGGATTTAAAGAATTTGTTTTGGTGGCATGGGATGAAGAGTGATGTGGCTGGATTTGTGTATGCATGTTTGACTTGTCAGAAGTCGAAAGTTGAATGTCAGAAGCCTGCAAGGTTGATGCAACCGTCAGAAGTTCCAGAATGGAAATGGGATAACATTTCGATGGACTTTGTGATGGGGTTACCTAATACTTTAAGAGGACATGATTCGATTTGGGTGATTGTTGATAGGCTTACAAAGTCGGCCCATTTTATTCATATTAACATCAACTTTCCAGTGTCGAAGTTGGATGAGATTTACACTAGTGTAATTGTGAAGCTATTGTGTCAGATAGAGATCCGAGGTTTACTTCTGATTTTCGAAAGAGTTTGCAAGAGGAGTTGGGTTCTAAGTTGAGGTTGAGTTCGGTGTATCATCCTCAGACGGATGGTCAGACAGAAAGGACTATTCAATAGTTGGAGGATTTGTTGAGAGAATGTGTTCTTGATCAAGGAGGTTTGTGGGATACTTATCTTCCATTAATAGAGTTCACTTATAACAACAGTTAGCATTCTAGTATTGGGATGGCACCTTTTGAAGCGTTGTATGGTCAGAGGTGTAGAACTCCTTTATGTTGGCATGCATCTGGAGAAAGTGTAGTGCTTGGACCGAAACTTGTTCATGAGACTATTGAGAAGGTGAAGTTGATTTGGGAAAAGATGAAAGCTTCCCAAAGTAGACAGAAGAGTTATCATGACAAGTGAAGGAAGGACTTAGAATTTCAAGCAGGTGACCATGTGTTTTTGAGAGTTACACCTGTAACTGGTGTTGGGCGAGCATTGAAGTCTAAGAAGCCCACTTCTCGTTTTATTGGTCCATATCAGATTTCAGAAAGAGTTGGGAATGTAGCTTATAGAGTGGCTTTACCTCCTAATCTTTTGAATTTGCATGATGTGTTTCATGTGTCACAACTCTGGAAATATATTTCAGATCTATCTCATGTGATTCATATGGATGATGTACAAGTGCAGGATAATCTTACTGTGGAGACGATGCCTGTACGAATCATGGATCGTGAAATGAAGACTCTGAGAGGCAAAGAGATTGCTTTGGTGAAAGTAGTCTGGTTAGGAGCTGTTAGAGAAAGCATGACTTGGGAGTTGGAAAGCAAGATGTGGGACTCCTATCCTGAGTTGTTCGAATGAGGTAAATTTTCGAGGACGAAAATATTCTAAGTGGGGGGAGAGTTGTAACGCCCGTAATTTAATTAATTATTTATTTAATTAAATTATTTTTGGATTATTTGTGAAGTTACATGATGTTAAGAATTATTAGAATGAGTTATTGGATTATTATTAATTAATTAATGAGTTGATTAATAATATTGATAATGTGAAATTAAAGGGAATATATGAAATAATGTTGGACTTATGCTATTGGTTATAAATAGTAAAGTGGGGGTGTAGGTTAGGCCCAAGAGGATTTTTATATAAGGATAAGTTAACACAAGGCTTTGTTTTAGTTGGAGAATAAGGATTTCTATACGTTGATCGGTAGAGCTGCGCGGATGAGGAGCAAGCTTCCCGATGTCGAGCAGAGCAAAGCAAGTCATCGCTAGAGTTTTGGTTGAGCAACCTTCAATCCAGGTAAGGGTGGGGTTCTGACCTTATAATGGGACTTATGATGTTTGTTATGGAGAATTGGTCATTTTATGATTGTTGTGCGTTGATGTTTTCGAATTGCTAGGGAAGTTGCTCGTTTATTCATGTTGTGGCTGTTGGGGAAAATTGTATGATTGACTAATGAACATGATAGATGAAGTTTCCCAGTTATATGTTGTGGATGTTTTGAGTTATCTGTGTGACTGTCGGTTTAATCAAAGTGTAGGTTAGGTCATGATGGTCGTTAGGATGTTAGGTTATTCCGAGCGAGTGGCAGGAAAATTTGTAATTGTTGAAGTGGTTGTTTTAGGGAGGTTCTGCGGGACTGTCTTATATGTTGATGAATCTGTCGATAGGAATATAGTTGCCCGTTACTGTGTTATTCTGAGCGATTGGCCAGAGGTTATGAATAGTAGTGGTATGGTCATTAAGACATTATATCGTGACTGTGTTGTTGACAGCATTAGTGGTCAGAGAGGGTACTGAAGTAGTAGGTACCGAGCGGCGTTTTAGGCTGCGAGGCGTGTCGGGGAATGATACGTTGGATTTTAAAGAAGAATTAGATTGTAGGACATGTCGAGGAGCATAGGTTGGTCGTTATCCTGTTTTCTCTCAGTACGTGTCGAGGAGTGTGATTTAGTTGTTATGCTGTCCTAGTTGTTATGCATGTCGAAGGGCTGTAAGTTCCCTATCCCTTTTGCCCGTACATGCTGTGTTTTGGTTGTTACCAGTGTCGTGTGAAATTATTATTAATTTTTTGTTTGATTATGTTAATGTCTGAATCATTGATTTATGTGATAGGCTTATGGCCAACGTTGTTCTATGCTGATTTATGTTGAATTATGATTAAGTTGAGGGCTTATGCCAATGTTATTGTTTTGTTATGATTGTTGTTGTGAATTCTTGTTGATGATGAGAAGTTGCATGGATGCTTTAAATGATGATGAATTACCTCTATTTACTGGTAATAATGGTGATGTGGGCTTATGCCTTGTGATGATGATGATTGTTGTGAGTATGTGATAGTGCACTCATATACATTTGCATATTCTGTGATGGCTTGGGTTGGAAAACTGCGAAGAAGGCTTATGCCTTGTTGATGCCTCTATAAATTGGCAATTTTTAAGATGGGAGTTCTGCTCCGTCTTTAAGATGGGAGTTCTACTCCAATGGTACCACATGCATTTGCATAATATTGAGTCGCATTCTAAGTAGTATGATTGAGCTGTTGTGTTGAGGAATTAATTGTTGTGTTTTGTTGATATCCTATTGTGATTGTTATTGTTGTAAGTTGTGAAGTTGTGATTTTTGCATGAACGAATTCTAATATAATGTTTATCACAAGTTATATTATATTGTTCGATATCTCACCTCTTCTGTTTGAATGTTACCCTTATGTTGGTAACATGTAGGTAATCTAGAGTGAAGGCGGTTGACCTTCAGTAGTTCGAGTCGGTGACATATCTCTGATACGTAATACTTGGGGGGATGAACGCTTGTTGCTTTAGTATTTGTTATTTTAGTTGTTGATCTTTAAGTTTATTGTTGTTAAGTACTTATTATTCAGAAGTTGCTTTCATGTTGGATAAAGATGTTATTATGATTCCGCTGCGTAGTTTTTCAAGTTGTTGATTTAAAAGATTAATTCATTTTGATGTTGGTCCATCCAAAGTTTTAAAGTGTTATGTATCCATGTCGAATGCAATGGTTTTAAGTTGAATTTGTGGAATCCTGATTCAATTGTATAATTTTTATAAATCTGATTTACATTTATATTGCCGGGTAGAATTGGGGTGTTACACCTCTTACCCTACTGCTAATCTGTTTTTGGCTGAGCGTTACAGGGTAAAGGTTCTACTTGATAAACCTTCAAGTATCTCAAATAATCCTCAGCTGCAGGCGTTTGCTAATGAAATAAAGTTGAAATATGACAAGTATTGGTCAGAGTCTAATACATTGATTTCTATTAGTGCAGTCCTTGAGCCAAGGTATGAACATCTTAGCCAATGATGAATTTTGTATGATATGCTTTATTATTATCTGAGGCTTTGATGAAATCTGTATGATATGATTTATTATTAATTGTTACCAATGATGAATTTTTTATGATATGAATGATTATCTGAGGTCTTTGATGAAATCTGTTTGATCTACTTGATTATTAACTGATGCCTATGATGAATTTTGTATGATATTAATGATTATCAGAGGCCTTTGATGAAATCTGTTTGATATGCTTGATTATTAACTGATGTCTATAATGAATTCTGTATGATATTAATGATTATCTGAGGTCTTTGATGAAATGTGTTTGATATGCTTCATTATTATTTGATGCCAAATGCCAATGATGAATTATGTATGATATTAATGATTATCTGAGGCATAATCTGCACTGTGAGTCGTGACTTAATACCGCCTATTGATTCAATTAAGTTGAATAGTTAGTTGTGATTTAATAATGCATATGATGAATTATATTTGATCTATTTCATTTAACATCAATTATCTGAGGCCTGTTATGTTACCTGCTTGTTAATTTACTTATGACCGAGGCATAATCTGTTACCTCCTTGTACATTGCCTTGCCCATGATAAAAATTAATTCTAAAGCCATTATATGTTGCCTTGTGAATTATTCTGAGGCCTGTATTGTTACCTGATACTTTACTTTATGCAATAGGTATAAGATGATTTTCATCAAATGGATATACCCCTTTTCGTATCCAAATCCTTCTCAAGCATCTACCTATGAACAAGAGATGTCAAACAACCTAAGTTCCATTTTCCAATTGTATAAAGATACCTATGGAACCAATGATGGGATTACCCCTGCTGGTGGTGTATCTGAAAGTCCAGAAGTAGGATCTACTTATGGGTTGGGAAGGAGAAATTTTGAGAGGTTTTTAGAAACTGTTGTGGGTAATAATAATTCAAAATCTGATGTTTAATTATATCTTGAGGAACCTCCCTTAAAAGTTCTCCCTAAAGATAAATTTGATGTTTTAACATGGTGGGTGGGGAATGAAGCCAAGTATCTTGTTCTTAGTAAATTGACAAAAGATATCCTAATTGTTCCAGTTACTATAGTTGCTTCTGAAGCAACTTTTAGTGCTGGGAAAAGGGTTATTGATCCAAAATGATCATCTATGAAAACTAAGAGAGCTGGAATGATGCTTTGTGGAGGTGATTGGGTGAAGGAGAAGTATGAGATTAAGAAGGGATGCACTGCTTCAATTGTAAGTATTGGTTATTATGTATATTGGTTATTAATGTAATATGTATAATGGTTATTATTCTGTCTCACTAATACATTTTCTATTTTTGTAGCTTGAGGAACCACAAGATGGACCTTTGACTTATCATTTTGGTCAAGATTCGGGTCTCTCTTCTTCTGCAACTGCAAATTGAAAATGTGTATTTTAAATGCCAATGATGAGTTTGTTCTGAGGCATAATTATATAATGATATTTTACACAAGTTTTTTGATACAATCTTTTAACAACTTTTTGGATACAATGTTGTTACTTGTTATGGTGTTGTAATATTTAGGGTTAAATGACTTCTACCTCCTGCAATAGTAGTGAGTTTTGATTTACCCCCGTTTAATTTTTTTTTTCGTCCCTCAACAAATATAGATTCCTTCGCCATAGACTTTGGGTGACTATTGCACCCAGAATCTTCCTATGTAGCGTCTCATGTGTTTTTTTTATTTAAATTTTTCCTTTATTTAAATAATGACATGTAAGTATTCTTTCCATGTGGCTTTTTCTTTAATTTTTCCTTTATTTAAATAATAACATGTAAATATTATTTGAAAACATAGAAAATAATCTCAAAAAATTGCTTCATATGGGATTTGAACCCAAGATTATTTGGATGCATGACCAACGCACAACCACTAGACTAACTGTTTTTGTTTGTAAATTCTTCCCTCAAGAATTAAGAAAAAACCTGCTAAAAGATCTGCTACAACCAGGGATCAAACTTGGTCTCCTAATGTTGCTGGATGAGCTTCTTAGCGCTAGGCTGTTGTCCAATTTTGTTAATATGTTTCACACATCTTCTTCAATACTGACCATCTACTTCACTATACAACAACACCTCAATCTTCTTGAAACATGAGATATTTCATTCAACTAATCAATGCAAAAAGAAGCTCAAAAGATGCAAATATACCCATTCCAAATGAAATAGTAGCGAAAACTATGTATATGATATTCTTACCAACATTTTTGCATCCCATATAGATGTTTCAATTGCCATCTTGTAAACATATAAGTGTATAACATGTAATGTAAGTAGTATGAAAAAACCAACCAGTAATTAAGAATCCCATTGTACTGAAAAACAATACTTGGATTGTTTGGAGAAATCACCTTCCCTGTCAAATAAGGATGAAAATTATACTGTAAATTTCGCATGTAATCGTATAGTATCATCTTTCAAGTAACTTACTGCTTTTAAGTAGCTGGATCAAATCTAAAATCTAGCATGCAAACATTCATTGTTCGAATCATTCCAACTTCGAATGCTATAAGTGTGGGAAGTATGGTCATTACGCGAAGGATTGCAACTCCTACAAATGTTACAACTGTGACAAAGTGGGACATCTTGCAAAAGACTGTCGAATCGAAAAGAAGATTGAAGAAACAACCAACCTAGCCTTAGAAGCTGAATCGAATGAAGGCTTTCTCTTGATGGCTCAAAACGAAATCAGCACCAATGACAATGTTTGGTATCTTGACTCAGGAGCAATTAATCACATGTGTGGTTACAAACACCCGTTTAAAGATATGAAGAGAATTGAAGATGGTAATGTGTCTTTTGGAGATGCATCGAAAGTGAAGGTCGAAGGAAAGGGCACAATCGGTTACTTGCAGAAGGATGGCTTGATTGGATCAATCGAAGACGTTTTCTATGTACCAGATCTCAAGACCAACATATTAAGTCTGGGACAACTTACAGAAAAAGGTGCTTCGATACTTATGAAAGATCGAACACTGCATTTGAAGGACAAAGTAGGACATCTGATTGCCAGTATCGAAATGGAAAGAAATCGAATGTACAAACTGAACCTGAGGAACATTCGAGAGAAATGTCTGCAAATCAAAGTGCAAGACAAAGCGTCACTGTGGCATATGCGCTTTGGTCATCTACATCATGCTGGTTTGAGAAGGTTGGAGAAAAGGAACATGGTGCATGGACTACCAGACATGGATTTCGAAGGAAAATTCTGTGAAGAATGTGTGCTCAGCAAACAAACAAGAACCTCATTTTAAAGGAAGGCAAAGTATCAAGCTAAACATATTCTCGAATTGATACATACTGACATATGTGGGCCAATCACTCCAGAATCCTTCAGTGAAAAAGGTACTTCATTTCTTTTATTGATGACTTCTCAAGAAAAACCTGGGTTTACTTCCTGAAAGAAAAATCTGAAGCATTAGAAGTGTTCAAAAAGTTCAAAGTAATGGTGGAGAAGGCAACAGACAGACACATCAAAGCAATTCGATCTGACAGAGGAGGTGAGTATACTTCAATGGCCTTTGTGAAGTACTGTGAAGAACATGGCGTAAGGATATTCCTAATTGCACCATATTCACCTCAGCAAAATGGTGTGGCTGAAAGGAAGAATCGAACTATTCTTGACATGATTCGATCAATGCTTAAAAGCAAGAACATGTCGAAAGAATTCTGGGCAGAAGCAGTACAATGTGCTGTTTATATTCAGAATAGATGTCCACTTTCAAAGTTAGAAGACAAAACACCACAAGAAGAATGGAGTGGACAGAAGCCAACAATTTCTCATCTCAAGGTATTTGGTAGTATAGCTTATGCACATGTACCAGATCAACGAAGAACAAAGCTTGAAGACAAAAGTCAGAAGTACATATTCATTGGATATGATGAGAAGACGAAAGGGTACAAGCTCTCCGATCCCATAAGCAAGAAAGTGATCTTGAGTAGAGACGTTCAAATGAACGAAGCAAGAAAATGGGACTGGAACAATTCGATAGAGGTTGTTGAAACAGTCGAAGAAACAACTGTAGCCGTACCAACAGGCATTCCAACAGAACATGAAGAAACTGGAAATGAAGATGAACCTCTACAACCCAAAATGAGAAGTTTGCAAGATTTGTATGATTCAACAAGTGAGGTGCATCTTGTGTGTCTTCTGGCAGATGCTGAAAACATCAGTGTCGAAGAAGCGTTACGAGACAAGAAGTGGAAAAGTGCCATGGACGAAGAGATTAGAGCAATTGAACGCAACAATACTTGGGAGCTAGTCGAATTACCAAAAGGTAGTCAACCCATTGGTGTAAAATGGGTATTCAAGAAAAAGATGAATGCTCAAGGAGAAATCGAAAGATTCAAAGCACGAATGGTTGCGAAGGGATATAAATAGAAAGCAGGAATTGACTATGACGAAGTGTTTGTGCCTGTTGCAAGAATGGAGATAATTCAATTACTCATTTCTCAAGCTGCTCAATTCAAATGGCCAATATTTCAAATGGATGTCAAGACAACATTTTTGAATGGTGTGCTCGAAGAAGAAATCCATGTCGAACAACCACTTGGATATATGATAACTGGAGAAGAGAAGAAGGTGATGAAACTGAAGAAATCATTGTATGGGCTGAAGCAAGCACCTAGGGCATGGAACACACATATTGACATATATTTCAAAGAGAATGGGTTCGAGAAATGTCCTTATGAACCCGCCCTCTATGTGAAGAAAGATGGAAGTAATTTATTACTTGTTGCTCTCTATGTTGATGACCTTATCTTTCTAGGCAGTGATGTTCAAATGATCAAAGATTTCAAGAGCACCATGACAAGCGAATTTGAAATGACAGACTTAGGTCTAATGAGATTCTTTCTTGGTCTGGAGGTTCGACAAGAAGAAGCTGGAATTTTTATCTCACAAGAAAAATATGCAAAAGAAATCCTAGAAAAATATAAAATGAAAAATTGCAATCCAACTTCGACGCCAATGTAACCAAGTACAAAACTGTCAAAGTTTGATGGAGGAGAACGGGTCGAAGGAAGCAAATATCGAAGCTTGGTAGGTAGCCTTCGATATCTCACATACACAAGGCCAGACATTTCACTAAGTGTTGGCATAGTGAGTCGATTCATGGAGGAGCTAGTACACACACATTGGAAGGCGCTGAAACGAATTCTAAGATAAATCTAAGGAACAATATCACTAGGAATGTTTTATTCAAAAACAGAAGACTACAAGTTAGTTAGTTATTCTGACAGTGACTAGTGCGGAGACATAGACGATCGAAAGAGCACCTTTGGATATGTGTTTTTCATGGGAAACACATCATTTACTTGGCTGTCGAAGAAGCAACCTATAGTAACACTTTCGACGTGTGAAGCTGAATATGTGGCAGCATCTTGGTGCGTCTGTCATGCAGTATGGCTCAGAAGGTTGATAAACAAGATGGAGCTAAAACAAGAAGGTCCAACAATAATACAAGTGGACAATAAATCAGCTATCGAATTGGCAAAGAATCCAGTGAATCATGAACGAAGCAAACACATTGATGTTCGATTTCATTTCATTCGTGAACATGTGAAGGAGGGAAGTGTCGAATTGAGGCATGTAGCAAACAAAAACCAAGCAGCGGATATTTTCACAAAACCACTATCAAAAGAGATCTTCGACAGATGCAAAAAGATAATAGGAATGTTGGATGGAAGAAACATTTAAGTTTACAGAGGAGTTTTGTTGAATAAACTTTAAATGTCATTAGTAATAAGTTTTATATTAAATATGGTAGTAGGAAGGACAAAAGTTTAGTAAGTTATGATAGTTTATTAGTAGCAGTTATGTTTTTTTAGAATTGTAAAAGTCATTAGGTCTATATAAAAATCAAGAGTGTATTTTATTTTACAAGAACAATATACAAAGTTTTGTCTGAAGTCTCATTCGTTATAACAACTTCAACCAAACTCACCAACTGTGTACATCTTTTTCTTAGATTGTTGCATTACATTAGCGTTACGTGCCCTGTGCAGTTTACTATTTACATCCTGGATATGGTTTAGGAGCATACAGTTGGCTTTTTAATTTAGAGGTATCATAATCACTTTATTATCTTTCTCAAACTGTGTTCATTTGTTGATGAATGAAGCTACTTTCATTCAATTGGTGGCTCATTCGCCAGAGATGGTGAAGATCAGGCACCGTTTTCTTTCTCAACCATGATCATTAAAAGTTATAAAAATATAAAAGTTTGAATGTAAGTTATCATTAGATGCACTTCTAAGATTCAATATGTATGTCCACTTTCATGAAGAATTTGTGTGCAAGCATAGACCGAGAAAGACTACGGTTGTTAATGACTTTGTATTACTACCTTTTAATGCAGGTAGACAAGAGATTGTTAAGACAAACTGCCAACAAAGCTCTTGTGAAGATTGACAAGAGATTACATCTTTCTCTATGGTTTCATTACAGGTTGTATTACATACACCACTGTTGAATTCAAAATGTTCACCAAATGGATGCAAATTGACTCAGAAAACATGGAAGCTCCTTATGATACTTATAAGGAGGCATGTTATGCTCTTGGTTTATTATAAGATGATATATAGTTGTAGCCATGAATATTATATACAATTAAATAAAATATTATGACAACTAAATATTATATTTATTGAAATATTGAAACAACTAAATATTTGAGGGAAGAATTTATAAATAAAAACAGTTAGTTTAGTGGCTGTGTGTTGATCATGCACCCAAATGATCTTGGTTCTGAATCCCATATGAAACAATTTTTTGAGATTATTTTCTACGTTTTCAAAGAATATTTACGTCATTATTTAAATAAAGAAAAAATTGGAGAAAAAAAGCCACATGAAAAGAATATTTACATGTCATTATTTAAATAAAGGAAATTTAAAAAAAAAAGCCACATGGGACGCTACATAGGAAGATTCTTGGTGCAATAGTCACCCATGGTCTATGGTGAAGAAATCTATATTTGTTGAGGGGCGCAATTTTTTTTATTTAAAAAAGGGGTAAATTAAAACTTGTTACTATTGCAGGGGTAGAAGTCATTTAACCCTAATATTTATACAATGTCCAATGATGATACAATGTGAACTGGGTATCAAAATTATGCATTATTATTTAGCAAAATGGTGATAATATCATATTAGAAATTTAGTTTCAATTTTATGTTATAATTTCTGAAATTTCATTTTTGTTCTAATATTTTGGATTTAATTTTTAATTTCAATTTTATTTTTAAGCAATTCAAATTTGAAAATATAAAAAAAAAGAAGACAAAATTGATTATTGAAGGGAATCAATTGCAAAAGCTTTAAGCTATTTCCTATGACTTTACCACTAAACTAATGTACATTTGTAACAAATAATTCTCATTATTTATAGTAATATTAAAAAATTATGAATTTAAAACAAAAAAATATATAACTTGTATCTATGGGGTCATAAATCCAAGTCTTTTCAAATTAAATGGTAGGTATTGTACTCATTTTACTTTAAATATGAAAGGTAATCTAAGAGGAAGTGAATGAATTAGATTAATCGGTATTTATGAAAATTTCTCAATTATGAATATTGACAGCAATGTTGTTCTTATTTTTTCGGAACTGTTATGAATGTTAAAGTGCTGAAAATTAATACAGGAAAAATAAAATACACCATTATGCCAAATACGTTATAGTCGACCCACTTGACTATCTTAACTATCTAACACAATCACAAAGGTGTCATTTATTGCTTAACACGTGCCACCATATTTCGATTGATTGCAACATATTTGACATAGAGGAACCTCTCACATTGTGTGAGGGGACTAGAGTACCTTGTTTGAAAATGAGAACCATGATATATCTTGGTGTTCTTTATTTTTCTGCATTTATTTTCAACACTTTGACATTCATAACAGTTTCGGAAAAATAAGAACAACATTGGTGTTAACACTCATAATCTAGAAAAATTCACTAATATCGATTAATCTAATTCATCCACCCCCTCTTAGATTACTTTTCATATTTAAAGTAAAATAAATACCATTTAATTTGAAAGAACTTGGATTTATGTTTCCATGGGTACAAATTTTTTGTTTTAAATTTAGAATTTTTAATATTACTATAAATCATGAGAATTATTTGTAATAAATGTACATTGTAACACCTCATTTCTATCCAACGAATAATAATAAAATCAGAGTTCAACATAAATAGGATGCTATATTTTTTAACTTAAAATCAAACTTCATTTAATCATATATAAATTAGATACATAACACCTAACTCGGATGAACCGATAACAACTTGATTTATTCTTTAACATCAAACAACTTTTTATTAATAAGCAGCGGAATCACATACTCAACTTCAAATCATTAACCTCTTTCATAAAACTGAAACAACTGCAACACAACAATTACTTCATATAAACAACTTAAAGATTCAGCAACAATAATAAATAATCAATAACTAAACATTAAGCGTTCATCCCCCAAGTGTTACGTATCAGAGCAATGACACCAACTCGACATACTGAAGATAAACCGCCTTCACTCTAGATTACCTGCACGTTACCAACATAAGGGTAACATTCAAACAGTCAGGGGTGAGATTCTCAAATCGTATAAGTGAGCGCATGATAAATCATATATTAGAATTCAGGAATATTAAATCACTACTTCACAACTTATAAACAACTTAATCACAACAAAGCATCAACACGATATAACTATTAAATTCACAGCTTTTCGATAATACTTGTTACCACAAGTTAACAACATAAAACAACAACAAATCTATCTTCACCACAACTCAAGATGCAACATCAAATGCGACTCAATTACAATGCACATGCATGTGGTACCATTGGAGCAGGACTCCCAACTTAGAAACGGAGCAGAACTCCCAACTTAATAACTGCCAATTAATAGAGGCATCAATAAGGCATAAGTCTTCAACTTAATATTTTGCCAATCCAGGTCAACGTGGTGCCAATCCAGGCCAACTTAATAATGCAAATGTATGTGACTCAATGAATGCAACAATCACATACAACAACAACAACAATCACCGTCACAAAGCATAAGCCTATATTGTCGCTTTACCAATCATTAGAGGTACTCATCGCCGCTTCAACACTGGCCATAAGCCTACAACTTAATCCACTTATCAATCACAACATATAAACAACAACATATTCAACAACAACAATGTATTCAACAACGTTGGCATAAGTCTACAACTTAATCAACTTATCAATCACAATATATAAACAACAACATATTCAACAACAACAATGTATTCGACAATGTTGACATAAGCCTACAACTTAATCAACTTATCAATCACAATATATAAACAACAACATATTCAACAACAACAATGTATTCGACAATGTTGGCATAAGCCTACAACTTAATCAACTTATCAATCACAATATATAAACAACAACATATTCCATAAACCGGAACCATTCAACTTATTTCGACTTCACCTGCAAATCAACTTTATTCTACATAATTCTAACCAAAACAAACCAACTAAAAATACCTATATATATATATATATATATATATATATATATATATATATATATATATATATATATATATATATATATATATATATATATATATATATATATATATATATATACACACGGCTTATTCCGACAATTTCAACTAATTCCGATCAACTACTTTTACCGCTCAAATCTACAAATTTGGCTAATCGGTATTGTTTTATATACTGTTATTACTACTATTTATTTATATTGATATTAATCAATTCATTCCACTAAATTATGCTACCTCTGCTATTTAGCTCACTGCTATTATTGGTCTCCTCCAAAACTACGTGTTCTCTATCTACAACTTCTACTGATAACTCTCTGTTAAATTATTGCATCTGTCATTGATATACTATTCTGCTAAATTGTTTACTACCAACTTTGCAACTAAAACCATCACTTCTATTTTAATTTCTACGACTACTACTAATATAATTCTACTAATTATTAACTCTGCTACTTTATTCTACTGTTCATCTAAATTTACTATTTAATATTATTTATGCTATTATTCTCTATCACATAAAACAACTCTACAAAAATATGCTACTTCTATTAAAGTTGCTTCTGCTATAGCATACTACTGATAAGATAAGAATAGTTTAATTTGTTCTCTAACTGCTCTTGTATTTAATAAAATCCACACTGATACCATATAAAAATTATATAGCATAGTGCCACAGAAAATAGAGAAACAGGGAAACAGAAATAACATAGACAGAAGCAAGTGCCAAGTGCCAAAGGGGCACTTTCCCTCCACTTCCTCACTTGTGCCGGTCGGCATAACTTCCTCTCCCCAGGCCATAACGGTCGTTATAATTTCCCTACCATCTTGTGACGGTCGTCACAGACACTTTCCTCTACCTACTAACGATCCGCATCAAACCCCCATTCTATGATTCTCTGTTACTTCTCCAGTTTCCTTCGTATCCACATATTTTCAATGGAATAATCAATCAACAACATACAAGAATACAAAAGTTTCACCAATATTCATTATTAATTAATTTTCTAACATCAATTGCCATGAATAAACACAAACAATAATAAATTTACACCCTAAATTCCACATACAAATTCTCATAAACTCCATTATAGGATAAGAAACTCCACCCTTACCTTGGATTAAAGATCGCTCTATAATTCCGATTGCAACCCGCTGCTGTCATAGCTCCAAACCTTTCTTCCTCTTCTTTTCTCTAAAACCCTTATTTTCTTTACAGCCACTTCTTATTATCTCTTCTACTTTACAAATAAAACCTAATTCCTTCTTATTCAACTTTAACATATAATTTCTATTATTAATTCTATTGGGCCCAATATTCACACCACACATTTTACTACCAACAACACTTTAAATTAAGCCCATAAGAAATAATAATAGCATTATTATGATACTATTTTTCACCACTTAATCAACTCAATAATAATCCAATATAATAATATTATTTCTAATATTATTTCTCTGATTAAACCGACTAATTTATCCGACTATTAACTTACTACTCAACTCAACATAATTATCCAATTATACTTCTTAGAATAATACTGATAATTCTCAACTTCGACAATATCCAATAATTAAATCTTTAATTAATTTAATTAAATAATTAATTAAATTCGGGGCGTTACATACATTGGTCCAGTGGTAAAGACTTATGATAAAGACATAGGATATGAAGTAGTTTAAATGTCTTGGGTTCAATTCCTTCTAGGAATTAATTTTTGTCTTTTTTTTTTTATATTTTCAAATATGAATTGCTTAAAAAAAATTCAAATATGAATTGCGAATTACTTAAAAATAAAAATCGATTTAGTATTTAAAAAATGAAAAATAGAAAATAAAAAAAACGATCTAACTTGGCAGTCTAATCATGATTTAAAATCATAAAAACCAATTTAATAAAATATTAACAAAGAGACTAATATGATCTAGTTAAATTTTGTAAGAGATTAAATTGAGTATGTTGTTTTGTAGAGGGTTAATTTGGGTCTTGTAGTTTTTGTGAGGGACCAAAATAGACCTTCACTCTTTAAATTAAAATAAATTATAAAGGGTAAAAGTGAGTTATAGTTAAAATAATAAATATAAATATGAAAGGAAAAAATGATAAGCTATAAGTTATAACCTAAAATGCTATTTAAAATAGCATATGAAAAACAAACTATAAGTTAGTAAATTAAAGTATAAGCTCTTGGTGAAAAGACACTTAAAAAACTGCTTTTATTGTCATATAAGTGTTTACCTTGGTTATTGGTAAACAACCGCTGATCCTCCAAATGGTTACTTATTTGGTTACTCGCAGGATCGATCAGATTGATCCTAGGACATATGTTAATTTTGAAGTTTTGATTAAATTGGATATTGGTTAAATGACAATAAAATAAGAGGCTTTAAGTAAATTGCATGAAGAAAGGACTTGGTAAAATAAATAAGGCTTTAAATGAAAGGGTTCGACAGGAAAGTAAAGAAGAAAGCAAGTAAATTTCTGGAAAAGTAAATGACTTTGATTAATAAAGTTGGTGTTTCACACATACATTTCTCAACAATTCTTTCTCACACGCTGGGTACTCGAATCTATATGAGTGACTTTGTATAGAATTGTGAACACACGCGAGAAACTACATGACTACTACTATTTATACTAAAACATCCCAAGTAACCGTCGGGCAGTTACACTGCTTCGAGATGATTCCACTTGGCACGTTCTCAACGTTCGACGCTCCAGATCTTTGCACGTTGCACTTGGTAACCGCTGGAAACCGTTTTCCCTCCAAATGCTTGAATTTCAAACCGTTCCACTCTGAACCATCGAACACCTTCGTCGAGAAGCATCTTCGACGAGAAACACCTTCGACGTCGAAGGCAACCAACTTCTCCCTTGGAAGAAATCTTCTAAGTACCTTGCCATCTTTCGATGGGCATTTCGACGGACCTAGCTGGTCGAAAACACCCTTCAGCTTTAATGGCTGACATTAATGAAACAAGGGTGTCGAATTTAGGAGCCAACAAATTGCCCCCCAAGAATGCCTTATTTCGACTCTGAAAGAAAAAGGCATTCTTTGAAACGCCATTCGACACCTGTCTTTTCATGCTTAGTCACAAATTAAATTGTGCACTTTTTGTTGTCTTCTACCAACCACTGGCAATCCCAAGAAAACCATCATTTATCCGTACCTAAGACGTCACCTCAGTACGGCGTGCAGTGTCAAACGTCATTTCAGAATTTGTCATTATGACAATTCCCAAAAAACGAGGACGCACGCTGCGCCCCTCCATTTCTGCAGAATGGCTAAAACAACAGGGGGATGCCACGTGTCCCACTATCTCCTGCAACATTAAATGGCATTTAATGTCCTCGGTTTTGGGGATTTTCCCCCACTACTATAAATAGCAGTAAGTACCCACTGTGGGACTTTTTACGCTATCTAGCTTTCAGACTTCTCCATTTTCATACAAACTTGTCATCTTTGCAAAAACCCGTTTTCCTTCACTTCGTCTTCATCCTCACCATTAACAATGGCATCTGGTCCCTCCAATGCTCCTAGCGCCACTGTACCATCTGGAAACGTCAAACCTAAGGTTTTCGTCACCGCTCCAGTAGTAACTTCCTCGGGCCAACGAAGGGTCCCTGAACCCTTGGACATCGCTGTACGCGATGCTTACTCACATCACCTTATGATCCCGGTTGGATATTCCAACCAGATCTTTGCTATGTCTGGCCCCTTGTATCCAAGTATTGCTGAGGCCATGAAGATCAAGAGTTATTTTCCGGTAGTTGAGAGACTCAAACCGGTTGCATGCGCCAAGAAAGATGCAGAGGATAATGAAGACCCTGCTAAAGAAAAAATCGACCTCCGTTTCTTCAACAAAGGTGTTAGGGCTTTCAGGTCTGGCCCTAGCCTTACTCCTGATTACGTTGCTTGGCTGGAAAAAATGGAGAAACGCCAAGCTTCGACCTGGAAAGATATGGGAATTTTCGACCTGGTTATGCTGTCGAAGACAGGTCTGAACTATTCTCCGGACATGTTGATAGCTTCTCTACTCTTCTGGGACTACTCCCACTTCACTTTCCATCTTCCCTGTGGGATGCTGACTCCTACACTCTTCGATGTGGCCGCTATAACTGGCCTTCGACCCACCGGGGATTACTTCGATCCGGAGGAGATGTCGGAGGATCAAATTGGATTCTCTGCCACAAAACCAACCTATACCACCTTCATCAATCACTACCACGACAGATCGACAGATGCTGTGTCGGATGTCGAACACATTGCGTTTCTAGCCTTATGGCTGACACGCTTTGTATTTTGCTCGAAGTCCTTGCAGGTGACCAAGAAGATGGTCACTCTCGCCACTCAACTCCATCATGGCCAAAATATCTGTTTGGCAGAATTGATTTTTGCTAGCCTCTATGATTCGATTAGTAATGGGGCGACTCTTCTGAAGATTATCGAAAACAGGGCCAGTTTGCTGCTTGCTGGACCTTTTTGGCTGCTCCAACTGTGGCTCAATGCCACCTTCGAATCTTTCCTGCCTAAGAAGGTTCAAATAAATGAGCAGGCTCCAGAGATAGCGAACAGACGCGTCGAAGGAACCAGACTGGCTCTGTTGACTCCAATGGAAGATGGGCTGGAGCTTCAGCAAACTTTCACCAACTTCGTTCTGATGTTTGCTCGAAGGAAAGAGTTTGCTTCGACTATGGCTCCGTTTACTCGATGGAAGGTAGGCCCAGCATGGTTTACAAGGCCACATCCTAGGACGTCAAGCGGTCCTCAGGTTGACGAACACACAACAATGTGGGAGGCGTTCCTCACACCAAGGATCATGCCTCTTCGATTCAGGAGCTCTAAGACTCACTTGAGTCTGATTGCATATCAACCAAACCTGGTGTCTCGCCAGTTTGGTATTATTCAAACCCTACCTTCTCCCATTTTTCCAAGAGAGAAGTCTATGTTGTACTTCTGCAACGACTACACCGAAGAAGCTGCCACTAAACATATCGGAAGATATGCTGGTCGAACAGTTCTCTCGTTGTTTGACTACCAGCTCAACTTTCTTTGCTCACCATCCTTCGAGGAGTGGTGGAAAAGTTATTACGCTGAGGAGTTTTTCGACGAGAAGGACTTCGTGGATGAGCTTCAGAAATCTTTTGTCCTCGTCTTGGACAAAATAAAGAAATGTAAGTTCATCCTTTCGAATTACTTTGTCTTTCTCTTTCGACTGCTAGCCTGTTAACTATTTTATTTGCTTTCAGTTGTTCGAAAGCCTGCAGCCAAGAAGGCTGCAGAAGGCCAACAGGGAGGAGGCCCCTCAACAAAACCTCCACCGCCGGCGAAGACTATAGCGCCGGCGAAGACCACCACAAACCAACAGGGGGAAGGCCCTTCGAAAAAGCCTTCTATATCGGTAACCAGACTTTCATTATTTTCTTCTGGCTTTCAATTTTTTGACTTTCGATGTAATTGCTAAATCGAATTCCCATTGGTTTTTTAGGCACCTTCACCCAAGAAACGGCCAGCACTGGTGGTCGAATCTGGGAGCGACGAAGAAGATAATTCTCCCCCTGCTCCTCTAAAAAGGCGAAAGCTGACGAAGGACGCTCCTGCTCCTGCTCCTGAGGGTCGAACAATTAGAATAAAGGTTGCTGGGAGAAAGCCCAGGCCACCTCCAGTGATCATTGAGGAGCCAACGGAGGAGGAATTAAACGTTCTTCTCAATAAGCCTGTCGAAAGCGACAATTCCAGCCCTGGGGCTGAAGCAAATTTACAGGTAATCTCTTAGACCTTTTTGTAACTTAGGTGTAGATACCTACATTCGACTATGTCTCTTTCGAATTTTGAAAATTCTTCTTCTTCTTTTTCAGGACACCACCGAAAGCTCACCGCCAAGGACTTCTGAAACACTGGAGTCTGCTGAACTCAGCAGGCCACAAGAAAAAGGCTTGGAGAATGACGAAGCCCATACTGAAATAAATGAGGCCAATGCTGAGACGGTAGAAAAACCAGCAGAAGATCCTCAAACGGAAGAACAATAGCCAGAAGAGGTTCAGGTGGTGGATCTGTCGGAGGAGAATCGTGACGAAGGGGACCACGACAATGCTGGAGAAGAGGATCAAGGTGTCGCTGGCGAAGAGAACCAAGGTGACGCTGGCGAAGGGCACCATGATGACGCTGGTACTGTCGCAGTCCAAGTCGAAGGGAATCCAGTCGAGGCGACTGTCACTCAACAACCTCAAACCCAAGACAATGCTGTTGCAAGGGCTGTTACCTCAACAAAGCACAGGTCGAAAGAGGACTTAGAACTCTTGAAGCAAACTGACCCTGTTAGCTATCTCAACGCCATCATCGAGAGCAAGAGTTCGTCTGATGCTAGTCAGGAGGTTCCTACCCTGTCGGGGAAGTCCACTGAAACTTCTCCTCTCGATGAGGCTTTGGCGAAAGTTAAGGCCCAGTTTTTCAAGAAGGACTTGATGAAAGCTTTGGAGGGGGACCCTACTGCTCCATCATACTTGAGGGATGTTTTGAATGCTGTCGACTTGTTAGCTGTAGCTCCAGAAGTTTCAGGCTTGATCATGGAGTTACACTCCATTATTGATCAAGTCTCAGCAGATTATAGGCGACAAAGGGGCTTTAATAGTCAGCTTGAGGTGTTATATGGCAAAAGTTCTTCTGCATGGACTGCTGTTTCGGAGACAACTTCTCGAATTGCGGAGTTGTCGAAGCAAAAAGCATCTACACAGGAAGAAGTTGACGCCATCGATCGAGAGAATGCTTCCTTCAGGGCACAAATCGAAGAAATAGAGGCTAAGATAAATGCCAACACTAAGCGCAAGGAGGAACTTCTGTCGACCGTCCCTGACACCGAGAGTCAAACTGAAATCAAACAAGGCCTAGAATTTGCTGAGAAAGCCCAAGGCTTCGACGACCAGATTGCCAAGCTTGTGCAGGCGAATGCCTGGTGCACCAAAAGATTGGAGATGCAGCAAATCAAATACCTTCGACTCAAGGACTCTATTCCCTTTTGATTGATTCTGCTTCTTAACCATATTTTGTAATCTGTATTCGACAACATTGCCATCTTGGCTAAAATTATAAAAATTTTCCATTTTGGCTTTTATATGGTTAATTTAGTCTTGTTATTTTATTTTTATCTCTTGGAGTGTAGGTTTGTATTTTTTCAAATATTTACCATTTACTCTCAAGAGCCTTTTATCTTCACCTAACTCTTCGACTTCATAGGCTCCACCAGAAAAAGTTTGGGTAACTCTGAATGGTCCTTCCCATTTGGGTGACCATTTTCCCATGCTTCGATCCCTTCGATCCATGGGAAGAATTACCTTCCAAACTAGTTCTTCAGGCGAAAATACCTTAGGTTTCACCTTCTTATTATAAGAGTCTTCTACTCTTTTCTTCTGAAGCCTGAGTAGGTCAAGAGCACGCAATCTTTCTTCGTCTAAATCCACTAGTTCGTCTAACATCATATTCCAATAGATTTCAGAGGGAATATCATAATGTCTCTGAACCCTTGCAGATTGAAGACAAATTTCTGCTGGCAACATTGCATCATGGCCAAAAGTTAGCCTATATGGTGTTGTACCTGTGGCTTCTTTTGGGGACGTTCGACAAGCCCACAAAATCTGGTCTAACGTCTTATGCCAATTCTTTGGTTTCTTCCCAACATGCTTTTTTATCAAGCCAATCACTACTTTGTTTGCTGCTTCGACTTGACCATTTGCCTGTGCATAATAAGGCGTAGATGTTAGGAGTTTGAAACCTGTTTCCTGAGCAAATTCCTGCATCTTGCGACCAGTGAAAACTGATCCTTGATCAGTTGTTATAGTCTCAGGGATTCCATACCTAAAGATAATGTTCTTTTGAATAAATTCAATGACATTTTCTTGGTCTACATTGACTAAAGGGATAGCTTCGATCCACTTAGTAAAATAATCAATGCCTACCAGTATGTATTTCTGACTCTTTGATGATGCTGGTCGAATCTCTCCAATGAGGTCCAACGCCCATCCTCTAAAGGGCCAAGGCTTCACTATCGAGTGAAGTTCGCTTGCTGGTACATGTTGGATGCCTGTATGGACTTGACATTCTTGGCAACCTTTGGCGAACTCAACACAATCTTTCAGCATAGTGGGCCAGTATAGTCCTTGTCGAAACAACAACCATTTCATCTTATGGCCTGCTTGGTGAGCTCCACATGCTCCAGCGTGCGTAGTCGAAAGGGCTATGTATGCTTCAGTTTCACTTAAACATTTTAGCAATACCCCTTCAGGCGTTTTCTTGAATAACTCATTACCCATGAGTACATAACTCAACGCCCTGTACTTTGTTTTTCGTTCTGTCGAAGCTCCTGGATTTTGAAGATAATCCACAATGGGTTTCCTCCAATCTTGTTTTGACAAATTATCTATGAACGAAATTTCGAAGTTACTTTGATCAGCATATCCTAGTCTCGTCGATTCCAAGTCTGTTGGTGATAGACAAGTTGCTTTTATCTTTTCTCGAACTTCGATTGCTCTTTGTAATCTCGTTTTTGAAATCTTATACCCAGATGCAATTTGTGCCAAGTCGTTGGCTATTTGATTTTCCACTCTGGGTATGTGTCGAATATTGACCATTTCAAATTTTTTCAATAAACGATTTGCTATCACAAAGTACATAATGAGATTTTCTCTTATGCATTTATATTCCTTTGTGACTTGCTTAATGACCAACTCTGAGTCTCCCATTATTTCGACTCGAGTTGCCCCCAATTCCAACAATATCTCAAGGCCAGTAATTAGAGCTTCATACTCAGCCTCATTGTTCGAACAAGAACCTGATATCTTGTACTTGAATGTTGTTGGAATTTTTTCTGGAGAAATGATCAAGACTCCTACCCCTGTTCCATCTTTATGGCTGGAACCATCGAAGTAGAATTTCCAAGGCTCTATCTCCACATAATTAATATCCTCAACTTGAATTGAGTGGTCGACTATAAAGTCTGCAACCACTTGTCCTTTCACTGCCTTAAGAGGCATAAAGGTCAAGGAGTATTCAGTTAATGCTAATGCCCACTTGCCAATTCGACTATGCAAGATAGGTTTCGACAACATATACTTGAAAACATCAAAATGAGACGAAACATACACATCAACTGGTTTTATATATTGCTTGAGTTTTGTACAAGAGAAATACAGACATAGACACAATTTTTCAACTTCACTATATCTAGTTTCTGCATCGTTCAAAACTCTACTAAGATAGTAAATGGGTCTTTCGACTCCATTCTCATCTTCTTGGGCTAACATACTTCCCAAAGTTTTGTCGGATGCAGCTATGTACAATCTCATACTCCTATTGCTACAAGGAGGCACCAAAATAGGTGGCTTAGTGAGGTACCCTTTGATTTTGTCGAAGGCTTCTTGTTGCTCTTGCCCCCATTCGAACCCCTCTTTATTCAGTCGAAGTAAGGGTGAAAAGGCCTGAGCTTTCCCACTTAGGTTAGATATAAATCTCCTTAAGAAATTTATCTTGCCTAACAGAGATTGCAGTTCCTTCTTATTCGATGGCGCTTTCGCTTCCAGAATTGCCTTCGTCTTGTTCTGGTTGATTTCGATTCCTTTCTTGTGGACAACGAAGCCCAAGAAATCTCCAGCTTTCACACAGAACGCACACTTCAAAGGGTTCATCTTCAGACCATGTTCTCTCATTCTTTCGAATGATTGTCGAAGGTGGTCAATATGATTCTTCCTGGAAACAGATTTTATAACAATGTCATCAATATATACTTGCATAAAAGTGTTAATAAAATCATGGAAGATAGTATTCATTGCTCGCTGGTATGTTGCCCCAGCGTTCTTTAGGCCAAAAGGCATCACTACCCATTCGTAAGTGCCTAGGGCCCCAGGGCATCGAAAAGCTGTTTTCGACACATCCTCCTCAGCAATGAATATTTGATTATATCCTGAATAACCATCAAGCATACTCAGGTATTCATAGCCAGCGGCAGAATCGACTAGCATTTCCGCCACAGGCATAGGATATTCGTCTTTGGGTGTAGCAGCATTCAAATCTCTGAAATCTATGCACACCCTTAATGTACCATTTTTCTTAATTACTGGCACAATGTTTGCAATCCATTCGACATACCTTGTAACGCGTATGAATTTGCATTTCAGAAGTCTTTCGACTTCCGTTTTGATCTTCGACAGTATTTCTGGAGCGAAGCGTCTTGGATTTTGTTTGATTGGCTTCTTCCCAGGTTTGATTGGCAATTGAAGTTCTACCAATCCTCTGTCGAGACCAGGCATTTCGTCATAATCCCATGCAAAACAGTCCTTGAACTCTTTCAGCAATTGGATTACTTCCAACCTAAGTTCTGGGTCGATTTTGGCGCTGATGTAAGTTGGCCTTTTCTCTGACCCTTCGCCTAAGTTGATTTCTTCTAAAGGATCTTGCGCTAACATTTTAATGTTGTTCGCCAAGGGGTCCTTTTCGAAGCCCAAAGGCTCATCGTCATAGATGGCGTCGAGCCTCTGTTCTTGCATTTCTTCTTGCACGATATCAGGGGGTTTTGGATCGAAATCCTTTCCTGGACCTACAGCAGATAACTGTTGATCATTGGCCTGTGTGGCCATGTACTTCACTTCGGCTTCGAGAGCCGTTATCATCTTTGTTTCGGCTACATAAGCCGAAATTCGCTTCAAAGATTGTGACTCAGTCATTATCACTGAATTCACTTCCCCAACCAGTTGGTTGGATATCAGTTAACCCACTGAAGTCTATGTGGGACAAGTCTTCTCTGTCCCATTGGAAACCATGCTCAGGATGCAGGTATAGGGAACAAAAAGTGTTTGGTGCTGGCGCCATGTCGAAGTCAGGTGTTGGACATGGCCCTATGTGAGCCAAGTTCTTGTCGAAATCTGCCAACCCTAGGTGATTCACTTCGCCCAGGTAATAGCTTTGATCTGCCTCTATGTTTTCGACCATCCCATCTGGACGCCATAGGAGCAGCCTCTGATGCATTGATGATGGCACAGCTCCAACACCATGAATCCATTCACGGCCCAACAAAAGATTGTAGTTAGGTTTGGCCGATATGACCATAAACATTGTTGGTCGAAGGATAGACCCTACTTTGATATCTAGTTGGATCACTCCCATAGTGGTCCCTATGCCGCCCTCATAGTTCGACAGGACCATGTTGTGAGGCTTAATGTCCTCATCCCTTTTGCCAATTTTCCTTAGCATAGAGTGAGGAATAATGTTGATGGTTGCCCCATAATCCACCAATATTTTATTCACTGTAGTTTCTTCGAGCTTGGCCCTTATAAATAAAGGCTTGAGGTGATTTTTCATCGCCTCTGTGGGTGGTTCGAAGAATCCATTTTGTTCCTCAGTGGTGCCATTGTCCATGACAAAATAGCACACTGGCCTATGTTTGGCCATTTCTTGCTCCACTTCCCAATCACTTGCTTCGACCTCCACTTGTCGGTTGAATTCTCTGGGCAGCACTGAGACTATATTCACCATTATGTCCAAAGTATCATCAGACTCAGAATCATCTTCGTCCTCGACTTCACCTTGGTTAGGCCAAACTAGCCTGTTGGTTACTGGCTCTCTTTCTAGAGGTTTCCTTTGCTTCCTTTGAGGAACATTCGAACTGGTTTTTGCCTTTGGTTCGTTGGCAGCCTCCCTTTCAGCTTTTCGTCTCCTTTGGTATCTCCTCTATTGAGATCGAGACATGGGATTTTTCCCTTTGTAGTTGCTTGACACTTGTGCAACTTTAGGTGCAGCAACTTGAGGCTCTTTCTTTTGAGTCAAAGAGGAACCCCTTGGCACGTCGAAAGAGTGCCATCTCTCCTCACTTGGCCTTTTTCGACCAGAGGTTTTGTACCAAGTATCTACCGGTACATTTGTTGGAGGCCTAAAAGTCAATGGCCTCTTTTCTTGGTTTGAACCTCTTTGGGAGGCTCTTCTGGGGTCATGTCGAAGATCAACATTTTCCCTTCTCTTATTCGCTGCTCTTACGCCTTGAATGTGCTCAGCAGCTTTTTTGTCAAAGATCGAACTGCATCTTGGACACAGCATCACCTCTGATTTCTTTTTCTGGCATCTCTGTAGAAAATCTGCCAGATTTTCATTTTCCCGAGGGAAGGCAGTCTTATTAGCTTGTTCTTGCCTCATGGCCTCTTCTGATGCTTTTGGGTCAGAGAGTTCGACCATGTTGATATTCATTGTATCTTTGTTGGCAAGAGTTAACTGCTTCATTTGTATCTCCAGATTCTCCGTCTGGCCTTGAACTGTGGCCAAGTGGGAACTGGGTTTTGATCCAGTTTTTTGTGCTTCAGCGGTCTCCAACTTTGGGCTTTCGACCGCTTTCTGAACTGCTTCAATTGTCTTCCTGGATAAATTTCCATAAAAACTGCCAAAGATTGGCATGTTGATATGGTCCTTTGAGACTTCGACCATTGTGATTCCTGGCCTCTTCGACTGGCTCCTGGTTGCCTCTATCACGTTCACCTCAGAGGGCTCAGCATAGTGGGCTTCAGCCTGCAACGGCTTTGAGTCGACACCCATGGGGGTTTTGTCAGCAAACTTCAACCTCCCTTCTTCGATAGCGTCTTGCACAAGATTCCTGAAAAGAAAACATTGAGAAGTTTTATGGCCCAAAAAATTATGATATTTGCAAAAACCTCTCTTCTTTCTTTGATCAAGAGGAGGCACTTTTACCCCTAGGGGTACAATCATTTGGCCATCTTTAACAAGCAAGTCAAATATTTCATCACATTTTGTGATGTCAAAACTATAAGTCTTTTTGGGGAACCTATCGTTGGTCCTTTCTGGACCAATGGGATTTTTCCCACTTGAGGGGACTAACAATTTACAAGAGTATGGTGGCCCTTGTTTCAATTCCGCTAAATCGACTTCTCCTTCTTCGACAGTTATAGTATCGTCGAAGGATTCTGGATCTTCGTCATCCATATCAACATACGCTATCCTCTCTCTCTTGTGAGTTTTCGTTGCCTTTGCTTTTTCGGCTTTGAGGCGTTCTACCTGTCGAACTCTATCGGCCAGTTGGGCCATGTCTCTCAGGTATTGGGTGTCTAGCTTCTTCCTAATGGAATAATCTAAACCGCCTGCGGCTATTTCGACTAACTCATGTTCTGGCACTTGTGTAAAATATCTCGCCTTGAGCAGCCTAAACCTATTTAGATATTCGTCTATAGGTTCAGTGAAACGTCTCTTTACACTGGCCAATTCTTTCAGGCTTATCTTGGTTTGCCCCATGTAGAATTGTTCATGGAACAATCTTTCCAACTGGGTCCAATGATGGATCGAATTGGGGGGGAGAGTTGTAAACCAAGTAAAAGCGTTCTTTGTTAAAGAACTTGGGAAGTACTTGATCCTCAGGTTTTCGTTATTCGAAATGTCACCTGCTTCGATCAAGTATCTCGCCACATGCTCGACAATAGATTCTGTCGTGTCCCCAGAGAACTTAGTAAATTTGGGGACTTTGCATCTAGGAGGTAAGTCTGTTTGTAACACGTATTCTGACAATGGGGATGTAAAGTTGGGCCTTCGAAAGCCCATGTTCATCCCATTTTGAGTCATGATCCTTTCGATCATGGTTGCCAGATTATTTTCCAAACCCGTATTTTGGTATTGGATATGCTGGACTACTTCGTCAGCATTTTGGTTTCTGTTAACTAACCTTACCTCTGGGGTTATTACCCTAGGTTCCTCGACAGGTTGCTCCAATCGTGCCCTAAGGTTTTCTTCGACAGGCTGTTGAACCTGGTTGATGGTGGTTTCTTCCTCTAAGAATATCCCCTGGTTTCCCCTTATTTGCGCCCTTTGGGGCTGTCGAATAGGTTGGGGTACTCCAAAGAAATCAGCCAAACGCGTCATTTGCGCTGTCACTTGCTGATTCGATTGAGTAGTGTTTTGTATTAGAGGGTTTAGCACTGTACTCAAAGTTTGTGCCAACATTTGCACCATATCATGGTTGCTTTCGTCCATTTGTTGCCTCAAGACTGCTGTCGAGGCATTTGTAAGGCCATGGGCTACTTGGGACGTTCCTCCTAAGAGTTGGGTCCTATTTCTATTCGCCATGCCTACTCCAGAGCCTTGGAGTGGCGAAGAGGCACTCACTAAAGGGTCTGAAAAAGTGGACGCAACATTCGTCAGGCTAGCCAAGTCAGAAGTTGGCATGCCATAGAGTGGCATAAATCCTGGGGGAACAAAAGGCCTTGTGCCTAAATTTCCCCTTGGTGGGGGAGTTCCCAAAGGCATCCTGGGGCCCGTGAACGAAAGTAATGGCCCCGTTGCTGTGACCGTTACTGCTGGTGTCGAACCAACAGTTGTCGCTTCACTTACGGTCGTGCTAACCGTTGGTCCCACATTCGTTTGTGGGATTTCGTTATTGTTTGGCGGATTCGCCATCTCTTCCCTTCTTCTGGCAGTATTGTTATCGTTAGTGTATATTCTACCACTTCTCAATAACATACAACACTCCTCGAAAAGAATGAGATTATTTTCAACAATCAACACACGGTCCCACCAGGTGTGCCAATTTGTTTACCTTGGTTATTGGTAAACAACCGCTGATCCTCCAAATGGTTACTTATTTGGTTACTCGCAGGATCGATCAGATTGATCCTAGGACATAGGTTGATTTTGAAGTTTTGATTAAATTGGATATTGGTTAAATGACAATAAAATAAGAGGCTTTAAGTAAATTGCATGAAGAAAGGACTTGGTAAAATAAATAAGGCTTTAAATGAAAGGGTTCGACAGGAAAGTAAAGAAGAAAGCAAGTAAATTTCTGGAAAAGTAAATGACTTTGATTAATAAAGTTGGTGTTTCACACATACATTTCTCAACAATTCTTTCTCACACGCTGGGTACTCGAATCTATATGAGTGACTTTGTATAGAATTGTGAACACACGCGAGAAACTACATGACTACTACTATTTATACTAAAACATCCCAAGTAACCGTCGGGCAGTTACACTGCTTCGAGATGATTCCACTTGGCACGTTCTCAACGTTCGACGCTCCAGATCTTTGCACGTTGCACTTGGTAACCGCTGGAAACCGTTTTCCCTCCAAACGCTTGAATTTCAAACCGTTCCACTCTGAACCATCGAACACCTTCGTCGAGAAGCATATTCGACGAGAAACACCTTCGACGTCGAAGGCAACCAACTTCTCCCTTGGAAGAAATCTTCTAAGTACCTTGCCATCTTTCGATGGGCATTTCGACGGACCTAGCTGGTCGAAAACACCCTTCAGCTTTAATGGCTGACATTAATGAAACAAGGGTGTCGAATTTAGGAGCCAACAATAAGTTTATAAACTATAAGTTATAAGCTTAAAAATATGTCATGTCAAATAGAGCTTTAGGCGATTGCTTGTGAAGAAAACATATAAGAATTATTGAACACTTATCTCCCCTCTTATGTAAAATATATTAATCTCTTCTTCCCCAAAAAATAATGATATTACACTACCCTCCCATTGTGTTAAAATATATACTCATCTCCCATCTTATGCAAAATATATCAGATTTTCCTTCCCTGGAAGATGTTCATATAACATCATTTTCCCTCTTATGTTTTACTTTTTTTATCTAGTAGTCTAGTGATCATAATTTCACCCATTAAAGGGGAATACATAGGATGTTGTTGTTTCAAATTCACTCACATGCAATCAGACGCTAATAAATTATACACTTACATACCTTCTTTGATAAAACATCTTAGAAAAATGGAACTCTCCACTTATTAAAAGATGAATACATTTCATCATCCCTTCTTCTTATCAGACCGTCTTTCCCTTTTATGTGAAGCTCGCCCAAGTTATTGAAGGTTAACTACTACAAATATTATATTTTATGACAAAACTTTCACCTAACCCAATAAAAAATTAAGGTAAAATTTCAAGACGTGTTATGTTATTTTTTCTTCAAGAAATTATCATCTATTCCACCGGTTTAAGAACAAAACCCATCTCCATCTACTGTAGTCATCAAGGATGACTGAACCATATTTCTTACTATTGGCAGAAGCAGTTTTCATTGGTCCAAAGAGGTCAATGTGTAAGAGTTCCAAAGGACTAAAGGTAGACACAATAATCTTTGGTTTGAAAGGAGTTTTAGAAAACTTTCCTTTCTGACACGCTTCATAAAGAGCATCTGAAGAAAACTTTAGCTTAGGAAGGCCTCTGACTAAATCAAGTTTATTTAGCCAAGAAATCTTTCTCATGCTAACACGGCCAAATCGTTTATGTCATACCCATTGCTCTTCATTAACAGACATGAGGCACTTAACATTTTATTCTTTAAGAACATAAAGTCTAATCTTATAGATGTTGTTCTTCCTTTTGCCATTAAACATAATGGACCCATCCTTATGACTAACAACTTTACAGGACTTTTGATTAAAGATAATATCATAACCAATGTCACTTAATTGACTTATATATAATAGATTATGCATTAATACATCAATAAGTAAAACATTAGTAATAAAATGGAGATTACCATTACCTACTATTCCGGAGCCTATGGTATTCCCTTTCTGATCACCTCTGAAATCCACGAAGCCACCATGCTTAAGTTCCAGACTTTGGAACATATGTCTTCTCCCCGTCATGTATCAGGAACACCCAGAGTCCTGGTACCATGAATGGTGTTTCAACTTGGATGCAAAGGATATTTGCAACATATATCATATTATTATTAGGTACCCATATTCTTTTGAGTCATTTCTTATTAGTACTCTCAGAGTTCTTAACAACCTTCGGTTTCTGAGCAGGATAAACATATTTATATGAATAGTGAAATGACAAGGTGTAGCCTTTGATTTTGCCTTAGGTTTTGAAATAATTTTTTCTTTATGCACATAACCAAAAGGTATAAAGTGAGACTTAAGAGTATTTGGTTTTTAATTTTTTTAGAAGTAGATTTTTTATCAGAATCATAACCAATTCTTCTAGTTCTGCTTATGCTGACACCATAGATCATTGAAGTCATAATGCTTCTATCTAGGCTTCTAGAAATGAATTTATGAAAATATTTGTCACACTTATTTATGAAATCAATATAACTCACAAAAGTTTTTGAAAGAATTCCTTCCTTAAGTTTAGAACTCTTGCTTTTGAGAGCAGAGTTATCACTCTTAAGAATGAAATTTTCTTCATTTAAAATGGAGACTTCTTTATTAAGCTTGTTGTCTGCCTCTGATTCATATACATGGACTTGTTTCAAATCCTTGTATTTGTTCTAAAGCTCCTGATATTTTTCCAAAATCTCACACAAACAAGATTCTAACTCAGAACGAGGAAGTTTAGAAAATACCTCTTCAGAATCTGACTCTGATTTTAGCTTTGATTGAGTCTTCTTATCATAAGCTTTGATGCTTTCCATCAATGCCATGCTCGCTTGCTCTTCCTTAGTGTTGTACCCCAAAATTTTTTCTCTCACTTATTAAATATTTTCTCACAAAGATCTCTCTTGGTTCAAGACTGCACTAGGGTTGATCAGCTCAAGACACCTCCTTAAGCACTGATGACCAAAATTAGGGTTTGAGATTGCACAAGGATAATTGAACTTTCAATGCCTCATATGACTTTAATGGATAATTATGGACCCCCAAGATTACTCAGGTCAAGTTTCAAGCCTTGGATCACACTTTTGCTCAGTCAATTGAGCAGTTGACCTAAAAATCAGCTGTATTGGGGAAAAGTTAACTTTGGCCAATTTACAGCCAAACTTCATAATTTTTGATCCACATCAACATTATAAACTCATATTTATCATTTGATCTAGTTTGGACCACAATTCATCAAGGATTTTGATCAAATCATCAAAAGGGCAAAATGGTCAAAATTAGGATTTGGACTGAGGAAAGGCAATTTCTGATTTTTGACCTAGCAAATGGTCAATTGGTTTGAAGCATGATCTCAAGAGTTCAATTTCATCATTTTGACCTAATGGCATGATCCAAAACATTGCTCAAGATCAATTGGATTGATAGTGAATTTTCAGTCAACTGATCAAAAGTCAACTATACACTGAAAAATCAAACTTTGACTTTTTGGTCAATATCCAATGTCAAAGATCACAAATCATCAAAAAATTTCAAAATATGAAACTTATTCATCAAGAAATAAAAAGTCAAGATTTCATTTTGAAAAGTTAAAGTTTTCTAACTTAGAAATCTTTCTAAGTGTTTAAAACTTCAAGTTTTTTCTCAATTTTGAGCCAATTTTTCACCATGATGCAAGATGATTCAGAAGAAATTTTCAACATGAAAGTTGTAGATCTCCATGATATCTATAACATTTCTTTACACAACTTCTTCTAAAAATTCTTAGATCTCAAGTTATTAATCCATAAAGTCATGGTCATGAAATTGAACACTTAGTGAAACTTTGCTCTAGTTTAGGCAGGATTTTGACCTAACTTCATGGAACTTTTTCATATAGTTCCAAGGGGAATTTTCAAAAGTGATTCAAAGAGGGGTTGTAGAGAACACTACAAGATTTCCAAAATGTCCAATAACTCCTTGAGATCATTTATGAGCACGGAGAATCGAAGAGATGAAGTTAGGGTTTTCAAACTTAAATTACAAGCCATTTCATGATGAACAAAAATTCAAATCCAAGCCTAGGCTTCATAACATTTGCTTTGCAGGCCTCAAACTTGTTTGTCACTCCATAATTAAATGTTTACACAGATGATAGAGCTTTAATCCAAGCACTTGAGCCTTTATCCAAGTTACATTTCCATTTATGGCACAAAGTTGCCATTTCCATTTTGATAAAGCATCACTTTTGCAATTGTCAACTCCTTGAGCTTTGAACTTGTTCTTTCTGCACACACAACACCTATAAACCAAAAGCAACATGTCTAAAGCCTCTTTGAACTCAGAACATGCTCGTACAACACTTTGATATTTGTCTTCTCACTTTTCTTCAAAAGCAAGTCATAGAGCCAAAAGGCTAGAACTCAGAAACATTGAGTGAATTTGATCTCTAACCTTTTCCATACATATACACAAGTCTATTGAAATATATAAAGGAAAATTGCAATCAAAAGCGTAGCGGAATTTAAAATTTTCCTTTAGAGATCCTTACGAATGAGCATGGTCAGTGATAGAAATATTTACCTCTTGTGGCGATTCAGACCTTTGATGTTGTGATCACGAGCGTTGATGAAGAACAACGCCTCTACTCAGTCCACACGAACAGATCGCTTCCGGTCACAGTGCTAGCTGATCACGAACGGAAACCTTGAGTGAGAGAGAGAATCAAAAACGAAATTGCATCAAGTGAAATTGCTTCATCACAAGGGATCTATTTATAGAATCACTCTTGTGGGCTACAAGCTAAAAGCCCAATTAAGGCTATAAGCTAAAAGCCCAATTAAGCTTATGGACATCATACCTTATGATGTACCATATATCACTTATCCACGTGGTACCTTACCACTTTCCGTATTACATTTAAGTGCACCGTACCTTACGGTGTTCCTTATTTATTCTATCTCTCATCAAACTGTCCTTATGTGTGTGACCCTGTAGGTTTTCGCGACGTTGGCAATTATATTAAATCACACATTTAATATAATAAACAATGAGCGGTATCTAGCAACACATCACTGTTACCCAAGTCACAAAAATGTCATGTGATCTGACCAAACCTTTTCCGTGATAATATTTGTGTTGTACAATTACCCTTTTGCCCTCATGTCTATATTGAACACAAGGCATACACTGTGTCACCCTTGTCCAGTTAAATATTGGGCCCTTAGACATTTATCCTGTTATGCAGGATGAGCAAATTCCATCTAGGTCACTCATGTCCCTTAGCATGCTTTGTGAAGTACCCATCAATCGTCTTTATAGTCATCCAGTTACGGATGACGTTTGATCAACAATAAAGTACTTGACTCTACATCTAGGGTCCATAGTGGTTTCAGGTCGAAGGGTGGTATACACCATTATCATCATGAGAATAACTTATGACACTTTGCATAACATTCTATGTAGTATTCTCATAGCGGGTCAATCCAGTATAAATATTACTCCTAATATTCATACCTATGTCAAGACTTGATAACTCCTTATCTATGATCCATGAGATGTGATCATCAATCTATCTTCATAATAATCTTAATGCTTTAATGTTATCCCACTTCACATTAAAGCTTGACTACGGATACTTTAAGAATAGTGTCTTATGTTTAATGGGATCTCATTATTAAGTCACACTTAACATTTCATTAAACAAATAAACCATTCTAGGGACTTTATTATTTTGGAAAGCAAACATAATAAAGAAATGCCTTTTATTATTAATAAATAATTCGATACAAGTACCAAAAGTATTGGCCTCTAGGGCTTACACCAACAATCTCCCACTAGCACTAGAGCCAATCAGGCATACCCCTAATACCTATAGATCTAGTATGTCCATCATGCTTCAGCTGCGCAAGAGGCTTTGTTAATGGGTCAGCAACATTGTCAAGTGTAGGTACTCTGCATATTTTCACATCTCCCCGATCGATTATCTCTCGAATGAGATGATAACGCCTAAGTATGTGTTTGGATCGTTGGTGAGATCTAGGCTCCTTAGCTTGTGCGATAGCACCATTGTTATCACAATAGAGATCAATGGGATCCAGAATGCTATGGACTATGCCAAGTTCACTAATGAACTTCTTGATCCAAACAGCTTCCTTTGCTGTAGTTGAGGCAGCAATATACTCAGCTTCGGTTGTAGAATCAACAACTGTATCTTGCTTTGAACTTTTCCAGCTCACAACGCCACCATTTAAACAAAACACATAACCAGATTGCGATCTAAAGTCATCCTTATCTGTCTGGAAGCTAGCATCGGTGTATCCAATTACAGCAAGCTCTTCCTGACCTCCATATATCAAGAATGAGTCCTTAGTCCTTCTCAAGTACTTAAGGATATTCTTGATAGCTACCCAATAAGCATCACCGGGATTAGACTGGTACCTACTCGTTGCACTTAAAGAATACGAGACATCTGGTCGAGTACATAGCATGGCATACATGATAGATCCTATTGCAGATGCATATGGAATCTTATCCATACGATCCCTTTCTTCCTTACTTGAAGGGGATTGTGTTTTTGACAGACACATGCCATGTTGCATAGGTATGTGTTGTACCCCAAAATTTTCCCTCTCATTTCATCAACATTTTTCTCATCACAAGACTTTTGGAACTCAAGATCAAGTTAGGGTTTGCTCTGCTCAAGACCCCTCCTTGCACTGTTGACCCAAATTAGGGTTTGAGTTTGCACAAGGATGTTTTGACCTAAAATTCCCAAAATGACTTTCATGCTTCATGTTGTACTTACAGGTTTATCCATACCAAGTTTCAAGCCTTGATTCCAATTTTTGCCCAGTCAATTGGACAATTGACCTAAAATCAGCTGTATTGGGGAAAAAGTCAACTGTGGCCAATTGACAGTCAAACCTCATGATTTTTGACCCACATCAACATCATGAACTTATATGAACCATTTGGTCAAGTTTGGATCACAATTCCACAAGAAATTTGATCAGATCACCAAAAGGGCAAAATGGTCATTTTTAGGGTTTTGACTGCACAAAGGCAATTTTTGACTGTTTGACCTAACCAATGGCAAATCAAGCTCACATATGGACTCAAGGACTCAATGGCATTGTCTTGACACATTCAAAAAGTTCAAAGGATCTCAAATGCATAGGATTGACAGATGAATTTTCCAGTCAACTGATCAAAATTTGACTGTATACTGAAAAGTCAAACTTTGACTTTTTGATCAAAATCAAGTGCCAAGATTCATTTTTCATCAAGACATGTCAGATTATGAAACTTGTTCATCAAGAAATCCAAAATTGCAAATTAGGGTTTAAAATGAAGAAATTTCATAACTTAGAAATTTTCTAAGTTATGAAATTTCCTTATTTTTTCCTAACTTTGTCCCATTTTTTCACCAAAATGCAAATGGATTCAAACAAAACTTGAAACATGAAAGTTGTAGTACATTGCAAAATCTACAACTTTGATTCACAAAGTTTTCTCAAAGGAAGCTTGTAGCTCAAGTTATGATTTTTGGAACAAGGGTGCAAAGCATTTTTAACTTAGAGAAATTTTGACCTATTCTAGGCAAGATTTTTGTCCAACTTCTTGGCCATTTTTCACATGCTTCCACTTGGAGTTTCAATTTTCATTACAAAGATGTATTGTAGTACACATTCCAAGCTTTCCAAATTGTCCAAGAACTTTTCAAACACCCTTGTGGTTAGGGAGAATCAAATTTGCAAAGTTGGGCAAAATTCACTTTTGTTCATAACCAAATACATGTTCATACAAGTTTATTTTCAAACCAGCATGCTTGGTACTTGCTTGCAGGCCTCTAAACCAAGTTTTCACTCCATAATTAAATGCCTAACCATTTTGTTCAAGCATTGTTTTGTGCATTTGGTCATTACACAAAGAATTATCCCTTAAGTAGAAAAAGCAAACTTGCAATTTTTGAAAAGTAGTGCTTTATGTCAAATACCAAATCCAAGAAGTACAAGCCAGATCTTTGAGGCAAGAGTTTGTAAGCAAATCCCACTGATCAAGAGCAAAGTGTGCAACATAGATAGAGAGGGTACACAGGCCTGCATAAGGACTTGAACTTTCTTACTTCAAAAACAAGCAAGATTGCAAAACAACTAGAACTCTCACTTCCTGCAAGCACAGCCAAACACAAACTTTGTTCTCACCTTCCATAGATCCCAACTAACCTAAAGCACGATTTATTGGTCCCTCATACCTCCCAAAACTCAAACACCCTCTTGCTGCAGAAACAGGGCATCTGTTGCAGTTTGACTTCCACAATTCATTCCACTCGTGCACTTTGGCTAAAAACCTTTCAAACACATTCCATATTATCCACATAAACTATCCCAAGCCCTAGATACAAACTGTAACATACCTAACCTCTGTTTCCATTTTCACTTTTCAGTTTTGCAGGTGAACTTCCATAGCACGATTCAGAGAGTTTCAAAGCAAGCTAGGTACTTGGGAAGCATCCTTGGACTTCAGGCAAGCTGTACAAAAGCTCAAACTCCAATGAAGTTGGCCACATTGCTGTACACGACTCAAGCTGAAACAGGTAAAACCATGAACTTCTATCTCTTAATATAGGAAGAGTTAGGCTTAGGTTTGTGAATGAAACATGCTCTACTCATAGCCCTGAAGCCATACATATGATTACTTTTCATTTATATTGAGTATGCTGTGAGAATTTTGGCCATGAACATTGAAGAAAAATTAGGTCAGAAATTGGGGATGAAGAAATTCTCCTTCGTTTCTTAGAGTTAGGTCAAGTGTTTTATATGTCTGAATTCGTCTCTTGATGCTCTACATTGTTTGTGTTATGAGTTTTTGTTAAAAGTCAAAGAATCAGGAGCTTGAATGAAGCATGGAAAGCGCGCGTTTTGGTTGTTCAAACAATGCTGAAGGTTGAAGATGACTGGCTTGGGCTGGGCCTGAGTCAGTCTTGCTCTTTGCACTCCCTTTTTCCATTTACACCCCCTGGCCCATTGTGTGAAATATTTATTATTTGTGACTTTTTATTTTTTATTCTGACTTGATATTTTTTGTCCAAACATAAAAAACATAAACAATATTTTTCCACCTTTTTTTTGTATTTATTTGGCATTTATTTATTTTATTTAGCATATATATGTAAATAAATATAATACCTTTTATTTAAAACACTAAAAAATAATATAAAAATATATTTATTTTCAGTCATTATTTTTATTTACATTTTTGAAAACATTTTCTAAAATATACTTTTTTTTTGTAAATAATTAATATCTTATTTTTTTTGTATATATTTAGTATATTTAATATATAATATAAATACTTGTATATTTTATAAGAATACTTAGGATAAAAATATGAAAATAATACATTTTTTTATTTTTATTAATATTTGACATCAAAAAATACTTTTTTACAATATACTTCTTATTTTTGTATATAATTAACAAATATTGTATATAATTAATAAATAAATACTATTTATTCAAAAAACTAGGGTTTTGCCCTAAATAACAAAAATATTCAAAATTTGACCTTTTTATTTTTGTTTATATCTCACATGAAAAAATACTTTCACATACATAAAAAATCATTTTGTGCATAATACATTTTGCATATTTATTGTATTTATTTTAATATTGTACAATTAAATATTTGTATATTCGATATGAATTTAATAGCTTAGAATTTAATTTCTTGTCAAATACCCCCTAATTCAAACTTGTACCCCCATCCCCATAATCATTGTTGTAATAGCTTAGCATTTAAATTTCCGCATTTAAAAGCTTTCAAATTATGCCATGTGTAGACTTAGGGTTTGTATGCAAAAACAATCAACAAATAGCTTGACCTAATTTCAAGATAAACATGCATGAAAAACAAAGCACAATGCACACTTGCACTCCTAGGATTACTCCACTTGTTGCCTTCAAAAATGGGCCATGTTGCATGTTGAGTGTCTTTGGCAAAACAAAAACAAATCAAATGATCATAGTCCCTCGATGACGCTTTCTCAAGTTGCCTAAAAAATGATCAAGTCCCTTAAAGAGAAAAATTGCCAAAGACACTTGGCACTATTGCATTCATGGTCTAAACGATGACCCGCGCCTGTCCCGTTAACATCCTAACACAAGATTGTCCACCAAATACAATGGTGGAACAATACTGTTAAAAGGGTTGAAACATAGGAATGATCTTTGAGAAATTTAGGGTAGATAACTCTTGGTTACTTGACCAAACTTGCAAAACAATCCTTGCCTTTTTTCAAAATACACATCACAACCCAATTTCAAAACAAACTTTCAAAAACATTGAAACATCTTTTCAAAAAGACAAACACCTTTGTAAATCATTCGAGTAAAGAATTGTTACAATGGTTGCCTAGACAAGGCATCTTTTTCAAAACATTTTCAAAACCACACACACAAAGCACCATTTCAAACAATTGAAAAGCAAAGGCAAGTGATCTAAGCAAGTAACTAAGAGCCCATGGATAACCATGGATATAAAGGGTGCTAATACCTTCCCTTTCTATAATCTACTCCCCGAACCCAAGAAAACATCTCAAAGGTTTTTCCTGTGCTTTTTAACCTTTCCTTAGGATAAAATAAAAAGTCGGTGGCGACTCTTGCTAAACCTAAACATTTGCGAAAACAAATGCAAAACCCAAGTCAGTTCTCCCACCGTATCACAGTATGGATCCTTTCTTGGAATCATGCATATTAAAGCGTCTCAACACTTTTTCTATGTATGTACTTTGACTTAGGCCAAGCAGTTTTTGTGACCTATCTCTATAGATCCTGATTCCTAATATATAGGCTGCTTCACCTAGGTCCTTCATTGAAAAGCATTTCCCTAACCAAGTTTTCACTTGTTGCAAGGTAGGGACATCGTTTCCAATGAGTAATATGTCATCTACATATAATACCAGGAAAACGATCATGCTCCGACTAACCTTCTTGTAGACCCAAGGCTCATCTTCATTCTTGATGAATCCATATTGTTTTACTGTTTCATCAAAACGAAGATTCCAGCTTCTGGAAGCTTGCTTCAATCCATAAATTGATCGCTGTAACTTACATATCTTTTGGGCTTCTTCTGGTATGTCAAATCCTTCAGGTTGTGTCATGTACATATCCTCAAGAAGATTCCCATTAAGGAAAGCAGTTTTGACATCCATCTGCCATATTTCATAATCATGATATGCAGCGATAGCAAGTAAAATTCGAACAGATTTAAGCATTGCAACTGGTGAAAAGGTTTCATCATAGTCAACCCCATGAATTTGTTTATAGCCTTTTGCAACCAGTCTTGCCTTATAGGTATGTACCTTACCATCCATGTCAGTCTTCTTTTTGAATACCCACTTGCATCCTATAGGGTTAACTCCTATAGGAGGCTTTACCAAGGTCCAAACCTGGTTTGTGTACATGGAATCTCTTTCAGATTTCATGGCTTCTAGCCACTTCTCGGACTCAGGACCAGTTATGGCCTCTTGGTAGGTCACAGGCTCATCTTGATCCATGAGTAATACATCACCCTGATCACTTATGAGATATCCATATCTCTCAGGTTGTTGACGTATCCTGCTTGACCTACGCTGGTCTTGTTCTACTTGAGCAGGTTGCTCTTCCACAACTACTTGTGTTTCCTGCTCTAATTCCTCCATAGGTGCATCAATGTTTTGTGGTTCTTGAATTTCTTCAAGCTCTATTTTCCTCCCACTGATTCTTTTGGAAATAAAATCCTTTTCCAGAAAAACTCCAGTTCGAGCGACAAACACTTTGCCCTCAGAAGGATTGTAGAAGTAATACCCTATTGTTTCTTTAGGATACCCCACAAATAAGCATTTGTCAGATTTGGGCTCAAGCTTAGTTGAAATTTGTCGTTTCAGATAAACTTCGCAACCCCAAATCTTCATGTAAGACATATATGGTTTCTTACCATCCATATCTCATATGGTGTCTTCTCAACCTTTTTGGATGGAACCCGGTTAAGTGTGTAAGCTGCAGTCAATAGCGTATGTCCCCAAAAGGAGTTCGGAAGATCGGCGTGACTCATCATGGATCGGACCATATCTAACAAGGTTCGATTTCTTCTCTCAGATATACCATTCCATTGTGGTGTTCCGGGAGGAGTAAGTTGGGATAAAATCCCACATTCCTTTAGATGGTCATCAAACTCTAGGCTTAAATATTCACCGCCTCGATCTGATCGAAGAACTTTAATATTCTTACCTAGTTGGTTTTGTACTTCATTCTTGAATTCCTTGAATTTTTCAAAGGTTTCAGATTTGTGTTTCATTAAATACACATAACCATATCTACTGAAATCATCAGTAAATGTGATGAAGTATTGAAAACCTCCTCTGGCTGGTATGTTCAGTGGTCCACATACATCAGTATGTATGAGGGCAAAAAGATCATTAGCCCTTTCACCTTTTCCGGTGAATGGTGACTTTGTCATCTTTCCAATTAAACAAGATCTGCATGTCTCATATGATTCATAATCAAAAGAGTCCAAGAGTCCATCTTTATGGAGTTTGGAAATGCGTTTCTCATTTATGTGGCCTAAGCGACAGTGCCAAAGGTAGCTTGGATTTAACTCATTAGGTTTAATCCGTTTAGTATTAATGTTATAAATTGGCATTTCAAGATCAAGGACATATAGTCCATTGTTCATTTGTGCAGAAGCATAAAATATATCATTCAAATAAATAGAGCAACAATTGTTCTTTATTATAAATGAAAAACCAAACTTGTCCAAACAAGAAACGGAAATAATATTCCTACTAATTGCAGGTACATAATAACAGTTCTCTAACTGAATTATTAAACCACTAGGTAAAGTCAAAACATAAGTTCCTACGGCTAAAGCAACAACCTTTGCTCTATTTCCAACTCGTAGGTCAACTTCACCTTTTGCCAAATCTCTACTCCTTTTTAGCCCCTGCACATTAGTAAAAATGTGAGAACTGCATTCAGTATCTAATACCCATGATGCAGAAGTAGATAAATTAATTTCAATAACAAAAATACCTGAATTTGAAGTCCCTACTCCATTGTTCTTATCTTCCAGGTACTTTGGGAAGTTTCTCTTCCAATGTCTGGTCTTACGGCAATGGAAGCAAGTGCCCTCCTTTTCTATGTCTCCACTAGGCTTCAAAGCAGGAACAATAGGTTTAGGCTTGGCAAATTCCTTGCCTTTCCCTTTACCAACCTGCTTGGTAGGCCTCTTGTTCAGCTTCTTTCCATTACTAACCATCGGAATGGACTTCCCTTTTGTCTTCATATTCTGCTCAGCAGTTTTCAACATGATTAGCAATTCTGGAAGACTCTTATCCATGTCATTCATGTTGAAATTCATGACAAACTGATTAAAGCTATCTGGCAACGATTGCAAGATAAAATCAGTTGCAAGTTCCTTTCCAAGCGGAAACCCTAACCTTTTAAGGTTCTCCACATACCCAATCATTTTGAGTACATGGGGACCTACAGGGTTTCCCTCAGATAACTTGCTGTTAAAAAGGGCCTTTGAAACCTGAAACCTCTCATTTCTTGCCTGCTCTTGATAGAGAATTTTCAGATGTCCGATCATATCGAACGCTGACATGTTCTCGTGTTGCTTTTGCAACTCTGAGTTCATAGTAGCTAGCATGAGACAAGCGACTTTGTTAGCATCATCAAAATGCTTCTTATAAGCATCTCTTTCTGCCTTAGGTGTCGAACTAGGCGGTTCCTCTTCAGGAACAGGTGTCTCCAAGACATACAACTTCTTATCGTGGTTGAGGACAATCCTCAGATTTCGGTGCAAATCCAGGAAATTTGTCCCAGACAATTTTTCCTTATCTAGGATTGATCGCAAAATATGGTTGTTTGTTGTCATGGTAATCTACAAAAAAAATAAAAATATAAGTATCATTAAAACAACATATTTAATTAGGCCTTTAATCAAATATGCTCCCACTATTTTACTCAAACCAAATGACCCTCATCATTTGATTCGGAAAATCCCGTTGGAAGACTTTCTAGTGGGTCGAGATCCACATTTCACTTCGTTCTAAGTCAGCGTTAGGCTGATTACACAAAACTAGGTTATTTAGGTAGGAACTCCTTCCAATTGTACCTCATACAACTCTCGAATATTTTCGTTGGGTGAATAACTCCTTATTCTAATTCATCATATGAATCATTCCCAACTCTTGCTTCTAAACATGTATAATCTTATTATAATGTGTTTAGTTAAGTTTGACCCATTGTTTTAGCAGTTGGATATTACAATTATCCCATCGCACCTTACTAATATAGAACATGCACCTCGCGTAGGCGAAACCTACATTGTTCGATACTAGTCTTGATGAGTGCTAAAACTTGGAAAGCATGTGTTGTACCCCAAAATTTTCCCTCCCATTTCTCAATAATTTCTCATCACAAAGCCCTTGGAGATCAAGATCCAGTTAGGGTTTCATCTGCTCAAGACTTCTCCTTGCACTGTTGACCCAAATTAGGGTTTGTGTTTGCACAGATATGTTTTGACTTAAAATGCCTAAAATGACTTTCATGCTTCATATTGGACTCCCAAGTTTATCCACATCAAGTTTCAAGCCTTGATTCCAAGTTTTGCCCAGTCAATTGGACAGTTGACCTAAAAATCAGCTGTATTGGGGAAAAAGTCAACTGTGGCCAATTGACAGTCAAATCTCATGAAAATTGACCCACATCAACATTATGAACTCACATGGACCATTTGATCAAGTTTGGATCACAATTCCACAAGAAATTTGATCAGATCACCAAAAGGGCAAAATGGTCATTTTTAGGGTTTTGACTGTACAAAGGCAATTTTTGACTGTTTGACCAAGCCAATGGCAAACCAAGCTCACATATGGACTCAAGGACCCCATGGAATTGTCTTGACATGCTCAACAAGTTCAAAATATCCCAAATACACAAGATTGACAGTTGAATTTCCCAGTCAATTGATCAATTTTGACTGTATACTGAAAAGTCAAACTTTGACTTTTTGGTCAAAATCAAGAGTCAAGATTCATTTTTCATCAAAACATGCCAAATCATGAAACTTGTTCACCAAGAAATCAAAAATTGCAAATTAGGGTTTGAAATGAGAATTTTTCATAACTTAGAATTTTTCTAAGTTATGAAAAACCCTAATTTTTTCCTAACTTTGCCTCACTTTCTCACCAAGATTTATTTGGATTCAAGCAAAAGTCAAAACATGAAAGTTGTAGCCTATTTCATGATCTACAACTTTGAATCACAAAGTTTTCCCAAAAGAGGCTTGTATCTCTAGTTACAATTTTTGGAACAAGGGTACTAAACCATTCTTAATTTAGTGAAATTTTGACCTTTTTAGGCAAGGTTTTTACCTAACTTCAAGACCATTTTTCACATACTTCCACTTGGAATTTCAATTTGAACTTCAAAGATGGATTATATTATACATTCCAAGCTTTCCAAAATGTCCAAAAACTCATCAAACAACCTCATGACTTGAGAGAATCGAATTTTGCAATATGGCAAAAACTCACTTTTGAATTGGCCAATTTCCATGTTCATAACTTGTGCAAATTTCTCAAATCAGCATGCAACTTGATTACAGGCCTCTAAACCATTCAAAACTCATAAATTTAATGCAAACTCATTGTGCTAAGACCATGTTCTATGTTTTCAAGCATTGCATAGTGGTTTAATCCATAAATAGATAAAGCACTTTAACCATTTTTGCAAAAGTAAGCTTTATGTCAAAATGAAAATCCAAGAAGTACAGATCAAATCCCCTTGGCACAAGTTTAGGGACTAATCACACTGATCAATGCCAAGGTTTGCAGCATGTTATAGGGGCCTCTACCTGTCTAAACACCAACTTGGATTTTGGTTGCTTAAAGTGTAAGAAATAGGACATATCACAACACAACTTTCATCTCAGCAATAGAACCCTTAAGCAAATATTTTATACACATTCAAGACATCCTAACTGAGCTAGCACACGACTCCAACACCTCCATTGCCCTCTAGAATACAGAACCACCCTCAAACTTCCCAAACAGAGCTCCTACTGCAGTTTGAATGCCAACTCTCATCCCTTTCATGCATTCTTGTTAAAAGCTCATCAAACACATTCCCTAGCATCACTTGAAGCTAACAAAAGTCTCAAACACGACCTGTAACTCCTCTAATCAGTTCCACCATTTTCACTTTCTTGTTTTGCAGTTGAAGGTCCATAGCTCGATTCAAGGTGTTTCAAAGCAAAGTAAGCATTGGAATAGCATCACTACACTTCAGGCAAGCTGTACAGATCATCATCTTGCCCTGAAAGCTCCCCCATTGCCAGATACAATTCCAACTGAGAAGGTATATTCATGAACTTCTAACTCTTAGTGTAGGCATTGTTAGTTCTAGGTTTGTGAATAAAAAGTGTTCTACTCATGCCCCTGAGTTTGTACATACCTTCACTTTCCATTTATTTTGCCTGAGCTATGAGAATTTAAGGTCTGAATATGGAAGAAAAGTTAGGTCAAGATTTGGGAATGTTAAAATTCTCTCTCATTTCTGAGAGTTAGGATGATTTCTTTACATATTTAGAATCGTGATTCAATGCTTAACATTTCTTATGTTGAAAGTTTGTGCAAAAGATCAAGGAATCCAGATGTTTGAATTGGTGTTCAGGCGCGCGTTTTTGAACATCTTTCTGGCTGGAGGTTGAAGAAAGGCTTGGTGGGCTGGGCCTGTTGTGCTATTTCTCTTCACACCCTATTTTTGCTTTCATACCCCCTGAGCCCATTTTGTTTGTTTTATTGATTTTTTGACTTTTCTCTTTTTATTCTGATTTATTTATTTTTGCTAGTAATATTAAAAACATGAAAAATTATTTTTACACCATTTTTATATTTTTTAGGCATTTATTTGTTTATATGAACAATTTGTGCATAAATAATATATATATACTATTATTTAGAAAAACTAGAAAAAATAATGCAAATATATTTTATTTCTGATTTTTATTTCATTTTCTCTTTTGAAAACATTTTGTATCAAAAAATATTTTTTTATAAATATTAAATATTATTATTTTGTATATATAATATTTATTTAGTAAATAATAAAGATATTTATATATATATATATTAGTATATTTAGGTAAATAATACAAAAAATATATACATTTTTTATTTTATTAATATTTGACATAAAAAATACTTTTTTATGAATATACTTCATTTTTATTTTATTTTGTATATATTTATTAATTATTGTACACATTAAATAAATAATACCCTTTATTTAAGAAATTAGGGTTTTACCCTTTAAAACACAAAAACTCCAAAAATATTACTTTTTTTATTTTTATTCATTTTGTTTATTTGACATAAAAAACACCCTTTTTCCATACATATAAAAACCCTTTTTGCATTTTGCATCTTTATTTTATTTTCCATTTAATTTATGAAATTAATTATCTTGTAAATATTCCAAATTGATGTAATAGCTAGGTTTAAATTCCTTGTCTAAATATCCCCCCAATTTGAACATTTGTACCCCCTTCCCATATTGTGTTGTAATAGTGTAGGAATTTTACTTTTCGCATTTTAACGCTTTCTAAATATACCATGCTAGAATTAGGGTTTGTATGCAAATAAAAAGAACAAAATAGTTTGACCTAATTTCAAGATAATCAAAGCATGAAAAATGGACAACACATACCACACTTGCACCCCTAGGGTATTCCACTTGTTGCCTTCAATAAATGGGCTATATTGCATATTAGGTCTCTTTGGGCAAAAACAAAGCAAATAATTCAAATGATCATAGTCCCTCGATGACGCTTTCGAAAAGTTGCCTAAAATGATCAAGTCCCTTAAAAGAAAAATTGCCCAAAGATACTTAGCACTATTGCAATCATGGTCTAAACGATGACCCGCGCCCGTCCCTTTCACATCCTAACACAAGATTGTCCACCAAATGCAATGGTGGAACAAAATTGTTAAAAGGGTTAAAACATAGCATAAATCTTTGAGAACTTTAGGGTAGATAGCTCTTAAGTACTTGTCAACTTGCAAAAGAAAACACTTGCCTATTTTCAAACCACACTTCACAAACACTTTCAAAACAAACTTTCAATAAAACCTTGAAACATCTTTTCAAAAAGACAAACACCTTTTGTAAAACATTCGAGTAAAGAATTGTTACAAGAGTAGCCTAGACAAGGCATCTTTTTCAAAACATTTTTCAAAAGCCACATACAAAGCACCATTAAAAACTAAGGCAAGTTGATCTAAGCAAGTACCTAAGAGCCCATGGATAACCATGGATAGAAAGGGTGCTAATACCTTCCCTTTCTATAATATACTCCCCGAACCCAAGAAAAATCTCAAAGGTTTTTGCTGTGCTTTTTAAACCTTTCCTTAGGATAAAATAAAAAGTCGGTGGCGACTCTTGCTCAACCGAAACATTTGCGAAAACAAACGCAAAACCATAGTCAGTTCTCCCACCGTATCACAGAACTGGCGACTCTGCTGGGGATAAATTTAAAAGTAGAGTAACCTTAGGGCTTAGATCACCCTCTTGCATGACTAATTGTTTGAATTGATTGCTTTATATCTTGGCTCTTTTGTTTGGGTTTGCAATCCTACACCCGGATTTTGGGAAACATTTCATAGATAGCAATACGTTATGGAAACTGTGCAGGGTATACCGACACGGTCGAAGCAATAGCTATATTAGTGCGACATATTTGTGAGTACCGGTAACCCTTGAGTTCAATCAAGGAGAGTACGGGGCCGTTGAGTGATGTCACTAAGCACTAATGACCTAGAACCTTACTTGACCATCTTGGCCTTTTATTAGGGGTAGTGAGATGACCGGCTTTGGTGCAGTCCGAAGTTGGTAGATACTCGATACTACACTAATTGAGGGTTGTTTTCTTGGAATATTTTGGTCGCTAGTTAAGTGGCTAAACCGAAACAATGAACAATGAAAACAATCCAATGATATTGAGCTCCTTAGAACCCGGTTACTATTTATAGGACAGGTTTTTAAGCCAACTACACTCAAGAGGGTACTTACCTATGAAACCCCATGCAAGCCTGAAACTAGGGTTTAGTGTGATTTGCTTGTACATATGTTTTGTGCATACATCATAAACATCATAAAACATCATAAAACATCATATGCATTCACTAACCATTTCAAGGGTTTGGATCTTCATCTTTGTTCTTGTTTTGTAGGTCATGGAAATTCCTCGCAGAAAAACCATCCAAGTCAACCTTGTGAGAATCTCTCCTCAACTCAAGGAACTCACCTCAAGAATTCCGGAAAGCTCATCCTTCAGTGAAAGACATGGCAGACTGCTCAGCCTAGTCAACACCAACATTGAAGAAGACATGATGAAAGTGCTATTCCAGTTCTTTGACCCTCTTCACCACTGTTTCACTTTCCCTGATTACCAGTTGGTGCCCACTTTGGAGGAGTTTTCTCAACTCCTGAGAATTCCTATCCTTAATCAACTACCCTTCAACGGTACGGGAAAGGAACCAAAGTCGGAAGATGTTGCTCGAGCATTACATCTACAACCATCTGACATCAAGGGGCATTGGGAAACCAGAAGCGGAGTCAAAGGATTCTTAGCCAAATTCTTGTTTGAGAAGGCACAAGAGTGTTGGAATTCATTGGACCTTCAAGCCTTTGAGGAAATTGTGGCACTCCTTATCTATGGGTTGGTCTTGTTCCCAAATGCTGACCAATTGATAGATGTCAACACCGTCAAAATCTTCTTGTCTAGAAATCCAATACCAATATTGCTTGGGGACATCCTTCACTCATTTTACACACGAACAATGAGACAGAGGGGTGTTCTCATGTGTTGTACTCCTCTCCTTGCAAGGTGGTTTATTTCGCACCTTCCACAATCTGTCTTGAAGAATGACCAAGGCTCAAGGTGGTCCCAACGGTTGATGAATCTTACTCACTCTGATGTACATTGGTGTTCTCGATCCAGAGAAAATGTCATCATCGTCGATCGTTGTGGAGAGTTTCCTAATGTTCCTTTACTTGGAATCAGAGGAGGTATCACCTACAACCCTTGCCTAGCTTTGAGGCAATTTGGATATGCACGGAGGGATAGCCCTCACAACATGTTGATTCCTGACCTAGTTTTTGACTTCGACAACGATGCGCAAGGACTTCGCCAAAGATTCATCAGAGCTTGGGGAAGGCCCAACAAGGTTGATAGCAAGACTCTGGGACACAAGAACTCCATCCCTCTTGAGCCTTATCTCAAGTGGGTACGAGCCCGAGCCCAAAGTCTAATGATGCCTTATCCTCATGTACTCCCGGTGATTAAAGAGCCCGTCAAGGAAGGAGAGGTTCCCTACACCATCCTACATCCTGACATGCCTACATCGTGGGAGGAAATGCAGAAAAGTTGGATTCAGCTCAAGGAGGAATGGAACACTTTTAAAGCCAGCTTCTACGCCAGTGAGAAGAAGGTTCTAGAGCTTACCCGCCGACTCCATGAGCAAGAGGCCCTCAACACCTACATCGCACCAAAGAGGATGCGCAATGTCTTTTTACCTTGAGAAGTTGTTTTTGTAATATTTGGCCCATGGGGCATTTATGTACTAACAAATTTCTTCTTATTAATATGACGTGCGTTCTTCTTTGTCTGCAACAAGTTTGAATATTCTAAATCCTTGAATGCATTGCATACATAAGCGTACCATTCATCATGTGCATAAGCAGGTCTCACGCCAGGTTTCCTTATCTGTCTGCTGTTTATTTCAGTAGGATGGATCTCGAGTAAACAATCAAAGACCTACAAGCTCAGAATGCACAGTTCCAGCAACTCCTGACGACCTTGGCTAAAGGTCGGGAGGATCTCAAGACCTTACTGGGGAATAAAGACCCAGTGAAAAAGAAGAAAAAGAGACTCGGGGTGGCTACTTTAGGGAGAAGATTTGACGGAGAAGCTCGGAGAGTGCTTGAATTTCCTCCTACTTCTGATGAAGGAACCAGCAAAGGAGGTGGGGCTGCGGTACCTTCCGAATCCGATGTGGAAGAAGAGGAGGTCGAAGAGGATGAAGATTATTCTGATCAACAATACCCTCCAGCTGATGATAAATACAAGGGTTTAGAAGACAGGTTGGCCGCCATGGAATTACAAAGAGTACCGGGTTTGGATTTTGAAGACTTGGGCTTGGTCGCCGGGATTGTGATTCCCCCAAAATTCAAAGTGCCAGTGTTTGTGAGGTATGATGGGCTGTCTTGTCCAAAAATGCATCTCAGGTCCTACATGAGAAAGATTCAACCCTATACGGCAGATAAAAACCTTTGGATTCATTTCTTTCAAGACAGCCTTTCTGGGGCTCAACTGGAGTGGTTTTATCAGCTAGAGGGAACCAGCGTCCGAAATTGGGAAGACTTGGCCACCGCCTTTTACAAACAATACCAGTATAATTCTGACCTTGCTCCCACTCGTACCCAACTTCAGGGTATGTCGCTAGGAACAGGCGAGGGATTCAAAGAATATGCACAAAAATGGAGGGATTTGGCTGGCAGGGTGCAGCCTCCTTTAACCGACCGTGAACTTGTTGATATGTTTCTAGGGACCCTATCTGGGCCATTTTTCAATCATCTAATTGGTAACTCTTCCGTGGGGTTTACCGATTTGATCTTAACAGGAGAAAGAATAGAAGCTGGCATCAAGTCATGAAAGATTCAGAAGGGTGTTGCTGCAAGTGTTGAGAAGAAGCCTTTTAAGAAGGAAACAACTGTGGTATATTCTCAGAGAAGAGCAGGGAAGACTGAGCGCCAGCCGACCGTGGGGGCCGTAATGATTCAAAACCCTTCAAGTGAGCAGCCTCGCTATAACCAATCCATACCAAATCAACAACGAGTGGAACGTCCACAACGGCAGTTCACCCGTATTAAATTGACTCCAGCGCAAGTGCTTCCCCATCTGTTAAAGTTGAATCTCGCCACCATCAAGGAGGCACCAAAGAATGTGAATACGTCCTCTCCGCATTATCATCCTAATGCTAAATGCGCCTACCATTCTGACAGTGTCGGGCACGACACCAATGATTGTTGGGCACTCAAGCATAAGATCCAAGACCTGATAGAGGCGAAGGAGGTGGAGTTTGACGCTCCGGAGAAGCCTAATGTGATATCTGCTCCCATGCCAAAGCACGACCGAAATGTCAATGCCATTGAAGAAGATTTGTATGTTGCTGATGTTAATGATCTGATAACTCCTTTGTTAACCATTAAGTTGAATCTGTTAAGGGCCAGGATCTTCCCGGGATGTAAAGAAGACTGCTATTGTTGTTACTCTCTGCCGTTTGATTGTCCGTTACTGAAGAAAGGCATCCAAGGCCTTATGGATAGTCGACAAATTTTGTTTGAAAAAGTTTCTGCTGTTCGAACCCATACTGAAGATGTCTCAATCATAACCATTCACGCCAATCTTTCCAAGGCCGTCAAAAAGCCTGTTAAGATTACACCAGCTACAAAATCTGTTCCTTTGAAGATAACAATGCCAGGGCCTGTCCCCTATGTTTCTAAGAAGTCGATACCATGGAACTACGGCGGCGACGTCTACTACCATGGTATTAAACAAATCGAAATAACTGAAGAAAGTTCGGATGATGAAGAAGCCAGCATTGGTAACATTGCAGGCACGAGCAAAATCACCCGGAGCGGGAGAATATTTTCTCCAGAGATTGCCCCTCCAAGAGCAATCTTTGGACCCTCATCTGCCGACAAGGTCATCCCTGCACCAGTAAAACTCTCTGCTAGAACCCCTTTGATTGAAGATGTTGTTGTTCCTAGTACTGTCCCTCCTACCACTGCTGACAAAGGTAAGGGAATCCAAGATGAGCTCGTCAGGACGAGGGCTCAACCCTTGATCATCCCGGAGACCTCCAAGAAGGAAATGGATGAGATCTTGAGGATAATCAAAAGGAGTGATTACGATGTGGTAGAACAACTGGGGAAAACCCCCTCAAAGATCTCCATGCTGGCACTGCTACTTTGCTCGGAAGCGCACACTAAAGCTCTGATAAAATTCCTGAAGGCAGCCCATGTGCCCCAGGAAACCTCTGCAGATCAATTTCAAAATTGCGTGGCTAGCCTGACTGCGGACAATGGATTAGGTTTCTCTGATGCCGACCTAACTCCTAAAGGTAGAAACCACAATGATGCTTTGCACATTTCAGTCGAGTGTCGAGGAACCACTCTCGCACATGTCTTGGTCGACACTGGTTCGTCGCTGAATGTATTGCATAAGAAGGCCTTGGACCGACTAGATTGTGAAGGGTTGGAGTTGAAACCGAGTGATATTGTGGTCAGAGCTTTCGATGGTTCGAAGAGAATGGTCCATGGGGAGGTTGAAATTCCCATCAAGATAGGCACTGAGGTGTTTAAGTCTACTTTCTATGTGATGGACATTCGTCCGTCATACTCTTGCTTGTTGGGTAGGCCTTGGATACACCGTGCTGGGGCAGTCACCTCCTCCTTACATCAGATGTTGAAGTATCCTGTCAAGGGAAAGATCATTATTGTCCATGGCGAAGAGGAGTACATGATTAGCCACTTGAACTCTTTCCGATATGTGGAGGTTGAAGGGGAGTTCATTGAGACGCCTTTTCAGCATTTCGAAGAAGTCCTTCCTGAGATAACAGTAGCAATGTTGGCAGCTGAGACACCGAGGCAGATGGCCAGGATGGCATCTCTGGAGGACGCAAGGGCCGCATTAAAGGAAGGGAAGAATTCAGCATGGGGGCAGTTACCTGACATTCCACATAAAACAGACAAATTTGGATTAGGGTTCACTATCGCAGGCCAGAAAGCTATGCGCCGTGCGAAGATTGAAAGAGCGCCAGTCAAAATTTCTCCCTACGGCATCGACGCTTTGGAGGATGAAGACAAAGAGAGCAACATCGAAGAGTGGATTTACCCAACTGTCAAAGGAGGATTGAGCAACTGGGAGGCAAAAGACTTTGTCCCCATCACTTTTATTCATCAGTAATTTATCTGTTAAACATTTCCTATTTGGTCTGTAATATTTATTTTCAAACAATCCATACACTATCTTTTCACCTCATGCCTTGCCCGGGGCATGTAGGTCCATTTGTAAGGGTTTTGATTATTTTTCATATCCATATGCCATGTTTAATGATTCATTGGATGTTTTTCATTTGATAAACTGCTTGTGTTCATTTTCTTTCCTTTTGCATTTTTTGTTTAAGGATGGCTATCCCTTACACACACTCACACTCACCAATGCAGGTACCCATCTACTCCAGATTCCATGGGTGACTATTCTGCTATATCCTTCAATAACTCTGAAGATCTGGTCAATCAAGCCGAGTATGAAGATGACGAAGGTTGTGAAGTACCAGGGGAACTAGCCAGACTTCTACAACAAGAGGAAAGGGCCATCTTACCGCATGAAGAGTCATTGGAAACTGTCAACTTAGGGACCGAGGAAGACCGGAAGGAGGTGCAAGTGGGTGCCAATCTGGAACCGAGTGTCAAGGAACGCCTGATACAGTTGTTGAATGAGTATGTTGAAATCTTCGCCTGGTCTTATGAAGACATGCCGGGTTTGGACACAGACATCGTGGTTCACCGTCTCCCCACAAGAGAGGACTGTCCACCGATCAAGCAAAAAGTCCGCCGAATAAGGCCTGTCATGTCTGAAAAGATCAAGGCAGAAGTAATGAAGCAATTCGACGCTGGCTTTCTGGCTATTACGTCCTATCCTCAATGGGTCGCTAACATCGTGCCAGTACCGAAGAAAGATGGCAAAGTCAGGATGTGTGTGGACTACCGGGATTTGAATAGGGCCAGCCCCAAAGATGATTTTCCACTTCCACACATTGACATTCTGATCGACAATACAGCTCAGCACAAAGTGTTTTCCTTCATGGATGGATTCTCGGGTTACAATCAAATCAAAATGGCCCCCGAGGATATGGAGAAAACAACTTTTGTCACACAATGGGGCACTTTCTGTTACAAGGTGATGCCGTTCGGGCTGAAGAACGCAGGGGCAACTTATCAATGCGCCATGGTAGCTTTATTTCATGATATGATACATCATGAGATCGAAGTTTACGTAGACGATATGATAGCTCGGTCACAAACAGAGGAAGAGCACCTTGAACATCTAGAAAAGCTGTTTGCCAGATTGAAAGAATTCAAACTCAGGCTGAATCCAAGCAAGTGCACTTTTGGAGTTAGGTCTGGTAAACTTCTAGGATTTATTATAAGCAACAAAGGCATTGAAGTCAATCCAGCAAAAGTGAAAGCAATACAAGAGATGCCTGCTCCCCGTACTGAAAAGGAGGTTAGAGGGTTCTTGGGACGCTTGAACTATATTGCCAGATTCATCTCTCACCTGACTTCTACCTTTGAGCCGATTTTCAAACTCTTGAAGAAAGATCAGGTAGTCGAATGGAACGACGATTTCCAAACTGCTTTTGATAAGATCAAGGAGTATTTGCTAGAACCTCCTATTCTGATGCCGCCCGTCGAAGGAAGACCATTGATCATGTATCTGACCGTCTTGGATAACTCAATGGGGTGTGTTTTGGGCCAGCATGACGAGTCTGGTCGAAAAGAGCATGCTATTTATTACCTTAGCAAAAAGTTTACCGACTGTGAGACTCGCTACTCACTGCTCGAGAAAACTTGCTGCGCTTTGGTATGGGCTGCTCGCCGACTAAGGCAGTATATGTTGACTCATACAACCTTGTTGATTTCCAAAATGGATGCTATCAAGTATATTTTCGAAAAGCCCGCTTTATCTGGAAGAATAGCTAGATGGCAAATGATCCTGACTGAGTATGACATCCAATACACCACCCAAAAAGCTATAAAAGAGAGTGTGCTAGCTGACCATCTGGCTCATCAAGCTATCGAGGATTATCAACCCATGAGATTTGACTTCCCAGACGAGGACATCATGAATTTGGACAACATTGAAAGTAACGGACCGTATGACGGACCCGAAAAGGGATCCCGATGGACCCTGTACTTTGATGGTGCTTCAAATGCACTTGGAAACGGTATCGGTACGGTACTCATCTCCCCGGAAGGTTGTCACACACCTTTCACGGCCCGACTTTGCTTCAGCTGCACAAACAACATGGCTGAATACGAAGCTTGCATCTTTAGTCTCAAGGCTTCTATAGACTTGGGGATCAAATCTTTGATCGTATTTGGGGACTCAGCTTTGGTTATCAGTCAAATCAAAGGAGAGTGGGATACCAAGCATCCTAATCTTATCCTGTACAAAGAACATGTCTTGACATTGTTGCCTCATTTCGAGCAAATTACCTTCGAGCATTTCCCGCGAGAAGAGAATCAGCTAGCAGATGCCCTAGCTACAATGTCTTCCATGTTTAAACTCAACTGGGATAACAAGGCTCCCCAAATCACCATCGAGCGAATGGATGAACCTGCGCATTGTCATGAGATTAATACCGAAGAAGTAGTGGAACAACCCTGGTTCCATGAAATCAAAAGGTATCTCGAGACTAGAGATTATCCCAAAGGAGCTTCTGTAAATGACAAGAAGTTCTTAAGGAAATTTGCTGCTAAGTTCTTCCTGAGCAACGACATCCTTTACAAACGAAGCCATGATTGTGTATTACTCCGATGTGTAGACAAAGCTGAAGCAGAGTTGATCATGACTGATATACACAGCGGCACATTTGGCACTCACTTGAGCGGGCATACAATGGCTAAGAAGATCCTAAGGGCAGGCTATTACTGGTCTACCATGGAAGCTGATTGCCATCAACATTCCCGTACTTGCCACAAATGCCAAGTCTACGCTGACAAAGTTCATATCCATCCGGTTCCTCTCAACGTTCTGACTTCTCCTTGGCCATTTGCAATGTGGGGCATTGACATGATTGGAGAGATCAAGCCCACGGCTTCCAATGGACATCGCTTCATCCTGGTTACCATTGACTATTTCACTAAATGGGTCGAAGCAGCTTCCTTCGCCTCTGTTACTAAAAATGTGGTTGCCCGCTTTATCAAGCAAAATCTCATATGTCGGTATGGTGTTCCAGACAGGATCATCACAGACAACGGTACAAATCTGAATAACACGATGATCACCGCATTGTGCGAACAATTCAAGATTTATCATCACAATTCATCTCCCTATCGGCCGAAGATGAACGGTGCTGTTGAAGCTGCGAACAAAAACATTAAGAAGATCATTCATAAAATGACAGTCACTTACAAAGACTGACATGAGATGTTACCGTTTGCTCTACATGGATACCGAACGACGGCACGTACTTCAACCGGGGCAACCCTATTTTCTTTGGTATATGGCATGGAAGCTGTCTTGCCTATGGAAGTTCAGATTCCTTCTCTAAGGATTATGAAGGACGCAGGTTTGAATGAAGATGATTGGATGCAGACCCGACTTGATCAACTCAATCTAATCGACGAGAAGTGACTCGCTGCTATATGCCATGGTCAGACGTATCAAAAATGGATGATCAAGGCCTTCAATAAGAAAGTCAGACTTCAAGTGTATCAAGTCGGAGATCTCATAATCAAGCGGATTATCTTGCCGCAAAGTGATCCCAGGGGCAAATGGACTCCTACATATGAAGGACCATTTGTGATCAAGAGCATATTTTCTGGTGGTGCAATGATTCTGACCACCATGGACGGCGACGATTTGCCGCACCCTGCGAACGCAGACATAGTCAAAAGATACTACGCATAAAATAACCCGACAAGTCGAAAACCCGAAAGGGCGGCTTGGGCAAAAATGGGCATCCCGGTGGACCAAAAACCCGAAAGGGCGGTTCAGGCAAAATTTAGGGATAAAAATAAAAAAATCTGTACACCCGGCAAGTTGAAAACCCGAAAGGGCGGCTTGGGCAAAAAGGGGTTTCCCGATGGATCGAAAACCCGAAAGTGCGATTCAGGCAAAAGTTAGGGAATTAAAGCGTATGACTATGTCTCGTCAGATCACTTCAAAGACAATCTCTTCATCAACCAGTTCCAGGCTTCTGATCAATCCAGTCATCGGCAAACGAAGCATTGAATGGACAGATATTCAGAGTTGTGAAGGCTATAGCGGAATGGAATCCCATGGAATTGTTTCACATAGCCATCTTTATTTTGTATAAATCTTTCAATATTTACAACAAAATCCTCTTACTAGGATGATTGTCTCCTTTGTACAAATATACTCAGAGAAAGTTAATACAAATACTCTTCCCAGAAATTTGTGTCATTTCCTTTTTATTTCCTCTCACACTATTTGTTTTATTTTGAGAAACGTCCAATGTTTTGTTAAATAGGCATATGCATTTGAACATAATCATTTCCTTATGAATCAAGAAAGAGGATTACTGATAGGTCAAAGGTGCAGTTGGATATCTTGATACCCTTCAAAGGAAACCCCCAGGAGATTTGGAATCCATATCCCCAGCAAACCTTGAAGCTTATCCCCAGTAGATTCTGGAAGCTTATCCCCTGCAGAGTACGGACGTCTCTCCCGAGCTTTATTCAAGGTTATTCCTCACAAGGGCTTATAACTGGGTTATCCTCAGCTTATTGTCACGGAAGATCACACTCGGCAAATTTATTCCTATCCCCAGCGGAGTTCATCAAAGTTCCCCAACATAACTTATCAATACAATCCCCAGAGGAGTTTATCTTTGTTATCCCCAGCCAGAGAATCCTCCAGAACTCAATTCCCCTCAGAATTTAAGTTTCAGTATCCCCAGCCGAGCTAAAACTTCAAATTATCAATCCCCAGCGAAGCCAGACTAATGAACCTTCTCCCCACAAAGTTTTGGGAGGGCAAATCTTGAGTTCCCCAGTGAAGTCGCCAGAGATACTTCCCACCAAGCTGAAGATTCTCAGTCTTACCTCCCCAGCATGAGTCTATTGGATTGGTACTCCCCAGTAGAAGTCATCAGGAATTCCCCAGAAGATTGGTATGCAACCCAAGCTCCTTATTCTCCAGCAACAACCAGGAATTATTCTTCCCGACAGCAGTCAAGATACTTTTATCTTCAGCCATCCCGGATTCATCTATCCTTTGCAAGACAGCTCTCCAGCTTACATGCGCATCCATTTACATTCATATCACATAACATACATTGTATCATGCATCATGACATTGCATATAACTAACTCTTTAACTTTTCAGGTAAGATCAGTCGAAAGACTAAAATCATTATCTTCCGAGATTTCTTTCCAGGAATAGTTCGGATGTGACCCAGACACGACAACATTCTAATGATTATTCCAGATTTATCCAGATGCAGTTTTACACGAGCTCATCATCAGGGAACCCTACACCAGTTCTTCCTCCAAATTCAAGACTTCTGAAAACAGTTCACGGGTTCTCCAAGTAACGGATGTTAACCTATCACTTATTCAGTTTCTTCTCAAGACTTCTGAAAACAGTTTATGGATTCTTCCCAACAACGGATGTTAATCTATCAGCTTGTTCAGATGCAATTTTTGAAAACAGTTTACGGACGCTTCCCAACAACGGATGCTGCTCTATTTCTTATTCAACTTCAAGATTTCTGAAAACAGTTCACGGGTTCTCCAAGTAACGGATGTTAACCTATCGCTTGTTCAGTTTCTTCTCAAGACTTCTGAAAACAGTTTATGGATTCTTCCTAACAACAGATGTTAATCTATCGCTTGTTCAGATGCAACCTCTGAAAATAGTTTACGGACGCTTCCCAACAACGGATGCTGCTCTATTGCTTATTCAACTTCAAGACTTCTGAAAACAGTTCACGGGTTCTCCAAGTAACGGATGTTAACCTATCGCTTGTTCAGATTCTTCTCCAGACTTCTGAAAATAGTTTACGGATTCTTCCCAACAATGGATGTTAATCTATCGCTTGTTCATACTCTTCTCAACCTCTGAAAACAGTTTATGGATGCCTCCAGATACGGATGTCAGTCTATTGCTTATTCAGACCCCAGTTCAAAGATGGTCCTAAACATGGACACCTTTCTGATACTCATTCCAGATGGCGTCTTTAAGCCCATCCCCGACAAGTTTCTGTCACTCCTCCCGATGGCATCGTTAAGCCCATCTCCAAATGGCATCTCTAAGACCATTCTCGCATCCATTGCTTTGACGAGTGCAAATTTAAGGGCACTCTAGTGTCCAATCTCCTTTTACCCTCGAGTCACGAAAGGCAAACTTGCCAATCTAACTCTTCGGATTCAAGAAGATTGAACAGGGGAAACTATTGTACCCCAAAATTTGCCCTCCCATTTCTCAATAATTTCTCATCACAAAGCCCTTGGAGATCAAGATCCAGTTAGGGTTTCATCTGCTCAAGACTTCTCCTTGCACTGTTGACCCAAATTAGGGTTTGTATTTGCACAGAGATGTTTTGACTTAAAATGCCTAAAATGACTTTCATGCTTCATATTGGACTCCCAAGTTTATCCATATCAAGTTTCAAGCCTTGATTCCAAGTTTTGCCCAGTCAATTGGACAGTTGACCTAAAAATCAGCTGTATTGGGGAAAAAGTCAACTGTGGTCAATTGACAGTCAAATCTCATGAAAATTGACCCACATCAACATTATGAACTCACATGGACCATTTGATCAAGTTTGGATCACAATTCCACAAGAAATTTGATCAGATCACCAAAAGGGCAAAATGGTCATTTTTAGGGTTTTGACTGTACAAAGGCAATTTTTGACTGTTTGACCAAGCCAATGGCAAACCAAGCTCACATATGTACTCAAGGACCCCATGGAATTGTCTTGACATGCTCAACAAGTTCAAAAGATCCCAAATACACAAGATTGACAGTTGAATTTCCCAGTCAATTGATCAATTTTGACTGTATACTGAAAAGTCAAACTTTGACTTTTTGGTCAAAATCAAGAGTCAAGATTCATTTTTCATCAAAACATGCCAAATCATGAAACTTGTTCACCAAGAAATCAAAAATTGCAAATTAGGGTTTGAAATGAGAATTTTTCATAACTTAGAATTTTTCTAAGTTATGAAAAACCCTAATTTTTTCCTAACTTTGCCTCACTTTCTCACCAAGATTTATTTGGATTCAAGCAAAAGTCAAAACATGAAAGTTGTAGCCTATTGCATGATCTACAACTTTGAATCACAAAGTTTTCCCAAAAGAGGCTTGTATCCCAAGTTACAGTTTTTGGAACAAGGGTACTAAACCATTCTTAACTTAGTGAAATTTTGACCTTTTTAGGCAAGGTTTTTACCTAACTTCAAGACCATTTTTCACATACTTCCACTTGGAATTTCAATTTGCACTTCAAAGATGGATTGTAGTATACATTCCAAGCTTTCCAAAATGTCCAAAAACTCATCAAACAACATCATGACTTGAGAGAATCGAATTTTGCAATATGGCAAAAACTCACTTTTGAATTGGCCAATTTCCATGTTCATAACTTATGCAAATTTCTCAAATCAGCATGCAACTTGATTACAGGCCTCTAAACCATTAAACACTCATAAATTTAATGCAAAATCATTGTGCCAAGACCATGTTCTATGTGTTCAAGCATTGCATAGTGGTTTAATCCATAAATAGATAAAGCACTTTAACCCTTTTTGCAAAAGTAAGCTTTATGTCAAAATGAAAATCCAAGAAGTATAGATCAAATCCCCTTGGCACAAGTTTAGGGACTAATCACACTGATCAATGCCAAGGTTTGCAACATGTTATGGGGGCCTCTACCTGTCTAAACACCAACTTGGCTTTTGGTTGCTTAAAGTGTAAGAAATAGGGCATATCACAACACAACTTTCATCTCAGCAATAGAACCCTTAAGAAAATATTTTGTACACATTCAAGACATCCTAACTGAGCTAGCACACGACTCCAACACCTCCATTGCCCTCTAGAATACAGAACCACCCTCAAACTGCCCAAACAGAGCTCCTACTGCAGTTTGAATGCCAACTCTCATCCCTTTCATGCATTCTTGCTAAAAGCTCATCAAACACATTCCCTAGCATCACTTGAAGCTAACCAAAGTCTCAAACACGACCTGTAACTCCTCTAATCAGTTCCACCATTTTCACTTTCTTGTTTTGCAGTTGAAGGTCCATAGCTCGATTCAAGGTGTTTCAAAGCAAAGTAAGCATTGGAATAGCATCACTACACTTCAGGCAAGCTGTACAGATCATCATCTTGCCCTGAAAGCTCCCCCATTGCCAGATACAATTCCAACTGAGAAGGTATATTCATGAACTTCTAACTCTTAGTGTAGGCATTGTTAGTTATAGGTTTGTGAATAAAAAGTGTTCTACTCATGCCCCTGAGTCTGTACATACCTTCACTTTCCATTTATTTTGCCTGAGCTATGAGAATTTAAGGTCTGAATATGGAAGAAAAGTTAGGTCAAGATTTGGGAATGTTAAAATTCTCTCTCATTTCTGAGAGTTAGGATGATTTCTTTACATATTTAGAATCGTGATTCAATGCTTAACATTTCTTATGTTGAAAGTTTGTGCAAAAGATCAAGGAATCCAGATGTTTGAATTGGTGTTCAGGCGCGCGCTTTTGAACATCTTTCTGGCTGGAGGTTGAAGAAAGGCTTGGTGGGCTGGGCCTGTTGTGCTATTTCTCTTCACACCCTTTTTTTTTGCTTTCATACCCCCTGAGTCCATTTTGTTTGTTTTATTGATTTTTTGACTTTTCTCTTTTTATTCAGATTTATTTATTTTTGTTAGTAATATTAAAAACATGAAAAATTATTTTTACACCATTTTTATATTTTTTAGGCATTTATTTGTTTATATGAACCATTTGTGCATAAATAATATATATATACTATTATTTAGAAAAACTAGAAAAAATAATGCAAATATATTTTATTTCTGATTTTTATTTCATTTTCTCTTTTGAAAACATTTTGTATCAAAAAATATTTTTTTTATAAATATTAAATATTATTATTTTGTATATATAATATTTATTTAGTAAATAATAAAGATATTTATATATATATTAGTATATTTAGGTAAATAATACAAAAAATATATACATTTTTTATTTTATTAATATTTGACATAAAAAATACTTTTTTATGAATATACTTCATTTTTATTTTATTTTGTATATATTTATTAATTATTGTACACATTAAATAAATAATACCCTTTATTTAAGAAATTAGGGTTTTACCCTTTAAAACACAAAAACTCCAAAAATATTACTTTTTTTATTTTTATTCATTTTGTTTATTTGACATAAAAAACACCATTTTTCCATACATATAAAAACCCTTTTTGCATTTTGCATCTTTATTTTATTTTCCATTTAATTTATGCAATTAATTATCTTGTAAATATTCCAAATTGATGTAATAGCTAGGTTTAAATTCCTTGTCTAAATATCCCCCCCATTTGAACATTTGTACCCCCCTTCCCATATTGTGTTGTAATAGTGTAGGAATTTTACTTTTCGCATTTTAACGCTTTCTAAATATACCATGCTAGAATTAGGGTTTGTATGCAAATAAAAAGAACAAAATAGTTTGACCTAATTTCAAGATAATCAAAGCATGAAAAATGGACAACACATACCACACTTGCACCCCTAGGGTATTCCACTTGTTGCCTTCAATAAATGGGCCATATTGCATGTTAGGTCTCTTTGGGCAAAAACAAAGCAAATAATTCAAATGATCATAGTCCCTCGATGACGCTTTCAAAAAGTTGCCTAAAATGATCAAGTCCCTTAAAAGAAAAATTGCCCAAAGATACTTAGCACTATTGCAATCATGGTCTAAACGATGACCCGCGCCCGTCCCTTTCACATCCTAACACAAGATTGTCCACCAAATGCAATGGTGGAACAAAATTGTTAAAAGGGTTAAAACATAGCATAAATCTTTGAGAACTTTAGGGTAGATAACTCTTAAGTACTTGTCAACTTGCAAAAGAAAATACTTGCCTATTTTCAAACCACACTTCACAAACACTTTCAAAACAAACTTTCAATAAAACCTTGAAACATCTTTTCAAAAAGACAAACACCTTTTGTAAAACATTCGAGTAAAGAATTGTTACAAGAGTAGCCTAGACAAGGCATCTTTTTCAAAACATTTTTCAAAAGCCACACACAAAGCACCATTGAAAACTAAGGCAAGTTGATCTAAGCAAGTACCTAAGAGCCCATGGATAACCATGGATAGAAAGGGTGCTAATACCTTCCCTTTCTATAATCTACTCCCCGAACCCAAGAAAAATCTCAAAGGTTTTTGCTGTGCTTTTTAAACCTTTCCTTAGGATAAAATAAAAAGTCGGTGGCGACTCTTGCTCAACCGAAACATTTGCGAAAACAAACGCAAAACCATAGTCAGTTCTCCCACCGTATCACAGCATGAACTTAATATTTAACTTGAGGGATTTTGTTATTAGTTTAATCTCACCGGCTTAACATGCAATTCGTCTCTCTCATGCATCAACATACAAGCACATGCATCAATATACATAAAAGGATACAGTTATGGTCCCTAGCGCAATTGTTCTCCCAAGCCATTGAGAGAACCTAAGCTAACCTAATAACGATCTAAACTTCTCCAAGCAAGATCTCCAAGGTTATCCTCCTTTGATATTGTATTCTTCTCTTTCTTCATAACATTACATTACATAAAAAAATACTCGTTTTACATACGAGGGAGTGAGATGAGAAAAGAAGTTACATCAAGAATTTTAGAGAGAGGCACGACACGCAGCCCATATTTTACAATCCCAAAACAAAATAAAGGAAAAAAAAAACTAAGGCCATAACTGATCACCACAAGACAATAATAATAAACACACTTTTATTATTAGTTTAAATTTTGTTAATTAAAAAAAAAGGCAAATTAAATTTCGACGATTGATCACACTACGCAGAGTTAGCCGGGGGTTCCGCTTCCCGGTCAGCGGACGGTGGTTCCGCTGACCATTCAGAGGACGGGGGTCAAGGGGACAGCGCCCCTTTGCGGGGTTGTCAGGGGCAGTGCCCCGACGCAAAATTTTAATGAACAATTCATTTGAAATCGGCGTCATTTTCGCACAACTCTTGTGCATTCACAACCCTAATCGCATAACTCTGCAACAACACAACCCTTGTGCCGTCATGAACCCTAATGCAACAGTTTCATGCTGTCAAACACATTTCGATTGATAATTCAGTATGATTAATCACATGCCATTGCTTCACCATACTAATGTCGGATTCTGAAGCATATGAACAGTGATCGGTCAAAGGAATAACAATCATCAAGTGTTTGAATGAACGAAACAGAAATAATATATCCCATATACCATCGTTGCATCAGATTTACTTATATCATATATAAAAGTGATCGATCTTATTTGTGTAACCTATGGACGATCGATGTATCGCTGCTTCACCATACTAATGTCGGATTCCGAAGCATAGTCAACATTAATCATCCAAATCATACACAACAGATGCCAAATTTAATTACTCGTTTATTATTCAATTCATTCTGGTTTTAATCGAATCAAAACAGAAAATATAGAACATAAATAACTATCAGATCCATGGTTTCGTAAGTGGCTCTGATACCACTGAAGGAAAATTGCGATCAAAAGCACAGCGGAATTTAAAATTTTCCTTTAGCGATCCTTACGAATGAGCATGGTCAGTGATAGAAATATTTACCTCTTGTGGCGATTCAGACCTTTGATGTTGTGATCACGAGCGTTGATGAAGAACAACGCCTCTACTCAGTCCACAAGAACAGATCGCTTCCGGTCACAGTGCTAGCTGATCACGAACGGAAACCTTGAGTGAGAGAGAGAATCCAAAACGAAATTGCATCAAGTGAAATTGCTTCATCACAAGGGATCTATTTATAGAATCACTCGTGTGGGCTACAAGCTAAAAGCCCAATTAAGGCTATAAGCTAAAAGCCCAATTAAGCTTATAGACATCATACCTTATGATGTACCATATATCACTTATCCACGTGGTACCTTACCACTTTCCGTATTACATTTAAGTGCACCGTACCTTACAGTGTTCCTTATTTATTCTATCTCTCATCAAATTGTCCTTATGTGTGTGACCCTGTAGGTTTTCGCGACGTTGGCAATTATATTAAATCACACATTTAATATAATAAACAGTGAGCGGTATCTAGTAACACATCACTGTTACCTAAGTCACGAAAATGTCATGTGATCTGAACAAACCTTTTCCGTGATAATATTTGTGTTGTACAATTACCCTTTTGCCATCATGTCTATATTGAACACAAGGCATACACTGTGTTACCCTTGTCCAGTTCAATATTGGGCCCTTAGACATTTATCCTGTTATGCAGGATGAGCAAATTCCATCTAGGTCACTCATGTCCCATAGCATGCTTTGTGAAGTACCCATCAACCGTCTTTATAGTCATCCAGTTACGGATGACGTTTGATCAGCAATAAAGTACTTGACTCTACATCTAGGGTCCATAGTGGTTTCAGGTCGAAGGGTGGTATACACCATTATCATCATGAGAATAACTTATGACACTTTGCATAACATTCTATGTAGTATTCTCATAGCGGGTCAATCCAGTATAAATATTACTCCTAATATTCATACCTATGTCAAGACTTGATAACTCCTTATCTATGATCCATGAGATGTGATCATCAATCTATCTTCATAATAATCTTAATGCTTTAATGTTATCCCACTTCACATTAAAGCTTGACTACGGATACTTTAAGAATAGTGTCTTATGTTTAATGGGATCTCATGATTAAGTCACACTTAACATTTCATTAAACAAATAAACCATTCTAGGGACTTTATTATTTTGGAAAGCAAACATAATAAAGAAATGCCTTTTATTATTAATAAATAATTCGATACAAGTACCAAAAGTATTGGCCTCTAGGGCTTACACCAACAATATAACACACGAATGCTAAGACCCCAAAACACTCCCAAGTACTCTGCAACTCATAATCTGCCATAACTTGAAAGTTTTGAACCTCACATAGCCATCTCCAAATCCACTCGTGCGTATTGAGTTTTAACCATCCAAACACTTAATATACATCATATCAAAGTGATCCAGACCCCTGTTTCTTGACGGTAACTCCTCCATCACTATCCACCATTTCCAAATTTGAAGCTTGCAACTTGACTTGAGTTGGGAGTTTCAGCCATCCTCAAAGAAAAGTAGGAGTTGGAACACACTCGAGGAGGTCCAGGCAAGCTACAGAAATCATCTGGCCATCACAAATGTTTCTCAAACTCCATACAGGACTCCAGTTGCTAGAAGTAAGTTTTCAAAATTCCATCTCTTCATACAAGCATCATTTGATCTTGATTTGTGAAGATAAAATGTAGATACCATTGCCACGAAGCTGTACATATCCATAGTTTGCATTTATATGGCCTGAGCTTAGAGAATTTTAGAGTTGAAGTTTTCTGAAATTTTTAGGTTTTAAATTAGGGCCAGAAAAATTATCATTCATCTTTGACTTTTAGCTTAAGTTATTTACATGGTTGGATTCGTGAGAAGAAATGCCACAACTTTCATGTTTGAACTTTTCATATTTGTTGAGAGATGAAGAAGTTACAGATCCTTTGGCTGGAGGTTGAAGATGAAGTGTAATCAGGGCGCGTTTTGTGTTATGTATTTATCCTTTCACACAAGTTAACGGATGTATCACTATCCCAGTGGTTAAAGCGTGCGTCTGTCACCCTTAGGTCCTGGGTTTAAGCCCCAGCGTGGCCTTTTGTTATTTTCCCCCCACTATTTTCTGACTTTTTGTGCTTTTTTGGCAGCGCTTGGGCTTTCATGTGGGCCTAATCTTTTTTTTCTTCACAACACCTCTTGCATTACTAATACTATTGTTATTATTATTATTACTAATACTATTGTTATTATTATTATTTATTTATTATTATTATTATTAATACTATTGTTATTATTATTATTACTATTATTGTTTTCATAAATCATATAAAAATCTAAAAAATATTTTTATTTATTAGTCATACTTATATATTTATTTTCTCTATAAAACAAAAAGATTAAAAAAAACATTTTTCTTATACAAATTAATTTCTTTTTTCTTAAATAATTAATTTTTAGATTTAGGATAAATTAGTATATTATTTTATTTTCTTAGTTAAAATTAATTTAGAACTTAGGTTTATTTTAATGAATTAATCTTCATTTTACTTTCATTAATTTAAAGCCTTTTCACAAAAAAACCTAAAAAATCCTTTTCAAGTTAATTTATTTTCTTAATTAGTTTAATTTAATTTTATTTAATTTTAATTAATCATTTTCTTTAATTAGGTCAAGACAAAAACCCCTTTCATAAAAACAACAAAAATCATTTCTTTTTTCCATTTATATTCTTGCATTTTATTTTCAATTTTATACAATATTCGATACGGTTGTAATAGATAATTAGGTTTAATTTTCTTGCAATCCCCATTTGTAAATTTGTACACCCCCTCCCCTAATGATGTAATAGCGTTGCAATTTTATTTTTCGCAATTTATCGCTTTATATAAATGTTAGTAATTAGGGTTTGTATGAGAAGATAAAATCAACAAGTAGCAAACCCTAATCAAGGACTAAACAAAGCATGAAAATCAATACACTTGCACACAAGCACTCATAGGGTAAAATCCACTTGGTTGCCTTATAAAAATGGCCATATTATGCATGTGAGATATCTTAGCAAAAACAAGCAAAAATACAAGATCATAGTCCCTCGATGACGCTATCTATGTTGCCTTTTCAAAATGATCTTAGTCCCTAAAGAAAGATGCTAAGATACCTTGCAACATTGTTAATCATGGTTATACGATAACCCACGCCCATCCCGTTTACATCCAAAGATAGGGTTACTTACCAAATCAATGGTAAGATAACAATGTCAAAGGAAAGAGGAAATGAACATGAAAGACTTTTGAGTAGGTAGAATTTTCCTAGTTGTTTGCTCATTTTCAAACCAAAATATCCTTGCTATGTTCAAAACCAACACCAACACTTTCAAAAACATCTTTAAAACTTGAAAACATTTTCAAAAGATCAACATCTTTGTATACATTCTTACGAACGAGAATCATTACAAAGTTTGCCTAAACATTGGTCTCTTTACAAAATATTCTCAAAAACCACACAAAATACAATTTCAAACAAAAGCAAGTGATCTAGCAAGTAACTAAGAGCCCATGGAAAACCATGGATGAAAAGGGTGCTAATACCTTCCCTTTTCATAATCTACCCCCCGAACTCAAGAAACAATCTCAAAGGTCTTTCCTGTGCTTTTTCACCTTTCCTTTTGGATAAAAGAAAAGTTGGTGGCGACTCTTGCTAAAACCGCAACATTTGCGACAAAACACAAAACACCCAAGTCAGTTCTCCCACCGTATCACACTTAGGCTCATCTTTTGAAGAATCAGAGTCATCCCAGGTAGCCATCAACCATTTCTTCTTCCCTTTGAAGACTTTCTGCTTTGGATTTATTTTGAGCTTGGGACACTCATTCTTGTAATGACCTGGCTCCTTTCTTTCAAAGCACATGATTTCTTTGTTTGCACCTGACTTCTTTTATCCAGAAGTTGATTCGAAGAGACCACCTGTTCTTCTGTATCATCTTGATTTTCCTTTTCTTTTCTTCTTGAGTTGATTAACCCTTATGGAGAGAAGAAACAACTCATCTTTTTCTTATGAATCTTCTTCAGATTCTTCTTCTTCTTTATCTTGGAAGGCTCTAGTCTTTTCATACTTTCCAAAAGATTTTAGAGCCGTTGATTTTCCTCTTCTATAAGGCTCATATTCTTCAAGCTCTATCTCATGGCTTCTTAAAGAACTAATTAATTATTCAAGAGAAGTGTTTTTCAGATCCTTGTCCAATTTCAGTGCAGTTACCATGGGCCTCCATTTCTTGGGAAGGCTTCTGATAGTTTTCTTAACGTTATTTGTAGTAGAATACCCATTGTTCATAACCTCCAGTCCTACAACAAGATTTTTAAACCTTGAGAACATGTTCTCATTAGTTTCATCATCTTTCATCTTAAAGGCTTAATACTTCTTAATCAAGGCAAGAACATTAGTCTCTTTAACTTGGTAATTTCCTTTCAAGAGTAATTTTCAAAGAATCAAAAATAGACTTTGTTGTGTCTCTATTTGTGATCTTTTCATACTCAATGTAATAAATAACATTCAACAAAATGGTTCAAGCTTTGTGATGATTTTTGTAGTCTTTCTTTTGTTGCTCATTCATCACTCTTCTTTCTATCTTGTTCCCACCAGCATCAACAAGATGTTCGTAGCCAATAACTACCATATCCCATAGATCGACATCGTGACCAAGACAAAAACGCTTTATTCTGTCTTTCCAGTAGTCAAACATTTCTCCATCAAAGACTAGAGGTTTGGCATTGTAGTTATCTCTTTCATTCGCAACGGGTGCAACTGGTTGAACTATTCTTGCCATAGTGTTTCACAAAGAAATGGGGATCTTTATCTGACACAGTTAAGTATTTGATAAACAATCAATACCAGAACTAGAACTTTGATACTAATTGAAGGTACAGGAAACACAAGAAGGGGGTTTGAATTGGGTTTCTAGTTTTGAATCTTTTTCTTCCCAAACAAATAAAGATGAAACAAGAAAAAAAATAAATTAACACAATTATTTTTATCCTGGTTCACTATTAACAAAGTTAATCATGTCCACCCGCCAAGGTGATTTTTCCTTTGTCAACAAGGACTTAATCCACTATAACCAAACTGATTACAATCTAAAAAGACTACCCGTCAATGTCTTCTTGAGAAATTTTGAATATACCCTAGTCTCTCAAGGAACAATCAACTCAAAGTTGAAATACAAAGAGGTGTGTTTATAAGATGCTTCTAAGAAATCAGATTTACCCAAGTGTAAATAAAATTGTTAGTTCTCTGTGTGTTTGATTGACATTAATTTTAGTAAAACAAATATGACAGCAATATAGGATGTGTTAACTTGATGAGAAAAATAGGGTTGAACAAGAAGCTTTTTTTATGAAGAAACCTGTTGAGTTGAGATGTTTCATCAACTGAAGTAACATGTCGGACAAGATGTCCTATGTAGAGTCATTCAACATTGTGACTATACCGGGCTGGGCTATTGGATAGTGTAATATGATGGGAGAATTGACTAGGTTATTTTGAGTTTGATCGTAATTGTTGCGGATAGTAAGAGTCGCCATCGAATTTTTTTTATCCAAAAGGAAAGGTTGAAAAGAACAGGAAAGACCTTTCGAGATTATTTCTTGAGTTCGGGGGGTAGGTTATGAAAAGGGAAGGTGTTAGCACCCTCTTCATCCGTAGTTATCTACGGGCTCTTAGTTTCTTGCTAGATCACTTGCATTTGTTTGAAAGTGTGCATGTGGTGTGGGTTTTGAAAGTATTTTGAAAACGTCTTTGTAATGGTTCTCGTCTCTATAAGAACACGTACAAAGTATTGTTTGGAAAATAGTTCAAAGAAGTGTTTGTGAAGTGTGTCTTTTGAAAGTGATTTTGAAAAGGTGTCTTTGTAATGTCTCTCGTTTCTATAAGAACGCGTACAAAGTGTTTTTCTTTTGAAAATGTTTCAAAATGAAAGTATTGGTGTATAAAATGTTTTTGTTGTGAGCAAGCGAGCAATTAGGAGCGTCCTACCTAATCAAAAAGGCTTAAATGTTCTTTTCCTCCTCCTTTAGATGTTACTATCTTACCATTGTTTTGGTAAGAAGCCCCATCGTTGGATGTGAAGAGACGGGCGCGGGTCAATCGTACAGTCATAGAAGGCAACTTGTGAGACGCTTTAGCAATTTTCGTGAGGGACTAGATCGTTTTACCGAAGGAAACATCGAGGGACATTGAGGGACTATGATATTTTTTATCGAAGGGTCTTTTGCTAAAGCGTCCCATATTCGAGGGACATGATTGTATTGTTTTTGAAGGCAACAAGCGAGGTTACCCTAGAGGTGCCCGTGTGAAAGTGTGTTTGTTTCAAATTAATTTGTCTTTGATTAGGTCATCTAGCGGTTGATTTTATATCTTATCATACACACCTAATTACTATACAGTATAAGGAAAATAGTAAATTGCGGAAATTAAAATCTACGCTATTACAGAGCTTTCGAGAATGGGGGTACAAATTTACAAATGGGGATGGATCAATGCGATTAAAAGTCAAAATAGGCAATCAATACAACCAAATCGAATCGAACAGATTAATTAAAACTACAATAGTCTTATGAAGAAAAAAATTAATTAACAAAGTTTAAAAATTCTTGATATTTTATTTGTGAAATTTTTTAAAAAAGAAAATAAAGATCTATTCTATATATTTTTTTGAATTATATCATGTGGAAGCTAAATAATTTAAAAAAAGTTAACTAATAAAATTTATTCACTATTTTTTTCTTAAATTAAAAAATTTAGAACTAAGCTACAAAAATTATCTAACAAAATTTCATGAGTTATTAAATTAGTAAAACAAATAAAGCCAAACTAAATATTAAGACAAAACAAAGTAGAAGGGTGATATTAAACTGAATATGGGGGTGTGAGGTAGAAATCCGGATGGGCTAGAAAGGAATTGTAAGGAAGAATAGTTTTTTTATATTTGCCAAAAATAAGAAACTAAACTCAGAAAAGAAAAGGAAAATGTCCCAGGGGGTCTCGAACCCGGGACTTCTCCTCCAAAGCATCACACCTTAACCAACTGTACCAATCACTCATTCACTTGTTTATTTACTTTTGCTAACATATAAATTAAAGTTTGAAAATTGGGTTGGGCCAAATAGAACAGGCCCAAACCCGGTTCTGGGAAGGAATAGGAAAGGGTTTTGTAAACCCTACTTACTGCAAATGATGCGTCGCGGCCAAGCATAGGGAAGAGGAAAAATTAATTATTTGATTCCCAATAAACTCAACTTAAACGCTTAATTAAACAAAAAAAAAAATAGGAACAACTCTCTCTTTCTTCTCAGGCGTGCGTTTTCTCCTTTTTCTATGTTTCAAAAAAGTTCTCATCTTTCTCATCTCAAGCTATCTTCTCAAACTATCTACACCGATTCTGTTTATTTTCAACTCCCTCAAACTCTCTTTGTGTCTTACGGTCTCTAATTCTAACGAACATCAACAATAATCTGATCTCGCTTTGCGGTTTTCATGGTCGTGTTTAGAACAATAACAACGACAAAAACTCAATGTATCATGAAGGTAACAACAACAATCGCTCTAATTTTTGTACAGAATGTCAAACAATCAACAACATGATACCATTCATATTTCAGAATAATAATAACATCAATCGTAGCAAAGAAAGAATGAGTGAAAAAGAGAGTTACCGGATCAGAGTTCCTCCTACGAGTCTTTGAATATTCTCAAGTAAGTTTGATTGCCCTCTTTTTTTCCAATAGACTTTTCTTCTTAAAAATGTATTGCTTTGTATCTCTGTGCGAAGTTGTCAGTGTTGCTGAATTTGTTACAGTTTTGATATGGCTGGCTATTTAGATCGAAAAATGTTGCAAGTTAGGGATGGATGTCATTCAGAATTGAGGTTTGGTGGATATTTAGTAAAGGAAGGTTTTGGAGGATGGTGTTGATGAAGATGGAACGATGATGGTGGATTGTGAGTGTTTGAGGATTATAGGTTCTGTGTTGATGAGTTAAGGTTTATGGATTGAAGTGTGGTTTCTGCTATCTTTAGTTAAATGGAAGTAACAGATAAATCCAAGTAATGTGATGATTGGAAGAAACAAAGTTGGTTCTTTGATGGTTGATGACCTAGAAAACCACAAGGTATCTTCTGGGAAGTATTATTTTCTTTCTCTCTCAGTTTTTTGCTAGCTTGGTAAAAATCTCCCCCCTTTTAATGGAACAGTGGCTGTTATTATAAGGGTGAAAAGTGGGGGGAAAATGTTGAGTTTTGAACTGTTTTGGCAAGCTATTTTCATGCTTTGTTCACACAATTTCCTTTAACCATTTTGATGTAATTTTTGGATAGTATTTACAGTGGACAGCAGGGCCATTTTTGTCTGGTTTTGACTGTTTAATAGCAGGTTTTGACAATAATATACATGGGCTGTTTTGCAGGGTGTTTGGACTGTTGTACGAGCTAGGTGATATCTTTCTGTCTCTTTCCTCTTTATGATGAAAACCTTTTTTGCTGTTTTACACAATCTTTGAAGGATTTGTGATATTTAGGAAAATGATGATATAAGGCTATGTGAGCTAGTGCTAGCTTGCACTGTTGTTTTATGTTTTGGCTTTTTTTTGTTGTTTCTTGTTTGTTTATATGCTGCTACCTACTTTATGTATTTAGGAGCCTGCTGCTAACTTGCAGCTGCTGCTGGCTGCTCTTGTGTTTTTTGGTTATTCTACTGCCTTGCTGTTTATTTTTGTGGCTTGCGCTGTTTGTCAATTAGGACTATTTTGATGATACGTTTGCAATAAAATTGTTCCAAATTTATTTTCCCTATTTGTGAACCAAAACGTGGACTTTTGTGATTTGCAAAATAGGATAAGATAGCCTATGATCGAAACAAAACCTTTTTTCAATTTCTGATTCCAATCGCAAATCCTAATGATGAGATACAAATCTTTTAATCACTAATTTTTGCTTGGAAAATTTTTCACAATGCTTGCTAATCTTGTCTTTGATTTGTTTCATGTGACAGTATGGAAAATGGAAAGGCGATCGAATGGTGAAGCTTAGCATGATGAAACTCTTAAGAAACAAGAGATTGAAGACCAAGTCAATAATGCTTTAGGAGTTTTGATGGACAAAAACTTGTAGTAGCAAAAACTCCTTTGTAATCATGAAATTGTAATGAACAATTGTTGTAGAAGAACATGATAAAACATCTTGACTTTGTATTATTTTTTGAATTATGAAATATGTATTGATTTGAAATTGAATGAATAATGAATCTTGAATGAATTATGACTTTGCATATTTGAAATCGAATTTGGACTTGTGAAATAAAAGTTGAAAAATAATGAATGACGCATTGGTACTTCCTTGGAATGGATCTTGATCAAATGAAATTTGAATGAATGTTGTAACTTGAAGATGAATGAATCAAATAGTATGAATGTTGCTTGAACTTGATTTGAATTCAACATTCGTATATCATCTCACGGTTTCACAAGAATTTATGCCCAAAATGAAACTTGTATGTTGCACCTAACTCAAATGAACATTAGTTGTCAAACTCGAATTCAAACCCTTGCGCAAACAAAACATGTTGTGAACGGTTGAGAACTGACTTGGGTGTTTTGCATTTATCGCAAATGTTGCGGTTAGCAAGAGTCGCCACCGACTTTTCTTTTATCCAAAAGGAAAGGTGAAAAAGCACAGGAAAGACCTTTGGGATGTTTTCTTGAGTTCGGGGGGTAGATTATGAAAAGGGAAGGTGTTAGCACCCTTTTCATCCATGGTTTTCCATGGGCTCTTAGTTACTTTCTAGATCACTTGCTTTTGTTTGAAATTGTGCTTTGTGTGTTTTTTTGAAAGTATTTTGAAAAGGCGCCATCATTTAGGCAAAATTTGTAATGATTCTCGTTCGTAAGAATGTATACAAAGTGTTGATCTTTTGAAAATGTTTTCATGTTTGAAAGGTGTTTTTGAAGGTGTAGGTGATAATTTTGAAAATAGCAAGGATATTTGTTTGAAATGGAGCAAGTAACTAGAAGCAACCACCTACTTAAACGTCTTTCATTTTCTTTTCTTTTAACATTGTTGTCTTACCATTGATTTGGCAAGCAACCCTATCTTTGGAGGTAAACAGGACGGGCGTGGGTCATCGTACAAACATGATTAGAAATGTTGTGAGGTATCTTAGCATTTCCTTTTGAGGGACTAAGATCATTTTGAAAGGCAACATTTATAGCGTCATCGAGGGACTATGATCTTGTATTTTGATTGTTTTTGCTAAGACACCCCACATGCATAACATGACCATTTTTTAGGCAACAAGTGGAGTTAACCTTAAGGGTGCATGTGTGAATAATGTGTTTGATTTGCATGCATTTAATCTTTGATTAGGGTTATCTACTTGTTGATTTTATCTTGCCATACACACCCTAATTACTAGCATTTACATTCGAAAGCGATAAATTGCAGAAATGTAAAGTCCTACGCTATTACAATATTTAGGGATGGGGGTACATATTTATGAATGGGGATTGCAAATGGAATTAAATCCTAAGTTACTATTACAACCATATTGAAATGGATAAGAATGTACAAGAGATGTAAAATGGACTTGTTTTATTTTAAGAAAATAGTTTTGATATTTTGTTTTAAGAAATAAAATAAAGCATGTAAAAATGAAAAAAAAATATTTTTGGTGTTTTTGATTAATGAAATAGAAAGTAATAGTAAAAATAGTGAGAAAAATAAAAATGGAACCAACGTATTATTGACTAAAGGAGGTCAGAAGTTCTGACTCTGGCGTACTGCAAAACAGAGGTCATATTAGTAAAAATAGGTAAAGTCAGAAGTTCTGGGTCCGCTGAGAACAAAGAAGATTTCAGAAGTTCTGATACCACTGACAGAACTCGGTCTCCCTCTCCATGCTAGTCAGAACATCTACAACTTGGTCATTTCTCAACAAAACAGAAGATGCGCATATGACAGTTATGGCAGGTTTCATAGTGTTTCAGAAATAAGAGATATCAGAACTATAAATCAGAGGCAAGCATGAATTTTCTAATCCTAATTCTGGGTTCTAATTTCTTCAAGAAGTTTTGAACTGATTTACTCCCTACTTAGGTAGACAAATACGTGAAACCTCAGAATATGTACAACATTAGAAACATGATGTCTACATTGTATTTTTGAACATGCAAATATGGTAATGCTTAAGTAATGTGATGAGAGTCAGCAAAAGCTTACCTTGCAGCTGGAAGAGGTTATGTGAACTGGAGTTTGGTCTTGAACTCTGGTGATGTTCTGAACCGCTTCTTCACGTACTCAACAGGTTGGAAGTTTTCAACTTCTGAAACAGCCAAGGGGTGATGTTATGACTTCTTTGAGGTGGAGGTGGATGGAGAGTGTATTGCATTATGAATACAAAAGTTAGGATAGCTTCTAATATGTGAATCAGAGACTGTGTGGATGGTTTTAGTCAAGAAACACTTGAGAACAAATGGAGTTTGAATGCAAGGAATCAAAAGTTAACAGGTTTTGTATGTTGTGTTTACATTTTTTTGGACTCTTGGAATTTTAGCAGGGGTTCAGGGCTTTTCTTTCTCAAAATTCCGACCCTTTTACAGTTTCAAATGTAGTTCAATTTATAGGCAAGGATTTAGTAGCTTGGAGAAATCAAAGGTACAACCATCATATGCTAGGCGCTGACTTGTTCTTGAAGCAAGTTCAAACAAGTATGGTTCAAGGAACAAAGTAAGGTGGTTAGCAGCTTTTAGTCGTGCCTAAGTTGGATTTGTAAGCAGGAATTAAGGAAAAGCAAAAAGCAACACATGGCCTAGCATACTTTTGCACAAAAGTTTGCTTTCCCAAGACAGTAGAGGTACACGTGGGGGAAATCCTTTGGATAAAGACTCAAAAGTGATTGTGAGCATAAAATGAGCATTAAATGATGATGAGATTTATCAAATCAGAAATCCTGCCATGTGAAGCTCTACATCATTGCTTAATTCTGGATCAGAATTTCTGCTTCAGCGTAGCATCCTATCTCCTGATCCTTTTATCTTTTTTCTCCAGCATGTTCTGAAGGAGTTCTCATACTTTCCAGGAAGCTTGCAGCACGCTTCGTAACCTTCTTTGAATTACCCCTTGCAAATTCTGACTGAACCTTTATGAAAACTGGCCCAGAAGTTCTGACCCAATTATGTCTTGAAAGTGTCCAGAATTTGCTGAGTGCTTTAGTTTCATGGACGTGTCTTTGAACATTTATAACTTGAAATTTCAGCATTTCCAGGAGAAGTTCTGTTCTGCAATGTTTTAGATCTTATTGAAATCTATAACCTTTGTGCCAGAAGTTCTTCCAGAATCAGCTTGCATCATAGTGATAATCTGATCAGAAGTTCTGAGCTTGTCATATTTCTTAAACACTTAGAAAAATTCTAAGTATTTAGAAATTTGACTTTTCCAAAGTAATTTTGACTTTAGAATTTTCTTGATGAAACAAATCTCACATTCCAACATGTCTTGATGAAATATGATTCTTGAGACTTGATTTGATCCAAAAGTCAAAGTTTGACTTTTTAGTATGCAAATGACCATTTTGCCCTTGTGAATGACTTTCTTGAAAAATTGATAACTTCAAGGCTTGGAAATAGATGGAAACAAACTTGGGATCTAGGGGTGATCCTTCGTGAAATGAGAGGGAAAATTTTGGGGTACAACAGCTGCCCCTATTTAAACTTCTTATACCTGAAGAGTTAGATTGGCGGATCCGCCATTCGTGACTTAAAGGTGAAAGATGCTTGAACACTAGTGCCTAGAAATTTGCACTCGGAGATGGATTGTGAATGGGCTTATAGAAGCCATTTGGAGGAATGTTGGTGAACCCTGGAAGAAGTATCATCATAAACCTCTTGTTGATTTTCACTAAAACTTGACATTTTGCGTGTGAGAAAAAGAGTTAGTAAAATGCAGATGCTTGCATGATGTTCACCAGATATGGTATTATGCTAAATGCATATGGTATGTACACGCTATGATGTATGAATGTGAGGTATTTTTTTTTGTCCGGGAAAATAAATCCCTGACTACTGCTGAGGAAATTCTGGGAGGTTGAATCCCTGATTGCCGTTAGAGATGAAGAATATGCATATCTCCAAATTTTGTTGAAAGGATGCTTTTGTTGGGGAATATCGCTCAAATGCCAGCTATTATCTAGAGGGATCCAGGCTTCACAGTTACTGAGGATGAAGTAGTCGACTGCTATCTGGTCGGATCCAGGCTTCACAGTAACTTACGGGAGGAAGAGACGAATTAACTGTTATCTAGTCGGGTTCCAGGATTTACAGAAAATTCCTTGAAGTTGAATAATTATCTGGTCGGATCCATGCTTCACAACAACTTGTTGGGGATACGAAAGTTAACTGTTATCTAGTCGGATCCAGGCTTCGCAGTAACTTAAAATGGTAACTACTATTTGGTCGGATCTAGGCTTCGCAGTAACTTCAAATGATAACTACTATCTGGTCGGATCCAGGCTTCGCAGTAACTTGAAATGATAACTACTATCTGGTCAGATTCAGGCTTAACAGTAACTTGAAATGATAACTACTATCTTGTTGGATCCAGGCTTCGTAGTAACTTGAAATTATAGTTATCTGGTCGGATCCAGGCTTCATGGTTTTAGAAAGCTGTACTATGATCTGATCGAGTCCAGGCTTCAAAGTGTCTTTCTGGGGATTAATAATTAATTGTTATCGGGTCGAGCTCCAGGTTTCACAATAAACTATTCAGGATAAGGAGGCAACCCTACAGGGGAAAAGAAGTTAAACTTTGATCAGGTTGAGTTCAGGTTCTTCTATATATTTGAAGAGTTAGGCTATTATCTGGTCGGGTCCAGGTTTCATAACATTTTGAAATTGAGATCAACTATTATCTGGTCGGATCCAGGCTTCAGATATTCAAACTGTTATCTGGTCGGGTCCAAGTTTCAGTAATTGAATAAGTCAAACTATTATCTGGTCGGGTCCAGGCTTCAGTAATAACTTGAAAAGTGTGCTAATATCTGGTCGGGTCCAGGTTTCATAACATTTTGAAATTGAGATCAACTGTTATCTGGTCGGATCCAGGTTTCAGGTACTCAAACTGTTATCTGGTCGGGCCCAGGTTTCAGTAATTGAAGAAGGCAAACTATTATCTGGTCGGGTCCAGGCTTCAGTAATAACTTGAAAAGTGTGCTAATATCTGGTCGGATCAAGGCTTCATAGCATCTTTTGGAGATAATAAAGGCTTTGTTAACGACTTTACTGGGGATCAGGGGTTGTGGCCATGTGATTTGAAATAACCTGAAAGGGAAATTCTAACTTGGAGAGGGTAGACTCAATCAGGTAAGGCAAAATCAGCTTGGGGAAGATACACTCAACTGAGGATAATAGACTCCGTTTGGGGGTAATAGCCTTAGCTGGGGAAGATATACTCAACTGGGAAAATACACTCAGCTGGGAAAATACACTCAGTTGGGAATGATAGGCTCAGCTGGGGAACTTCGTGGTGTCTTGATTGTTGTATGTTGATAAATTTGAATTCGGCTGGGGAAATAACCCTGTTGGGGAAATAAACCTCGTTGAGGAAGTGAAATTCCTTTAGGAAGAGATCCCCGAGGCTTTAACTTGTAAAAATTGACTTACTTCGGGAGAAAGAGACCAAGAGGTCGAGACTTTGGTCAAGGATTATCCTATGCAAAGAGACTTTATGGGAAACTCCGTCGGGGAAAGGTTTATTGCCGCCGTCCTTGTGGGGATAATGATGATGAGATAACTCTGTGGGGATATTTCATATACATTGAAGAGATGCTTACTGATGCTTAGCACGACACATGTGCCAAATAGTTTTAATTATGTTAATATGCATATGTTCATTCAATTTTAGTCATTGGACAAATTTGCATTCAAAACAAAGACATAAAATTTTCACTTTGAAGCGTATTTGTATTGATATTTTGCCCCTGAATAAGCATTTTTGTACAGAGAGACGGAGATCCTAGTAAGAGGAAATCATCGAAAGGAAAAAAAAAATTGAGAATGAAAACAAATAGCCATGTGAAATTATCTCATTGCCTTCCAACTCTACTATTTCCCCAATGTTTTCGAACGTCCCTTGCCGTTGATCGAAGTTGATTGGATCGATCTTGGACCATTTGAACATGGACCTTGGTGATAGAATTGACTGTACTGATTTCACAGAACATAGTCGTGCGCTTTTAATCCTTAATTTTTGTCTGGACCGCCCTTTCGGGTTTTTGGCCCACCAGGATACCCTTTTTTGCCCAAGTCGCCCTTTCGGGTTTTCAATTTGTCGGGTGTACAATCTTTTGCATATGTTCCTAATTTATGCCCAAAACTTTTGGTTTGCCGGGATGCCTTTATTTTGCCTAGGTGTGTCAACCTAGCAGGTCTCTTATGCGTAGTATTTTTTAACTATGTCTGCGTTTATAGGATGTGGGAAATCTTCACCGTCCATGGTAGTCAGCATCATGGCACCACCAGAGAAAACTTTCTTGATAACAAATGGCCCTTCATAGGTGGGAGTCCATTTTCCTCTGGGGTCTTCTTGTGGTAAAATGATGCGTTTTATCACCAAGTCACCAACTTGATATACTCGAGTTTTGACCTTTTTGTTGAAAGCCTTGATCATTCGTTTTTGATATGTCTGACCATGACAAATAGCAGCTAATCATTTTTCGTCAATCAAGTTCAGCTGATCCAATCTCGTTTGAATCCACTCGTCTTCGCCTAGGCCTGCCTCAGTCATAATCCTCAGCGAGGGAATTTGAACTTCCATTGGAAAAACAACTTCCATGCCATAGACTAGAGAAAAGGGAGTTGCCCCGGTTGATGTTCTAGCTGAAGTACGATAGCCATGTAGAGAAAACAGAAACATCTCATGCCAATCTTTATAGGTTACCACCAGCTTTGCACAACCTTCTTGATATTTTTGTTGGCCGCTTTGACTGCGCCATTCATTTTCGGCCTATACGAAGAAGAATTATGATGCTTGATCTTAAACTGAGTGAAAAGCTCAATGATCATAGCATTGTTGAGGTCAGTACCATTGTCGGTGATGATCCTTTAGGGGATACCATAATGGAAGATAAGGTTGTGTCTGATGAATCTGGATACCACATTCTTGGTGACTGAGGCAAAAGAAGCGGCTTCGACCCATTTGGTAAAATAGTCAATAGCAACAAGAATGAAGCGATGTCCGTTGGAAGCTGTGGGCTTGATCTCTCCGATCATGTCAATGCCCCACATTGCAAATGGCCACGGAGCGGTCATGACATTCAGAGGGATAAGAGGCACATGGACTTTGTCAGCATAGATTTGGCATTTCTGACAAGTCCTTGAATGTTGATGGCAATCGGTCTCCATCGTTGACCAATAGTAACCTGCTCTTAAGATTTTCTTAGCCATCGTATGTCCACTTGAGTGAGTACCGAAGAGACCATCATGCATGTCTTCCATGATTTTTCCTGCCTCCTTCTTGTCCATACATCGGAGTAGAGTTGAATCATGGTTGCGCTTGTAAAATATCCCGTTACTTAGGAAGAATTTGGCTACAAATCTTTGCAAGAACTTTCTGTCATTGATAGATGCCCCCTCTGGATATTTTTGTGCTCCGAGGTATCTCCTCACCTCATGGTACCATGGTTTTTCTGCATTGGTGTCAAGCTCATAGAAATGTGCAGGTTCATTGAATCTTTCAATTGTTATCATAGGGGCTTCATTATCCCATCTGACCTTGAACATTGAAGACATGGTTGCCAAAGCGCCAACCAACTGGTTTTCTTCCCTAGGGAAGTGCTCAAAAGTGATCTCTTTGAAGTGTGGAATCAAGGATAGCACAAGTTCCTTGTAAGGGATAAGATTAGGGTGTTTAGTGTCCCAATCTCCTTTTACTTGGCTGATCAGTAGGGAAGAATCCCCAAACACATTCAAATGCTTGATCCTCAAGTCAATAGCAGCTTTCAGACCTAAGATGCATGCTTCATACTCGGCCATATTATTTGTGCAATCGAAGCATAGTCTGGAAGTGAAAGGAGTGTGGCAACCTTCAGAAGAGATGATCACATCACTGATTCCATTACCTAAGGCGTTTGAAGCCCCATTGAATACCATAGTCCATCTAGATCCTTATTCAGGTCCGTCATTCGGTCCAGGTTTCGCACAGTCGGTTACCAACATGATGTTCTCATCAGGGAAGTCAAAGTTCATGGACTGATAATCATCCACAACTTGATGGGCCAAATGATCTGCTAATACACTTCCTTGGATGGCTTTTTAAGTTGTGTATTGAATGTCATACTCAGCCAAGATTGTTTGCCATCTCGCTATCCGTCCGAAAAGGGCAGGTTTCTCGAAGATGTACTTGATTAGATCCATCTTAGAAATCAACAGAGTGGTATGAGTCAACATATAATGTCTTAGCCGGAGATCAGCCCATGCCAGAGCGCAACAAGTTTTCTTGAGCAGTGAATATCTGGTTTCACAGTCGGTAAACTTTTTGCTCAGGTAATAAATAGCATGCTCTTTTCGGTCAGAATTGTCATGTTGGCCCAAAACACACCCTATAGAATTCTCTAGTACTGTCAAGTACATGATCAAGGCTCTTCCTTGAACTGGAGGCATGAGAATAGGAGGTTCTTGTAGGTATTCTTTGATTTTGTCAAAGGCAATTTGGCATTTATCGTTCCACCTAACTACCTGATCTTTCTTCAAGAGTTTGAAGAGTGGCTCATAAGTAGCAGTTAAGTGTGTTATGAAACGGGAAATGTAATTGAGACGACCCAAGAATCCTCTAACTTCTTTTTCAGAATGAGGGACTAGAATTTCTTGGATGGCCTTTACCTTGGCAGGATCAACTTCAATGCCTTTATTGCCGATAACAAAACCTATAAGCTTTCCAGAGCATATTCCAAATGTGCACTTGTTAGAGTTTAACCTCAGCTTGTACTTCTTCAGCCTCTCAAATAATTTGTGCAGGTGATCGAGATGTTCTTCCTTGGTTTGTGATCTGGAAATCATATCATCCATATATACCTTTATCTCATGATGAATCATATCATGAAATAAAGCTACCATAGCTCTTTGATATGTTGCCCCTGCATTTTTTAGTCCGAACGGCATGACCTTGTAGCAGAAGGTGCACCGTTACGTAACAAAAGTAGTCCTCTCCATGTCTTCGGGAGCCATCCTTATTTGATTATAGCGTGAGAAGCCATCCATGAAAGAGAAGACTTTATGCTGAGCAGTATTATCAACTAAGAAGTCAATGTGTGGTAAAGGGAAATCATCTTTGGGGCTTGCCCTATTTAGATTCCTATAGTCTACGCACATGTGAACTTTCTAGTCTTTATTTGGCACTGGCACCACATTGGCAACCTATTGAGGATAAGATGTCACAACTAGGAACCCTGCATCAAATTGTTTCATCACTTCAGCTTTGATCTTTTCAGACATATTAGGCCTCATGCGACGAACCTTTTGCTTAACAAGAGGGCAATCCTCTTTTGTCGACAGATGATGAACTACGATGTCGGTATCCATCCCAGTCATATCTTTATAAGACCAAGCAAATACTTCCACATAATCACGCAACGTCATAACCAACCTGCTCTTAACACTGCTTTCCAAATTAGCACCGATCCTGATTTCCTTCTTATCTGACTCAGTACCCAAGTTGATAACCTCAACTGACTCTTCACGTGGTTGAATAACTTTTTCTTCTTGTAATAGAAGTATGGCTAGTTTTCCTGGTATGTCACAATCTTCCTCGCCTTCATCTTCGGCTTGGTTGATAGGATATTCAAAGTCATAGTCAGCAATAGTAGAGTCATTGAAAATAGGATCCAGAGTGGATGTAGACCTGCAAGGGTGTGTGTGTGTGCATGTAAGATACATGGATATTTTTGAAAATGTATTTGAAAGAAAGGAAAGACAATGAACACAAATATTTGAATGCAAAAGAGTCCAATGTACTGAATGATCATATTTTTAGATGAACATAAATAAAACCCTTGACAAATGGACCAAAGTGCCCCGGGCTAGGCACATGGCTTAAAAGTCATTATCAAAATATTACAAACAACAGGTTCTTGAATTGATGGAAAAGTAATAACAAGTAGATTACTCCTCAATGAAGGAGATGGGCACAAAGTCCTTTGTATGCCAATTCTTTAACTTCGTTGTAGTCGGATACACCCACTCTTCAAATGTAGTCTCTTCTTTAGAATCACTCACGGTGTTGACTCCATGGCTTCCAATGCGGAGAGGTGGCTTTCCAGCACGAGCACGCCTCACTTCTTTCTGAGCTTTGCCAGTGAAACCCAAACCAAATTTGTCTGCTTTAAAAGGGATATCGAGGAGTTGCCCCCAAGTATCACAATTTCCTTCTTCAATTGCTGCACGGGCATCCTTGACCGAAACCATCTTTGGGGTGGCCTTAACAGCTTTAGACTCATCAGAAGAACATTTAGTAGCAGCAATCATCGGCGGTACAACCTCAAAGGCTTGACATGGGGTTTCAATGAATTCTCCGTCCATCTCTACATACTTGAAAGAGTTAAGGTGGCTCACCATAAACTCTTCTTCCCCATAGACGGTGACTATTTTCCCCTTGACTGGATATTTAAGCTTCTGGTGGAGGGTTGAGGTTACTTCCCCAACCTTATGGATCCATGGGCGACCTAACAGAAAATAATAGGCCGGGTGAATATCCATAATATAGAAGGTGGAGTTGAAGATTTGGGAGCCCACTTTGATTGGAAGATCTACTTCCCCGTGAACAGTTCTCTTTGATCCATCAAACGCCCTTACGATGATATCACTTGGCTTCAAGATTAAATCTTCACAGTCGAGACGGTCTAATACCCCCTTGGGTAATACATTCAGAGAAGAGCTAGTGTCGACTAGCACATGTGCTAAGGTAGTCCCTTTTCACTCGATAGAAACATGTAAAGCTTTGTTGTGATTCTTCCCGAGAGGTGTTAAGTCAGCATCTGAAAACCCCAAGCCATTATTAGTTGTCAGACTAGCCACACAATTCTCAAATTGGTCTGTTGTTGTCTCATGGGGGACATGAGCTTTTTTCAGGAACTTGATTAATGTCCGAGCATGGGCATCAGAGCAAGAAGCAATGATAACATTGAAATCTTAGAGGGGGTTTGCCCCAATTGTTCTACAATTTTGAAGTCGCTTCTCTTGATGATCTTCAAAATCTCGTCCATTTCATGGGCGGAGGGTTCTTCATCAGCTACATCTGTGGAAGGTACTTCAATCACATCAGGCTCAACAGTTTTCCCCTTCCCTCTAGTATCGGTATTTGGCTTGGCAGTAGTAATACGGATGGGCGTTTTTGTAACTACTGGAGGTGAGATATTGGGTGAGAATATTCTCCCAGTTCTAGTTACTCTGCTTGAGCCAACTATGTTGCCAATATCGTCATCTTTCCCTTCTTCAATCCAAGCATCTTGTTTAATCCTATGATAGAACACTTCAGCACCATAATTCCATGGTACCGCTTTATTTGAAGAGTAGGTAATTGGTTCGGGATTGGTAATTATTAAGGTAGCAATAGTGGGTTCATTTGAAATCCTAATGGGACCTTTGGAAGTGATCCTAATAGGTTTGTTTGAGATGGTAATAATGGAGAGATCTTCACATTTGTTAACCAAACTCTTTGCAAGCGGAGTCTTTTCAAAAAGAATTTTGTGGCTATCCATCAGACATTGTATACCTTTCTTCACCCTTTCATAACCATTGTATTGTTTCGTACATCACACACAGTCTTTTTCATAGCCAGGGAAAATCCCAGCTTTCAATAGATTGTTCTTGATTATATTCAGTGGAGTAGTCAATTCTTCAACAGAGGCAATGAAAATTGTATCTCCGACAACATTAACACCTTTGTCATGCTTCAGCATTAGAGCTATAATTACATTCGGCATCGGAGGAGGATCAACTTCAATAGTCTTGTTATCAACTAAATCCTGGATCTTGTTCTCCAAGGCCCAGCACTGATCAGTCTCGTGCCCGGGGATGTTTTAGTGGTAAGCACACTTTGCATTCGGATTATATTTTAGTGACGAGGTGTCAGGGTTGGCGGGAGGATCGCGCAACGTCACTAAATTAGCCTTGAGCAAATGTTTAAGGGCTTGAGATAGTGACATGCCTAACCTTATAAACTGTCTTCTTGGAGCTTCAAAACATTGATGATTTGCAGATGGTCTTGGAGTAGGAGTCAGATTGGAGATTCAGACAACATTGATAGACGGACGATCATTCTTCTTGATATGGGCCCTTGCCCCGTACACAACATTAACTTCTTTCTTTGCAGCAAAAGGTTTTTTGATAGGATTAGGAGTGGAGGTAGATGGCACAAATATTTTCCCACTTTTAATGCCACTTTCAACTCTTTCACCGGTTAAGATTAATTTGGTGAAACCAGAAGAAGAGCAGCCAACCGACAAATTAAAGAAAGGACCAGATAAAGTGCTCATGAACATGTCGATGTGCTCCCTATCAGTAAAGGGGGGTTGGACCCTACTAGCAAGGTCTCTCCACTTTTGCGGATCCTTCATTCTTCCCCATGGTCATATCTTGCAATTGAACCCTCGTTGGTGCCAAGTCGGCATTGTATTGATACTTATGATAGAAGGCAGTAGCTAGATCCTCCCAAGTATTAATACGAGAACCATCTAATTGATAAAACCATTCAAGTTGTGTTCCAGCCAGACTCTCTTGGAAAAAGTGAACCCATAGCTTTTTATCGGTAGTGCGCGGTTGTATCTTACACACATAATACTTCAAATGGAGTTTTGGACAAGAAATCCCATCATACTTGGAAAAGATTGGTATTTTTAATTTGTGGGGAATGACTACCCCAGAGATCAAACCCAAATCGTCAAAATCTAAACCGGGAATGGCTTGGATTTCAACAGCTTTCAATCTGTCTTCTAACTGCTTGTATTTGATATAAACGGGTGGATACTGTTCGTTGAAATAATCATCGTCGGATACATGATTATTGATACAGTCAGCCTGAGTACTCTTGACCTCACCAATCTGGTTCTCGTCCTCTTTGGATGAATCTTCTTCTACTGGAATTTAACGAATTGTCTCCTTGAACCTTTTACCCATGTTGAATAGAGCTTTCTTCTTTGGCTTCTTCTTGACAGCTAGCAAAGCCATCATATCTTGTTGCCCCTTGGCTAGGGCTAGTAAAGCTTCCTGAAACTGAGAATTCTGGGCTTGGAGTTCTGTCACAGTTTTCTCTAGATCCATTTTGCTGAAATAAACAGTGGAGAGATAAGGAAACCTGTTATGCGAAAACCTGTCATGTTATGATGCATGGAATATGTATATGCAAATGATTTCAAGGATTAATGAAATTTAAATTTGTATAGACAAGAGAATGTTAATTTTTATTAGAAAAACAAGAAAGATTACATCATGCCTTTTGGGCTTACAAAATAACTTTCTAAGATAAAAAGACTGAACGCATCCCCTTTGGCGCGAGATAAGCGTTCACACTTTGCAAGGTTCCTAGAAAGGTTCTTGTTTGAGAAAGCCCAAAACTGTTGGAACTCTTTGGATTTGCAAGCCTTTGAGGAAATTATGGCTCTCCTCATCTATGGGATGGTTTTATTTCCAAATCCTGACCTACTCATAGATGTGAACGCCGTCAAAATCTTCATGTCTCGTAACCCGGTGCCTACTTTGCTAGGGGACATCCTATATTCCTTTCACACTCGCACTTTAAGGAAAAGAGGTATCATTATGTGTTGTACTCCTCTCTTGGCAAGATGGTTTACTTTGCATCTTCCCCAAACTGTATTGAAGAATGAGTAAGGTTCAAGGTGGTCCCATAGGTTAATGACACTCAGACATTCAAATATTCATTGGTGTTCCCGCTCTTTGGAGAATGTTACTATCGTCGACCATTTTGGAGAGTTCCCTAATGTCCCTTTGCTTGGCATTAGAGGAGGTATCACTTACAACCATTTCTTAGCCTTAAGACAGTTTGGTTACGCCAGAAGGGATGGTCCACACGAGATGCTTATTCAAGGTTTGGTTTTTTACTACGAGAACGACGATCAAGGTCGCCGCCATAGATTTATCCGAGCTTGGAGGATGTTGAACAAGGTGGATAGCAAGACACCAGGACACAAGAGTTCCATTCCCCTCGAGCCTTACCTTAAATGGGTACGAGCTCGTGCTCAGAAACTTGTGATGCCTTATCCCTCTATCCTACCAGTCATCATGGAGCTTGTGGTTAAAGGAGATGTTCCCTACACTATCCTCCATCCCGATATGCCTGCCTATCTCAAAGACTTACAAAAGGGTTGGATCCAGCTGAAGGAAGAACGAGATACTTTCGAGGCTCAGTTCTATGCTAATGAAAATAGGGTCTTGGAGCTTACGAAGCAGCTACAAGAAGAGCAAAGTGTGAATGCTTATCTCGCGCCAAAGAGGATGCGTTCAGTCTTTTTATCTCAGAAAGTTATTTTGTAAGCCCAAGAGGCATGATGTAATATTTCTTGTTTTTCTAATAAAAATTAACATTCTCTTGTGTATACAAATTTAAATTTCATTAATCCTTGAAATCATTTGCATGTACATATTCCATGCATCATAACATGACAATTTTTCGCATAACAGGTTTCCTTATCTTTGTGCTGTTTATTTCAGCAAGATGGATCTAGAGAAAACTGTGACGGAACTCCAAGCCCAGAATTCTCAGTTTCAGGAAGCTTTACTAGCCCTAGCAAAGGGGCAGCAAGATATGATGGCTTTGCTAGCCGTTAAGAATAAGCCAAATAAGAAAGCTCTGATCAACATGGGTAGAAGGTTCAAGGAGACAATTCGTCAAATCCCAGTAGGAGGAGACTCATCTGAAGAGGACGAGAACCAGGTCGGTGAGGTTAAGAGTACTCAGGCTGAATGTGCTAATAATCAAGAATCTGATGATGATTATTTCAACGAGCAGTATCCACCCGCTGATATCAAATACAAGCAGTTAGAAGATAGATTGAAAGCTGTTGAAATCCAAGCCGTCCCCGATTTAGATTTTGATGATTTGGGTTTGATCTGTGGGGTAATCATTCCCCACAAATTCAAAGTACCAACCTTTGTAAAGTTCGATGGGGTTTCTTGTCCCAAACTCCATTTGAAATCTTATGTACGCAAGATACAGCCGCACACTGCTGATAAGAAGCTCTGGGTTCACTTTTTCCAAGGGAGCTTGGCTGGAACACAACTTGAATTTTTTTATCAGTTAGATGGTTCTCATATCAACACTTGGGAGGATCTAGCTACTGCCTTCTACCATCAGTATCAATACAATGCCGAATTGGCACCAACAAGGGTTCAGTTACAAGATATGACCATGGGAAAGAATGAAGGATTTAAGGAATATGCGCAAAAGTGGAGAGACCTTGCAAGTAGAGTCCAACCTCCCTTGACTGATAGGGAGCACATCGACATGTTCATGGGCACTTTATCTGGTCCTTTCTTTAATCTTTTGGTTGGATGCTCTTCTTCTGGTTTCACCGAATTAATCTTAATCGGTGAAAGAGTTGAAAGTGGCATAAAAAGTGGGAAGATATCAGTGGCATCTACCTCCACCATCAATCCTATCAAGAAACCTTTTGCTGCAAAGAAGGAAGTTAATGCTGTGTATGGGGCAAGGGCCCATACCAAGAAGAATGATTGTCTGTCTGTCAATGTTATCCGAATCTCCAATCCAACTCCTACTCCAAGACCATCTGCAAATCATCAATGTTTTGAAACACCAAGAAGACAATTTACGAGGTTAGGCATGTCAATGTCTCAAGCCCTTCAACATTTTATCAAGGCTAATTTAGTGACGTTGCGCGATCCTCCTGCCAACCCTGACACCTCGTCACCAAAGTATAATCCAAACGATAAATGTGCTTACCATTCAAACAGCCCCATGCATGAGACTGACCAGTGCTGGGCCTTGAAGAACAAAATCCAGGATTTAATTGATAACAAAACTATTGAATTTTATCCTCCTCCAATGCCGAATGTAATTACCTCTCCAATGCCGAAGCATGACAAAGGTGTTAATGCTGTCAAAGATATAACTTTTGTTACCTCTGTTGAAGATTTGACTACTGGGCTAAATATAATCAAGAACAATATGTTGAAAACTGGGATCTTCCCTGGATGTGAAAAAGACTGTGTGTGCTGTACAAGACGACTCGATGAATGTGAAGGGCTGAAGAAAGGCATACAACGCCTGATGGATAGCCACGGAATTCTGTTTGAAAAGACTCCATTTTCCAAGAGTTTGATTAACAAATGTGAAGACCTCTCCATTATTACCATCTCAAACAAACCTATTAGGATCACCTCGAAAGGTCCTATTAGGATTTCAAATGAACCCACCATTGCTCCATTAATAATTACCAATCCTAGACCGATTCCTTACTCTTCAAACAAAGTGGTACCATGGAATTACGGTGTTGAGATGTTCTATCATGGGATTAAACAAGATGTCTGGATCGGAGAAGAAAAAGATGACAATATCGACAACATAGCTGGCTCAAGCAAAGTAACTAGAACTGGGAGAATATTCTCACCCAATATCTCACCTCCAGTAGTTGCAAAGACGCTCATCCGCATTACTGCCGCCAAGCCAAGTACCGAGACAAAAGGGAAAGGGAAGGTTGTTAAGCCTGATGTGATTGAAGTACCCTCCAAGGACGTAACTAATGAAGAACCCTCCACTCGCGAGATGGATGAGATTTTAAAGATCATAAAAAGAAGCGACTTCAAGATTGTAGAACAGTTGGGGCAAACCCCCTCTAAGATTTAAATGTTGTCATTGTTGCTTTTCTCGGATGCCCATGCTCGAACATTAATCAAGTTCTTGAAAAAATATCATGTCCCTCATGAGACAACAACAGACCAATTTGAGAATTGCGTGGCTAGCCTGATAGCTGATAATGGCTTAGGGTTTTTAGATGCTGACTTAACACCTCTCGAGAAGAATCACAATAAATCTTTACATGTTTCCATCGAGTGCAAAGGGACTACATTAGCACATCTGCTAGTCGACACTGGTTCTTCTCTGAATGTGTTACCCAAAGGGGCATTAGACCGTCTTGACTGTGAAGATTTAATCTTGAAGCCAAGTGATATCACCGTAAGGGCGTTTGATGGATCAAAGAGGACTGTTCATGGGGAAGTAGATCTTCCAATCAAAGTGGGCTCCAAAATATTCAACTCCACCTTCTATATTATGGATATTCGCCCTGCCTATTCTTGTCTGTTAGGTCGCCCGTGGATTTATAAAGCTGGGGCAGTAACCTCAACCCTCCATCAGAAACTCAAATATCCAGTCAAGGGCAGAATAGTCACCGTCTGTGGGGAAGAAGAGTTTATGGTGATCCACCTTAACTCTTTCAAGTATGTAGAGATGGACGGAGAATTCATTGAAACCCCATGTCAAGCCTTTGAGGTTGTACCACCGATGATTACTGCTACTAAATGTTCTTCTGATGAGTCCAAAGCTGTCAAGGCCACGCCAAAGATTGTTTCAGTCAAGGATTCCCGCGCGGCAATTGAAGAAGGAAACTGTGATACTTGGGGGAAACTCCTCGATATCCCTTTTAAAACGGATAAGTTTTTGGTTGGGATTCACTGACAAAGCTCATAAGGAAGTGAGGTGTGCTCGTGCTGGAAAGCCACCTCTCCGCATTGGAAGCCATGAAGTCAACACCGTGGGTGACTCTGAAGAAGAAGCCGAATTTGAAGAATGGGTGTATCCAACTATAACGGAGCTGAAGAATTGGCATACAAAGGACTTTGTGCCCATCTCCTTCATTGAGGAGTAATCTACTTGTTACTTCTTTTCTTTCAATTCAAGAACACGTTGTCTGTAATATTTTAACAATGACCTTTCAGCCATTTGCCTGGCCTGGGGCACTTTGGTCCATTTGTCAAGGGTTTTATTTATGTTCATCTAATCATATGATCATTCAATACATTGGACTCTTTTGCATTCAAATATTCGTGTTCATTGTCTTTCTTTTCTTATAAATATATTTTTTTTATAAAAAAAGCCATGTATCTTACATGCACACACACACACACTCTTGCAGGTCCACATCCACTCTGGATCCTATTGCCAATGACTCTACTATTGCTGACTATGACTTTGAATGTCCTATCAACCAAGCCGAAGATGAAAGCAAGGAAGATTGTGACATATCGAGAGAACTAGCCAGACTTCTATTACAAGAGGAAAAAGCTATTCAACCGCACGAAGAGTCAATTGAAGTTATCAACCTGGGTACTGAGTCAGATAAGAAGGAAATCAAGATTGGCGCTAACTTGGAAAGCAGTGTCAAGAGCAGGTTGGTTCAGATGTTACATGATTATTTGGAAATTTTTTCTTGGTCTTATGAAGATATGCCTGGGTTGGATACCAACATCGTAGTTCATCGTCTGCCAACAAAAGAAGACTGTCTGCTTCTCAAGCAAAAGGTTCACCACATGAGGCCTAATATGTCTGAAAAGATCAAAGCTGAAGTGATGAAACAATTTAATGCAGGGTTCCTAGCTATGACATCCTATCCTCAATGGGTTGCCAATGTGGTGCCAGTGCCAAAGAAAGACGGGAAAGTTCGCATGTGCGTAGACTATAGGGATCTGAATAGGGCAAGCCCCAAAGATGATTTCCCTCTACCACACATTGACGTCTTAGTTGATAATACTGCTCAGCATAAAGTCTTCTCTTTCATGGATGGTTTCTCAGGCTATAATAAAATAAGGATGGCTCCCGAAGACATGGAGAAGACTACTTTCGTTACGCAATGGGGCACCTTCTGCTACAAGGTCATGCCGTTCGGACTAAAGAATGCAGGGGCAACATATCAAAGGGCTATGGTAGCTTTATTTCATGACATAATTCATCATGAGATAGAGGTATATGTTGATGATATGATTGCCAGATCACAAACCAAAGAAGAACATCTCGATCACCTACACAAATTGTTCGAGAGGCTGAAGAAGTACAAGCTGAGGTTAAACCCTAACAAGTGCACGTTTGGAGTACGCTCTAGAAAGCTTCTAGGTTTTATTGTTAGTAATAAAGGCATTGAAGTTGACCCTGCCAAGGTAAAGGCCATCCAAGAAATGCCAGTCCCTCATTCTGAAAAAGAAGTCAGAGGATTCTTGGGTCGTCTCAATTGCATTGCCCGTTTCATATCCCACTTGACTGCTACTTGTGAACCACTCTTCAAACTCTTAAAGAAAGATCAGGTAGTCAGATGGAATGACGAATGCCAGATTTCTTTTGACAAAATCAAAGAATATTTATAAGAACCTCCTATTCTCATGCCTCCAGTTGAAGGAAGAGCCTTGATCATGTACTTGACAGTACTAGAGAACTCTATGGGGTGTGTGTTGGGCCAACATGATGAGTCTGGCCGAAAAGAGCATGCTATTTATTACCTAAGTAAAATTTACCGACTGTGAAACCAGATATTCACTGCTCAAGAAAAATTGCTGCGCTCTAGCATGGGCTGATCACCGGCTAAGACAGTATATGTTGACTCATACAACTTTGTTGATTTCTAAGATAGACCCAATCAAGTACATCTTCGAGAAACCTGCCCTTTCTGGACGGATAGCCAGATGGAAAATGATCTTGACTGAGTACGACATTTAATACACGACTCAAAAAGCCATCAAAAGAAGTGTACTAGAAAATCATTTAGCCCATCAGGCTGTGGATGATTATCAGTCAATGCACTTCGACTTCCCTGATGAGAAAATCATGCTGGTAACCGACTGTGCGAAAACCTGGACCGTATGACGGACCTGAACAAGGATCCCGATGGACTATGGTATTCGATGGGGCTTCCAACGCCTTAGGTAATGGAATTGGTGCTGTGATCATCTCTCTTGAAGGTTGCCACACTCCTTTCACTGCCAGACTATGCTTCGATTGCACAACCAATATGGCTGAGTATGAAGCATGCATCTTAGGTCTGAAAGCTGCTATTAACTTAAGGATCAAGCATTTGGATGTGTTTGGAGATTCTGCCTTGGTGATCAGCCAAGTAAAAGGAGTTTGGGACACTAAAAACCCTAATCTTATCCCTTACAAGGAACTTGTGCTATCCCTAATTCCTTACTTCGAAGAGATCACGTTCAAGCACTTCCCTAGGGAAGAAAACTAGTTGGCTGACGCTTTGGTAACCATGTCTTCAATGTTCAAAGTCAGATGGGACAACGAAGCCCCTATGATAATAATTGAAAGATTCGATGAACCTGCACATTGCTATGAGCTGGACACCGATGCGGAAAAGCCATGGTACCATGAGGTGATGAGATACCTTGAAGCACAAGAGTATCCAGAGAGGGCATCTATCAATGACAGAAAGTTCTTGCGAAGATTTGCAGCCAAATTCTTCCTAAGTAACGGGATATTGTACAAACGCAACCATTATTCGACTCTACTCCGATGTGTGGACAAGAAGGAGGTAGAGGAAATTATGGAAGACATGCACGATGGTCTCTTTGGTACTCACTCAAGTGGGCATACGATGGCTAAGAAAATATTAAGAGCAAGTTACTATTGGTTAACAATGGAGACTGATTGCCATCAACATTCAAAAACCTATCACAAATGCCAAATCTAAGCTGACATGGTCCATGTGCCTCCTATCCCTATGAATGTCATGACCGCTCTGTGGCCATTTGCAATGTGGGGCATTGACATGATTGGAGAGATCAATATCACAGCTTCCAACAGACATTGCTTCATTCTTGTTGCTATCGACTATTTTACCAAATGGGTCGAAGCTGCCACGTTTTCCTCAGTCACCAAGAATGTGGTAGCTAGATTCATCAGATACAACCTCATCTTCCGTTATGGTATCCTTGAAAGGATCATCACCGACAATGGGACTAACCTCAATAATCCTATAATTACTGAGCTTTGCACTCATTTTAAGATCAAGCATCATAATTCTTCTCCATATAGACCAAAAATGAATGGTGCAGTCGAAGCGGCCAACAAAAATATCAAGAAGATTTTGTAGAAGATGGTAGTAACCTATAAGGATTGGCATGAAATGTTGCCGTTTTCTCTACATGGCTACCGTACTTCAGCTAGAACCTCGACTGGGGCAACTCCCTTTTCCTTAGTTTATGGCATGGAAGCTGTTTTGCTAGTAGAAGTTCAGATCCCCTCGTTAAGGATTAAGAATGATGCAGGCCTAGGCGAAGACAAGTGGATTCAAACGAGATTGGATCAGCTGAACTTGATTGGCGAAAAACGATTAGCTGTTGTTTGCCATGGTAAGACGTATAAAAAATGGATGATCAAGACTTTCAACAAAAAGGTCAAGCCTCGAGTATATTAAGTTGGTGACTTGGTAATAAAACACATCATTTTACCACAAGGTGACCCCAGAGGCAAATGGACTCCCACCTATGAAGGACCATTTATTGTCAAGAGAGTTTTCTCTGGTGGTGCCATGATGTTGACTACCATGGATGGCGAGGATTTCCCACATCCCATAAATGTGGACATAGTTAAAAAAATACTACGCATAAGAGACCCGTTAGGTTGACACACCTAAGCAAAATAAGGGCATCCTGGCAAGCCAAAAGGTTTGGGCAAAAATTAGGGAGATATGGAAAAGATTGTACACCCGACAATTTGAAAACCCGAGAGGGCGACTTGGACAAAAAAGAGTATCCTGGTGGGCTGGAAACCCGAAAGGGCGGTCCAGGAAAAAATTAAGGATTAAAAGCGTATGACTATGTCCCATGCAATCAATACAGTCAAATTTTATCATCAAGGTCCAAGTCCAAACAGTCCAAAATCAATCTAATCAACTTCGATCAACGGCAAAGGAAGTTCGAAGACATTGGGGAAATAGTAGAGTTGGAAGGCAATGAGATCATTTCACATGGATATTTGTTTTCATTCTCAATTTTGTTTTCCTTTCGACGATTTTCTCTTACTAGTATCTTTGTCTCTCTGTACAAAAACGCCTATTCATGGGAAAAATATCAATACAAATACACTTTGAAGTGCAAATTTTTTGTCTTTGTTTTGAATGCAAATTTGTCCAATGACTAAAATTGAATGAACATAATAAAAAACTATTTGGCACATGTGTCCTGCTAAGAAGCAGTAAGCATCTCTTTAATGTATATGAAATATCCCCAGAGTTATCTCATTATCATTATCCCCATGAGGACGGCTGCAATAAACCTTTCCCCAACAGGTTTTACTTCCCAAATAATAATCGAGGAACCACAAAAACTCCCCAGCCGAGTTCAAATTTCCCTAACAACAATCGAGGAACCAAAATTCCCCTGCCGAGTACATCCTTCCCAACCGAGTTTGTATTCCCCAGGCATAACCTATCTTCCCCAGCTGAGCCTGTTATCCCCAGTGAACCTGTTATCCACAGCTGAGTGTATCCTCCCCAAGCTGAGTCTGTCCTACCCGACTGAGTCTACACTCTCCAGTTTGAATTTTCCTTTCAGATTATTGCAAATCACAGGGCCACAACCCCTGATCCCTAGTAAAGCCGTCAACAAAACCTTTACTATTTCCAAAAAGTTACCGTGAAACCTGGACCCGACCAAATAACAATTGATCTCAATTTCAAGATACTATAAAACCTGGACCCGACCAGATAATAGTCTAACTCTTCAAAGATATAGAAGAACCTGGACTCAACCGGACCAAGGTTTAACTTCTTCTCCCTAGTGGAGTTTTCCTTTACACCAACAAGTTGTTGTGAATCCTGGATCCGACCAGATAGCAATCACCCTCAGAGATTCGTTGTGAAACCTGGAAACCAACCAGGTAAAAACTAAAAGCCCCAAACAATTTATTGTGAAATATGGACCCGACCAGATAGCAATTGATCTCGTCAACCTCAGAAATCCGCAAAGACTGGACCCGACCAGATGGCTGTTTGTTTCAAACATCTTATTTGTGAAACCTGGAGCCCAACCAGATAACAATTAAATATGATCCCCAAAGAGACACTATGAAGCCTGGACTCGACCAGATAATAGTACAACTTTCCAAAAACCATGAAACCTAGACCCGACCAGATAGTAGTTACCACTTCAAGTTACTGCGAAGCCTGGATCCGACCAAATAACAGTTAACCTCTGTATCCCCAGCAAGTTGTTGTGAAGCCTGGATCCGACCAGATAACTATTTAATTTCAAGAAATTTTCTGCAAAACCTGGAACCCGACCAGATAACAGTTAATTCATCTCTTCCCCCAGTAAGTTGCCATGAAGCCTGGATCCAACTAGATAGCAGTTGACTACTTCATCCTCAGCAAATTATGAAGCCTGGATCCGAACAGATAACAACTGACATTCAAGAGATATTCCCCAGAGAAAGCATCCTTTCAACAAGGTTGGAAGATAGGCATATTCTTCATCCCCAACGGTAATCAGCGATTCAACCTCCCAGAATTTCCATAGCAGCAGTCAGGGATTTATTTTCCCGGACAGAAACATACATCTCACATTCATACATCATAGCATGTACATACCCTAGCATTTAGCATAATACCACATCTGGTGAACATCAAGCATGCATCTGCATTTTACTAACTCTTTTTTCTCATAGGTAAAACATCAAGTTTTAGTATAAATCAACAAGAGATTTGTGCTGATGTTTCTTCTAATGTTTATCAACTTTCCTCCAAATGGCATCTATAAGCCCATTCGCCATCCATCTTCGAGTGCAAATTTCTGGGCACTCTAGTGTTCAATCATCTTTCACCTTCAAGTCACGAATGGCAGACTTACCAATCTAACTCTTCAGGTTTAAGAAGATTGAACAGGGGCAGCTGTTGTACCCCAAAATTTGCCCTCTCATTTCTTAAGGATTATCTTACAAGATTTTCTATGACGTCAAGTTTGCAGCACTCATACATCAATTTAGGCTTGGAATTGGCACAAGGGCAAAATGGTCAATTGCATATTAGAAAGTCAAACTTTGACTTTTTGGTCAACGTTACATTCCAAAGATCAAATTTCATCAAGACATGCAAGAATATCAAGCTTGATCATCAAGAAAGTCAAAAGTCAACTTGAAAAATCAAGATTTCCAAGACTTAGAAATTTTCTAAGTGTTTTTTATACATGATAATTTCATCACTTCATGCCATTCTTTCATCATGATGCAAGATGATTCAAAAGAAACTTTCAACATGAAAGTTGTAGATATCCATGATATCTACAACATTGCTTTATACAACTTCTCCTAAATATGATGGGATCTCAAATTAAAAATTCATGAAGTCATGACATTTTCATTTAACACTTAGAGAAATTTTCAATAGATTTTGATCAGGATTTTATCCCAACTTCTTGGCATTTTTTCACATAGTTCCAAGATGATTTTGTCAAAATAGCCAACATGAAAGTTATAGAGGATGTTTCAAGCTTTCCAAAACATCAAAGAGCATAAATTTATCATACTTGAGCTAGGAGATTCAAAGGCTTGAAGTTGGCCATCCATCTTTGAATTGCAAGTCATTCTAAGTGAAGAAAACATAACAAAACTCTCATGATTTGCTGCATAATCTTATGTTGCAGGCTTCTTTGCTTGTAAATCTCATCATAATTTAATGCTTACACCCACTCTTGAGCTATTACCCAAGTGTTTAAACCATTGTCCAAAATATCTTTTCATTTATGGTATAAAGGCACCATTGTTATTATTGAAAAGCAAGCTTTTTGTACAAAGTTTGTCTTGAGCCCATACCTTGCTGGTTGCTGATTATACTTCACCATAAATCATGGGAAGCAGCTCCTCAATACCAACAACTTTGGTACTTCATCTTGGGACTATGGAGTACTTGACTTAGTTTGATCTTTGTAATTCAACCAAACCATAACATGCTGTCTTATAAACCTAATCAGATCATATGCACAAACCCCTTGCCTATAAATAAAAGAAGAATTTGCAAGAGAAAGAGGTTGGAAAAGGTTAGAAAAGTAGGGAGAAAAGCCAGAAGTCTTATTGTAAAACTAGCCATAAAAAAACCACAACTGTCCAAAAAAGCTTCCACTCTTGAGTTTTAAAGTCCAAATATTTGGAACTCTCACACCTTGCAAGCTCTGTCTAAACATCTAAGCACCTCACATACATCACCTAGAAATTGTTCAAATTCAAGAAAAAGCTTCTACAACACCTCTGTTTTCTCTTCTAATTTCAATAACAGTCAAGACAACAACTCAAATTCAGAGTATAAAGATCCAACTCCAAGGTAAGTTTCTTGACTTTAGTAATTCATTTTTGAAGAAAACAATGTAGTAACCATTGTCCTTGAAGCTAACATTTTGTTTATCTTCCATTATTTTCATTATGTGTTGAGAACTAACCCATGTATTCAGCAAAACAATGTTGGAGTAGAAAAAATGACAGTATGAGTTGACACATAGCCTTATGAGTCGATACATACTGCTTTACAGGCCCAAAACAGAAGGAAAAACAATGTATGGGTCGACACAAAGCACGTATGAGTCAACACATGCAATGTATGAGTCGACACATACCATTATGTATCAACTCATACTAAGTTGATTTGGCAATACAGGGGCAAGGAAAGTTATGTGTCGATGCATGTGAGCTTGTGTCGACACATAATATTTTAAGATGCATTTTTTCCTTCTTTTAACACTGTTTTTACGTTTCCTTCATGGTTATTCGATATGGTTGTTATGATACGGTGGGAGAACTGACTTGAGGTTTTGCGTTTGTTTTCGCAAATGTTTCGGTTGAGCAAGAGTCGCCACCGACTTTTTATTTTATCCTAAGGAAAGGTTAAAAAGCACAACAAAAACCTTTGAGATGTTTTCTTGGGTTCGGGGAGTAGATTATAGAAAGGGAAGGTATTAGCACCCCTTCTATCCATGGTTATCCATGGGCTCTTAGTTACTTGCTTAGATTAACTTGCTTTGATTTTCAATTGTTTGAAATGGTGCTTTCAATTGTTTGAAATGGTGCTTTGTGTGTGGGTTTGAAAATGTTTTGAAAAGAGACCAATGTGGTGGAAACCTTTGTAATGATCCATGTTGGGATGTATACAAAGGTGTACGTCTTTTGAAAAGTTTTCAATGTTTTTGAAAGTTGTTTTTGAAAGTGTTGTGATGTGTGGTTTTGAAAAATAGGCAAGTGTTTTTGTTTTGCAAGTTGGCAAGTAACCAAGAGCTATCTACCCTAAATTTCTCAAAGATCTTTGCTATGTTTTAACCCTTTTAACAATTTTGTTCCACCATTGTATTTGGTGGACAAACTTGTGTTAAGATGTGAACGGGACGGGCGCGGGTCATCGTTTGGACCATGATTGTAATGGTGCCAAGTGTCTTTGGGCAATTTTTCCTTTAAGGGACTTGATCATTTTTAGGCAACTTTTGAAAGCGTTATCGAGGGACTATGATCATTTGAATTTGTTTTGTTTTGCCAAAGATACCTAACATGCAACATGGCCCATTATTGAAGGCAACAAGTGGAGTAACCCTAGGGGTGCAAGTGTGAATTGGTGTTTGTTCATTTTCATGCTTTTATCTTGGAATTAGGTCAAGCTATTTGTTTGGTTGATTTTTGCATACAAAACCCTAATTCTATCATGGCATGTTTAGAAAGCTTTTAAATGCAGAATTTAAAGGTCCTAAATTATTACAACACAATTATGGGATGGGGGGTACAAATGTTCAAATGGGGGGTATTTAGCAAGAAAAATTAAACCTAAACTATTACATCCAAATTGAATTATACAAATTATTTAATTGCACAATAATTAAATAAAATACAATAAATATGCAAGATGCAAAAAATGATTTTTATATGTATGTAAAAAGTATTTTTTATGTGTCAAATAAACAAAAATAAAAAAGGATTAATTTTGGATATTTTTACATTTTAGGGCAAAACCCTAATTTTCTAAATAAAATGTATTAATTATTTATTATATGCAATATTTATTAATTATGTACAAAAAATAAATAAAAAGAAAGTATATTGTAAAAAAGTGATTTTTTAAGTTAAATATTAATAAAAATAAAAATGTATTATTTTTATGTTTTTATCCTAAATGTTCTAATAAATATATAAGTATTTCTATTATTTACTAAATATATTAAATATATATAAAAAATAAAATATTTAATATTTACAAAAAAAAGGTATGTTTTTAGAAAATATTTTCAAAGGATAAAATAAAATAAAAATCAGAAAACAAAATTTATTGGTATTTATTTCTAGTATTTTAAATAAAAGTATTTATATATTTATTTACATATAAACTAAATGAAACAAAATAAATACCAAATAAAATGCAAAAAATGTGAGAAAAATATTTTTAATGTTTTTTCATGCTTAAATAAAAATATAGAAACAAAATCAAAAGGAAAAAATAAAAAATGACAAATATATCTCAAAATGGGCCATGGGGTGTATGTGTAAAAAGATGGTGCAAAAAGGAAAACAAAACTCAGGCCCAGCCCAAGTCCATCTTCTTCAACCTCCAGCCAGTTTGTTCCAAAAACGTGCGTTTTTCATACTGATTCAAACATCCTGATTCTTAGACTTTCAAGCAAAACTCATAACACCAAAAATATAGAGCATCAAGAGACGAATCCAGACATATAAAGAACTTGACTTAACTCTAAGAAATGAAAGAGAATTTCTTCATCCCTAATTCCTGACCTAAGTTTTTTCTAATGTTCAGGTTCCAAATTCTCTCAGCACCTGCAATATAAATGGAAAGTAATTATATGTGTAGTTTCAGGGCCATGAGTAGAGCATTTTTCATTCATAAACCTAAGGCTAACTCTTCCTAGATTGAGAGATAGAAGTCCAAAGTTTTACCTGTTCAGCTTGGATCGTGTATGACAATGGAGGCACTTTCAGGGCAATGTGAGGACTTGTACAGCTTGCTTGAAGTTCAGGGATGCTTCTCCAATGCTTGGTGTGCTTTGAATCTTGCTGAATCACTCCATGGAAGTTAACCTGCAAGAGAGAAAAATGAAAATGGCAAACTATGCTATGGCTGTTACAGTCTGTATCTAAGGTTGGGGATAGCTTGTATGGATGTTATTGAATGTGTTTGAGGTGGTTTGGATGAAAACGCACGAGGGAAATGAACTGTGGAAGTCAATATGCAGAAGATACCCCGTTTTGCCACAAAACTGTGTTTTGATGAATGAGGGAGTCTTGAGGATGGCTTGGTTGTGTTTTAGGTTACTTGAGGAGTATGGAATATGTTCACAATGTTTTCTTTTGCTTGTCTTGACAGGAATGTGAGATGTGTTTAGTTATGCAATGTTTCTTCTATGATAAGCAAAAGTTGTCAACTTGGTTTCTAGGCTACCACATGCCCCTCAAGTATGCTGCACACATCACCCTTGGTCAGTGGACTTTGCTCATGAACCTGTGCCTCCAAGATCTGCATTGTACCTCATAGATTGTAAACTTGACATAAAGTTCACCTTTTCAAAAATGGATAATGTGCTTTTTCTAATTATGGACTAATCCTTCATGTAATGACCAAATGCATAGAATAATGCTAGCACACAATGGATTGGCATTTAATTTTTGAGTGTAAATGAGATTAGAGGCCTGTAATGTAGCTTGCACATGCTGAGTTCAAAAATGCAAAGTTATGAACATGGAAATGGCCCATGAACAAAGTGACTTTTGCCCATATTGACAAATTCGATTCTCCCTAACCACAAGGGTGTTTGAGAAGTTCTTGGACAATTTGGAAATCTTGGAATGTGTGCTACAATCCATCTTTGTAATGAAATTTGAAATTTCAAGTGGAAGCATGTGAAAAGTGGCCATGAAGTTAGGCAAAAATCCTGCCTAGAATAGGTCAAAATTTTTCTAAGTTAAGAATGTTTTGCACCCTTGTTCCAAAAATCATAACTTGAGCTACAAGCTCCTTTTTAGGAAACTTTGTGAATCAAAGTTGTAGATTTAGCAATGGACTACAACTTTCATGTTTTGAGTTTGGCTTGAATCCAAATTCATCTTGATGAAATAATGGGACAAAGTTAGGAAAAAATTAGGAATTTTCATAACTTAGAAAAATTCTAAGTTATGAAAATTCTTCATTTCAAACCCTAATTTGTAATTTTTGATTTCTTGATGAACAAGTTTCATAATTTGACATGTCTTGATGAAAAATGAATCTTGACACTTGATTTTGACCAAAAAGTCAAAGTTTGACTTTTCAGTATACAGTCAAATTTGGCTCTGTTGACTGGAAAATTCATCTGTCAATCTTGTGCATTTGGGATCTTTTGAACTTGTTGAACATGTCAAGACAATGCCATTGGGTCCTTGAGTCCATATGTGAGCTTGGTTTGCCATGGGCTAGGTCAAACAGTCAAAAATTTCCTTTGTGCAGTCAAAACCCTAAAAATGACCATTTTGCCCTTTTGGTGATCTGATCAAATTTCTTGTGGAATTGTGATCCAAACTTGACCAAATGGTCCATATGAGTTCACAATGTTGATGTGGGTCAAAAATCACGAGGTTTGACTGTCAATTGACCACAGTTGACTTTTCCCCAATATAGCTGATTTCTAGGTCAACTGTCCAATTGACTGGGCAAAGATTGGAATCAAGGCTTGAAACTCGGTATGGATAAAATTGTGAGTCCAACATGAAGCATGAAAGTCACTTTGGGCCTTTTGGGTCAAAACATCTTTGTGCAAACACAAACCCTAATTCGGGTCAACAGTGCAAGGAGGAGTCTTGAGCAGAGCAAACCCTAGCTTGATCTTAAGTTCCAAAGGTCTTGTGGTGAGAAAATGTTGATGAAATGGGAGGGTTAATTTTGGGGTACAACAGTTGCTCCTGTTCAATCTTCTTGAACCTGAAGAGTTAGATTGGCAAGTTTGCCTTTCGCGACTCGAAGGTAAAAGGAGATTGGACACTAGAGTGCCCGGAAATTTGCACTCGCCTGGTGGAGTATCAGCAAAGTGATGTCGAGAATGGGCTTATAGATGCCATTTGGAAGTGTTGATCGCGTAAGAGATTCCTTAGCGAGAACTTGCGTACTTTGAGAAAGGAAGATGTTTCCTGGCCTGTTACAGGTGTTGATCTTCAAACTCTTCATGCAGATATGCCCTGGCTAGATACAGGAGTCGAATCCACAATTAGTTGCTCACAGATGTGCCCTGGATAGATACAGGAATCGAATATGGAACTTCAAAAGGTTGTTTACAGACGTGCCCTGGCTGGATACAGGTATTGAATCTCTAAACTGTTCATGCAGATATGCCCTGGCTAGATACAGGTGTCGAATCCACAATCAAATACTCACAAATATGCCCTGGCTGGATACAAGAATCGAATCCGGAATTGATCGTCTACAGATATGCCCTGGCTGGATGCAGGTATCGAATCTGGAAGTTGTCGTCTACAGATATGCCATGGCTGGATGCAAGTATCGAATCTGGAAGTTGTCGTCTATAGATATGCCCTGGCTGGATACAGGAATCGAATCTGGAATTTGTCGTCTACAGATATGCCCTGGCTGGATACAGGAATCGAATCTGGAATTTGCAAAAGGTTGGTAGAGATAGCTTTCCTGGCTAGATACAGGTGTAAACCTCTGACCTGAGAATGGAAGATAATTTCCTGGCCTGTTACAGGGGTTGATCTTCAAACTCTTCATGTAAATATGCCCTGGCTAGATACAGGTATCGAATCTACAATCAATCGCTCATAGATATGCCCTGGCTAGATACAGGAATCGAATATGGAATTGTGACAGTTGATAGTAATCATCTTTGGATTGATCTTTTCCTGAAAAGGCAAAATATCAGTTGTATGCGATGTCATGATGTATGAAATGCATGATGTCATGATGCTCAAAATGAGATAGTGTTGTATGCACTTTATCATGTATGTAAGCAGGATGTATGAAATGTGAAATGTCTATGAATGTATTTTCGTCTAGGAAAATAAATCCTTGACGAGTGCCAGGAATTTGTTGAATCCTGGGCTGATGTTGAAGAGTAGAGTTCTTCGTTTCCGCTGGGGATGATGGTTGCAAGAATAAACTGGTAGGAGAAGACGACTCCGTTCGGGAAATAAACTTGGTGAAGAGATTACTCTGCGGGGAATTACTCTGTGGGAAGAGATACTTCGCTGAGGTTTTGATAAGAGCTCCACTGGGGATAGGAAGAACTTCGCCGAGGACGAACTTTCCGTGGTTATTAGCTGAGGATAACCCAGTTATAAGCTCCGGTGGGAAATAACCTCTGAATAAAGTTGGGAGATGCGTTCGTACTCTGCAGGGGACAAGCTTCCAGAATCTACTGGGGATAAGCCTCTAGAAACTGCTGGGGATATGGGTTCCACTCTCCCGGGGATACTTTTCAGACTGTACTGGGGAATTGGTATTCCGCCGGGGAACAATCTTATATTAAGACTGCCGGGGATGCTTGCCGAGGAATGCTTGTATACTCCGCTGGGGAATGTTTAGATCTTCCGGGGATACCCAACTTCCTTAAGGCTGACAGTAGACTAACTCTGCTTGGGGAGAGTATCGCTGACTTACTAGGGGAATATTGTGCCTTTTCAGGGCTGATGGGAAACCAACTCTACTTGAGGAGAGTATTGCTGAATCTGGTCTTACTCTGTGGGGAGTTGAGGTGACTTGGTTACGTTCTTCGGCCGAACCTACCTTGGTACCCTGGTGGACAGAGCAACTAGACCGCTCAGACAATTCTAAATTGCCCCTGTTTATGATGTCATCTGTAATTAGTCCTTTGTTTCGCATACAACTATTCATGATTAGCAATTAATGTCAAATGCATATATCAAAAATGAACATTGGACGTTCTTCGCAAAACAAAACAGAAAAAGGAAAAACAATGGATAATTTGTCTGAAAAATTGAACTTGTATTGATTTTGAAATTTGCCTGTAAATAGGCGTTTTTGTGTACAAGAGGCTGACGTCCTAGTAAGAGAACGCCACCGAGCAAAATAGAGTTTATACAATTTTGTGAAAAGGAAACAAAACAGCTATGTGAAAAAATAATCCCACTGGGTTCCAACTCTGCTATCGCCTTTATGTCTTCAAACATCTCATCACTTTGCTGCTTAGTTGAAGATGAAGCTGATTGATTGGAATCATCTGAGCCCGATAATTGATGCCGAATTCTGGATGCAAGGTGATCCAATGAGACATAGTATTACGCTTTATCCATAACTTTTGCCTGGACCGCCCTTTCGGGTTTTCAGTCCACCGGGATACCCATTTTTGCCCAAGCCGCCTTTTCAGGTTTTCGACTTGCCGGGTGTACAGATTTTTTTCATTTCATCCCTTATTTTTGCCCGAACCCTTTTGGTTCGCCGGGAAGCCCTTATTTTTTCCTAGGTGTGTCAACCTAGCGGGTCCTTAATCATACATAGTATCTTTTTACTATGTCTGCATTGGCGGGGTGAGGAAGGTCGTCACCATCCATGGTGGTTAGAATCATAGCTCCTCCTGAGAAGATATGTTTAACCACAAATGGCCCTTCATACATAGGGGTCCATTTGCCCCTGGGATCACTTTGAGGAAGAATGATGCGCTTGATTACCAGGTCTCCGAAATGATACTCTTGTCGTCTAACTTTCTTGTTAAATGCCCTGATCATCCGTTTTTGGTACGTCTGACCACGACAGATAGCAGTGAGTCTCTTTTCATCAATTAGGTTTAATTGATCAAGCCGAGTCTGGATCCAGTCATCTTCGCTCAAGTCTGCATCCTTCATTATCCGGAGAGAGGGTATCTGGACTTCAATAGGCAAGACTGCCTCCATGCCATAGACCAAGGAAAAGGGAGTCGCCCCTGTTGATGTCCGTGCTGAGGTACGGTACCCATGAAGAGCAAATGGTAACATTTCGTGCCAATGTTTGTAGGTCACTGTCATCTTCTGCACAATCTTCTTGATGTTCTTATTCGCTGCTTCTACAGCCCCATTCATCTTCGGCCGGTAAGGAGAAGAGTTGTGGTGTTGTATCTTGAATTGCTCGCAGAGCTCAGTGATCATCTTGTTGTTAAGATTGGTACCATTATCCGTAATGATCCTCTCAGGTACACCGTATCGATAGATCAGGTTATGCCGAATGAAACGTGCCACAACGCTCTTGGTTACGGTAGCGTAGGAAGCTGCTTCGACCCACTTTGTGAAATAATCAATCGCTACTAAGATGAAGCGATTCCCGTTGGATGCCGTAGATCGGATTTCGCCGATCATATCAATGCCCCACATTGCAAAAGGCCAAGGTGCCGTCAAGATGTTCAGAGGAACCGGAGGGATGTGCACCTTATCAGCATAGATCTGGCATTTATGACAAGTTCGAAAATGCTGATAACAGTCGGCTTCCATTGTGGACCAGAAATACCCTGCCCGAAGGATTTTCTTTGCCATGGTATGTCCACTGGAATGTGTTCCGAAAGTACCTTCGTGTAGCTCTGCCATGATCTTTTCTGCTTCAGTCTTATCCACACAACGCAGTAAGGTTGAATCATGGTTTCGTTTGTACAGAATGCCATTGCTGAGGAAGAACTTTGCCGCAAACCTTCTCAGGAACTTCTTGTCATTAACAGATGCGCCTTCGGGATATTCTTGAGCTTCAAGGTACCTCTTCACTTCATGATACCAGGGTTTTTCAGTTACCTCTTCAGCCTCGAGATCGCAGCAATGTGCAGGTTCATCCAACTTCCAGATAATGATCCGAGGAGCCTCGTTGTCCCATTTGACCTTGAACATAGAAGACATCGTAGCCAACGCGTCCGCTAACTGATTCTCCTCTCTTGGGAAGTGTTCAAAGGTTATCTCCTCGAAGTGGGGAAGCAAAGTCATCACATACTCCTTGTAAGGAATAAGATTTGGGTGTTTCGTATCCCACTCGCCTTTGATCTGATTGATCACGAGAGCGGAATCTCCGAAGACACTCAGAAACTTGATCCTTAGGTCAATTGCAGCTTGAAGACCCATGATGCATGCCTCATACTCCGCCATGTTGTTGGTGCAGTTGAAACATAGCCGAGCGATGAGTGGAGTATAAGTGCCCTTAGAGGATATGATCACAGCGCCGATTCCATTACCCAAAGCGTTCGAGGCTCCGTCAAAGTGCATAGACCATCGGGATCCTTTCTCAGGTCCTTCATCCGGTCCAGGTACTTCACAATCAGTCACTACCATGATATCCTCGTCAGGAAATTCAAAGTTCATCGACTGGTAATCGTCCACTGCCTGGTATGCCAAATGGTCTGCCAATACACTTCCCTTGATTGCTTTCTGAGTTGTGTACTGGATGTCATATTCCGTCAAGATCATCTACCATCTTTCTATTCTTCCAGACAGAGCAGGCTTTTCGAATATGTACTTGATTGGATCCATTTTTGAAATCAACAGAGTAGTGTGAGTCAACATATACTGTCTCAACCGGCGAGCAGCCCATACCAAAGCGCAGCAAGTTTTCTCGAGCAGTGAGTACCAGGTCTCAAAGTCAATAAACTTTTTTCTAAGGTAATAAATAGCGTGCTCTTTTCGGCCAGACTCGTCATGCTGCCCCAGCACACACCCCATTGAGTTGTCAAGTACTGTCAAGTATAAGATTAGAGGTCTACCTTCAACTGGTGGCATAAGAATGGGTGGTTCTTGGAGATACTCTTTGATCTTTTCGAAAGCGGCCTGACATTCATCATTCCAACGTACTACTTGATCTTTCTTCAGCAGCTTGAAGATTGGTTCACAGGTAGCAGTTAGATGCGAGATGAATCGGGCAATGTGGTTCAATCGTCCTAGAAAGCCTCTGACTTATTTCTCTGTCTTGGGAGTTGGCATCTCTTGTATGGCTTTCACTTTGGCAGGGTCCACTTGAATGCCTTTGTCGCTTACGATGAAGCCTAACAATTTTCCAGATCTCACCCCAAAGGTGCACTTGTTTGAGTTCAACCTCAGCTTGTATAACTTCAGGCGGTCAAACAGCTTCCGTAGATGGTCAAGGTGTTCCTCCTCAGTTTGGGACCTTGCAATCATATCATCGACATATACTTCTATCTCGTGATGGATCATATCATGAAATAAAGCAACCATGGCACGTTGGTAGGTTGCCCCGACATTTTTCAACCCAAAAGGCATGACCTTGTAGCAAAAGGTGCCCCACTGAGTAACAAAAGTGGTCTTCTCCATGTCTTCAGGAGCCATCTTGATCTGATTATAACCGGAGAAACCGTCCATGAAGGAGAAAACTTTATGCTGAGCAGTATTGTCAACCAGGACGTCGATGTGAGGCAGAGGGAAATTATCCTTAGGGCTCGCCCTATTCAAATCCCTGTAATCAACACACATTCGGACCTTACCATCCTTCTTCGACAGTGGAACCACGTTGGCAATCCACTGAGGGTAAGAAGTCACTGCTAGAAACCCGACATCAAATTGTTTCATAACCTTAGCTTTGATTTTCTCGGACATTTCTGGACGCATACGGCGGACCTTTTGTTTAACCGGAGGGCAGTCTTCCTTGGTAGGCAGGTGATGAACCACAATGTCGGTATCCAACCCAGGAATGTCTTCGTAAGACCAAGCAAAGATTTCCACATAGTCATGCAGCATCTGAATCAACCGTTTCTTCACACTGAGCTCTAGATTGGCACCAATCTTGACTTCCTTTCTGTCTGTCTCAGTACCCAGATTTACCGTTTCCACTGGCTCTTCATGTGGCTGAATGGCCCTCTCTTCCTGGAGTAGCAGTCTTGCAAGTTCACTAGGCACTTCGCAATCATCTTCACCTTCGTCTTCGGCTAAGTTGATCGGATTTTCGAAGTCATAACTGGCAGTAGCAGAATCATTACCAGTGAGATCCAGAGTGGATTGGAACCTGTATGAGTGAGTGTGTGTAAATATAGCTGTTTTACAATATATAATAAAGAAAGAAAAGGAGCGCAAGATTTTGAAATGCAACAAACGTCCAATGTTTTGATTAATGATATATGAAAATGACATACAAAAGCCCTCACAAATGAAGCCGCGGTGCCCCGGGTAGGACACCGAGCCATAAAAAGTTTCAACATATTGTTTGTTACAAATTGAAAACAAAAGAGTTCATTACTGAGTGACAAAAGTAATAGGTGTGAAGTCTTTGGCAGTCCAGTTGCTTGGTTCACTGTCGATTGTTGGGTAGATCCAGCTGTCGAATTCAGATTCCTCTACGTCGTCCTCAATAGCATTCACTCCCGGGTTGGTGATGAACACAAGAGGTCTTCCAATCCTTGCCTTATGAACAACCCTCTGAGCCTCTGCAGTGAAACCCAAGCCAAACTTGTCGGTCTTTGGAGTGAAATCAGGAAGTCGGCCCCAGTTTGCACACCCACCCTTCTCAATCACAGTCCGGGCATCCTTTAAGGAAGCCATCTTCAAAGGAGGGTCTTCAATCACAGTTTCAGCTGATGCCAATGTCTGAGGCACCTCTTCAAAGTGATGGAATGGAGTCTCAATGAATTCCCCATCCATTTCTATGTACCGGAACGAGTTGAGGTGGCTGACCATATACTCTTCCTCCCCCTGAACTGTAACAATTTTCCCTCTAACCGGGTACTTAAGCTTCTGATGTAGTGTGGAGGTCACAGCTCCAGCCTTGTGGATCCATGGACGACCCAGCAAACAAGAGTAGAATGGTCGGATATCCATCACATAGAAAGTAGAATCAAAAACTTGAGAGCTAACCCTGATTGGAATGTCAACTTCACCATGTACCATCCTCTTCGAACCGTCAAAGGCCCAGACAACAATGTTACTAGGCTTGAGCTCCAAACCCTCACAATCCAACCTGTCTAAGGCCTTTTTGGGCAATACGTTCAATGAAGAACAAGTGTCTACTGAAGGGGTGAAAAACACAAGAAGGGGGGGTTGAATTGTAAAACTGGAATCTTAAAGCAATTGACAAGATATTTTTATCCTGGTTCGTTTGATCTCAAACTACTCCAGTCCACCCGTCAAGGTGATTTCGCCTCTCTCCAACGAGGTCTTAATTCACTATATTCAACTGAATACAAATCTGCTTTAACAACTGCTAAAGCCTTCTTGATTCAAACCACAATCCGGTTTGTCAAGGCAACACTTTCTTACAAAGGTATAAAACAATGTGTGTGAATGTTTTCTACAAAACTTTATCACAACTGTGATGTATACACAAATTAAGCTTAGAAACTTAGAATGCTAAACACTAATGGAGTATCAGAGTTTGTTGGTTTAGCAAAACTGGTAGATGAAGATTATTGTTCAGCTTTGTGCGTGTAGAGAGTTTGGAAGCATTAGCCATTATAATCTTCGAAGCTTTGTTTATATAGCACTTGAGAAGATGAACGTTGAATGCAATATTCTTGATTCAATGCTAATAACAAGCTTTCCTTTTTGAGCAGATCTTGTCTAGAATGATGCCGTTGGAATTAATTAGCGTTCAATGCACAGTACCGTTGCTTCTTCAATGCACGTTCTGGCTTGGCTCATTCTGATTCTGCTTCGCTGCTGATGAACTATTGTTTCTGTATCAGAGTGTTTTACGCGCAGTTCTGTTCATCAAGCTTCAGCATGTGCGTGCGTTGATCATCTGATCTTCACGTTCTGATTCAGCAACTTCTGATGCTGGTGTATCAAATCAAGTTTTGATGCTGAAGAAGTGATCTTGCTTATTTTAATCAGCGTATCTGCAAGTCAGAGCATAGTAATTTTAGGCAGCATATAATTCAAACATGAAACATATATAAATACTATATCTTTTCACTTTGTTATCATCAAAACTTAAATATAGGGTACTAGATTCAAACATTGTTCTAACAATCTCCCCCTTTTTGATGATGACAAAAACTAGATATTTTAAATAAAAAATAACGTGAAAAGGTATCTAGGAAATGTTTCAGAGTTAAGAAGTAAAGAGAAATCAGAGTTTAAGAGATACTCCCCCTGAGTTTGTTACTTCCCTTTGATATGCGTGTTCTTCAGGATCAGATCTTTTTCTATCTTTGAGCATCAGATTATAGGTCTTTGACTTATCAGAGAGCAGAGCTTCAGAGCTTTTCCTGTCAGAGCTTTGCTTCGGATCAGAGTGTTAGGTCGATCAGAACTTCATATTTGATCAGAGCAACATGAGCTTCTACATTTTGATCAGAGCTTCTAGCTTCTAGTCTTCAGGAGCTTCCTTGTGCCTGTAGACTTAAAAACAAAACAGAAAAACATTTCAAGTAATAGAGTTAGAATGTTTGAGAATTTCTGTCTAGTTAGCCGTTATTGATTTTAAATATCATTCTTGTTCTCCCCCTTTTTGTCAGCAATCAAAAAGTGTTGGTGATGTGCTAAAACAATTTAGATCAGAAAAACAAATTATATTAAAATATTTCATGATCAGAGCAAAATAGCATTACAGAACATAGTCAAAACAGTACAACAGAAAGTGAAGAAAACATGAAAAATTATGCATGAAAAAGATTTATGGTTGAGGGGGCATGCGTGAGAACAGGCTTTCCAGCATTGCTTGAATCTTTTCAGAAGTTTCATTCTGCTTCTGAACCATGGTGACAACAGTGTCAATCTTGCTGTCCTGTACATCCATTCTTGCTTTCATTTTCTGATCATTCTCTTCCATCCGCTGCTGTAGACGCAAGTCATTCAGCCTTAATTCTTCCAGAGCTTGCCTGTCCAAGGCAGCTTGAGAACTTTCAGAAGGAGGAAGCTTCTCAGAACTTTCAGCTACATCTTCTGCTGGATTTTCTTCCTGAAGGGTCTTGTCTTCTTCTGATGGTTGCACCTGTGCAGCTTGCTCTTTCTCAGACCAGGATTCACTGTCCAGAGGGAGCACAACTTCTTGAGGCAGCTGACTCTCAACTTCCTTCAGCAGCTTGCTAAAGTTCTGTTGAGCCTGCTCATAGTTGACGTCCTGCAGCTTGAGGGCTTCAGCACGTACCCATAGTCTGAACTGTGACCAGAGCTGATCAGAAGCAGCTGGGTCGATCATCCCCGGACAGACTTGCTTCAAAGAAGCAATCCATTGCAGCATACCTGTTTCAAAATTCAAAATACCAGAGCCAACATCTGGTTGCTTTGGTTTGGGTATGGCAATTTTGTGTCTTAGATCAGCAAGACGTTCAAGACTTGTCAAGTCAATGAAAGTTCTGCTGGGGTTTTCAGCGGTTTTCTGAGAGGTTGTTTGTTTTGGAGGAGGGTTATCAGAGTCAGAGGAAGATATTTCTATTGGAGTGGTTGGAGTTTTTGGAGGTGTTGATTCCTCAGAAGATGGCAACTGGGGCCTGACAATAGTGGTTCCACATGGCAACTGGATTGCCAGCGGTGAAGGTTGAGGTGAGTGGGGATCAGAATGATGAGGAGAAGGGGTTTCATAGCGTTGAAACTCTGGTTATGGTGAAGGTGGATTATTTTCTGGTTGAGGAGGTGGAATCTCTGATTGCTCAGGGATCAGAGGTTCTTCTGTATGTGGTTCTGATTCTGGTTGTTGTTGTATTTCTGGTTCAGGTTGTGGTTCTGGTTGTGGAGGAGGAATATTTAGTGGTTCAGAATTTGGTTGAGCAGAAGCATGTTCACGCTCAATATCAGCTAGCACTCTATCAAGTGCTGGTGTTGTTGAAACAGTTGGTTGTTTGGTAATTTTGATTCTGGTTCTTCTGAGTTGTAAGGCCTCAGAAGGGTCTTCTGGTATGGTTTCATCAATAGTAGGGATTGGGATTGATATTCTGTGAGAGGTTTTAGGAGGGGCAGCAGATGTTGGAATAGTAGATGAAATTGAAATAGGGGCAGCAGATGAATTACCTCGTTTCTTTGGAGTCTGATGAGATGATCCTTCTGCTTTCCTCTTCTTTGTCTTCTTCTGAGTCACTTCAGGTTGGACTTGACTCAGATCTTTGATCTTCAGCTTTGAACCTGCATCTTCTTCCTTGTATGAATCTGGATACTTGAGAAACATATCAGGTTGGGATTCCATTTCAGAAAATTTTGGGAAATCATTCAGAGGCACTCTTCTGCTGGAGATGTCAGCAGTTGAAGTAGTTCTGGGTTCCTTCCTAATATTTTCTATCAGCTTCATCTTTTTCAGGTTCTTAGCGTTCAGCGGTTTTCCAACAGTTGGTTCAAGAGTGCTCAGCACTTGAGCTTCGCTCAGATAATCTATCAGCTTATTCTCTGTCAGAATATCTGATATGAGCCTTCCAAACGGTATCCAGTCCCTTTTGGTCCTTTCTTCTTCTCTAGTCTCTTTGACACTGGTCTTGAGATGGTTGAACAGGAAGTGTGCCAGATTGATCTTCACCCTCTGATCAATAAAGTAGATCAGAAATTGCTGATCCACGTTTATATAATCAGGAGAACTTGTTGGTTTCCTGTGATTGAAGCATCCAAGAACAATCTTGGCCCATACTCTGCAGTGATCCTTCAGATCCTTAATTTTGCTGCTGGGAAATCCAAGAGTGAAAATGCAGTTGGCTACCACACCTATATCAGGGCATCTATCAGCCATGTCCACACAACGGACTCCACCACCACTTTGACCAATTAACCTAGCAATGAGGTCTTCAGAAATTACTATCTTCTTTCCCATGACAGAAGAGATGACTAGATGTTTATAAATCTTGGCGTGAATCCAAAATTCCTTGACAAGCTCTGGGAATGTTGGTCCAACCAACCTATCGAAATACCTCTCCCACTTTTGAGCCCTAATCTCTTCAGTTAGGTCAAATCCATTATCCTTCAAGCTTTCGAAGTCGACGATTAACTCAGAGAGAACCTCAAGATTCTTTACCGGTGTGAGAAGAGTTCTGATAGGCACCTGATATTGTTCAGAGGTTTCTTTCTTCTGATTGCCTGCAGAAATGCTGGAGGATGCCATTGTTCTCACACAACAAAGCTTTGAGAATGATTTGAGAGAAAAAGGTTTGGGAGATAAACTCAGAAATATGCAGAAAAAGTTTCAGAGATTATGAGAAAGCGTAAAGAATAAGAATGAAGAATAATGTGCTTAAATAAGGTTTTCAAAAATTATTTTGAAAAATTAAACGTTTTTAAGAGAGAGAAAAAAAATAATGATTGCCATTAACAAGCGTGATTACTTTTCATTAAATGCTTGCTGATTTTGGGGGATTTGAGAAAGATACTTAAAAACGGTTACCAGACATGTGTCTCAATGCACCCAATCAGCGCTTTGCCTTCTCAGAAGCGTGCACGCGTTCTGCTTCAGGGATTTGCTGATGATTGGATGACACTTGTTTGATGTAGTGATCAGCACGTCTGTATTTGAGATTAGACTCTCAGATCTTTAGACTTGCATCTGATACAATCTGCATGTTCTATCTTTCTGAAAGAAGATTGATCAGAAGTTCACAGTAATATAATTACATTCTGAAGATAAATACATGGACTTAAAACATTTTCCTTCTGGGCATACTTTCATGCTGAGATGTTTCAGAATGAAATTAAACCTATCTTCTGAAAGGGGTTTAGTAAAGATATCAGCCCATTGATGGTCTGTATCTATAAATTTCAAGTTTAAAATACCTTTCTGAATATAGTCCCTAATGAAATGATGTTTTATTTCTATATGCTTAGCTCTAGAATGTAAAATAGGATTCTTACTTAAGCAAATAGCAGAAGTATTATCACAAAGAATAGGAATGTTACTCTCAAAAATCTGGAAGTCTTCAAGCTGACTTTTCATCCAGAGCATCTGTGTGCTACATCCTGCTGCTGCTATGTACTCAGCTTCTGCTGTTGACAGAGCAATTGTTGATTGCCTTTTGCTGGACCACGAGATCAGATTTTCTCCCAGAAACTGGCAGCTTCCAGAAGTGCTTTTTCGTTCCACTCTGTCTCCAGCAAAATCAGCATCACAGTAGCCTACTAAGCTGTAATCACTAGATTTTCTATAAAACAAACCCAGATTAGTAGTACCTTTCAGATACTTGAAAATTCGCTTAATAGCTGTTAAGTGAGATTCTCTAGGATCTGATTGGAATCTAGCACAGATACATACGCTGAATAAGATATCAGGTCTTGAAGCTGTCAGATAAAGGAGAGAACCAATCATACCTCTGTAGACCTTCTGTTCTACACTTTTGCTTACCTCTTCTCTTTCCAGAATGCACGTGGGATGCATTGGAATCTTTGATGGCTTACATTCTGAGAGGTCAAATTTCTTCAGAAGATCTCTGATGTATTTGCTCTGATGAATGTAAGTTCCCTCTGGAGTTTGATTTATCTGAATTCCTAGAAAGAATTTCAGTTCCCCCATGAGGCTCATCTCAAATTCTGCCTGCATACACTTAGCAAATTTTCTTCCAAGAGAAGGATTAGTAGAACCAAAAATAATATCATCAACATAAATTTGACAGACTAAAATGTCACTCTTAACTGTTTTACAGAATAGAGTAGTGTCCACTTTCCCTCTGGTGAATTCATTTTCAAGCAGAAAGTTACTTAGCCTTTCATACCAAGCTCTGGGAGCTTGTTTCAGACCATACAGTGACTTTTTCAGTTTGAAAACATGTTCTGGATGTTTTGTATTTTCAAAACCTGGGGGTTGGTGAACATAAACTTCTTCTTCTATATAACCATTTAAGAATGCACTTTTGACATCCATCTGATACAGAGTGATGCCTCTATTAACAGCAAATGAAATTAAAAGTCTGATAGATTCTAACCTGGCGACTGGGGCAAAGGTTTCTGTATAGTCTATCCCCTCTTGCTGACTATAACCTTGTGCAACCAGTCGTGCCTTGTTTCTGACGACTTCACCTTGTTCATTAAGCTTGTTTCTGAACACCCATCTTGTTCCAATGACGTTGAATCCTTTTGGTCTGGGAACGAGATCCCATACGTCGTTTCTGGTGAATTGATTCAGCTCTTCTTGCATTGCCAGAATCCAGTCGTTGTCCAGAAGTGCTTCATCAATAGAAGAAGGTTCAATCAGAGACACAAGTCCCATAAGAGTTTCTTCAGAGTTTCTGAAGCTTGCTCTTGTTCTGATTGGATCTTCCTTTCTTCCTAGGATAGTCTCTTCTGGATGATCCAAACTGCTTCTGGGTAATCTCTTCTGAGGTTGATCAGCAGCAGTTGTAGGATTTCTAGCATTGCTTCTTTCAGACGTTGAATGAATGTCTGTGTTGAGAGCTTCTGATGACTTGTCTTCAGAACCTGCAAATTCAATTTCTATACCTGCAAGATTTTCATTCTGCTTTGACTTTTCAGAGTCAAGCTTGTCATCAAAACGAACACTGATTGATTCTTCCACAATCTGTGTTTCTGTATTGTATACTCTGTACCCTCTTGAGCGTTCAGAGTATCCTAACATAATACACTTCTGTGCCTTAGAATCAAACTTGTTCAAATAATTCTTTGTATTTAACATATAGCAAGTACATCCAAATGGATGAAAATACGAAATGTTGGGCTTTCTGTTCTTCCACAATTCATATGGAGTCTTTTCCAGAATAGGTCTTATTGAGATTCTATTCTGAATGTAGCACGCTGTGTTTATTGCTTCTGCCCAGAAAGTCTTAGCAACGTTTGTCTCGTTGATCATGGTTCTGGCCATTTCTTGCAATGTTCTGTTCTTTCGTTCTACAACTCCATTTTGTTGGGGAGTTCTAGGACAAGAGAAATCATGCAGAATGCCTTTGTCATTAAAGAATGACTCGAAATCTTTATTTTCAAATTCTCCACCATGATCACTTCTGACTTTAACGATTCTAAGATCTTTTTCATTCTGAACTTGGTTACAGAAGGTAACAAACACAGAGTGTGACTCGTCCTTGTGTCTTAAGAACTTTACCCATGTCCATCTGCTATAGTCATCTACGATTACTAACCCATACTTCTTGCCACTGACTGAAGCAGTTTTAACTGGTCCAAATAAGTCAATGTGCAGAAGTTCTAATGGCTTAGAGGTAGAAACAACATTTTTGGATTTAAAAGAAGGTTTTGCAAATTTGCCTTTCTGACATGCTTCACACAGAGCATCTGAATTGAACTTCAAATTTGGAAGTCCTCTGACCAGATTGAGTTTGTTAATCTGAGATATTCTTCTCATACTAACATGCCCCAATCTTCTGTGCCAGATCCACTGCTCGGTGTTAACAGACAGAAGACATTTTACGTTCTGACTCTTTAGTTCAGAAAGTTTGATTTTGTAAATGTTGTTTTTCCTCTTTCCATTAAACAGGATAGTCCCATCTTTCTGACTAACAGCTTTACATGATTTTTGATTAAAGATTATATCATAACCGTTATCACTTAATTGACTTATGGATAACAGATTATGCATCAATCCATCTACTAGCAGAACATTATTAATAGAGGGAAGATTTCCGTTACCTACAGTTCCAGAGCCAATTATCTTTCCCCTCTGATTGCCTCCAAAGCCAACGTGGCCTCCAGGCTTAAGTTCCAGGCTTTGGAACATATGCCTTCTTCCCGTCATGTGTCGTGAGCAGCCAGAGTCCAGGTACCATGACTGGTGTTTCTGACTTGCTGCTAAAGACATCTGCAACATGTATTATTTTATCCTTAGGTACCCAGATCTTCTTGGGTCCTGATTTGTTAGTTTTACCAAAACTCTGGTTGAATTTTGGTTTCACAGAGTGCTTACTGCTAGTATATTTGATGTCATGTGTGTGACCATACACAAAGTGTGAATTTAAAGGAGTGTGTTTAATGGTTAAATCCATGACATTCTTAGGTGTAGGAACCTTACCTAGGTATCCTATTCCTTTCCTGCCGTTTCTGCTAACTCCATAGATCATTGAAGCCATTCTGCTTCTATCTATGCTTTTAGCAAGGAACTTCTGGAAACTGTGATCATACTCCTTGATGATCTCATCAGCGTTGCTGGGAGTTTCAGAAATTGGTTCCTTCTGAGAGTTTTGTAAAGAGTTTTCTAATTTTAAAATTTTATCTCTCAGCTCAGAGTTTTCCAATTTGAGACTCTCAGACTTATTAGAGTCAGATTCAAGATTCCTTTTCAGGTCTCTGAATTTAGCTCTAATCTGCTGATAACGTTCCAGAATTTCATTGAGGCTTTCAGCAAGTTCAGCCTTTGTAAAATTAACAGCGAAGTTAGGGAATACCTCTTCTGTGTCTGATTCTGAGTCTGATTCAGAAGCTTCACTGTCATCTGGAATGTTAGCCATGAGCGCTATGTTTGCCCTTTCATCATCTGATTCTGAGTCAGCTTCAGATGAGTCAGAGTCATCCCATGTGGCCATGAGACTTTTCTTCTTCTCTCTTCCAAACTTCTTTTTGGGCTTTTCCCTCTGAAGCTTTGGGCAGTCACTCTTGTAGTGACCTTGCTCATTGCACTCGTAGCAAATGATGTCTTTTGTGTTTGGCTTCTTGCTACCGGAGGAGCCTTCAGATCTTCTGTATCCAGAGGAAGAATCTGTCCTTCTGTATCTGGAAGAAGACTCGTTCTGATCAGATCTTCTGGGATTCCTGAACTTCCTTTGTCTTTGCTTCCACAGTTGATTTACTCTTCTGGAGAGAAGGGAAAGTTCGTCTTCTTCTGATGAGGATCCATCAGATGTTTCTTCAACTGCCTGCAAAACTTTAGATTCAGATTTTCTGTTAGATTTTAAAGCTAAAGGCTTACCTTGCTTCTGAGGCTCATCAGCTTCTAGCTCTATCTCATGACTTCTGAGGGAGCTTATAAGTTCCTCCAGAGTGATTTTGTTGAGATCCTTCGCTAGCTTCAGAGCAGTAACCATAGGCCTCCACTGCTTGGGTAAACTTCTGATTATCTTCTTGACATGGTCAGCAGTAGAGTATCCTTTGTCCAGAACTTTGAGACCAGCTACCAGAATCTGGAATCTAGAGAACATAGTTTCAATGGATTCAGATTCTTCCATTTTGAACGCCTCATACTTCTGAATGAGCGCCAGAGCTTTTGTTTCTTTGACTTGAACGTTGCCCTCATGCGTCATTCTGAGAGAATCAAAGATGTTCTTAGTTGTGTCTCTGTTGGAGATCTTCTCATACTCAGTATAGGAGATGGCACTGAGGAGGATGGTTCTGGCCTTATGGTGATTCTTGAAATCACGCTTTTGTTGATCAGTCATTGATTTTCTATCAATCTTCTGACCAGTTGCATTCACAGGGTGCGTGTATCCATCTGTCACCATATCCCCCAGATCAGCATCATGTGCTAGAAAGAAGCTTTCAATTCTGTCTTTCCAGTAATCAAAGTTTTCTCCATCAAAGACTGGAGGTTTGCCGCTGAATCTGTCTCTATCCTCATTGTTGTCATTGCTGAAATGAGAGTTGTTTCCTGCCATTGTGTTTTTCTGACGCTGGATCTTGTACTGACACGGTTAAGTGTTTTAGCTCAGAACCAGGCGCTCTGATGCCAATTGAAGGGGTGAAAAACACAAGAATGGGGGGGGGTTGAATTGTAAAACTGGAATCTTAAAGCAATTGACAAGATATTTTTATCCTGGTTCGTTTGATCTCAAACTACTCCAGTCCACCTGTCAAGGTGATTTCGCCTCTCTCCAACGAGGTCTTAATTCACTATATTCAACTGAATACAAATCTGCTTTAACAACTGCTAAAGCCTTCTTGATTCAAACCACAATCCGGTTTGTCAAGGCAACACTTTCTTACAAAGGTATAAAACAATGTGTGTGAATGTTTTCTACAAAACTTTATCACAACTGTGATGTATACACAAATTAAGCTTAGAAACTTAGAATGCTAAACACTAATGGAGTATCAGAGTTTGTTGGTTTAGCAAAACTGGTAGATGAAGATTATTGTTCAGCTTTGTGCGTGTAGAGAGTTTGGAAGCATTAGCCATTATAATCTTCGAAGCTTTGTTTATATAGCACTTGAGAAGATGAACGTTGAATGCAATATTCTTGATTCAATGCTAATAACAAGCTTTCCTTTTTGAGCAGATCTTGTCTAGAATGATGCCGTTGGAATTAATTAGCGTTCAATGCACAGTACCGTTGCTTCTTCAATGCACGTTCTGGCTTGGCTCATTCTGATTCTGCTTCGCTGCTGATGAACTATTGTTTCTGTATCAGAGTGTTTTACGCGCAGTTCTGTTCATCAAGCTTCAGCATGTGCGTGCGTTGATCATCTGATCTTCACGTTCTGATTCAGCAACTTCTGATGCTGGTGTATCAAATCAAGTTCTGATGCTGAAGAAGTGATCTTGCTTATTTTAATCAGCGTATCTGCAAGTCAGAGCATAGTAATTTTAGGCAGCATATAATTCAAACATGAAACATATATAAATACTATATCTTTTCACTTTGTTATCATCAAAACTTAAATATAGGGTACTAGATTCAAACATTGTTCTAACATCTACCAACACATGGGCAAGAGTAGTTCCCATGCATTCAATGGAGACATGCAGGGCGTCATTATGGTTCTTTCCTTTGGCAGTCAGATCGGCGTCAGAGAAGCCCAAACCATTATCGGCAGTCAAGTTGGCCACACAATCAGTAAATTGATCAGCAGACGTTTCTTGTGGCACATGGGCCGTCTTCAGGAAGGAGATCAGAGCCTTGGCGTGGGCCTCTGAACACAACAACAGTGATAGCATAGAAATCTTTGATGGGGTGTGCCCCAGCTGCTCAACTATGTTGAAATCACTCTTCTTAATAATCTTGAGGATCTCTTCCATCTCTTGCTGGGAGGCTTCAACAGTGGTTGTCTTCGGCGCCTCCGTCAGGGCAGGCAAATCAGTAGCAATCCCTTTGCCCCGAGCGTCAGATGACTCGGCAGCAGGGGTAGAAACAGGAACTTGATTAGGAAGGGGAACAAGCACACTTGCAGGTGTGATGATAAGAGGTTTCTGAATAGCTGGTGGTGCAATATCTGGTGAGAACAACCTACCACTGCGAGTAATTTTGGCAGGCCCAGTGATGTTGCTGACACCGGTACTAGTATCAAACTCTTTCTTTACTCCAAGAACATAAACATCTGCCCCATAGTGCCATGGGACAGCTTTGTCGGATGTATAGGAGAGGGGCCCCAGAATAGTGATGATGATAGGAGCAAACTTCTGAGTGGACATGATTTTGACAGGCTTCTTTGAGAGAGCCTTAGGAGGTTTGTTGAAAATAGTGACAATAGAAACTTCTTCAGTAGGGACAGCAGGAACATCGATCTTCTCGAACAAGATCGCTTTGCTATCCATCAGGCTTTGGATACCTTATTTCAGCAACGGACAACCAATAGGTTAAACAGCACATAGCAAGCAACCTTTACCATATCCCGAAAATAAACCGGCTAGCAACAGGTTCCTCTTGACAGTCAACAACGGAGTAACAATCTCTTCCACGGAGGCTACATACCGGTGTTCTTCAACAGCATTCACTCCATGTTGGGGCATGGGAGCAGTCACAACATTGGGTCTTTCGGGCGCCTCAAACTGTATTTCTTTGGCATCAATAAGGTCCTGAACCTTATTCCTTAGAGCCCAACAATCGTCCGTAGTATGCCCCGGGCTATCAGAGTGATAAGCACAACGGGCGTTGGGGTTGTACTTAGGAGAAGCTGTGTTCACTACCTTCGGAGCTTCTTTGACAGTTACCAGATTGGTTGACAGTAGTTGCGGCAAAATCTAAGACAGGGTCATACTGAGCCGAGTGTACTGCCTTTTGGGCCTCTCACCCCTTTGTTGATGATACTGCTGAGGAGCAGCAGCAGGCTTTGAAATTACCAATGCATTGACAGCTTGGCGGCGTTCTGGCTTAACTTGTCTTCTGGGACCATAAACAGCACTGGCTTCCTTCTTGAAGGGCTTCTTCTCAGTACTCGCGGAGGCACCTTTCTGTATCTTCCCTGACTTGATACCAGCTTCTATTCTCTCACCAGTCAAGATCAAATCTGTAAACCCAGCAGAAGAATTACCAATCAAGTGGTTGAAGAACGGACCAGACAGGGTCCCTAAGAACATGTCAACAAGTTCACGGTCAGTCAGAGGTGGCTGCACCCTGCCAGCCAGGTCTCTCCACTTTTGCGCATACTCCTTGAATCCTTCGCCCGTCCCTAGTGACATACCCTGGAGTTGGGTACGCGTGGGAGCGAGGTCAGAATTGTACTGATACTGTTTATAAAATGCAGTAACCAAGTCCTCCCAGTTTCGAATACTGGCTCCATCCAGCTGATAGAACCACTCGAGTTGAGCCCCTGAAAGGCTATCCTAAAAGAAATGGATCCATAGATTCTTGTCTGCAGTGTAAGGTTGGATCTTCCTTACATATGATCTGAGATGCATCTTCGGACAGGATAGCCCGTCATACCTTGCAAAAACTGGCACTTTGAACTTCGGGGGGATGACAATTCCAGCAACTAATCCCAAATCTTCGAAATCTAAGCCGGGAACTCTCTGCAGCTTCATAGCTACCAACCTGTCTTCCAAGCCTTTGTACTTATCATCGGCGGGCGGGTATTATTGATCAGAGTAGTCTTCGTCCTCTTCAGCCTCCTCTTCTTCAACCTCGGATTCAGAAGGTACCGCAACCGCATTCCCTTTACTGGTTCCCTCTTCAGATGTAGGGGGAAATTCAAGCACTCTTCTGGCTTCACCCTCAAACCTTCTTCCTAGGGTAGCCACCCCGATTCTCTTCTTCTTCTTTTTTACTTGCTCTTTGTTTCCAAGCAGGGCTTTCAGATCCTCCTGACCCTTTGCCAAGGTCATCAGGAGTTGTTGAAACTGTGAGTTTTGAGACTACAAGTCTTTGACCGTCTGTTCGAGATCCATCTTACTGAAATAAACAACAGAAAGATAAGGAAACCTGGTGTGGAGACCTGCTTATGCGTATGATGAATGGTATGCTTATGTATGCAATGCATTCAAGGATTTAGCAAATTCAAAATTGTTGCAAACAAAAAGAACACACGTCATATTAATAAGAAGAAATTTGTCAGTACATAAATGCCCCATGGGCCAAATATTACAAAAAAACTTCTCAAGGTAAAAAGACGTTGCGCATCTTATTTGGTGCGATGTAGGTGTTGAGGGTCTCTTCCTCATGGAGTCGGCGGGTAAGCTCTAAAACCTTCTTCTCGCTGGCGTAGAAGCTGGCTTCAAAAGTGTTCCGTTCCTCCTTGAGTTGGATCCAACTCTTCTATATTTCCTCCCACGATGTAGGCATGTCAGGATATAGGATTGTGTAGGGAACCTCTCCTTCCTTAACGGGCTCTTTAATCACAGGGAGAACATGAGGGTAAGGCATCATTAGACTCTGGGCTCGAGTTCGTACCCACTTGAGATAAGGCTCAAGAGGGATGGAGTTCTTGTGCCCCAGTGTCTTGCTGTCTACCTTGTTAGGCATCCTCCAAGCTCTGATGAATCTTTGGCGAAGTCCTTGCGCATCGTTGTCGAAGTCAAAAACTAAGTCAGGAATCAACATGTCGTGAGGGCCATCCTTCCGTGCATATCCAAATTGTCTCAAAGCTAGACAAGGGTTGTAGGTAATGCCCCCTCTAATGCCAAGTAATGGGACATTAGGGAACTCTCCACAAAGATCGACGATGATGACATTTTCTCTGGACCGAGAACACCAATGTACATCAGAGTGAGTGAGGGTCATCAACCGTTGTGACCACCTTAAGCCTTGGTCATTCTTCAAGATAGATTGTGGAAGGTGCGAAATAAACCACCTTGCAAGGAGAGGAGTATAGCACATGAGAACACCCCTCTTTCTCATTGTTCGTGTGTAAAATGAGTGAAGAATGTCCCCAAGCAATGTTGGTATTGGATTCCTGGATAAGAAGATTTTGACGGTGTTGACATCTACAAGCTGGTCAGAATTTGGGAACAAGACCAACCCATAAATGAGGAGTGCCACAATTTCTTCAAAGGCTTGTAGATCCAATGAATTCCAACACTCTTGTGCCTTCTCAAACAAGAATTTTGCCAAGAAGCCTTTGACACCGCTTCTAGTTTCCCAATGCCCCTTGATGTCAGATGGTTGAAAGTGTAGTGCTTGAGCAACATCTTCAGGCTTTGGTTCTTTTTCCGTACCGTTGTAGGGTAGTTGATTAAGAATAGGAATTCTCAGGAGTTGAGAAAATTCCTCCAAAGTGGGCACCAATTGGTAGTCGGGGAAAGTGAAACAGTGGAGAAGGGGGTCAAAGAACTGGAACAACACCTTTACCATGTCCTCTTTAATGCTAGTGTTGACTAGGCTGAGCAGTCTACCATGTCTTTCACTGAAGGGAGAGCTTTCCAGAATTCTGGATGTGAGCTCCTTGAGTTGAGGAGGGATTCTCACAAGATTGACTTGGATAGTTTTCCTGCGAAGAATTTCCATGACCTACAAAACAAGAACAAAGATGAAGATCTAAACCCTTGAAATGGTTAGTGTATGCATATGATGCTTTATGATGTTCATGATGTAAGCACAAAACATATGTACAAGCAAATCACACAAAACCCTAGTTTCAGGCTTGTATGAGGTTTCATAGGTAAGTACCCTCTTGAGTGTAGTTGGCTTAAAAACCTGTCCTATAAATAGTAACCGGGTTCTAAGGAGCTCAATATCATTGGATTGTTTTCCATGTTCATTGTTTTGGTTTAGCCACTTAACTAGCGACCAAAATATTCCAAGAAAACAACCCTCAATGAGTGTAGTATCGAGTATCTACCAACTTCGGACTTCACCAAAGCCGGTCATCTCACTACCCCTAATGAAAGGCCAAGATGGTCAAGTAAGGTTCTAGGTCATTAGTGCTTAGTGACATCACTCAGCGGCCCCGTACTCTCCTTGATTGAACTCAAGGGTTACTGGTACTCACAAATATGTCGCACTAATATAGCTATTGCTTCAACCGCGTCGGTATACCCCGCACAGTTTCCATAATGTATTGCTATCTATGAATGTTTCCCCAAATCCGGGTGTAGGATTTCAAGCCCAAACAAGAGGACCAAGATATAAAGCAATCAAAGCAAACAATTAGTCATGAAAGAGGGTGATCTAAGCCCTAAGGTTACTCCACTTTAAAATAGTCCCCAGCAGAGTCTCCAGTTCTGTGATACGGTGGGAGAACTGACTTGAGGTTTTGCGTTTGTTTTCGCAAATGTTTCGGTTGAGCAAGAGTCGCCACCGACTTTTTATTTTATCCCAAGGAAAGGTTAAAAAGCACAGCAAAAACCTTTGAGATGTTTTCTTGGGTTCGGGGAGTAGATTATAGAAATGGAAGGTATTAAGACCCCTTCTATCCATGGTTATCCATGGGCTCTTAGTTACTTGCTTAAATCAACTTGCCTTGATTTTCAATTGTTTGAAATGGTGCTTTCAATTGTTTGAAATGGTGCTTTGTGTGTGGGTTTGAAAATGTTTTGAAAAGAGACCAATGTGGTGGCAACCTTTATAATGATCCATGTTGGGATGTATACAAAGGTGTACGTCTTTTGAAAAGTTTTCAATGTTTTTGAAAGTTGTTTTTGAAAGTGTTGTGATGTGTGGTTTTGAAAAATAGGAAAGTGTTTTTATTTTGCAAGTTGGCAAGTAACCAAGAGCTATCTACCCTAAATTTCTCAAAGATCTTTGCTATGTTTTAACCCTTTTAATAATTTTGTTCCACCATTGTATTTGGTGGACAAACTTGTATTAGGATGTGAACGGGACGGGCGCGGGTCATCGTTTGGACCATGATTGCAATGGTGCCAAGTGTCTTTGGGCAATTTTTCCTTTAAGGGACTTGATCATTTTTAGGCAACTTTTGAAAGCGTCATCGAGGGACTATGATCATTTGAATTTGTTTTGTTTTGCCAAAGATACCTAACATGCAACATGGCCCATTATTGAAGGCAACAAGGGGAGTAACCCTAGGGGTGCAAGTGTGAATTGGTGTTTGTTCATTTTCATGCTTTTATCTTGGAATTAGGTCAAGCTATTTGTTTGGTTGATTTTTGCATACAAAACCCTAATTCTATTATGGCATATTTAGAAAGCTTTTAAATGCGGAATTTAAAGGTCCTAAATTATTACAACACAATTATGGGATGGAGGGTACAAATGTTCAAATGGGGGTATTTAGCAAGAAAAATTAAACCTAAACTATTACATCCAAATTGAATTATACAAATTATTTAATTGCACAATAATTAAATAAAATACAATAAATATGTAATATGCAAAAAATGATTTTTATATGTATGTAAAAAGTATTTTTTATGTGTCAAATAAACAAAAATAAAAAAGGATTAATTTTGGATATTTTTACATTTTAGGGCAAAACCCTAATTTTCTAAATAAAATGTATTAATTATTTATTATATGCAATATTTATTAATTATGTACAAAAAATAAATAAAAAGAAAGTATATTGTAAAAAAGTGATTTTTTAAGTTAAATATTAATAAAAATAAAAATGTATTATTTTTATGTTTTTATCCTAAATATTCTAATAAATATATAAGTATTTCTATTATTTACTAAATATATTAAATATATATAAAAAATAAAATATTTAATATTTACAAAAAAAGGTATGTTTTTAGAAAATATTTTCAAAGGATAAAATAAAATAAAAATCAGAAAACAAAATGTATTGGTATTTATTTCTAGTATTTTAAATAAAAGTATTTATATATTTATTTACATATAAACTAAATGAAACAAAATAAATACCAAATAAAATGCAAAAAATGTGAGAAAAATATTTTTAATGTTTTTTTATGCTTAAATAAAAATATAGAAACAAAATCAAAAGGAAAAAAAAATAAAAAATGACAATAATATCTCAAAATGGGCCAGGGGGTGTATGTGTAAAAAGATGGTGCAAAAAGGAAAACAAAACTCAGGCCCAGCCCAAGTCCATCTTCTTCAACCTCCAGCCAGTTTGTTCCAAAAACGCGCGTTTTTCATACTGATTCAAACATCCTGATTCTTGGACTTTCAAGCAAAACTCATAACACCAAAAATGTAGAGCATCAAGAGACGAATCCAGACATATAAAGAACTTGACTTAACTCTAAGAAATGAAAGAGAATTTCTTCATCCCTAATTCCTGACCTAAGTTTTTTCTAATGTTCAGGTTCCAAATTCTCTCAGCACATGCAATATAAATGGAAAGTAATTATATGTGTAGTTTCAGGGCCATGAGTAGAGCATTTTTCATTCATAAACCTAAGGCTAACTCTTCCTAGATTGAGAGATAGAAGTCCAAAGTTTTACCTGTTCAGCTTGGATTGTGTATGACAATGGAGGCACTTTCAGGGCAATGTGAGGACTTGTACAGCTTTCTTGAAGTTCAGGGATGCTTCTCCAATGCTTGGTGTGCTTTGAATCTTGCTGAATCACTCCATGGAAGTCAACCTGCAAGAGAGAAAAATGAAAATGGCAAACTATGCTATGGCTGTTACAGTCTGTATCTAAGGTTGGGGATAGCTTGTATGGATGTTATTGAATGTGTTTGAGGAGGTTTAGATGAAAACGCACGAGGGAAATGAACTGTGGAAGTCAATATGCAGAAGATACCCTGTTTTGCCACAAAACTGTGTTTTGATGAATGAGGGAGTCTTGAGGATGGCTTGGTCGTGTTTTAGGTTACTTGAGGAGTATGGAATGTGTTCACAATGTTTTCTTTTGCTTGTCTTGACAAGAATGTGAGATGTGTTTAGTTATGCAATGTTTCTTCTATGATAAGCAAAAGTTGTCAACTTGGTTTCTAGGCTACCACATGCCCCTCAAGTATGCTGCACACATCACCCTTGATCAGTGGACTTTGCTCATGAACATGTGCCTCCAAGATCTGCATTGTACCTCATAGATTGTAAACTTGACATAAAGTTCACCTTTTCAAAAATGGATAATGTGCTTTTTCTAATTATGGACTAATCCTTCATGTAATTACCAAATGCATAGAATAATTCTAGCACACAATGGATTGGCATTTAATTTTTGAGTGTAAATGAGATTAGAGGCCTGTAATGTAGCTTGCACATGCTGAGTTCAAAAATGCAAAGTTATGAACATGGAAATGGCCCATGAACAAAGTGACTTTTGCCCATATTGACAAATTCGATTCTCCCTAACCAAAAGGGTGTTTGAGAAGTTCTTGGACAATTTGGAAAGCTTGGAATGTGTACTAAAATCCATCTTTGTAATGCAATTTGAAATTACAAGTGGAAGCATGTGAAAAGTGGCCATGAAGTTAGGCAAAAATCCTGCCTAGAATAGGTCAAAATTTTTCTAAGTTAAGAATGTTTTGCACCCTTGTTCCAAAAATCATAACTTGAGCTACAAGCTCCTTTTGAGGAAACTTTGTGAATCAAAGTTGTAGATTTTTCAATGGACTACAACTTTCATGTTTTGAGTTTGGCTTGAATCCAAATTCATCTTGATGAAATAATGGGACAAAGTTAGGAAAAAATTAGGAATTTTCATAACTTAGAAAAATTCTAAGTTATGAAAATTCTTCATTTCAAACCCTAATTTGTAATTTTTGATTTCTTGATGAACAAGTTTCATAATTTGACATGTCTTGATGAAAAATGAATCTTGACACTTGATTTTGACCAAAAAGTCAAAGTTTGACTTTTCAGTATACAGTCAAATTTGGCTCTGTTGACTGGAAAATTCATCTGTCAATCTTGTGCATTTGGGATCTTTTGAACTTGTTGAACATGTCAAGACAATGCCATTGTGTCCTTGAGTCCATATGTGAGCTTGGTTTGCCATGGTCTAGGTCAAACAGTAAAAAATTTCCTTTGTGCAGTCAAAACCCTAAAAATGACCATTTTTCCCTTTTGGTGATCTGATCAAATTTCTTGTGGAATTGTGATCCAAACTTGATCAAATGGTCCATATGAGTTCACAATGTTGATGTGGGTCAAACATCATGAGGTTTGACTGTCAATTGACCACAGTTGACTTTTTCCCCAATATAGCTGATTTCTAGGTCAACTGTCCATTTGACTGGGCAAAGATTGGAATCAAGGCTTGAAACTTGGAATGAATAAACTTGTGAGTCCAACATGAAGCATGAAAGTCACTTTGGGCCTTTTGGGTCAAAACATCTTTGTGCAAACACAAACCCTAATTTGGGTCAACAGTGCAAGGAGGAGTCTTAAGCAGAGCAAACCCTAGCTTGATCTTAAGTTCCAAAGGTCTTGTGGTGAGAAAATGTTGATGAAATGGGAGGGCAAATTTTGGGGTACAACAGTTGTAATATTGAAGTTCCTACTTCATCCCCATTTTTAAATTGTACCCTCATCCCCTAAATGATGTAATAGCGTAGGACTTTATATTTCCGTGATTTAACGCTTTCAAATACAAATGCTAGTAAATTAGGGTTTGTATGGAAAGATTAAAATAAACAATTTAGAAAACCCTAATTCAATATAAACAAGCATGTAAATCAACACACTATTCACACATGCACCCTTAGGGTAAATCCACTTTGTTGCCTTACCAAAATGGCCATGTTATGCATGTGGGATATCTTAGCAAAAAGCAATCAAAAAATACAAGATCATAGTTCCTCGATGATGCTATCAAATGTTGCCTTTCAAGATGATCTTAGTCCCTCAAATAGAATTGCTAAGATATCTCACAACATTGCTATCACGGTTATACGATGATCCACGCCTGTCCCGTTTACATCCAAAGATAGGGTTACTTACCAAATCAATGGTAAGATAACAATGTCAAAGGAAAAAGGAAATGAACATGAAAGAATTTTGAGTAAGTAGATTGTTCCTAGTTACTTGCTCCATTTCAAAACAAAATCATCCTTGCTATTTTCAAAACAAACACCAACACTTTCAAAAACATCTTTCAAACTTGAAAACATTTTCAAAAGATCAAACACTTTGTATACATTATTACGAACGAAAATCATTACAAAGCTTGCCCAAACGATGGTGCCTTTTCAAAATACTTTCAAAAACCACACAAAGCACATTTTCAAACAAAAGCAAGTGATCTAGCAAGTAACTAAGAGCCCATGGAAAACCATGGATGAAAAGGATGCTAATACCTTCCCTTTTCATAATTTACCCCCCGAACTCAAGAAACAATCTCAAAGGTCTTTCCTGTGATTTTTCACCTTTCCTTTTGGATAAAAGAAAAGTCGGTGGCGACTCTTGCTAACTGCAACATTTGCAATCAAACACAAAACCTTCAAGTCATTTCTCCCACGGAACCACATGGTCCTTAGCTCCTCTTGTCCCCGAGCTAACTTTTGGATAAGATCCATCTGGCCCACTAGTTGTCCCATCATCTGGATCTTCATTGTTGCCATTTCAGTTTGTAGCCGTTCCAACTGGTCATCCTTGTTGTCTTCAGGATTCCCCATGATCATGCCCCTAGTGAGGAGTGCTTTCACCTTTTCTTGTCCCTTGGACAGGTTCAAAAACATTTCCTGAAGTTGAGCATTTTGAGTCTGAATATCCTTGATATTCTGTTCTAGAGCCATCTCTACTGAAATAAACAGTAAGCAGATGAGAGACCTGTGTGGGAAAAGCCTGTCATGATATGATGCATGATATGTGGATGCATGTTTTCAAGGATCTCGTGGGGTAGACACACAAGAAGATGTTAGAAGTTACTTACAACTTTGATTGGAGAACTTCGTATCGGTGGATGTCCTTCCACGAGAATTAAGCTCACCATGTCAAGTGGGTCGTAGCCCTTGACTCAAGTTAACGTGCTTTGGTCTTGACTGCATTTGGTTAGAGGAAAATAAATCCTCTTGCCCCTTGATAGAAGTCTGATCCCGTGTGACCCTACATCAAAGGCCCTTGAGATACTTGAAATGGCTATTGAAAATGATATGGTATAATGTTATGATGTTATGTACAAGTATGCAAAGTAAGTAAGTTGTTATGTACAAATAGTCATATATACACAAAGCAGACAAATCCTTAGGTTTAGGCTTGCATGGAGTTTGTAGGTAAGTACCCTCTTGAAGTTCAATTGGCTCAACCTGTCCTAATAATAGTAACCGGGTTCTAAGGGATCTCAATATCACTGACCTTTCTTTTAGGCATTGTCTCAGCTGAATCAATCTTTTCTTGCGAACGAGATATCCCAAAAGTCCTGTCTAAATGAGCGTTACATCGAATATCAACCAATTTTCAGCTTTCCACCGAAACCGGCTATCTCACTACTTCCTAATGGCCAAGTTGTTCAACTACGGTTCTAAAGTCATTTAGTGCTTCATGAATCCGCTCAGCGGCCCCGTATTCTCCTCGATTCAACACAAGGGATACCAGTACCAACAAATGCGTCACACTAACGTAGCCATTGCTTCATCCATATCGGTCTACGCCATACAATTTCCACCATCTATTGCTACTTACCTAAAAGGTTCCCCAGATCCGGGTAGAGGATCAAATCCAAACAAAGAACCATAATGTAAAGCATAAAATTCAAACAATGAAAGAAAGTAAAGGTGATCTAGCCCTAAGGTAACCCCACTTTTAAGTATAGTCCCTAGCAGAGTCGCCAGTTCTATAATACGGTGGGAGAACTGACTAGGGTGTTTTGCATTTGATCGCAATTATTGCGGATAGCAAGAGTCGCCGTCGGCTTTTTTGTTATCCAAAAGGAAAGGTTGAAAAGAACAGGAAAGACCTTTCGAGATTATTTCTTGAGTTCGGGAGGTAGGTTATGAAAAGGGAAGGTGTTAGGACCCTTTTTATCCGTAGTTATCTACGAGCTCTTAGTTGCTTGCTAGATCACTTACATTTGTTTGAAAGTGTGCTTGTGGTGTGGGTTTTGAAAGTATTTTGAAAATCTTTTTGTAATGATTCTCATCTCTATAAGAACGCGTACAAAGTATTGTTTGGAAAATAGTTCAAAGAAGTGTTTGTGAAGTGTGTTTTTTCAAAGTGATTTTGAAAAGGTGTCTTTGCAATGGCTCTCGTTTCTATAAGAACGCGTACAAAGTGTTTGTCTTTTGAAAATATTTCAAAATGAAAGTGTTGGTGTATAAAATGTTTTTGTTGTGAGCAAGCGAGCAACTAGGAGCGTCATACCTACTCAAAAGGGCTTAAATTTTCTTTTCCTCCTCCTTTAGATGTTACTATCTTACCATTGTTTTAGTAAGAAGCCCCACCGTTGGATGTGAAGGGACATGAGTGGGTCAATCGTACAGTCATAAAAGGAAACTTGTGAGACGTTTTAGCAATTTTCGTGAGGGACTAGATCATTTTACCGAAGGCAACGTCGAGAGACATCGAGGGACTACGATCTTTTTTATCGAAGGGTCTTTTGCTAAAGCGTCCCATATTTGAGGGACATGACTGTATTGTTTTTGAAGGCAACAAGCGAGGTTATCCTAGAGGTGCACGTGTGAAAGTGTGTTTGTTTCAAATTAATTTGTCTTTGATTAAGTCGTCTAGCGGTTGATTTTATATCTTATCATACACGCCTAATTACTATACAATATAAGAAAAATAGTAAATTGTGGAAATTAAAATTCTACCCTATTACAGAGCTTTCGGGAATGGGGGTACAAATTTACAAATGAGGATGGATCAATGCGATAAAAAGTCAAAATAGGCAATCAATACAACCAAATCGAATCGAACAGATTAATGAAAACTACAATAGTGTTATGAAGCAAAAATTAATTAACAAAGTGTAAAAATTCTTGATATTTTATTTGTGAAAATTTTAAAAAAAGAAAGTAAAGATCTATTCTATATTTTTTGAATTTTATCACGTGGAAGCTAAATAATTGAAAGAAAGTTAACTAATAAAATTTATTCACTATTTTTTTCTTAAATTAAAAAATTCAGAACTAAGCTACAAAAATTATCTAACAAAATTTCATGAGTTATTAAATTAGTAAAACAAATAAAGCCAAACTAAATATTAAGACAAAACAAAGTAGAAGGGTGATATTAAACTGAATATGGGGGTGTGAGGTAGAAATCCGGATGGGCTAGAAAGGAATTGTAAGGCCCAATAGTTTTTTTTTTATATTTGCCAAAAAGAAGAAACTAAACTCAGAAAAGAAAAGGAAAATGTCCCAGGGGGTCTCGAACCCAGGACTTCTCCTCCAAAGCATCACACCTTAACCAACTGCACCAATCACTCATTCATTTGTTTATTTACTTTTGCTAACATATAAATTAAAGTTTGAAAATTGGGTTGGGCCAAATAGAACATGCCCAAACCCGGTTCTGGGAAGGAATAAGAAATGGTTTTGTAAACCCTACTTACTGTAAATGATGCACCGCGGCCAAGCATAGGGAAGAGGAAAAACTAATTATTTGATTCCCAATAAACTCAACTTAAACGCTTAATTAAACAAAAAAAAAATAGGAACAACTCTCTATTTCTTCTCAGGCGTGCGTTTTCTCCTTTTTCTATATTTCAAAAAAATTTCTCATCTTTCTCATCTCAAGCTATCTTCTCAAACTATCTATACCGATTCTGTTTCTCTTCAACTCCCTCACACTCTCTCTGTATCTTACAGTCTCTAATTCTAACGAACATCAACAACAATCTGATCTCTCTTTGCGGTTTTCACGGTCGTGTTTAGAACAATAAAAACAACAAAAGCTCATTGTATCATGAAGGCAACAACAACAATCACTCTAATTTTGGTACAGAATGTCAAACAATCAACAACATAATACCATTCGTATTTTAGAACAATAACAACATCAATCGTAGGAAAGAAAGAATGAGTGAAAAAGAGAGTTACCGGATCGGAGTTCCTCCTACGAGTCTTCGAATCTTCTCAGGTAAGTTTGATTGCCCTCTTTTTTTCAATAGACTTTTCTTCTAAAAAATGTATTGCTCTGTTGCTCTGTGCGAAGTTGTCAGTGTTGCTGAATTTGTTACAGTTCTGATATGGATGGATGTTTAGATCTAAAGATGTTACAAGTTAAGGATGGATGTCGTTCGGAATTGAGGTTTGGTGGAGATTTAGTAAAGGAAGGTTTTGGAGGATGGTGTTGATGAAGATAGAATGATGATGGTGGATTGTGAGTGTTTGAGGATTGCAGGTTCTGTGTTGATGAGTTAAGGTTTATGGATTGAAGTCTGGTTTCTGCTATCTTTAGTTAAATGGCAGTAACAGATAAATCCAAGTAATGTGATGATTGGAAGAAACAAAGTTGGTGCTTGGATGGTTGATGACCTTGAAAACCACAAGGTATCTTCTGGGCAATATTATTTTCTTTCTCTCTCGGTTTTTTGCTGGCTTGGTAAAAATCTCCCCCCTTTTAATGGAACAATGGCTTTTATTATAAGGGTGAAAAGTAGGGGGAAAACTGTTAAGTTTTGAACTGTTTTGGCAAGCTGTTTTTATGCTTTGTTCACACAATTTCCTTTAACCATTTTGATGTAATTTTTGGATAGCATTTGTAGTGGACAACAGGGCCATTTTTATCTGGTTTTGACTGTTTAATAGCAGGTTTTAACAACAATATGCAGGGGCTATTTTGCAGGGTGTTTAGACTGTTGTATGGGCTAAGTGATATCTTTTTGTCTCTTTCCTCTTTATGATGCAAACCTTTTTTTCTTTTTTACACAATCTCTGAAGGATTTGCGATATTTAGGAAAATGATGATATAGGGCTATGTGAGCTAGTGCTAGCTTGCACTGGTTTTTTGTGTTTTGGCTTTTTTTTTGCCTGTTTTTTTCTATACTGCTGCCTACTTTGTGACTTTAGTAGCCTGCTGCTAACTTGCAGCTGCTGCTGGCTAGTCTTGTGTTTTTTGGTTATTCTGCTGCCTTGCTGTTTGTTTTTGTGGCTTGCGCTGTTTGTCAATTGGGACTGTTTTGATGATGCGTTTGCAATTAAATTGTTCCAAATTTCTTTTCCCTTTTTGTGAACCAAAATGTAGACTTTTGTGATTTGCAAAATAGGAGAAGATAGCCTATGATCGAAACAAAAACTTTTTTCAATTTCTGATTCCAATTGCAAATCCTAATGATGAGATACAAATCTTTTAATCACTAATTTTTGCTTGGAAAAATTTTCACGAAGCTTGCGAATCTTATCTTTGATTTGTTTCATGTGACAGTATGGAAAATGGCAAGGCGATCTAATGGTGAAGCTTAGCATAATGAAACTCTTAAGAATCAAGAGATTGAAGACCAAGTCAATAATGCTTCAGGAGTTTTGATGGGAAAAAACTTGTAGTAGCAAAAACTCCTTTGTAATCATGAAATTGTAATGAACATTTGTTGTAGAAGAACTTGATAAAACATCTTGACTTTGTATTATTTTTTGAATTATGAATATGTATTGATTTGAAATTGAATTAAGAATGAATCTTTAATGAATTATGACTTTGTACATTTGAAATCGAATTTGGACTTGTGAAATAAAAGTTGAAAAATAATGAATGACACATTGGTACTTCCTTGGAATGGATCTTGATCAAATGAAATTTGAATGAATGTTGTAACTTGAAGATGAATGAATCAAATAGTATGGATGTTGCTTGAACTTGATTTAAATTCAACATTCGTATATCATCTCACAGTTTCACAAGAATTTATGCCCAAAATGAAACTTGTATGTTGCACCTAACTCAAATGAACATTAGTTGTCAAACTCGAATTCAAACCCTTGCGCAAATAAAACATGTGTTTTAATAATATTTAAAAATCTTGTAACATTAACGACTTTAACATGAGAATCAAGGTCCTGAGAAAACAGTTATGGTATGAATCAAAATTTGGAGTATTCGAAATCAAACAGATGACCTGTGATGATTTGATAACTTTCAAAGTCTTCCAAACACAATTTCCTTCGATTCTTGAAGAGACATCGCTTACGACAATCCGCGGGAGTAATCGTCTCAAAAAACCTTGAAAATTAAGGAAATTACGATTCTTGGAAGTCAGGTAACAATTACTTTATATTAGGTCAAAAATACAGGAAACGACCTCTAAAGTATTCGAATTTTAATGATCCTTCGCACGTAATCAACTCTTTACTCATGAAGAGAAATTGGAGATGACGTCAAGGAGAGTCATACGCAAAAAGAACCACTTAAAATACTGAATAATGAAGAAATTACAATCGTTTGAACTTGATCTTTAGAAGGTCGGCTTTTGGGTCAATGCAGTTGATTTTCAGTCATTTGAAACATTGACTAAGCAAACTTGCAATGGGAGGTTTGAAACTGACACGAACATCCTTGAGAATACATGAAGAACCATGAAGACCATTTGAAACCTCGAAAACTTAAATTTGCTTGAGAAATAATAAACCTTAGTAGCTGACTCAATTCCTAGGAAGAGAATCTGTCTGATCAAATCCTAAGCCATTTTGAGTATTTGAGAAACCCTAGAATAGCATCTTGAACGAGAAATGGGAGGGCAAATTTTAGGGTACAACAGATAGGTTTAAGATTTAACAGATGCATAATATTCTGGGAATATTATGCTATCTTATGTGGCTCTAATTTTAAGGTCTAGAAGATTCAATATATAATCAATAAGAGTATTGACTTTCTAATTATGGAGATAAATTAGGAAGGTTATGATTGAAGACCTATTTTTATGCAGAAGATTCTACAGATCTTCAATAACTAATATGCTGCAGTTTTGAAGCTCATGGACAACTGAAGATTATAAAAGGAAGACTTAGACCTAGGCAAATGCAACTAAGCCTTATGAAATACTTTTGTAAAAGAAATATAAGGGTTTAGGATTTTGAGAGTTGTGTACTTTCTTGTGTTGTAAGTCACCCTTTGTATCAATTTGATACGTTGTTGTATACTTTTTTTCTATACAGATTCAGAAGCCTTTAGGTAATGAATTGTATATTGTTCTTGGATAAAGCTTTAAAGAAAATCCAATTGTGTTTGCTAGTCAAGAGTCTTGGCTGAACTTTATTTGAAAGGAGTGTCTTTCAAGTAGTTTGATGCAGTCATCAGAGATTGTGATTTTTAGATATCACTGAGGTGATTTGGGAAGTGAGATGGTGATTTCTCATATTTAGGGAGGACCTAAGTAGAAGTTGCATTGGGTAGGGATCAGGTGAGAAGTTGTAAATGGGGGAGTTAAGCCTTGAACTAATACTGCTGATAGTGGACTTCCTTCCTGGCTTGGTAGACCCCAGAGTAGGTGTTATTGTACAACGAACTGGGTCATCATATCTTTGTGTTATTATCATTATGCATTATTTAGTTTTGTTTCTTGATTGATTGACATGTCATATAAGATGTTGGAAAATCTATCATGATACTATTCTGATATGAATTATATCAGTGTGCAATATCCAATCCAAGTGTTGTTTCATAGTGATCTTTGTATCAACATGTGTTAGGACATTGTTATCTGCATACCAGAATTTTCATTGGTATCAAAGCAGGCATCCTGTTCTGTTCTGGGTGAGATATATGGAATGTACATTCTGGTGCAATGGACTTGAAGGAGCAAAATGTTGTTTGTAGCTAATGTTATGGTTGTGGTGTTAATTGTGAGCCTATTTTTTTTTCTTATGCTGCATGTGACTCTGATTTGTTAACCTGTGATGTTCAAGTTGGCTTGTATTATTGAGATTTGAATCTTTCTTTGAGGAGAAGGGTGTTTTTTATATGAGATAGGGAGTTATGTCTATATTTCCTAATCACTAACTGCTGGATGATATTGAGGATAATTCTTTCACATGATGTCCTATAAAGTTTTTTTTGGACATCTTGCCTAGAGCCTGCTGAAGATTTATTTTTTTCCGCTGCATATATCTTTGATGTATGGTTCAAGGAAGATCTACTCTTGGAATAATGTTAGGTATTCTTTGTTCAGATAAATGAAGCAAGATGGTGCCAATGTTTATAAAAGGATATGACTAGCTGGGAGTAGATAAAGAAAAGAAGTTATGTTGACTCCTGCACTTTTAATCCATGATTGGTAAATATTCTTATCACATATAAAGTAGTCAAAGATACTTGATATTTTTCTCAAGTCCACTCATTATGGCACTTCTATTTGTGAAAAGAACTCAGAAGAGAAAATGATCAAGATGAAGATATTCTGGGAGTGTCAAACCTCCCCACAAAGTTTATTTCTGATCTAATTTACAGAAGCTCAAGAGCTTGGCCTCTACATGTGAAGAATTTTTTGGTATTCAGATGATGAAGTGTTGAAGTTTTCTCTATTAGGATATGGAGGACAAGGTCAAACGTTAAGGACATTCTCATTGACACCTAGAAGATTCTCCTGTTCTAAGTAGCCAAAAATATGTGTTCTTGCTCTAATGTAACAATTTTTGATGGAGTTGGAAGGTCTTGAAGAAATGTCATATATAATGTCTTAACATCATTGTGTTGAGAATTAATTTTTCTCAATATGTATGGCTTTGTTGAGTAGTATGACTAATAACTGGTCCTCTTAAACTGGATGGAGGTTGTTTATTCAAACTTAATTGTATTATCAAGTCTATAAGAACATGAAACTCCTGTTCTATTGAAAAATAAATCCAAGGTAGGATGATTTATGGAAGTCTAAGGGATAGATCTTCAAGACTGTATCAGGAAGCATTAATGACATATGGAGTCTTACATATATCTATGATATAGCCTTGGAAGGTGATCAACTGCTATTGTATGGTTCTCATATGTTCCATGCAAAGAGAGGTGTACAGATTAGTATGGATGTTGTCTCTAGAACCATAGTAAATGATAAAATCATGAGGATTGCTGATTATCATTGGGATGTCTGATAATGAGGAAGTGTTAAGTATATCATGGGGAAAATTTGACATGATTTATGGAATAAATATCAGTCATTACTATTTGAATCCACATGTGCTAGTGTGAAGAATAAGGATGTCATATCAAATGCTCTACCATTTGAGATTAAGCAGTGCTATCAGCTGATTAGACCTCTAATAGAAACTGTGATGGAAGAAGAGTAGGGAAATATTCTTGTGATGAAGGTGTGAATGTGACTGATGGTAAATACATTTACATGAGTTGTGTATTTGCCTGACGTATTGATGTAAGTCTGCAATCTGAACACTATAATTCAGAAAGTGTGTGAGAGTTTATTTCTCTTCATGGTACTATGATGTGGGTTAACTGCTGAAGTTGTGTGTCTTATTGAGTGCTTCTTATATAGCTTGAAAAAAAGGACATCCAAGCATGATGAGTCCTTTGGATGGTGAATTAAGAACCAGAGTGATTGGGTTCTGTGATGTGAAGTTGTTGTCCGAAATGATGTTGTAACATCACATTGATGGTTGTCTATGGAAGATGCTTAAGATTATGGATGTCGAGGTTGTTGATCAACATTATTGTCAGAAGGGGCAATTATAACCATGTGAATTAGAATGTGAAGATTATTATCTTGTCTATAGTAGTATGTTTAGTAAATGCATGACTATGATTTAACAATTGCTAGTAAGGGCAGAGGAATGGTGTCAGGTAGTGTGATCTGATCAGAATGCTTTTGAGGCGGTGGTTTCTTCTGCTACAAGTAACTCTAAAAGAGATTGTGTCAGACGAGATCTTATGAAGCAAACAAACTAATAATTTTTAGAGTATGTGAGTAATGTCAAACCAAGTGTGCATGACATTTTTCCTAAACAAAGGGTCATAATGCCTTGTGTGGGTTTGTAAGGAAATTTATCAGATGTGTCCTTGTTGAGTGAATAAGTCAGGGTGCTTGGATGTGCTCACAATGAGCTAGAGTATCTGGATCATAATTGATTTTCCAACATGTAAAGGTGTTCAGCTAGCATGAGAAGATTTAGTCCTCATTATGAGAATGTGAAGTCCTTCATATGATTTCATCTGATGCTCAAGTGTTCATCTTCACAAGGAATATTGTTTATCCATGACAGGGGGATCTAAATACTTGTTTATGAATTTTTGTTGTAATGGTGCATTCCTTATGAGGCTTGCATGTTGTTCAAACTTGTGGAGAATATTTACCTCTGATGAGGTCGTGATGTCAGATAAAATGTCGTGACATTTGGCTACTAAACATAGTCGATTTGATTCTAATAGGGCTTGTGAAGCTGGGTGATTGTTTCAAGAGTACATGTGCCTCTCTGAAAGACAATGTTTGTGTTTGGGAGAATTTATTTTTCTCTGCAGAATTTGGAAGGACTCTATGAAGTTTTTTTTTGTTTATGGGAGATGTCACACATGTGATGTTCTGATATTTTGATTTATGCTAACCAGAAAGAGGTATACCTAGAGTCTAGTGAAAGGCATTGTGTTTATGCTTCAGAATATTGAATATTTCTGTTAAGCATCTTGGTCTAATAGTTGATGAATTTTTTATCTAGTTTGAGAATATTTGAGAAAGTAGACAGTTTTTGACTGGATGTCAGAACTTTATTCAGGACATATTTATTTTTGGCCAAGCAAGGAAGTTTTGTAGACGGTGGTGTCAGGAGGGAGTTTAAAACATGCATTTTACATTGCATGCATGCTTATTAGCACATATTCTTTTGGGGAGAATAAGTCCAAGGACAATGAATGCATTCAAAACTGACTTTGGCCAGTGCACATTTACTTTGGTGCAATTATCTTACTCAAATAACATTCTCATTGACCAAGACCATTGTCACATTCAAATACCATTAATTCCTAAGTAACTACTTGGTTATTTATAGAGACCATTCCTTCTCTTCCTCCATAGTGTGTTTGGTTGTTTTTAAAAAGAGTACATATGTCTTTTGTCTGGGTTTGGGTGAGTACAGTCTGGATCTGGTTCTATGAGGGATTTGTTTGTCAATTTTTGGCTAAAGAGGGGGAGAGAGTTTTCGCTCAGCTATTGATTCCGAAGTTGGTTTTTAAACTAGTTTTAAAGAGATGTTTGATAGAATTTTCTATTCTAACTCTATTGTTGTTGGTTGTTGTGACTTGTGATTTAAGTTAAGAACACATTTGTGACTTATGTTCTGAGTTACCTGGGATGATGGTTGGTTATCTATTAATGGTTCTCTTATGCCCTATGTGAAGAAGGTTATTTGATTGAGGGGGAGTATCAGCTATATGACTTCAGGACCCTCTTCTTAAATCTTCCTGAATTGGTTCTAATAGATTAGTTCGGGCAACTATGAAGAAGATTCTGAACAAGATGTCATGACATCAATCATACTGAAGTTATGTTGTTATGCTAAAGTAGTTTCTGAAGATTAAATCTAAGTTTGTAATTTTTTTATTGTTGTAATATGGGTTATAGTTTGTTTATTTGTGTAATACGGTGGGAGAATTGACTTTTTTGGCTTTATCCAAATGTCCGGATAGTAAGAGTCGCCACCGACTTTTCTTTTATCCAACATTTAGGAAAGTTGAAAAGAACAGGAAAGACCTTTGATAGATTTTGAGTTCGGGGGGTAAGTTATGAAAAGGGAAGGTGTTAGCACCCTTTTCATCCGTAGTTATCCATGGACTCTTAATTGCTTAGCTCACTTTGAAAACTTGTTTTGTGTCTGTGTGATTTGAAAATATTTTAAAATTCCAATGTGAGGATAACTTTATAATAGTTCTTGTATCAGTCCTCAAGAATGTATATAAAGTGTTTTTGAAAATATTTGTTTGAAAATGATGTGTGAAAAATGTTTTGAAAAGGTTGTGAGCAAGCGATTAAGAGTTCTTACCCTCTAAGTATGGTATTTCTTATTAATTTCCTTCTCATTTAGAGATAGTACTATCCATACCTTTAGTTGGTAGGATGCCCCATCTATTGGATGTGAAGGGACGGGCGTAGGGTCGTCGTATGGTCATCGAAGGCGACATGTAAGGATACTTTAGCAATTGTATCGGAGGCACTATCATCATTTACTCGTAGGGACTAGATCATTTTGTAGGAAACTCGAAGGGTCGTCGAGGGATTATGATCTTTATTCGAAAGGGTCTATGATGATTTGATCAAGGGTCATTTGCTAAAGTATCCCCACTTTCGAGGGACGCGGCCAATATTCGTAAAGCAACAAGAGAGGTTACCCTAGAGGTGCAAAGTGTGCGAAGTATGTTAATTCAGTTATCTTATCTTGAAAATTAGGTTTTCTATATTTGTTTTTAGTCTTGCCATGCAAACCCTAGTTACTAACAGTTAAATATATACATAAAATTAAATGGCAGAATGTAAATACCTAAGCTATTACATGGCTTTGGGGAAGATACATAAGTATAGAAATTTGTGGGAAAGTTAACCTACGCTATTACATCCTCGGAGCAGATACATAATTAGAAAAATGCGGGATTGTAAATCTATGATATTACATGATAGTGCGACGTATACAATTATTCTATGAAAGTAAATACCAAAATATGAGAAAAGTGTTAGAAAAATGTTAAAGATCTAAAATCTAAGTGTTAATGTTTTTGATATTTTTTGTAGAAAATAATTTAAGTGTTAATAATAGTAATTAAAACCTAAATTCTAATTGATTTTAATATTAAGGAAAAAAAACCAATTTAATTAATTAGTAAATAAAAATATGTCAAAATTTAATTACTAATTAAAAAAGACCTAGCCCTAATTTGTTATGTTTTCTTGAAAATAAATTAGGTTAATTAATGATTAATTAAAAAAATAGTTAATGAAGAAAAAGAATGAAATTAGGTTAGGAAAATAAATAAAAAAGAAACAATTGCATGGGGTGGGTGTTGAACCCATGCCCCTGGCTTCAAAGACTGCATTGCTTGCCACTAGGCCATGCACTTGTTTGTGTTTGAGAATGGGAAGCATTCAATATGTTATAAGCCTGCGCGTTAAAACCTGAAAAAGAAAATAAATTGACAAAACGCAGGGATCAAACCCACGCCCCTCATGTTATAGGCCTCCACCTCTAACCAACTACACCATGCTGCATTTTGTGTTCATATATTATAAAAAAATAAATATATAATAAAACAAATGAATTAGAGTAGCGCCAGAGCCCTAGCCCCGATCGTCTTCTCCGGTAGGATGATTTTTCAACCTGCAAAAATAGCAAGATTTAAAGATTAAGAGGGGTTGTGTCCCCCTAATTTGGATCTCCTGAATCCAATAGTGGTGTTAGTTAGGCCTGAAAACAATTGTAATACGAGATATGAAGGAAATAATCCAAACTACCCTAACAATGGCATTTTGTCATTCATGCGTCAAAGCTTGCAAACGATACGTCAAAATCATTCCAAACATCAATATGAACATGAACGTGTGTATCAAATTAATTAAATATGCATGGATTACAAGATTCAATTTCAAGAAAATTACCCAAACCGGTGTGCTTGTGTGAGCGACTTCTAGTGTGCTACGAGCTTCAAGGATGGTTGGGATGGACTCCTGGGAACTTCAGGAAGATGATAAGGTGGTTGGAACAGATTGAAAGAGGCTAGAGATAAGGGTTTCAAGTTTCCCTAGTTTTGACAAATTTGAGATTTTTTAGCGCTTGTTCTTGAGGCAATTTTTGTTTCCTTGATGGTCTGAACATGTTATGTATTCGTAGGAGAGTGGTTTAGATCAATAAACATGAATCAAATCTTTGTATTTCATGGCCAAATATTTGATTGGAATTTTTGCATGGAATCTTTCTTTTTTAGGCCAATCATGTACCAATCATCTCTACACATTTTTTTCAAGTTGTCACCAACTTTTTGGGTTTATGATTTGATTCAAAAATAGATCCACATGCCTTATATCATTTATTTGGTATTTTATTTGATTTATTTTTCTTTTAATTGAATAAAATCAAAATAAAAATAAATAAAACCACAAAAAGTAAATGAATAGATTAACAGGTCTATTATAAGGTCACTAACACTTTTGAACCTAAAAACTTAGGCCCATTGGCCCAAAATTTCAAGTTTGCTCAATTTGGACTTCATGCATTTTCTCAACATTGCCCAACTTGCACCAATTATAACTTTCTCAATTTTTGTCATATGAAGGTGATATTGGACTTTCTGGAAACCTCAAGATGCCTCCTACAACTTTCATGTTGGTCATTTTTTCATTTGAAGTTTCTATCTTGATGTAAATGTCTTTGACAAAAAATGTCTTTTTGTTGACTTTTAAAATGACCTGTAATATTTTGGCTCATATCTATCAAATGAAGCATTTTTGGCCTTGATCTTAGAGAGACAAAGTTGTATAAAATTGAATTTCCTTCAAAATGAGTTTTGGTTGAGAAATTTCTGATAAAGCATGTGAAAGTTGTGCTTGGTGAAAGTTCAGTTGACTTCTCCTTAAGAAAACCCTACTTTAGTAACTTTTGACTTTTGATGAATCTTGAGTTTTCTTGATGAATCACGATCAAACCTTGATCAAATGATGAATATGACTTAAAATATTTATGTTTACCAAAAATCTTGAAGTTTGACTGTAAATTGGTCAAAGTTGACTATTTGTCCAATACAGTTGATTTTTAATCATCTGAGCAATTGACTGAGCAAACCTGTGCTGCAAGGTTTGAAATTTGGCATGAGGATTCTTTGAAGCATATGAGGAACCATGAAGTCCACTTGAGGCATTAGGAGTCCAATTTCCCTTGAGAGAAGAAAAACCCTAGTTGTAGGTCAATTGCTTAGGATGAGAGTTTGTCTAGTCAACCCTTGAGTAGTCTTGAGCAATTTAGACCTTCATGAGCATGAGGAGGTATCTTGAATATTTTTGTCTTAAATATTGGAGGGAAAATTTTGGGGTACCACAATTTGTTTTAGCCAAAATTTTCTAAAGGGGGGATTGTTAGTTCTCTGTGTGTTTGATTGGCATTAATTTAAGTAAAACAAATACGGAAGCAATATAGGATGTGTTAACTTGCTAAGAAAAATAGGTTGAACAAGAAGTTTTTTTATGAAGAAACATGTTGAGTTGAGATGTTTTATCAACTGAAGCTACATGTCGGACAAGATGTCCTATGCAGAGTCATTCGACATCGTGACTGTACTGGGCTTGGTTGTTGGATCGATTTAAGATTTAACAGATGCAGAATATTATGGGAATATTATGCTATTGTATGTGGCCATGATTTTAAGGTTTGGAATATTCAAGATAGAATCAATAAGAATATTGACTATCTAATTATGGAGATAAATTAGGAATCTTATGATTGAAGACCTATTTTTATACTAAAGATTATGCAGATCTTCAACAACTAATATGTTGCGGTTTTGAAGCCCATGGATAGATGAAGATTATAAAAGGAAGACTTAGACATAGGGAAATTCAACTAAGCCTTGTGAAATACTTTTGTAAAAGAAATATAAGGGTTTAGGATTTTGAGAGTCGTTCGCTTTCTTGTATTGTAAGTCACCCGTTGTATCAGTTTGATAGATTGTGGTAGACTTTGTTTCTATATAGATTCAAAAGCAGGTAATGAATTATATCGTTTCGTATGCATATGTTATGACATTTCGTGAATGATGTATGGATGTAACATATCACTGAAGCATATCGGTAGCTTCTTGTAACAACATCTAGCTGGGGAAAATAAAGCCCTGACTATTGTTTGGGATGAAGAAAATAATTCATCAATTTTGTTTAAAAAAATGACTTTATTAGGGATATCTGATTTCTGTTTAAGGATACTCTGCTAGGGATGCTCGACTTTTGCTTGAGGATATAAGAATTCAAAGAGAGTTATTTCTTCGTCGTCCTTTTTATTGAAGGATTTGATTCTTATGTATCCTGACTGGGGATAAAAGAGATAGATATTCTTCTGATGCACCATCTGACGAGGTTTCAGATATGGGTTGAGGAAATAATATCTAATGGGGATTGGAAATTCATAGTTTGCACTGAGGAAGTTTCCACTATATGCTGGTGAAATGATCAAACTTCCTTATTTGCTAGGGTACCTATTGGGGAAGATAATCATGTCAAGTTATCCCTCTGTTGGAAGATGTCTTAATTTCTATCTGAGGGCATAATAAATTTGCTTGGGAATATATCTCTGTTGGGGATGAGCTTGTCAAGATAGCTCTAGAGATAGTTCCATGGAGATTGCTCTGTCGAGATTTGTGGATAACTTGAACGTTATTCCAACTCCTAGAGTCTTTAGTAAATGGTAATCGTGTTTTTATGCATACATTTTGTAAATAATAATCATATTCAAATGAATATGTTCATTCAACGTAATCATTGGACGTTTTTGCAAACGAAACAGAGAAAGTAAAAAAACAATTTTGAATTTTGAAATATATTTGCATTGATTTTGAAAGTTTTCCTATAAGCAGGCAGTTTTATACAAGGAAACAACAATCCTAGTAAGAGAAAATCATCTTAAAATTGATAAAACAAAGAAAAACAGCTATGTGGAAACGATCCCATTGAGTTTCAACTCTGTTATTGCCCCTATGTCTTCAAGTATCTCATCCCTTACTGTCGAAAGAAGTTGATTGAATTGATCCATACCATTTGAACTTGACGCTAGTAATGAAGCTGGCTACAAGTAGATTGGCGATACAATGGGACATAGTCCTATGCTTTAATCCCTAACTTTTGTCTGGACCGCCCTTTCGGGTTTTCAGTCCAATGGGATATCCTTTTTTGCCCAAGCCGCCTTTTCACGTTTTCGACTTGTCGGATGTACAATATATATATATATATATATATATATATATATATATATATATATATATATATATATATATATATATATATATATATATATATATATATATATATATATATATATATATATATATATATATATATATCCATAATTTTTGCCTGAACCCTTTTGGTTCGCCGGGATGCCCTTATTTTTATCTAGGCCTGTCAACCCAGTGGATCTCTTTTATGCATAGTATTTTTTTACTATGTCCGCGTTCACAGGGTGCGGAAAATATTCACCGCCCATGGTGGTAAGTATCATAGCACCACCAGAAAATATCTTTTTGATTACGAATGGCCCTCGTATGTGGGAGTTCATTTTCCCCTGGGATCACCTTGTGGTAGGATAATACACTTTATTACTAAATCACCAGCCTAGTACACCCGATGTTTGACTTTCTTGTTGAAGGCCTTGATTATGTGTTTCTGATACATCTGACCATGACAAACAACCGCAAGCCTTTTTTCATCAATCAAATTTATCTGGTCAAGTCGAGTCTGAATCCATTTGTCTTCTTCTGAAACTGTGTCTTTCATAATCCTTAAGGAAAGAATCTGGACTTCAACAGGTAAGACAACCTCCATACTGTAGACTAGAGAGAACGGGGTTGCCCCAGTTGATGTACATGCTGAAGTGCGATAACCATGAAGAACAAATGGTAGCATCTCATGCCAATATTTGTATGTTAATGTCATCTTCTGCAATATCTTCTTGATATTCTTGTTGGCGGCTTCCACTATGCCATTCATCTTTGGTCGGTACAAAGAGGAATTGTGATGCTTAATCTTGAACTGCGTGCAGAGTTCTATGATCATAGTATTGTTAAGATTGATACCATTGTCCGTGATGATCCTTTCAAGGATGCCATACCGGTAGATAATGTTATACTTAATGAATTGAGCCACAACATTCTTGGTAATGGAGGAAAACAAGGTTGCTTCTACCCACTTCATGAAGTAATCAATAGCGACCAGGATGAAATGATGCCCATTGAAAGTAGTAGGCTTAATCTCTATAATCATATAAATGCCCCACATTGCGAACGTCCAAGGAGCAGTCAAGAAATTCAAAGGAACCAGAGGCACATGTACTTTGTCAGCATAAATCTGGCAGTTGTGGCAAGTTCTGAAATGATGATGGCAATCAATTTCTGTTGTACCCCAAAATTTGCCCTCTCTTTTCTCAAGACATTTCTCACAAAGATCTTCATAAGCTCAAGCTTGCACCAGTATTGATTAGGTCAAGCCATATCCTCAACACTGATATCTCAAGATTAGGGTTTGAGTTTGCACAAGGTCAATTGACCAGATGACCAAAAATCAGCTGTACTGATGAAAAAGTCAACTGTACACAGAAAAGTCAAATTTTAACTATTTGGTCAACATTAAGCTTCAAAGGTCAAAATTCATCAAGAAATTCAAGAATATAAAACTTGATCATCAAGAAATCAAGAAAGTACAAAGTCAATGTGAAAAGTCAAACTTTTCAAGACTTAGAAATTTTTTCTAAGTGTTTTTTATACATGATAATTTCATTTCTTCATGCCAACTTTTCACCAAGATGCAAGATGATTCAAAGAAATCTTCCAACATGAAAGTTGTATATCTCAATGAGATATAAAACTTTGTAGGGAATAACAAGTTCTAGAAATGCTTGGATTTTGAGTTATAAATTTATAAATTCATGACATTTTCATCTAACACTTAGAGAAATTTTCAACAGATTTTGGTCAGGATTTTATCCCAAATTCTTGTCATTTTTTCACATAGTTCTAAGATGATTTTGTCAAAATTGCCAACATGAAAGTTATAGAGGATGTTTCAAGCTTTCCAAAAGATCCAAGAGCATGAATTTATCATACTTGAGCTAGGAGATTCAAGGGCATGAAGTTGGGCATCCATTCTTGAATTGCAAGTCATTTTAGTGAAGAACACATAACAAAACCCTTATGCTATGCTGCATAATCTTGTATTGCATGCCTTTTTACTTGCCAATATCACCATAATTTAATGCTTACACCCACTCTTGAGCTATTAACCAAGTGTTTAAGCCATTGTCCAAAAGATCTTTCCATTTATGGCATAAAGGCACCATTGCTATTCTTGAAAAGCAAGATTTTTGTACAAAGTTTGTTTTGAGCGCATAGTTAGTTTGTTTCTGATTCTAAACCACCATAAAGCATGGAAATGAACCCCTATAAACCAGCAAATTTGGTACTTCATCTTGGAACCATGGAATACTTGACATAGTTTGATATTTGCATCCCAACCAAACCATAACATGCTATCTTGTAAACCTACTCAGCCCTTGTTAACAAACCCTTTACCTATAAATAGGAGAAGCATTTGAAAGGGAAATAGGTCAGAAAAATAGAGATAAAAGCCATAAGTTTTGTTGTAAGATAGCCATCAAAATCCCATACTCTCAAAAAAGCCATAACTGTCCAAAAAGCTTCCAATCTTGAGTTTTAAAGTCCAAATCTTTAGAACTCTCACACCTTGCAAGCTCTATCCAAACAAACCATCTAAAAACCTTACATATATCTTATAGGAGTTGTTCAAACACAAGAACAACTTCTGTAACATCACTATAATTGTTTCCTAAGCTCAAGAATAACAAACACAACAACTCAAACTCAAAATACAAATTTCAGCTTCAAGGTAAGTTTCTTGACTTTGAACTCTTCATATAAAGCATAATTAATAATTCAAATGTGAATATAAAATTTAGATATCATTGCCTTGAAGCTAACCATATGCTTATCTTTCAGTTTTACTAACCATGTGTTAAGAACTAACCCATGTATGCAGCAAAACAATGATAGAGTGAAAAATGACAGTATGAGTCGACACATACCTGTATGAGTCGACACGTCTTAGTGGAAAACAGACTATGAGTCGACACAAAGCATCATGAATCGACACATACTGCTATAACAGGTACAAAACATAAAGAAAAAAAGGCTCATGAGTCAATACAAAACACGTATGAGTCAACACATGCAGGGAATGAGTCGACACATGCCTATATGCATCGACTCATACTAAGTTAATTTGGAAATACAGGGGCAAGGGAAGGTTATGTGTCGATGCAAAAGAGCACGTGTCGACACATAATATTCAAAAATGCAATTTTCTTCCTTTTTACACTATTTTTATACTTTCTACATATTTTCTTCATGGCTATTCAATATGGTTGTAATATTTAAGCTTCTATTTCATCCCCATTTATAAATTGTACCCCCATCCCTCTAATGATGTAATAATGTAGGATTTTAATTTCCACAAATTTATCATTGTCCATATAATTGTTAGTAACTAGGGTGTGTATGGTAAGACTAAAATCAATTTTAGACAATCCTAATCCAAGACAAAATAATGCATGAAAAATAAACACTTTCACACTTTGCACCTCTAGGGATAACTCCACTTGTTGCCTTAAAAATGGTCATGATATACATGTGAGACATCTTAACAAAAACAATAAAAAATACAAGATCATAGTCCCTCGATGACGCTTCGAATGTTACCATATAAATGATCTTAGTCCCTCAAGAGAAATGCTAAGATATCTCACAACATTGGTATCCATGACTATACTATGACCCGCGCCCGTCCTTTCACATCCAAAGATAGGGCTTCTTACCAATCAATGTTAAGATAGCAATATCAAAGGAAGCGAGAAATGAACGAAATACTTTTGAGTAGGTAGAACGTTCTTAGTTGCTTGCTCACAATCCATCTTTAAAATAAGACATCTTTCCAAAATACACCAAACACTTTCGAAACATGAAATATTTTCAAAAAAGTCCAACACTTTGTATGCATTCTTATAGAGACGAGAATCATTACAAAGTTTGCCTAAACGAAGGAGATTTTCAAAAATACTTTCAAAACCCACCACAAACACATTTCAAACGAAGAAATTTCAAAAGTGATCTAGCAAGTGTGGTACGTTGGGAGAACTGACTCGAGGTTTTATGTTTGTGTTTGCAAATGTCGCAGTTTAGAAAGGGTCACCACCGACTTTTCTTTTATCCAAAAGGAAAGGTGAAAAAGCGCAGGAAAGACCTTTCGAGATGTTTTTGAGTTCGGGGGCAGATTATGAAAAGGGAAGGTATTAGCACCCTTTTCATCCATGGTTTTCCATGGGCTCTTAGTTACTTGCTAGATCACTTGCTTTTGTGTTTGAAAATTGTGCTTTGTGATGTGGGTTTTTTGAAAGTGATTTTTGAAAAGGGTTTCCTTTGTAATGGCTCTCGTCTCTATAAGAACGCGTACAAAGTGTTGTCTTTTGAAAATGTTTCAAAGTGAGAGTCTTGGTGTAAAAATGTTTTTGTTGTGAGCAAGCGAGTAACTGAGAGCGAACCTACCTACTCAAAAGGTATTAGATGTGCTTTTCCTTCCTCCTTTAGATGTTTCTATCTTACCATTGAATTGGTAAGAAGCCCCATCTTTGGACGTAAAGGGATGGGTGTTTGGGTCATCGTATGACCATGATAGCAATGTTGTGAGATGACTTAGCACTTTTTCTTTAGGGACTAAGATCATTTTGAAAGGCAACTTTGATAGAGTCATCGAGGTACTATGATCTTTTTTCGATTCGTTTGTGCTAAGACATCCCACATGCATAACATGGCCATTTTTGTAAGGCAACAAGTGGAATTACCCTAAGGGTGTAAGTGTGCAAGTGTATTTGATTGCATGCATTTGTCTTTGATTTCTTGGTGGTCTATTTGTTTGATTTTATCTTGCCATACACACCCTAGTTACTATACAATATAAGGAAAATAATAAATTGCGGAAATGTAAAGTCCTACGCTATTACAATATTTAGGGGATGAGGGTACATATTTATGAATGGGGATTGCAAAGAATTTAAATCCTAATTATCTATTACAACCATATTGAAATGCATAATATAAGAAAGAAATGGACTTGTTTAGAAAATTCTTTTGTCTTAAGGAAATAAATTAAAAGGAAAATATTTTTATGTTTTTTATGTTAATAGTAAAAAAGATGAAAGGAAAATAAATGCAAGGTAGAAACAACATGTTGCTGCAAACAAAAAAAAACGAGGATCAGAAGTTCTGAAGCCAGGCGCATGACTCAGAAGGAAGCGTCCGAATCAGAAGTTCTGATTTGGTACACTCTGAGTTCTTGCAAAAAACTTCAGAGGGAAAGGGAACAGAGGTTCGGGATTGATACACTCTGAAGTCCTGCAAAAAGCGTTAGAGGGAAAACACAGAGGTTCTGGGTGGTGTTTAGCCAGTGAACCAAAAGTCAGAAGTTCTGTATTACGCTGAAATAGTGAGCAAACGTCAGCAGTTTAGTGTATTTAACATGTAAGGAGAACTCAGAAGTTCTGTGCTGTGTTTGCACAGTGAGTGAGTCATCAGAAGTTTAGTGTTGTGCTGAACCAGTGAATGAACCTTAGCAGTTCAGTGCGTTATCAGCATGTAAGAATCAGAAGTTCAGTGTGTGTTAATAGTGAGAAAAAATCATAAAAGTTCTGTGTTTTATCAGCATGTGAAAATCAAAAGTTCTATATTACATTTCAACTCTTTTCTCATATTAATCAGCACGCCAACAACTCATTCATTTTTGGCAAACAACAATTCAGAAGAATAACAACACAACAGTTCATAAAATTTCTAATCCTAAGTCTGAGTCTAGCATTAGAAGTTCAGATCCATAGTTTTTCAGTTCATGTAATGATATGTACAATATTAATACTATGATATTTACATGCTAATGATATTCAGAATGAAAAAAATAAGTAAAGTCAGAAAGACTTACCTGGAGCGTGCTTGGAGCTTTGAGTGGCTGCCTTTGGATGTTCTGAGTCAACAAGAGAGACGGAAGAGTGGTTGTGTCCTTTTGTTCAAAGGGAAGAACAAAGGTTTGTTTTTATGTATGAGAAATCTGGATTTTTATGAAGGTTTCACAACTTCCTCTTCTCTCTTTTGGCCAATCTCTCTCTTCAAAAGCCAGCCCATTGAACGTGTGATGGAGCCAAGTATTTATAGATGAATTTGCTGTGACTTTGGGGGGAAAAACAAATAGGATTTGAACCTGTTTTGGCATCCTGTTCCTTTTCTTTTTCATCACAGTTTTCGTATGCTAGTTTGGTGTAATCATGAGATGCAGGCGTAGGCTAAGCCAGCTGTTGGTCATAGGTCTACAACAAGTTGTATAAACAAGGTTTTGGGATTTGGTCATGTTCTGAACAAAGCGTTGATATATAGCCTTCATGTGCTAAAGCGCTGCCTCGTCTTTGAAGCAAGCATGGTGGTTGTCAGCAGGAATTAAGGAAAAGCAAAAAGTAAAGCATGGGCTTAGTAGCAAAGTTGCTATCCCGAGACAGTAGAGGTACACATGGTGAAAATCCTTTGGATAAAGACTCAGAAGGTGGTTGTGAGCATTAAATGAGAGATAAATGATGACGAGACTTATCACAACCAGAAATCCTGCAACGTGAAACTCTACACCAAGGCTTAGTTCTGGATCAGAAGTTCTGCTTCAACGTAGCATCCAATCTTCTGATCCTCTTATCTTTTGGCTCCAACATGTTCTGAAGGAGCTTTCAGACTTTCTGGGAAGCTTGCAGCACGCTCCTTAGCCTACTTTGAATTACTTTGGAAAACTCTGACTGAGCTTGCGTAAAGGCTGAAGAGCCATGTTCTGACTGAAAGCTATGTTCTGAACCATGTTTGTAACTTCTGACTGCACCTGCCTGGAGGCTGACTCAGAAGTTCTGAGGTGTCATTTTTCTTAAATATTTAGAAAAATTCTAAGTATTTAGAATTTGACTTTTCCAAGGTAAAATTTGACTTTTAAATTTTTAGATGAAACAAATTTCACATTTCAACATGTCTTGATGAAATATGATTCTTGAAACTTGGTTTTGATCTAAAAGTCAAAGGTAGACCTTTCAGCGTGCAAATGACCATTTTGCCCTTATGGATGATTTCCTTGAAAAAATTGCAGTTCAAGGCTTGGAATTGGATGAAAGCAAACTTGAGGATCTAGGGTGATTCTTTGAGAAAAGAGAGGGAAACTTTTGGGGTACAACAACAAGCAACTAAGAGCCCATAGATAACTATGGATGAAAAGGGTGATAACACCTTCCCTTTTCATAACCTACCCCCTGAACTCAAAAATATCTCAAAGGTCTTTCCTGTTCTTTTCACCCTTTTCTTATTGGATTAAATAAAAGTCGATGGCGACTCTTGCTATCCGCAACAATTGCGCTTAAATGCAAAACAACCAAGTCAGTTCTCCCACCGTATTATAGAACTGGCGACTCTGTTGGGGAAATAACTTAAAAGTGGGGTTACCTTAGAGGCTAGATCACCTTTAAATGCTTTCATTGTTTGATTTGTTTGATTTACATTTGTGGGTCCTTGTTTGGGTTTGTATTGATCCTCTACCCGGATCTGGGAACATCATTAGGTAAGTAGCAATATATTATGGAAATTGTACGACGTAGACCGATATGGTTGAAGAAATGGATATGTTAGTGTGACATATTTGTTGGTACCGGTATCCCTTGTGTTGAATCGAGGCGAATATGAGGCCGCTGAGCAGTGTCATGAAGCACTAACAAACCTTATAACCTTTAATTGAACAACTTGGCCATTAGGAAGAAGTGAGATAGCGATTTCCGTGGAAAGATGAAAATTGGTTGATACTCGATACTACGCTCATTGAGATTGGAATTTTGGGATATCTTGGCCACAAGAAAATATTGATTGTGCTGAGACAATGCCCAATGAAAAATGATCAATGATATTAAGATTTCCTAGAACCCGATTACTTTCTAGGACAGGTTGAACTAACTAAGCTTCAAGAGGGTACTTATGTATAAACTCCATGCAAGCTTAAACCTAAGGACTTGTTTGCTTTGCTTGTATATGATTACTTGTACATAAACATCATGACATCATACCATAACATTTTCAATAACCATTTCATGGGTCTCAAGGGCTTATGATGCAGGGTTATACCGAACCAGACGTCTATCAAGGAGCAAGAGGATTTATTTTCCTCTAGCCAAATGCTGTCAAAGACCAAAGCACGTTGTCTTGAGTCAAGGGATATGACCCACTTGACATGGTGAGCTTGATTCTTGTGGAAGGACATTCAACGATACGAAGTTCTCCAATCAAAGTTTTGATCAAAGTTCAACTTTTAATATTTTCTTATGGTTACCCTGCAAGATCCTTGAAAACATTTCATTTTACGTATCATGCATGTCATTACATAGCAGGTATTCTCAAGACAGGTTTCAAATTTTTCTCGCTGTTTATTTCAGTAAGAAAATGGCTTTAGAGCAAACAGTTAAAGATCTCCAAGCTCAGAATGCCCAGTTCCAACAAGTTCTCCTGAACTTAGCCAAGAGGCAGGAAGATCTAAAAGCACTCTTCACCAGAGGGAGTAAGAAGAAGACTAAGAAGAAGGTTGTCATCCTCAATATAGGAAGAAGGTTCAAGGGGGCCTGCCTAACTAGCTCAAAAAGAAGATGCTTCTTCTGAGGAAGAAGACAATCAAGAAGAGGAAGCTAGAAGCACTAGAGCTAGGGATAACCAAGTTACCGAGGACGAAGACTATTCTGAGGAGCAGTATCCACCGACGGATGAAAAATACAAACATCTTGAAGACCGACTTAAGGCTGTGGAAATCAAAGAAGTACCTGGTCTAGACTTTGGAGATTTAGGGTTGGTCCCTGGGGTGGTCATCCCCCACAAATTCAAGATCCCTGCTTTTTCCAAGTATGATGGGGTCTCCTATCCGAAGCTTCATCTAAGATATTATGTCCGTAAGATTCAGCCGCACACCGCCGATAAGAGACTATGGGTTCACTTTTCCAAGAGATTCTATCTGGGATGCAGTTGGAATGGTTTTACCAATTGGAAGGGACCAATATCCACACTTGGGAGGATCTAGATGCTGCTTTCTACAAGAAGTACCAATACAACGTTGATCTTGCACCAACTCGTGTGCAGTTGCAGAATATGACCTTGGGTTCAAATGAGGGTTTTAAAGAATACGCTCAAAAGTGGAGAGACCTAGCCAGAAGGGTTCAACCTCCTTTATCTGACAAGGAGCTGGTTGATATCTTTATGGGAATTTTGGCAGGACCTTTCTTCAATCACCTAATCAGAAGCTCTTCAGCTGGATTCACCGAGCTGATTCTAACTGGGGAACGAGTTGAAGGCGGAATTAAAAGTGGAAAAATCCAGATGGCTGCATCTTCAAGTACTGAAAAGAAGACGTATATTGGAAAGAAAGAGTCTAAAATTGTATATGGCCAAGTGGGACATGCTAGAGGTAACCACAACCAATCTATGGGAGCTATGGTAATCTCTAATCCTATGTCTATGCAACAACATCAACAGGGGAATCAGCGTAAGGAGGTCACACCTAAAAGACAATTTGCCAAAATCAACATGTCACTGGCTCAAGCGTTACAACACATGTTGAAGGTAGAGCTGATTACGTTAAAGGCTCCTCTTCGGAATCCCAATACTTCTGCTCCTAGTTATCATCCCAATGAAATGTATGCATACCATTCCGATAGTCCTAGACATGATACAAATGGTTGTTGGGCCCTGTAGAACAAAATTCAAGATATGATTGACGCCAAGGAGATAGAATTTGGCCCTCCGGAGACTCCCAACGTGATCACTGCTCCCATGCCAAATCATTGAGAGCGTTCAAATCATTTTTGAATTTTCAATTGTAATTTCTTTTGTTTGTTCGAACACTTATCTATTATGTCAAACTTTGTTTCATTAAAAGTTGTAAGCCTTTAGAGGGAGGATGACGAAAACAATACCATAATCTCATATAGTATGCTTTTGGACAGACATTGCTGAAGATGTACATGCCTTATTTCAATTCCCAAATAGTGGAGTTATAAGGAAGATAATCCCTAGTCAACCCCTTTGATCCAAAGAAGTAGGATTTTTCTTTTTCGCAAAAATTGAAACCTTTAATCATAACCTGGGGCAGGGTAGTTTCTCAGCTAATTCAAATGCGCGTTCAGTCGCAATTTTTCACTTAGTACACAATGAATGACATCAAAAACATCCTTCTGAATCAAAAGACAACGATGGTTCTCCGTAAAATAGTCAGTCATTATCTCTCAAAAGAAAAGCCCACTAAGTCAAAACCTATGAAGGAGACTTAAGAAAAACTGGGGCATCCCGTAGACTGTAATCTCAAAACAGTCAGGAAAAAAAATTAGGGACAATAAAAGAGGTCGTTACAAATCCTCAACAACAGAAAAATGTTGCAAAAATGACTGCCTTCTCAAATAAACTTCCAGTATCCGAACCATCACCAAAATATCATTCCAGATTCAATTGGAATCCAGAAGCACAATTAATTGAGAATAGGGCTGAAGAACATCATGGAGAACGGGTTGGGTACAAATACACTTTGAGCCTTATCCTTTGTTTCTTAAACCGTGAACCAGGCCATGTTTCAACCCTTTAAACATCCTAATTGAAGCATAGGTTAGTTCGAAAGCATATTGTTACAAAAGGTATCCTGATTCCTGTAAGGCTTACTGTAAATCCTGAACTTGAATTCATATTCTTACAAAATTCCTTGATTTGCTAAAAATGCATTTTCAAAACTTCAAGACAGTCATAAACTTTGCATTGTTTGAATACCGGTGTTTGCATATGGCTATTTGGTCGATAACAGAGAAATTCGCACAACAAATATCCAATGAACGAAAATTCTCTAAAGAAACAAAATCACTTAAAATGGGAAGGAACTTCCAATGACAAATCTACCATAATCAAGGGGGCATGACAGGTTATTGTCTAACTCATCAGTGGCAGTCAAGCCAATATTCCAAGAAATCTCTCATAAAGTCCTGAATAGCCAGGGGCAGGTCTCCATCGGAATCACTTAGGGGAATTGAGCATGAATTCCTGTAAAGGGTCACGTACGACTAAGCAAACATTTTCTGGTAGTACTACAACACTTCCTACTATGGACAATGACAAGTCCCCACAAAGTCCCTTTCATAAGGTAATCCCCAGTGAAGTCGCCAGAACCATCCTCTAGCCGATGACATAGTCAAACTCACCAGATTAAATGCAGATATGATCTAAATACAAATTTATTCTGACATTCGTTCTATACCCCCCTATGGATATAGTTCAGATACGATCCAAATATGGATGTCATTATGATATTCCTTCAATACATCCTCAAATACAATCAAGCCTTGTATTTATTCTGACATTCCCCAGCCGAGCTGGTCTTAACTGAAAAAAGAAACGTTGCGGAGTTCTCCCCAAAAGAATTCATCTCCCTAATAAGGTCTTCAAAATATTCTCCTCAGCAGGGTTTATTTTCCCAACAAACTACAGATTCCCCAACACAAGTCTTTTCTCAGACTATTACAAATCAACAGACAAAACCCCCTTGTCCCCAACGAAATTGTTACTATCCCCAGAAAGTTGTTGCAAAGCCTGGAATTCGACCAGATACTAGTTAACTTTTATTCTCCCCAATCAAGTTTCCCCAGTAGAGCAACGGTCCACCAAGGTTCCTAAACTTTCCTCCCAAACAGAAATCAGTACATCCCTAGCTGAGTTTCTTCAAACAAATAAGTAGGAATTCCCAGCGGAAGTATTCTAAACAAAGTTGAAGATACACAAATTCTTCATCTCTAGCAGTAGTCCGAGAGTTAGTCTCCCAAAACTCCCCAGCAGTAGTCAGGAATTTATCTTCCCAGACAAAGATACACTTCGACCACATTTCACATTTCATACATCATAGCATATGTATACAGAATGCATATAGCATTCTCATTCATTCTGAGAGCATCATTACGCATTACATACATCATGCCCTTGCATGAAACTAACTTTATCTTTTCAGGCCGTTTCTCGAACAAGTAGATCTTGTTAAACAGTCTATCATCTGTCAAATATAATCAACCAAAAATTCTCTTCTAGAAACGGTTCAGATACGATCCAGAGATGGATGACATCCTGATGCTTATTCTAGATTCTCTTCTAGAAACGGTTCAGATACGTTCCAAAGATGGATGACATTCTGATGCTTATTTCAGATTCTATTCTAGAAACGGTTCAGATACGATCCAAAGACGGATGACATTCTGATACTTATTCCAAATTCTCTTCTAGAAACGGTTCAGATATGATCCAAAGGTGGATGACATTCTGATACTTATTCCAGATTCTCTTCTAGAAAATGCTTCAGATACGATCCAAAGACGGATGAAATTCTGATACTTATGCCAGATTCTCTTCTAGAAATGGTTCAGATATGATCCAAAGACGGATGAAATTCTGATACTTATTCCAGATTCTCTTATGGAAATGGTTCAGATACGATCCAAAGACGGATGAAATTCTGATACTTATTCCCGATTCTCTTCTAGAAACGGTTCAGATATGATCCAAAGACGGATGACATTCTGATACTTATTCCAGATTCTCTTCTAGAAACGGTTCAGATACGATCCAAAGACGGATGGCATTTTGATACTTATTCCAGATTCTCTTCTAGAAACGATTCAGATAAAATCTAAAGAAGGATGACATTCTGATACTTATTCCAGATTCTATTCTAGAAACGGTTCATATACGATCCAAAGACGAATGGAATTTTGACACTTATTCCAAATACTCTTCTAGAAACGGTTCATATACGATCCAAATACGGATGACATTCTGATACTTATTCTAGATTCTTTCAAATACAGTCCAGATATGATCCAGAGACGGATGTCATTCTAACACTTATTCCAGATTCTTTCAAATACAGTCCAGATATGACCTAGAGACGAATGTCATTCTGACACTTATTCCAGATTTTCTCCTAGATATAGTTCAGATATGATCCAAATGCGGATGCCATTCTGACACTCATTCAATACATCTTTCAAATATAGTTCATATACAATCTAAATACGAATGTCATTCTGACACTCATTCAATACATTTCTCAAATACATTTCAGATACAATCTAGATGCGGATGTCATTCTGACACTCATTCAGTACATTTATCAAATACAGTTCAGGTTCAGATACGACCCAGATGTGGATGTTATTCTGAAAATCATTCAGTATGTTTCTCAAATATAGTTCAGATACGATCTAGATGTTGATGTTATACTAACACTCATTCAGTACATTTCTCAAATACAGTTCAGATATGATCCAGATGCGAGTGTCATTCTGACACTCATTCAGTACAGTTCTCAAACACAGTTCAGATAAGATCCAGATACGAATTTCAATCTGACACTCATTCAATACATCTTTCAAAAGTGGTTCAGATACGATACAAATACAGATATCATTCTGACACTCATTTAGTACATCTTTCAGATACGAGTCAGATACGATCCAGTTATGGACATTATTATGATACTCATTCCACTACATCTTCCGAATCAGATTAAATCGGCCAAAGATTTATTCTGACACTTATCCCAGTTACTGTAAATCTTAGACTTAGTCTAAATTCTATCAACAATCATCTTTTGATGGCATCTATAAGCCCATCTCTAACAAACTCTATATCACTTATACAAATGGCATCTTTAAGCCCATTCTCGACACAATCAACTAACACATAGTCGAGTGAAAATTTATGGGCACTCTAGTGTTCAATCATCTTCCACCTTCAAGTCACGAATGGAAGACTCGTCAATCTAACTCTTCAAGTTTAAGAAGATTGAACATGGGCAACTGTTGTACCCCAAAATTCGCCCTCTCTTTTCTCAAGACATTTCTCACAAAGATCTTCAAAAGCTCAAGCTTGAACTAGTATTGACTAGGTCAAGCCATCTCATCAACACTGATATCTCAAGATTAGGGTTTGAGTTTGCACAAGGTCATTTAACCAGATGACCAAAAATCAGTTGTACTGATGAAAAAGTCAATTGTACACTGAAAAGTCAAAATTTGACTCTTTGGTCAACATTAAGCTTCAAAGATCAAAATTCATCAAGACATTCAAGAATATCAAACTTGATCATCAAGAAATCAAGAAAGTCCAAAGTCAATGTGAAAAGTCAAACTTTTCAAGACTTAGAATTTTTTTCTAAGTGTTTTTTATACTTGATAATTCCATTTCTTCATGCCAACTTTTCACCAAGATGCAAGATGATTCAAAGAAAAATTCCAACATGAAAGTTGTAGATCACAATGAGATTTAAAACTTTGTAGGGTAGAACAAGTTCTAGAAATTCTTGGATTTTGAGTTATAAATTTATAAAGTCATGACATTTTCATCTAACACTTAGAGAAATTTTGAACAGATTTTGGTCAGGATTTTATCCCAACTTCTTGTCATTTTTTCACATAGTTCCTAGATGATTTTGTCAAAATGGCCAGCATGAAAGTTATAGAGGATATTTCAAGCTTTCCAAAACATCCAAGAGCATGAATTTATCAAACTTGAGCTAGGAGATTCAAGGGCATGAAGTTGGACATCCATTCTTGAATTGCAAGTCATTTTAGTGAAGAACACATAAAAAAACCCTTATGCTATGCTGAATAATCTTGTGTTGCAGGCATTCTTACTTGCCAATCTCACTATAATTTAATTCTTACACCCACTCTTGAGCTATTACCCAAGTGTTTAAGCCATTGTCCAAAAGATCTTTCCTTTTATGGCATAAAGGCACCATTGCTATTCTTGAAAAGCAAGATTTTTGTACAAAGTTTGTCCTGAGCCCATACTTTGTTTGTTTATGATTTTACTCCACCATAAATCATGGAAATTAACGGTTCTAAACTAGCAACTTTGGTACTTCATTTTGGAACCATGGGGTATTTGACATAGTTTGATATTTGCATCCCAACCAAACCATAACATGCTGTCTTGTAAACCTATCCAGCCCTTGTTCACAAACCCTTTGCCTATAAATAGGAGAAGTATTTGCAAGGGAAAGAGGTCAGAAAAAATAGAGAGAAAAGCCATAAGTTTTATTGTAAACTATCAATCAAAATCCCATACTCTCAAAAAAGCCATAACTGTCCAAAAAGCTTCCACTCATGAGTTTTAAAGTCCAAATCTTTGGAACTCTCACACCTTGCAAGATCTGGCCAAACAAACCATCTAAACACCTTACATACATCTTATAGGAGTTATTCAAACACAAGAACAACTTCTGTAACACCACTATAACCATTTCCTAAGCTCAGGAACAACCAACACAACATTTCAAACTAAAAATACAAATTTCAGCTGCAAGGTAAGTTTCTTGACTTTGAACTCTTCATATAAAGCATCATTAATGATTCATTTATGAAGATAAAATGTAGATATCATTTCCTTGAATCTAACCATAAGCTTATCTTTCATTTTTACTAACCATGTGTTGAGAACTAACCAAGCAGCAAAACAATGATAGAGTGAAAAAATGACAGTATGAGTCAACATATCTTAGTGGAAAAACAGGCTATGAGTCGACACAAAGCATCATGAGTTAACACGTACTACTATAACAGGAAAAAAACAAAAATAAAAAAGGCTCGTGAGTCGACACAAAACATGTATGAGTCGACAAATGCAGGGAATGAGTTGACACATACCCATATGCATCGACTCATACTGAGTTGATTTGGCAATACATGGGCAAGGGAAGGTTATGTGTCGATCCAAAAGAGCATGTGTCGACACATAATATTCAAAAATGAAATTTTCTTCCTTTTACATTGTTTTTATACTTTCTACATATTTTCTTCATAGCTATTCAATATGGTTGTAATATTTAAGCTCCTATTTCATCCCCATTTGTAAATTGTACCCCCACCCCCCTAATGATGTAATAGCGTAGGATTTTAATTTCTGCAAATTTATCATTGTCCATATGATTTTTAGTAACTAGGGTGTGTATGGTAAGACCAAAATCAATCTTAGACAACCCTAATTAAAGACAAAATAATGTATGAAAAATAAAAACTTGCACACTTTGTACCTCTAGGGATATCTACACTTGTTGCCTTAAAAAATGGTCATGATATGCATGTGAGACATCTTAGCAAAAACAGTCAAAAATACAAGATCATAGTCCCTCGATGATGCTACGAATGCTGCCTTACAAATGATCTTAGTCCCTCAAGAGAAATGCTAAGATATCTCACAACATTGTTATCCATGACTATACGATGATCCACGCCCGTCCCTTCACATCCAAAGATAGGGCTTCTTACCAATCAATGGTAAGATAGAAATATTAAAGGAAGAGAGAAATGAACGAAAGATTTTTGAGTAGGTAGAACGTTCTTAGTCGTGAAACAACCAAGTCAGTTCTCCCACCGTATTACAGTTTCCATGGTAGACCAATAATAACTCGCCCTCAGAATCTTCTTAGCCATTGTATGTCCACTAGAGTGAGTACCAAAGACACCTTCATGCATATCTTTCATGATTTTCTCAGCTTCCTTTTTGTCTACACAATGAAGCAAAGTCGAATCATAGTTGCGCTTGTACAAGATTTCGTTACTCAGAAAGAACTTGGCAGAGAACCTCCTTAGAAATTTCTTATCATTGATAGATGCTCCTTCAGGATATTCTTGAGTTTTGATGTATCTTTTTACTTTGTGGTACTAAGGTGTAGTGGTAGAAATGTTGAGACTAAGCCATTGGATTGACTTGACTCGCACATATCGAATAAAAATTGCCACCGCGCTTTATTATTTCTAGAGGAATGGGAAAAGAGCGACTAACCCAAAAAAGAGGGGGAGAGAATCTAAGTTCGGGGGTTGTATATGTAAAGGGAAGGTATTATCACCCTAAACATCTATGGTACTCCGCAGGAACCTCTTTGAAAATTTGGGTATTTTGGCTATAAGTGTTGTATACAAAAATAGATTGTGGGGATGAGAAAAGAAGTATTTTTTACAATTTTTGCACCCGCCGTGGTTGCGAACTTTTAGTGCCCACGTACCACCTTCCGTGCAATAGGGGATCAGGGTACTCGTAGTTCACCCTTAAAATTTTTAAAACACAAGTGTGTTGGTTAATTTTAAGAGACGAGACATCACCGTCTTATCCGAGTGGAAAACATACTTACTGCCCACGATTATGAGAAAGGAGAATTTGTGTCATCTCAAAGTGGAAGATATAGCTTGGATTTTAAAATCAGAAAAGCTTCACTCAACACCCAAGGGGAAAATATCTCACTTCACTACATATCGTAGAATTATAGTAGTTCACATCACTACAAGGATTGACAAACGTCTAATCTTTTGAGAAAATTTTTAAAGTAAAAAGACAAAGTGGCAAAAAAATAGTTTTAATGAGATTTATTGACTTTTAATTTTCTCACAAAAATGTCAACATATTGTTAAGTTGTTTAAAACTTGATTAAGAAAATATTTTTGAAAATGCATAGACCTAAGTCCAAGTTTATTATGAAAGCAGTTCAAGTTTAAAAACAAGAAGAGTTTTCAAAAGGAGGGAGAAGGTTTTTGAAATTAAAGAAGATAATAGGAGATGAAGGGACTATCCTAAAGCATAAGGTAAAAGCTAGGGAAAGAACCGTCTAACTAACAAGAAGCCAACACTTGACATAATGAGTCAATGTAGAATTCCTATCCTTTGGATTAATACCAAACAAGAAAAGATAATCAACCTCTTAAGAAAAACAAGCTTCAAATGCATTAAGTCTTCACAAAAATTGGGCAGAGTAACGATTGTATACAGATGAATTCCCAATCACCGACAAAGCATATAATCAGAATAATCTACACACAAAGAAAACAAACAACCTAATGTATTGGGGTAAACCCCAAGAACTCCATAAAAAATAACAATAGAAGTCACAAGGTCTCAAGGTAGGTCAAGGTCTCTAATCCTAAGTCCAAGAAGTGCATAACTCCAAAATACCAAGGACAGTAACCAAATAGTCCAAGCAACCTTAAATTTTTTTTATTGTTCTAGTTGATTATTAAGTATCTTCAAAAAGAAAATGAAAGCTCAAGTGAGCAAAATAAAATTGACATAAATGTAAATGATCAAGTGAGCAAAGATGAAAACAGCATGAAATGTAAATTCTAAAAGAAATGGTGCTTAAAAGTAAATACGTAAAGTAAAAGCATACAAATAAAAGTCAATTGTTAATGAGTTAGAGATTAGAGGTTAGTTGAATGACCATCTTGAATCTTGAATTTGAAAACTCATTAGAAGATTGATAAAATCAAAGCCTCTCAACAAAAAGTTCATTTCAAAATCTCGAGGCAACAATAAATGATCAACAATGTTTAAATGATTCACTTAGTCCAAAATTTATGAAGATTCATTAGAGGATTGATAAGACCAAATCCTCCTAACAATGAACATCGAGGTTATTGGATCAAAGGTTTCAAATTAAACATACTTGGGCTTGTAAGCATAGGTTTGGGCCACGAATGATCATTTCTCGAATCGGGACAAAATTTAGCGCTATGTTAAGCAATCATAAGTGGACTTATATAGAAGTCGCACCTATTTTGAGGCCGGTCAATAGTAATCTATGTGCCATATATTAGGAGAGATGATATGTAAATTATCCTCTAACAACATGTAGCACAAATGAGAAAGGGATAAGATGAAGAGGGAGGGGATGCATTGTATGAGATTAGAGTTTCAAATATCATCAACATCATTCATCCATTTTGGTGGATTTGGTTTCTCAACCTATCAACACCCAATATCTAATGAGGTTGAAGAATTTGTCACCAAATGAAGTCCAAGTCAGAACCAGATAAAAATAATAAAAATAATATTTAATAAAACAAAATTAAAATGGTTAATAAAAGGATAATAATTGATAAAATACATAAAGGATATTAAAACACCAAATGAAAATCCTAAAAAAAAGTCAGACGTCAAGCATGATTTAATAAATGTTGCCAAATTTTTTCAGAATTTTTCAAAGTCAGAAACTATTTTTTTTAAAATAAAAGAAATAAGTAAACAAACCAAAAATGGTAAAAAATAGTAAAATCATAAATACAAATAAAACAAGATTATCAAAAATTTCCAAAAGGTCAAAGGACCTTTCCATAGTTTTTTCAGAATTTAAAAATTAAGAAAAACATTTTTAATCAATTAAAACATGTTTATTAAATTGAAAAAATTATAAAAAATATCAAATCATGAAATAAAATTGTAAAAAAATAAAAATCAGAAAGAGAAAAATCCAAAATATTTTAAAGAATTTTTTCAGATCTTTTGAGTCAGAAATGAATTTTTTATGAATTTTTGAAGTTTAAATAAATTAAAATATAAAATAAGAAAATAAAAATAAAACCTAAATATATAGACCATTGGATCAATGTCACAACACATCAGTAACCAAATCCAAGAGATCTGGCGCCTTATCATTGGTTGAGAGATGATACGTTGGTCATCTTCAATCTCCAGCCACGCGAATTGCAGGTCTCTCAAACTGTAAAATCAAGAACTCAGACCTATGCCATTCGCTTCGTCTCATCAAGACGAAGATAATGGTACCCTCGCGAAAAATTTATTTAAAGTATAGCTCAGTCGATTTTCAAAAAACCAGAAGGAAAAAGTTGAATAGGGATTTGAAAATTCATGGCCAAAACTCACTTCCAGTTGAAAACAAATGATGCGCCGAGTATCAGAATGATGAGAGCTTCATTGTGGTAACAAATTTTGAGGGAATTGATGAAGTAATCTACCTATTGAAGTTCAAGTTCAGAGTTCTGAAACTTGACTTGGCTAGCACGACTTAGGATGCTACAAGGCTTGGTTCTTCTTCTGTTAGCTTCAGTCAAGTTCATGGATGAAGAATTAGCAAAGAAAATGGATTGAAGAAGGTTGTAAAATCAAATTCGAAGTTGTAAAAATATGGGTTAGGGAGAGATTTTTGCAGGGTGATTCTGGCTGTTCAAGCTTGAGAAAATGAATGCAATATGTCCCTCTATTTATAGAAGAGTGAATGGTGAAAAGAATAGTAAGCAAAAGTGAGGTTTGGAGGGAAAACGAAGGAAGCCTAAAAGTGAGAAAAATATGACTTGAATTTGCTTAAAACTCATCTAACTCTTGCGTTTTGAACCTTAATTAAACTTTGGGAACTTGGTTAAACATGTTTAAATAAAAAACGCGTGCTAATTTTGTGTTTAGAAGCTAGATTATGGATCTAAAATTCTGACTTTGGAGAAAACATCAGTTTCAAAGTACCAACTTTGAATCCATGGTGTGCACAATTTATGGAACCTTAGGACCTGATTCTTGATGCATTTGAAAGATAAGGTCACCATCTTTGCAATGTTCCAAAAGTGAGATTAAATTGATTCCTGAGCTAAGAGTTGTGATGAGACAAAGTTGAGAAAAAGATGTTGACTTTTTGTACTTAGAAAAGTTCTAAGTTTTTCTTCAAAAGTGACTTATAATGTTTTGAGTTCAAACAAAGCCTTCCTCCAAAATTGAGATTTGATCGTTGATTCTAGCCTAAAGTAGACTTCCCAAAGAGAATTGTGAAACTTGAATCACTCAAACATATTAAGTATTGAAAAAGTTATGGCCTTGTGAAATTAGTGAAAATCCATGAGGTGACCTATAATCTTTTGAGTTCTTAGGGACTTCCACCCATTTTAAAGTCTTGCACATGAAAGAAGAGTTAAAGTTCACATCATTAAGATCATTATGGAAAAAGAATGGGATCAAGGAGATAAAAATTGACTAAGTTATGATCTTTTGAAGTCACATAAGGGAATTTGATGGCCTATCTAGAGGACTTGTGATCTTTCTTCATCATTAGGCATCTTCCACACAAAATTTGCTTGAAACTTTTGAAGTAATTTGTTGATAACCCTTTAAAGATAAGCATATATTTGGAATCACTAAAAAATATCAAAAGATGAACAAGATATAGCCCTTAGAAGTTTATAACCCTAGCTCCTAAAGCACCAAAGTGACTTGGAAATCCCTTTCAATGTTGGCAATATTTATTGCACAATTACTTCTTCTATGTGAATAGAGGTTTTTGTGGATGATAATAAGAAACCATAGAAATAATAACCACTTCCAAATATTAAGAATTGAGAGAGTTATGCACTTGTGATCAAGAAATCAAGAACTTGTCCAATTAGGTCAAACTTCTTCAATCAACCCTTGTATCTTTTGACTTTATTTGACAAATTGAGGCATGATAAATCATATTATACTTTTTCATGATATTACTTTAAAGAATTCTCAATTATGAAGCTTAAATCTCAATGAAGCTTTATTGAAGAAGGCATAGAAATAAACTCATGTACCTATGAATCAACCTGATGAAATGTGTTATGCCATCACCTATAATATCATCAATTAGAGAAAACATTAATTGTATTTGTTATTTAAAAGTTAATAAATACAAAACATATATGATCACAATTTACAATTCAAAGTGCTTGGTGATCTCTCATGAGCAAACATAAAGATAGGGAGAAGAACCAAACCCTAGTGTGATCTTGATATGATTGAGTTGACCTGAGATGATAGAGGAATCGTAGGGGTAAAAATTGGGGTACAACAGCTGCCCTTATTTAAGTGTCTTCAATCCGGATATACGAAGGTTAAAATCTCCGTGTCGATGCGATTGAAGATACTTATATATAAAACAAGCCCTTTTTTTGGACCTAAGATGCCATGCAATGCATATGACTGTGTATGCAAACAAACAGATCCCAAGGTGACACGAGACACCACTGGGGAAACAGAATATAAAATAAAGGATCAAAAGAAAATTCAACCAGAAAAATAAATCACTAGTGAATAGAAGAATCGACTCTATTGGGGTGAAACCCAAGGAGGAGATAAAGAAACATCAACTCAAATATTGAGGAGCAAAGTAAAGGATGACAATGATCGACATATAACTGCGAACTACCTGCTCACTGAGAAGATAGAAAAAAAAAGTAATGTCGACCCATCGGGAAAAGAAGATGTAATATAATACCGGTAAATACCAATATTAGGGTAGACAACACGTAATTAGCATCAATACTTATACTGGAAACATATGAATTCTTCAGAGCAAAGTGAGTCTCAACGATGAACTATCTCCCATAACGAGGAGACTACCATTCATCGGATTAAAAAATCTCAACTATAAATTGTCTCGCATAATGACGAGAGTGCCATTCATCGGAGTAAAAAAATCACAAAAATGAACTATCTCCCATAATGACGAGACTACCATCCATCGGAGTAACAAATCTCAACAACGAACTATCTCCCATAATGACGAGACTACCATCCACCGGAGTAACAAATCTCAACAATGAACTATCTCCCATAATGACGAGACTACCATCCATCAGAGTACCAAATCTCAACAACGAACTATCTCCCATAATGACGAGACTATCATCCATCGGAGTAACAAATCTCAACGACGAACTATCTCCCATAATGACGAGACTAACATTCATCGGAGTAACAAATCTAAACAACCAATTATCTCCTATAATGACGAGACTACCATTCATCAGATTAACAAATCTCAACAATGAACTATCTCCCATAATGACGAGACTAACATTCATCAGAGTAACAAATCTCAACAACGAACTATCTCCCATAATGACGAGACTACCATTCATCGGAGTAACAAATCTCAACAATGAACTATCTCCCATAATGACGATACTACCATTCATCGGAGTAACAAATATCAACAATGAACTATCTCCCATAATGACGAGACTACCATCCATCAGAGTAACAAATCTCAACAATGAACTATCTCCCATAATGACGAGACTACCATTCATCAGAGTAACAAATATCAAAAATGAATTATCTCCTATAATGACAAGACTACCATTCACTGGAGTAACAAATATCAATAATAAACTATCTCCTATAACGACGAGAATTCCATCCATCAGAGTAACAAATCTCAACAACGAACTATCTCCCATAATGACGAGACTACCATTCATCGGAGTAACAAATCTCAACAACTAACTATCTCCCATAATGACGAGACTACCATTCATCGGAGTAACAAATCTCAACAATGAATTATCTCCCATAATGACGAGACTACCATTTATCGGAGTAATAAATAACAACAACGAACTATCTCCCATAATGACGAGACTACCATCCATCAGAGTAATAAATCTCAATAATGAACTATCTCCCATAATGACGAGACTACCATCCATCGGAGTAACAAATCTCAACAACGAACTATCTCCCATAATGACGAGACCACCATTCATCGGAGTAACTAATCTCAATAACAAACTATCTCCCATAATGACGATACTACCATCCATCAGAGTAATAAATCTCAACAACGAACTATCTCCCATAATGACGAGACTACCATCCATCAGAGTAACAAATCTCAACAACGAACTATCTCCCATAATGAAGAGATTACCATCCATTGGAGCAACAAACATGAATCTTCTCTGGGGACTAACATACTTATTGTGGGAAGTATAAGTTTTTCAAATAAAGAGACATGCCACTGGCTGCTATGAGAAGGAAGTGCAACAATCCTGTTGGGAAATGAATCTTGGCTTTTCTAGGGAAATGCCAACACAGTCCCGCTGAGGAGATAATTTTTTCTCGTGCAAAATAAATACACATTCTTAAACCAAGGCTTAGAGGCTACAAAAATCATAATAATAATGTTGTTGGGACCCATAAATTTAAACTAGAAATAAATCAGAGTGAAACAGTTAACCAAGATAGCACCTGATGAGAAATAAACTCAAAAGGGAAAACGAATCTAACCAGATAATGAGCCGAATAAGAAGGCTAAAGAAAAATTCTTCCACGAGGGATAACTTAGTGGGGAAATTGAAAGAATATACACTTTCTGCTTAAGGTCAACACTCTATTGGAGAGAGGGTAACATAACTCTGCAAAATAGGGTAATATGCCAACAAAATATTAATGAATGCAAATGAGCACTGAATTGTTAAATTCAGCTATACATGATGTATGTATGAATGTTATGATGTATATTCTAACAAAACATATAGCACCGGGGATAACCAGAAAAAACCGGCTTGGGTAAAGTCAATACTCGGCTAAATCACATCCAGGAGGAAAACTTCGTAAGAAAGTAAGCACCAACCGAGGAAACAAATTACTATCTCACGGCTTAAATCCTCTGCGAAGAGACATAATCCAAAAAAAATCAAGTGAAAACAATAAACCAAACTAGATACAGGGATGTAACATCCTCCTCCAGACTTCACCATGGAAAACTCGCACATACTTCAATGGGGAAAATAACGTCTCAATGTTTAGATTTCCGCCAGAGATTATAATACTGACTTCACTAGGGAAGATGAAAACTACTTCCTCGAGATATCAACTGGGGATCTCGTGATGACTTCATTGGGGAGGACAACACCACATTGTCAAGGGGATCCCAAAATACATTCTTCAATACCAAGAGTGATGATTACACAAACTTCCCTGGGGAGAAATTATGAAACCACACGGGGATAACAACTTTCAGAGAGAAACATTTTCCCAGCCTTACTTGGGGATTTAAGAAGTCAAATAATACAGTAAGAAATCAACATTATGGGGATTTTAAATCAAACCCAACACTTGGTAGGAGAAAACCCAATAAAAAGGATAATGCCTTTATCTAGTTGCTTAGGAAACAAACGATAGCAATAATGCCATCACTGCAAAGAGCGATGTTTTGCAAATGATTCTTCCTTAGCACACAAAGGGAGAAAGGACTTTCGTCGTATGAGCGAAGACCTCATTGGGGAATCCGGGATAGAGGCTTCAGACCATGCAAACCCAAAATCAAAATAATCATCCTGGAGGAAAACAAATGAATCAAGACTTGACTGGAGAAAATGGGATCACAAACCCAATAACACGCCATACATCAATTGGTACTATCTCCAACTATTTGAGAAACACAAAGAGATCATGCGCATATGATCGTGGGATTTGTACTTATGTATCCAATGATTCGGACTGCATGTGCACAGTCTTATCGTGTAGTTTTAAAAGATATCGAACCACAGAGACTGATGAATCAATCTACCGTCTTCTATTGTTACTTCGCAAATCTAAAGCTAATGAATATTTGATTGGGTTGTAGGGAAAACTAAATACTAAATTAAGTTGGATTTTAATGATCAATGAGTTTAATTACCAGTATGCAACAGTCGTACTTCGGGTACTAGCTACCTGTCGGGCGTCTTTATATTTTCAAAACAGCTTTCAGTAAAACTTATTTAGTTTAAAAACCCTCGTCTCACACTGTCATTTTGTTGATCTAGGCTATGCAGTTAAGTCCTAGCGTATGCTTCTTCCATCCCGCAGGAGTTAAAAACACTTTTTGAAAACTTAATAAAATCTTAATTAACTTTAAAGTGCTTCCGCTGTATTTTAAGCCAATGCCTAATTACTACTGTCCAGTTAAAAGATCTCAAACTTCCGCTTTGTTGACCCTAACCTCTATCTGTTTTTTACTTCCGTAACAAAACAATTTAATGATTGAAAAATAGTAACTTAGGCCAGAAAAGAAAGTTTCGTAGTAAAAATAATCCCGATTAAGTTACTCGTTCCCTCGGTTGAGTGACTTTACATACCGGTATAGGATTTCTAGCCTGACATAATATTAAACCAAATCGTAGAATAATTTAAAGGACAAACACAAATAAACATAATTATATCGATTAAAAAGCAATGAGAATTTGTAAACATAAACCTGGTAATAACTCTGAAGACAGAAGCACTCCTGCATAAATTGTAGGCTTTGCTTCGATCGGAGGATATATTTAACCGTACAGAAGAAAATAATACTGGAAAGGAATATAGAAATAACTGGGAAATAAAAATAATGCTGAAAAGAATAATGCTGAAAAGAATATTCGCTCAATAAAATCTCTAAAGTTTCTTGCCAAAAAAGAAGAACCCTTTCTACTGTAGTCTAAGGCTCTATTTATAAGTCTTGCGTGATCAGTTGCTCTCGAAAATGTAGGAACAGTTAATTCCATCTTTGAGAAATAATAGGGCCATTAATCTGTCACGTTCCTTGGTACTTTGACTGAGTGGGTGAGAAAATGTAGGTAGTCGCTGGATTAACCCTTGAACCTGTTTCTGTCTGTTGGATGAAAAGAAAGTGGAGTAAGTGGCTTGTGACGTTCGTCACATTCAAGTGACGATAGTCACTTGGTCTTCTTGGCGCATGACGTTCGGCACGCCTCCTTGATGGTCGTCATGGTCTTCTTCATTGTGGGCCACGTGCTCACATGTATATTGGGCTTTGGGCTCATTTCTTCTCCTTTGGCCTTTTTGCTAGTTTTGCACCTCTTTTTTCCTCATTTCTTCCAAAGTGTTCAGCTTAATGAATATCTGCAAAAATAGAAAAATACCTGCATAATACTTTTAAAATGATTTAATTTAAACTACAGTATGAGAAATATTTGGTGTATATTAAGTCAGAAATATCACATATTTGTGTGTCATCAAACTCCCCCATACTTAAACTTTGCTTGTCCTCAAGCAAATGCTAAGTACGATGTTTTTCTAAACATGGTTATGACTTGGATCAACTAATATATAGCTGTGTTGTGTTTTTGTCAGAAAATCAGTGGCTTGACTCATGCTCCATTACTACGTCGACGACGCTAGACAGTCCCATTTTACGTAAACTAGTTGCAGGTCCTATCATAGCCTACCTCGAGTATTTGTCTTGTTTTGCCCTTTTCATTATAGCGCAATCACAGTAAGCCCTTTATCTTTACACGCACATAGCAGAACAGTCGGTTAGTGGTTATGACCCTTTTAAACTTTAGAGGTTTCTGGCACAGTAATGTGGCAACCTTTAATTCAATGGTTGGATGCGGGGGATTAGACCGTAATCTGCCCTACCGAGTTCAGTACCAGATGCTCTTGAACCATCCATCAAATGAATTTTCATGTTACTTTATAAGGTTTACATCCTTTGGATTAGGCGATCGGGTGAGGATCGTCCAATTTAATCGGTGTGTTTCCTTGCAACATTTCGCTGAAATATTATATCATCCACTTATATTCATCGACTTCCTGCATAGTTTGTGTTTAAGATGGTGCTGACTGCTAATATAAACTACTCAAGGTTACTATAAAGACTAAACTCAGGGTGTTGGAAACAACAGGTACTTGAACTGATCTATCATACTCTGGGGTTGTAGAGTGTCTAGACGGTAGAAATTTTGCTTAATCTTGCCCCAATCCCTGACGATTGGAGATCTTGCAGTCTATGTACTTTGTCGAGTGAGTCTGAAATTTTTTTTATGGGATCAAAAAGAAAGGGGAGTCTAAAAGAACACAAATTGCTTTAATAGATAACTTGAAAATTTTTTTTTATTGAAATGAAGATAACTGAAGGGAAATTACAAAGAAAATAAAAATTACTAGGAAAGGGAAATACTTCCTCCCCCATACTTGAATCATACATTGTCCTCAATGTATTGATAGAAGAGGGAAAGGGGAAATGGAAACTGGATAATCATTCTTCCTCCTCTTGTCTTTGGTATCGGCCATGTGTCCTCGCTCTTCGACGTGCTTGCCCACCATGTCTGGAAGATTCGCCTCCATCTCTCTGGGATATGATATTATGCAAGTCCTCAACACGAAGTGTTAAGGCTCGCATATCTTCCGTTATTCCTGTGGTGAATTCCATCATACTTTGATCATGCCTGCGAGCGTAGTCGTTTCGGTCTCTCTGCATTTGTTGCATGAGAGTCATCATCTCAATTTGGCGCGTCTCGAGGCTCTGGTGGCATTGAGTGGACATCTGGTTTTGCTGCATTATTGCGGCATAGATTGCGTCGATGGTGGCGGGATTGTTGGCTTGATGTGGTTGGGGATCTTGCTGCTCTAATTCTTCTTCGATTTCGTCAGCGGTAGCGTTGTTGGCCTCATCTTGATTTCCTTGCACATTTTCTCCGGGTTCTGAGGCATTCAGGTTGTAAAGCCAGTTATCCGGATTACCCAAGTAAGTACGGTTGTGATTTGGAATGATCACGCTACGAACTCTTGCATTCTTAACCATTAGATAGTACCCTCCAGCTTCTCGTACTTTGATCAGGCGGCCAGCTCTACAGTTATCAATATCCATATAAATTGCTGGCAGCGGAGGTAGGCGTTGAATCCTTTCCCCCCAGTTCAAGTGAACTGCGATGGTGGTGACGATGCCTCAGATGCAAAAAGGTGTGGTCCCGTATCTTGTAACGAGGTTTTGAATGTGGGCCATCATTAAAGTAACGGGATTAAGACGGAGGTTTTGTGAAAAGGTACAGTGAAGAGCATACAATTCTTTAGTGTTTACCTTGTTGTTGTTTGCCCTTCCAAATATTGTGTTTTCCATAACACGGTGTAAGAAGCGGATGTTCGGGTTGTGGATGTGAGAGGCGTACCGTGCTTCGGGTGTGACATTTGGTTCGCCGGTTATTCTCTCCCATAGTGCGTATGCACTTCCATTCCAATCCAATTCTGGGGGAATGCGATATTGCACATTATTCCCATGGGGAAAATGAAATATGTCGCTCAAAATTTCATGGTTGAGTGTGTACTCTCGGTTGAACATCCGAAATTGAGCGGCTCCCGTTAGGTGTGCGTCTGCATCTTCTCGAGTGTGATATGCGTAGGAACTCAAGAATTCCAACGTGAGAGCTTCGTAAGTTGGTGTGTTCATCGTGCTAATAAAGCTTAGGCCAACTTTATTGAGCAAGCCTTCCATATGAGGTTGCAAGCCTAATTCTTGCAAGCAATTGTTGTCGATGAACCGCATGGATGTTAGCCCTCGATGATGGAATTTTATGTACCTCTCTTTTTGAAGTTCACCTGCTTCTCCTTGTCGGAGCACGAGATGTCGCATGGCGGGTTCGGGTTGGTTGGCCATGATTTTTGAACTTGATAGAAAAAAATGTATTTATGGTAAAGAGATGGAAAGTGGGTGGTAGTGATGAAACTAAGGATGGAAGAGAGGTTTATATAGATGGCTTTGTTGAGTAAGAAATTTCATGGGGTTTATGGGAGAATTTTGAAATTGAGAGGTTATGGAAGTTATGGGTGAATGGAGTAAATGGGGTGATGGGGTTTTAAAACAAATTTTCGTGCATCAATGCTGTTCAACGGTCACGGGAAGTGAAAAGCGTGGGGGACAAGCCTGCCGCTCGTCACGCGCTCTCTGACGCTCGTCAGAGTCAAAGAGACAATCCCTGACGTTCGTCACATGCATCCTGACGTTCGTCAGGGTGAAGTGATGCGTGCATGTCTCTTTGACCTCTTTGACCGCGTGCTCCACTAAATTAATTAATTCATTAATCTTGAGAAGTATATTGCAAGGGGTATAGTAGCACATTGTATAATTGGAAGAATGATATGGTAAATTAGAAACAAATGAAAATAATAATAGAAATTGCATAGTATAAAAATGAATACATAGTGTGTATGAAAATAAATAAATACTTTAAAATAAAAATAAATAAAATGGATATGAAATGAATAGATGAATAAATAATCGAAATTTTAGAACCAAAAAGTAACAAATTATTCGAAAATAATAAAACCATAATGAGTTTTTAGAATAATAATGAACCCCCCCCCCAGACTAAGAACAAACAGTGTCCTCACTTGGGAGGCACAGAAACAAAAACTATCAAGCATGAGGGCCTCCTGGAGGTGGTGCAGAAGCGTGCAGATGTTGATAAATATGATCAAACTGCTCCGTGATGACGTTCATGAAATGAAAGAAGTCACGCCGAAGTGTGCTGGCATTATCTTTAACAGTGGCGAGCTCGCCTCGGAGTGTGGTAACATCTGTCTTCAGTGTCTTGATCGCATGTGCATGATCCGGCATAGGGACGTCATCAGCTGTGGTAACAAGGGGTAGTGTAGGGTAATCCAAGGGTGTATAATCATGGTAACCTGTGGGTGTGGATGGGTCGCTCTCCTCCCTCTCAGGGTCGTGTTCGTCTGTCTTCTCTAGGTGATATAGCCAATTTGTCTTGGTATAGACACTGGTATTCTCGGAGCTAGGCAATTTGAAGTAATAGACAAGGTTATTTTGGACAAGCAGCTGAAAGTGAGGTGGGCTGAGGTTACCAATCAAAGATATGTTAAAGCAAAAAGGGATGTCCATGGTATAATATCTGGTGTACGGTGTAAGGCGCGACAGAGATGACCGTAGGGATAAGGCCTCGGCTATCATAGTGACTAGCCCGCCGACACAGATGAGGCCATGGGTACACTGTGCTATAGCTGACATGTTGACGATCATAAATGATGCACCAATGACTAGTCTGGACTGAAAATCACAGTAAATGATGAACAACTCATCCCTAGAAACTGAGTCGATTAATAGGTTTTCCAAAAAAGGTGAAAGCTAAAATGTGATGGAAATACCTAATCGCAGGGTTATGAATCTCGGTGGCATCAAGGTGGTCTGGGTCCTTAGGATATTGGCCCGCTATGTCCCTCCAAAAGTGATTAAGTTAAAAGTGGAGGTAGTCATCCACCTAGGTTTCCATGTGGGCGTCTAAAGAACTAGGGAATCCTAGCAGCTCAGCTAGACTGCGAACTGTAAACTGGTGGGTGAAACCGAACAATCTAAAGGACATCTGACCCCTACTACGCCCTAAGCCTTGTGTGGGTTTATAGATGAGGGAGCTCAAGAACTCCAAGGTGAGGCGTTGGTGTGTAGGGTGTTTATGGGCTAGGAACCCCTCCCATCCTATCTGGTTAAACATGAAGTATACACTTTCCCTGATTCCTAAAGCTGTCAAGGTGGGATCATGCACATACATGGTCATACTCATCTGGTGCTGAGCCAGAATCTCATATCGCCTCTGCTGGGCCTCCGATGCAAAAATGATAGTATCCATGAATTTTAGCTTGTAGGTTCCTGTGAGTCTGTACTAAAATTTGTAAAAGAAAAATAAGTAAAATATGTTGTGGGAGAAAGAAATAAAAGGAAAAAAATCAGAAAGTAAAAATCAAAATGCAGAAATAAAAATAAAAGATAAAGAGATTTGAAAGATAATAAATAATAATAAAAAAAAACTTGTGGGTTGCCTCCCACACAGCGCTTGTTTAATGTCGTTAGCTTGACAATGTTGTTAGACGTGAGTTAGTTTCCAAATTCGTGCGGTAGCTCTAATAGCGTTAAGCTTGCGGTGTAATCCTTATTTTCAACGCTGTGATAATGTTTTAGGCGTTGGCCATTTACTAAGAATGGATTCATGGATTTTCCTTTAATCTCTATGGCACCACTGGGGAAAAATTTGGTTACTTCGAATGGTCCAGAAAATCGTGAACGGAGTTTCCCAGGGAAAAGTTTTAGACGAGAGTTGAATAGGAGAACTACATCTCCTTCATTGAATTATTTCCTTGAGATTCGTTTGTCATGCCATTTTTTCGTCCTTTGTTTGTAGATCCTCGCATTTTCATATGCGTCTAGTCTTAATTCTTCTAATTCATTTATGTCGAGGATCCTTTTCTCTCCTGCCGCAGTGTAGCTTAGGTTTAAAGTTTTAATTGCCCAGTAAGCTTTGTGTTCAATTTCCACTGGAAGGTGGCATGATTTTCCATAGATGAGTTTAAAGGGTGTTGTACCTATTGGCGTCTTGAATGCCGTCCTATAGGCCCATAATGCGTTAGGTAACTTAGCCGACCAATCCTTTCTTGACGTGGCAACAGTTTTTTCCAATATTTGTTTTATTTCTCGATTTGAGACTTCCACCTGTCCGCTTGTTTGGGGGTGGTATGGTGTTGCGACGCGGTGCTTCACCCCATATTTGGTTAGGAGTTTATCAAAGATTCTTGATATGAAGTGGGAGCCACCGTCGCTTATAACTTGTTTGGTTACACCAAACCTTGGGAATATAATGGTTTTGAAGAGTTTAATCACGACTCTAGTATCGTTTGTTGGAGAAGCTATTGCTTCAATCCATTTCGAAACGTAATCTACAGCCACAAGTATATATTTGTTGCCGAATGAGGATGGAAATGGTCCCATGAAGTCTATTCCCCATACATCGAAGACTTCAACTTGTAGAATTCCAGTCTGAGGCATCTCACCGCGTCTGGATATATTTCCGGTGCGTTGGCATCGGTCGCAGTTTAGGATGGCTATGTGCACATCTTTCCACAAATTTGGCCAGTAGAAGCCAGACTGCAAAATTTTGGCACATGTCTTTGATGTGTTTGCATGGACTCCGTAAGGGGCATCATGACAATGAGAAATAATGCTTTCTATTTCGTTTTCCGGGACGCATCTTCGAAAAATACCGTCGGCACTTCTCTTGAATAGTAAAGGTTCATCCCAAAAGTAATGTTTCAAATCGTGAAAGAATTTCTTCTTCTGTTGATAAGTCATATCAAGGGGTAGGATTTTGGCAGCCAAGTAATTTGCTATGTCCGCATACCATGGTATGGTTTGGTTAGTTCAGACAGAGACCACGGCTTCTTTTTTATCATTATTTATTTCGTCTTGGCTTTCTTGTGAACCACCGTTAGCAGCTTGTGTGTCAAGTCCTAAAAGCAGTTGATTTGGATTCGATTCAGGTGGTTCTTTGCTGGCATCACCTAAGTCCATCTGAGCTAACAGACGTTCATACGGGAAGTCGTCGTTAATAGGTACTTCTTCTTGTGTCAGTTGTTCCATACGAGATAAATGGTCGGCTACTAGGTGTTCGATACCTTTTTGTCGTTAATTTCTAAATCAAACTCTTGTAGAAGCAGAATCCATCTCAAAAGTCTCGGCTTTGAGTCTTGCTTGGTTAAGAGATATCTAATAGCTACGTGGTCTGTATAGATGATTATTTTTGCGCCTGCTAGGTAGGAGCGAAATTTGTCTAGTGCAAAGACTACGGCTAAAAGTTCTTTTTCCGTTGTTCCGTAATTCATCTGTGCAGAGTCCAAGGTTCTACTAGCATAGTATATCGCATGAAGCTTCTTATATCTTTGTTGTCCCAGGTGGTTGCATGATTGGTGTGGATACAAGAGCTGTTTTTAGTTGGTTAAATGCTTTTAGGCATTTGTCATCAAAATCAAATTCAACGTCTTTCATAAGGAGGGTGCTTAGAGGTTTTGATATTTGCGAGAAATCTTTTATGAATCGTCGGTAGAAACCGGTGTGTCCTAAGAAACTGCGTATTTCTCTTACTGTTTTAGGGGGTTTCAAGTTTTCTATGACTTCGATCTTAGCTTTATCGACTTCAATCCCCTTTTCAGACACAACGTGTCCTAGTACGATTCCTTGTTTGACCATAAAGTGGCACTTTTCCCAATTCAGAACGAGGTTAACTTTTATGCATCTCTCCAAAACTTTCTCCAAATTTATAAGACAATCTTCAAAACTCTCTCCACATACAGAGAAGTCGTCCATAAAGACCTCCATGATGTTGTCTATGAAGTCAGCAAAGATTGCCATCATGCACCTCTGAAACATGGCGGGAGCATTGCATAATCTAAACGACATTCGTCGGTAGGAAAAAGTTCCATAAGGACATGTGAATGTTGTTTTCTCTTGGTCATCGGGGTGAATAGGGATTTGAAAGAATCCTGAGTAACCGTCTAGATAACAGTAATGTGAGTGCTTAGCTAATCGTTCAAGCATTTGATCAATGAATGGTAGAGGGAAATGGTCCTTGCGAGTGGCCTTATTTAGCTTCCTATAGTCAATACACATTCTAGCTTCGCTTATAGTTCATTCTGCTACAACTTCGCCTGCTTTGTTTGTTGTTACTGTTATACCACCTTTCTTTGGTACACAATGGACTGGGCTTACCCATTGACTATCGGAGACTGGGTATATGATTCCTGCGTTCAGAAGTTTTTTTACTTCATCTTTAACTACGGTTCTCCATATTGGGTTAATTCTTCGTTGATGTTCTCTAGAAGATTTGCAGTCATTTTCCAGCATAATACGATGCATGAAAATGGAAGGACTTATTCCTTTGAGATCTGTAATGTTGTATCTTAAGGCGGATGGATATTTTCTTAAGACTTGTAATAATTTGTCCGTTTCATGTTGTCCTAAGTCCGTGTTGACAATTACAGGTCGTTTTAACTCGGTGTCAAGGAATTCATATCTGAGGGTCTTAGGTAATGGCTTAAGATCCAATGTTGGTTTTCTTGGACAAGGCATGTGATCTGGTGTCAGAGCTAAGCATTCACTCAGATTGTCATCTCGGTATTCAGGACACCATTCGTTATCTTCGAATATAAGAGGTGTGGGAATCTTCATGGTTTCGGAACAAGGTATTGGTTCCCATTCAATTTCTCTTACGGATTCGTCCACGATGTCCACCAGATAACATGTGTCATCTATGGCAGACACTTGTAAGAATTGTGTCAGAATAAATTCGACTTTCTCTTCACCTACTTCAAAGGTTAGTTTGCCCTTTTTTACATCAATGATAGCTCCAGCGGTAGCTAGGAATGGTCTTCCTAAGATGATAGGTGTGCTTTCGTCTTCTCTAATGTCCATGATTATGAAATCTGTAGGGATGTAGAATTGGCCTATCTGTACATGAACGTTTTCTAAGATTCCTACTGGGTATTTGACGGAGCGATCCGCTAATTGAACGAACATCTTTGTTGGTCTTAGTTCACCCATTTCCAGTTTGTTGCATATGGATAAAGGCATAACACTAATACTGGCTCCTAAATCACATAAGGCTTTGTGTATGACAAACTTACCTATATGGCATAGTATAGAGAAACTTCCGGGGTCTTTCAGCTTAGGAGGCATCTTGTTTTGGATAATTGCGCTACATTCTGCTGTAAGCGTAACTGTTTCGTCATCTTCTAGATTTTTCTTGTTAGATAAGATTTCCTTGATGAATTTGGCATAGGAGGGCATTTGAGTTATAGCTTCTGTGAAAGGAATTGTTATATTAAGTTGTTTCAGAAGTTCTACGAATTTTTTAAATTGCCCTACATTCTTAGGTTTGGCTAATCTACCAGGAAATGGGATCTGGGGTTTATAAAGCGGTGGAGGCACATAAGATTTTTATTTTTCTTTGGCCTCTCCTCCTTTATCTTCTTCGTCTACCTCTGGTTTCTCTGGTTGATTCTCCTTCTCAGTTGATGTTTCATCCCTTTGATATATACTTTGATTTGATAGCCTGGGGTCGGGCGGTCCATCTAATTCGGTTCCACTTCTTAATATGATGGCATGAGCATGCCCCTTCGGGTTAGGTTGTGGTTGACCGGGAAATATATCAGTCGGTGCAGCTGTAGGTGCTTGTTGTTTATCCACTTGAGAGATTTGGGTTTCTAACATTTTATTGTGAGTGGCCAAAGCATCTATTTTGTTTTCTAATTGTTTTATCTGCTCATTAGTGTGTATGTTTTGATTTTGGACGTCTTTGTTTGTTTGCGCTTGGGTAGCTATGAAGTTCTCCATCATCAGTTCTAAGTTTGATTTTCTAGGTGCACTAGGAGCATTTGCAGGAGCTTTCTGATATCCAGGTGGTATGGCAGGTGCTTGGTTCAGAGCATACAACGCATTGGGGTTTTTATATGAGAGATTTGGGTGATTTTTCCATCCAGGGTTGTACGTGTTTGAGTAAGGGTTTCCTTGGGCATAATTCACTTGGTCCGTTGGATTTCCTGCCAAGATCTTACATTCAGTAACTAGATGTCCAAGTACTCCACATATTTCGCAATTGGGAGTTATAGCAGCCATGGTGGCTGGAGGTATTGCGGTCAAATTATCTATCTTTAGGGTGAGGGCATCTACCTTAGCGTGGACATTGTCTAGGTCGCTTATATCATACAGTCCTCCTTTTGTCTGTGCTTTCTCTGTAGTACCTTTGTCTGCGTGTTCTCTTTCACTTCCCCACTGATAGTGATTTTGGGCCATACTTTGTATTAGAGCATAGGCAGCGGTGTAGGATTTGTCGATAAGTGCACCACCTGCGGCAGCGTCTATTGTTAATCTTGTATTGTAGAGGAGACCATTATAGAATGTGTGGATAATCAACCATTCCTCCAAGCCATGATGTGGGCATAGTCTCATCAAATCTTTGTATTTTTCCCAAGCATCGAAAAGGGATTCGTTCTCCTTTTGTCTAAAATCGCTTATCTGAGATCTTAGCATAGCCGTTTTGCTTGGTGGAAAATATCTTGCAAGAAAGACTTTCTTCAGCTCGTCCCATGTAGTGACTGAGTTTGCGGGTAAAGATTGGAGCCAATCTCTTGCTCTGTCTCTTAGAGAAAAAGGGAAGAGACGAAGTCTTATTGCCTCTTGACTGACCCCATTGTTCTTGATTGTATCTGCGTACTGTAGAAATATTGATAGATGAAGATTAGGGTCTTCCATTGACCCACCAGAGAACTGGTTCTGTTGCACAGCAGATAACAAAGAGGGTTTCAGTTTAAAGTTGTTAGCCTCTATTGGAGGGGAAGCAATGCTATTGTGTGGTTCATATTATGAGGGAATGGCATAGGATTTGAGTGGGCGCGGAGCAGGATTGGAAGCCATTTCTTCGGTTGGACGAGAAATGGGCGGTTCGAGTGATTGACGAGGTTGAGTGTTATGCAAGAGATGATACTCTTGAATGCGGCGTCTAAGTCTGAGATAACGCTCGATATCGTTGATTTGTATGTATAACGGCTCGCCTTGCGAACGAGTGTTTGGCATACAAATAAGAAAAGAAAAGAAAAGAAATAGAGAAGAAAGAGAGAAGTTTTTTTGCTCTAGTCTCTACTGCGTAACAAAAGAGTAGCGATATCGACTTAAATCAGTCCCCGGCAACGACGCCAAAACCTTGATCGTGGGATTTGTACTTATGTATCCAATGATTCGGACTGCAAGTGCACAGTCTTATCGTGTAGTTTTATAAGATATCGAACCACAGAGACTGATGAATCGATCTACCGTCTTCTATTGTTACTTCGCAAATCTAAAGCTAATGAATATTTGATTGGGTTGTAGGGAAAACTAAATACTAAATTAAGTTAGATTTTAATAATCAATGAGTTTAATTACCAGTATGCAACAGTCGTACCTCGGGTACTAGCGACCTGTCGGGCGTCTTTATATTTTCAAAATAGCTTTCAGTAAAACTTATTTAGTTTAAAAACCCTCGTCTCACACTGTCGTTTTGTTGATCTAGGCTATGCAGTTAAGTCCTAACGTACGCTTCCGCCATCCCGCAGGAGTTAAAAACAATTTTTGAAAACTGAATAAAATCTTAATTAACTTTAAAGTGCTTCCGCTGTATTTTAAGCCAATGCCTAATTACTACTGTCCAGTTAAAAGATCTCAAAATTCTGCTTTGTTGACCCTAACCTCTATCTGTTTTTTACTTCCGTAACAAACAAATTTAATGATTGAAAAATAGTAACTTAGGCCAGAAAAGAAAGTTTCGTAGTAAAAATAATCCCGACTAAGTTACTCGTTCCCTCGGTTGAGTGACTTTACATACCAGTATAGGATTTCTAGCCTGACATAATATTAAACCAAATCGTAGAACAATTTAAAGGACAAACACAAATAAACATAATTATATCGATTAAAAAGCAATGAGAATTTGTAAACATAAACCTGGTAATAACTTTGAAGACAGAAGCACTCCTGCACAAATTGTAGGCTTTGCTTCGATCGGAGGATATATTTAACCGTAGAGAAGAAAATAATACTGGAAAGGAATATAGAAATAACTGGGAAATAAAAATAATGCTGAAAAGAATATTCGCTCAATAAAATCTCTAAAGTTTCTTGCCAAAAAATAAGAACCCTTTCTACTGTAGTCTAAGGCTCTATTTATAAGTCTTGCGTGATCAGTTGCTCTCGAAAATGTAGGAACAGTTTACTTCCATCTTTGAGAAATAATAGGGCCATTAATCTGTCACGTTCCTTGGTACTTTGACTGAGTGGGTGAGAAAATGTAGGTAGTCGCTGGATTAACCCTTGAACGCGTTTCTGTCCGTTGGATGAAAAGAAAGTGGAGTAAGTGGCTTGTGACGTTCGTCACATTCAAGTGACGATAGTCACTTGGTCTTCTTGGCGCGTGACGTTCGGAATGCCTCCTTGATGGTCGTCAAGGCCTTCTTCATTGTGGTCCACGTGCTCACATGTATATTGGGATTTGGGCTCATTTATTCTCCTTTGGCCTTTTTGCTAGTTTTGCACCTCTTTTTTCCTCATTTCTTCCAAAGTGTTCAGCTTAATGAATATCTGCAAAAATAGAAAAATACCTGCATAATACTTATAAAATGATTTAATTTAAACTAAAGTATGAGAAATATTTGGTGTATATCAAGCCAGAAATATCACATATTTGTGTGTCATCAGCATACCGGCAAGAGTGACCTGAGGGAACATTCCTGGGGAATATATACTTCCAAAATTTCAGAGTTCGTCCATGCTTGGAATCACCATTTTTGTTTTTCTTGAGTCAGAAAATCTAAAGTAAAAAGTAATTTGTAAATTATTTTTAAAAAACAATTTCATTATTAAATCTCTTTGTTTTGAAAATTACTATCAATAATAAATGGAGTCTTTGTAAGCAGAATAAAATAAGAATTACAAAGAATTGGATAAAAGCTCAAACTTTATTAATAGGATGGTGGTATGCAAATGACGATACCCCAAAGATGATTGCAAAGTTTGGAAAATGGTTATATATTGGAAAAGATACATTGAAATGCAATGACCACTATTCTCCCTAACAACTTTGAATTCGTGAGCAGCGACTTCTCTTGAAGTGTCTGAGAAGATTGTTGCTTCAATGATCAAGTCTTGTCTGACGTAGTTACTTGCCAAGAAATCCCTAACTTTTGCCTAGGTTTCCCTTACGGGTTTTCAACCTAGTGGGAAGAATATATCATGTTTGTATCTCTTATTTTTGCCTAGACCGCCCTTTTGGGTTTTCAGCCTACCGAGACGCTCTTTTTTGCCTAAACCTCCCTTTCAAGTTTTCGACTTAACGAGCTATTCTTTTATTTCTTTAGGCAAAGTATTTCTTGACTGCATCAGCATTCATAGGACGTGGGAACCCCTCGCCATACATAGTTTCAAGAATCAATGCACCGCCAGAGAAGGCTTTCTTGACAACATATGGGCCTTCCAAATTAGGAACTTGCCCCTAGAATTAGCATTAAAAGACATGATCTTCCTGAGCACGAGGTCACCTTCTCTGAATTCACGAGGCTTGACCTTCTTATCAAAATATTTCTTAATTCTCTTCTGGTATAAATGACCATGACACAAGGTCGTCATTCTCTTTTCTTCAATCAAATTCAATTGGTCAAACCTGTTCTGGACCCATTCAGCCCCTGACAACTTGGTTTCCATTATCACACGTAAGGAGGGAATCTCAATCTCAATAGGGAGAACTGCTTCCATACCATACACAATAGAGAACCGGGTTGCCCTTGTTGAAGTGTGGACAAATGTCGATATCCATGCAAAGAAAAAGGGAGAATCTCATGGCAATCTTTATAGGTAATAACCATTTTTCGGATGATCTTCTTGATGTTTTTATTAGCAGCTTCAATAGCCCCATTCATCTTTGGCCTGTAAGGAGATGAATTGTAATGGACAATCTTTAATTCTTCATAAAGTTCTGTTATCATCTTTTTATTCAGATTCAAGCCATTTTCGGTGATAATCCTGCTTGGCACACCATACCGACATATAAGATTGTTCTTGATAAAGCGTACTACCACCTGCTTAGTATCATTAGCATATGAAGTTGCTTCTACCCACTTGGTGAAATAGTCTATTGCCACCAAGATAAAATGATGTCCATTTGACGCTTTGGGTTCAATCATTTCAATCATGTCAATACCCCACATAGAGAAAGGCCACGGGGAAGAAATAACATTGAGAAGCGTCAGAGGCACATGAATTTTGTCAGCGTAAATCTGGCATTTATGGCACTTCTTTGCAAATATATAACAGTCAGATTCCATTTTCAGCCATTAGTAACCTGCCCTAAGCATCTTCTTTGCCATCGAATATCCATTAGCATGAGTGACAAAGGAACCTTCATAGATTTCATGCATCAACATGTATGCTTCGTGTCTATCCATGCATCTGAGCAAGACCATGTCATAATTTCTTTTGTATAACACATCTTCATTGAGGAAAAAGCTTCCTGCCAACCTTCTGAATGTCTTTCTATCTTTTTTTGACGCCCCAACCGGGTATTCCTGAGTCTGGAGAAAATACTTGATATCATAATACCAAGGTTTTTCATTTGACGTTTCCTCTACTGCAAACACATGAGCTGGTCTATCCAAACGTCAAACTATGATACGAGGCACGTCATTCCAATTATTTACTTGACACATTTAAGCCAAAGTGGCTAAAGCATCTGCCATCTGATTCTCATCTTTGGGAATATGATTGAATTCAACTTTATTAAAGAAGGGTAATAATCTTCTAGCATAGTCTTTGTAGGGAATCAAGCCAACGTGACGAGTATCCCATTCTCCTTTAATTTGATTTATTACCAAAGCTGAATCACCATATAGATCTAGGGTTTTGATTCTGAGATCTATAGCCTCTTCGAGACCCATGATACAAGCTTCATATTCTGCCATGTTATTGGTACAATCAAATGCCAATCTTGCAGTAAAAGGGATATGCGATCCATGAGGAGTGATAATCGCAGCACCAATTCCTTTCCCATAAGCATTCACAGCTCCATCGAACACCATGCCCCACCAGGATTCAGGATCAGGACCTTCCCCAGGCAAGGGTGTTGGTGTAAGCCCTAGAGGCCAATACTTTGGGTACTTGTATCGAATTATTTATTAATAATAAAAGGCATTTATTTATTATGTTTTCTTTTACAAAATAATAGAGTCCCTAGAATAGTTCATTTGTTTAATGAAATATTAAGTGTGACTTAATCATGAGATCCCATTAAACATAAGAACACTATTCTTAAAATATTTGTAGTCGAGCTTTATTGCAAAGTGGGATAACATTAAAGCATTGAGATTATTATGAAAATAGACTGATGATCACACCTCATGTTTCATGGATAAGGAGTTATCAAGTCTTGACATATGTATGAATATTAGGAGTAGTATTTATACTGGATTGACCTACTATGAGAATACTACATATAATGTTATGTAAGGTGTCATAAGTTATTCTCATGGTGATAATGGTTTATACCACCCTTCAACCTGAAACCACTATGGACCTTAGATGTGGAGTTAAGTACTTTATTGCTGATCAAACATTATCTGTAACTGAATGACCATAAAGACAGTTGATGGGTACTTCACAAAGCATGCTGAGGGACATGAGTGACCTAGATGGAATTTGTCCATCCTGCATAACAGGATAAATGTCTAAGGTCCCAATATTGAACTGGACAAGAGTGACATGGTTTATGCCTTGTGTTTAATATATACATAAGGGCAAAAGGGTAATTGTACACACAAATATTATCATGAAAGGTTTTGTCAGATCACATGATATTTTCGTGACTTGGGTAGCAGTGATGCGTTGCTAGATACCGGTCACTGTTTATTATGTTAAGTGTGTAATTTAATATAATTGATAACGTCACGAAAACCTACAGGGACATACACATAAGGACGATTTGATGAGAGATAGAGTAAATAAGGAACACCGTAAGGTACGATTCACTTAAGTGAAATATGGAATATGGTAATGTACCACACGCTTAAGTGATATGCGGTATATCATAAGGTATGATACTCGTATGCTTAATTGGGATTACAGCCCACATAAGTGGTTCTATAAATAAAACCCTTATGCTGAAGCATTTGACTTGATGAAAATTCAGTCTTGACTTCTAGCCGTATATTTTGTCTCATTCTCTCACTCAAAGTTTCCGTTCGTAAGCAGCTAGCACTGTGTCTGAAAGTGATCTGTTCATGTGGACTGAATAGAGACGTTGCTATTCATCAATGTTTGTGATCACAACATCAAAGGTCCGAATCATCACAAGAGGTAATGATTTCTATCACTGACCATGCCCATTCGTAAAGATCACTAAAGGAAAATTTTAATTTTCTGCTGCATTTTGGATCGAAATTTTCCTTCAAAAGGTTCGTCACAATCTTTTATTTTCAAAAACATCATATGCTCATCAGGGAAATCATATTTAACAGACTGATAATCATCAACCGGTTGGTGAGCAAGATAATCTGCCAACACACAACTTTTTATAGCCTTCTAAGTACGGTATTCGATATCATATTCAGATAACAACAACTGCCAACGGGCAATTTTTCTAGTAAGAGCAAGCTTTTCAAAAATATACTTAATTGGATCCATTTTGGAAATCGACCAAGTAGTATGATTCAACATATATTTCCGCAACCGTTTTTCCGCCCAGGCCAAAGCACAACATGTGTTTTCCAGCATAGAATATCGTGACTCGCCGTCAGTAAACTTCTTGCTGAGATGATAAATGGCATATTCCTTTCTCCCTGTTTCATCTTGTTTGCCCAAAATACATCCCATAGAATTATCTAACACAGTTAGATACATAATCAATGGTCTTCCTTCAATAGGAGGGAGCAAGATAGGAGATTCAAGCAGATACTCTTTAATGCTTTCAAATTCCCTTTGGTAATCATCCGTCCATACGCAACCTTGATCTTTCTTTAACAGCTTAAAGATCGGCTCACACATTGCAGTCATATGGGAAATAAATTGGGAAATGTAATTCAAATGCCCGAGGAAGCCTCTAACTTTCTTTTCAGTTCTTGGTTCAAGTATTTCTTGAATTGCCTTAACTTTATTAGGATCAACTTCAATTCCTTTTTGGTGCATTTGTTTGGATTCAAGTGGAGACGATACTTCCTCAAACACTGAAACAATTTCAACAAATCTTCTATATGCCCTTCTTCAGTATGGGATTTGGAAATCATATCTTCAATATATACCTCAATTTCCTTGTGCATCAGATCATGGAATAGGGTTGTCATAGCCCTCTTTTACTTTGCACCAGCGTTCTTCAACCCGAAGGGCATCACTCTGTAACAGAATGTTCCCCAGGGTGTGATAAACGTTGTTTTTTCCATGTCCTCAAGAGCCATTCTGACTTGATTATATCCGAAAAATCCGTCCATGAACGAGAATACTTTAAATTTTGTTGTGCTGTCAACCAACATACCAATATGTGGCAATGGAAAGTCATCTTTTGGACTAACTTTGTTTAAATATTTATAATCAACGCACTTGCGAACTTTTCTGTCTTTATTTGGTACTCGGACAATATTGGCAATCCACTGAGGGTACACCGATGTTACAAGAAAACCGACATTAATCTTCTTTAAAACTTCCTCTTTAATTTTCAGTGCCATATCAGGGTGAGTTTTTCACAATTTCTGCTTGATTGGCGGACATTCTGGATTTAGCGGCAAATTATGTTCCACAATATCAGTATTCAACCCCGACATGTCTTGGTAAGAAGAATCAAAGATGTCTACATACTCTTTCAACAATTCAATCAACCTGCGCTTCATGTCGGGATGAAGCAATGCTCCAATCTTGACCTCTTTTGGATCTTCCTATGAACCCAAATTAACCGTCTCCAATGGCTCTTTATATGGTTGAATGGTACCTTCCTCGCGCTCAAGCAACCGTGAAACCTATTCTGAGATTTCATCATATTCTTCTTCTTCGGCCATATACACAGGATATTCAAAGTTGGGAGAGGGTGCAGGGTCATTGTACTCAACGGGTTTTTTAATTAATCTGCACATGTGATTTATGATTGATTTTAGAAACTAACACATATAGCAAATGATTGTGCATATTTATTTACAGTTATTATTTATTTTGAAAGGATTTTTCTGATTTCCATTTTCCAAGAAAAAGCAGAGAAAAAGACACAATTTGGGAATCAAAGACAACTTTTATTAATGATTTTAAAGATCAAAACAACAAATATGCCCATACAATATCAATACTTTCACCTCAGGCAGAGTGAAAGATTTTAGAAAATATTAACAAAAAACAAATTACTTTGAAATATGAATGCAAGAGGGAACATCAATAGTGATCCAATTTTGGACTCTGACTCCATGCGTCACATAGTTCGGCATTTCTTGCTCTGATTCACCTTCCAGAATAACATTGATCCTAGGAACAGTCGGATGAAGATAACCACCACGGTGAAAGATGTCTTGATATTTTCCCAAAGAAGACTTCGGCTTCATAATCTCACCTTTATTATTCTTCACAAAAAATTACAAACCAGCTCTATTCTTATACACAGGTGGATCAACAATCTACCCCCACGCCTTGCTAGGGCCATTATGCACCACCTGTTGAGCATCCTTAAATTAGGCTATAGAATCCTCATTTTTCCTCACATTGTTAATGGATAAAGCTTGGAACTGAGTTCCAACAGCAGCTTCATCCGCTTCCACAACACTGAAAGAGGATAAATGAGATATTAACAAAGCCTGCTCTCCATTTATGATGACCACCTTTCCTTCACGAACAAGCTTTAGCGTCTGGTGCAAAGTTGAAGTAACGGCTCCTGCCTCATGGATCCACGGTCTCCCCAGTAAACAGCTATAAGCGGGAACAATATCCATAACCTGAAAGTAATCGGAAATAAGTGCCGGCCTATGTGAATAGGAAAATCTACTTCTCCGATGACAGAATTCCTTGATCCATTAAAAGCCTTCACAATTATGACACTCGGGCGCATGAGAGTTCCCAGGTACTTCAGCTTCGTAAGTGTGCTCCTTGGTATGTCATTTAAAGCATACCCATTTTCAATCAACACATTGGACAATGAGTCATTCTTACAATTCATGGAGATATGGAGAGCCAGGTTATGGTTGCTTCCTTCATCGGGAAATTCGTAATCACAGAAACTCATATTATTACAAGATGTAATATTTCCTACAACACTTCTAAATTGGTCCATAGGTATATCACTTTCCACGAAAGTTTGATCCAATACTCTCATCAAAGATTCACTATGGGCAGAAGAGTTCATTAGCAAGGCTAGAATAGATATCTTAGATGAAGTCTGCAATAATTGATCTACGATCTTGTAGTCACTCATCTTGATAATCATCAACAGGTCGTCCATATCTTTTTCTAGAGTAGTACCACTAGATTCCCCCAATGCTTTCTTAGGTTCAATACTTTCAACAACCTTTTTATCAGCATTAACATTTCCTCGAATGATAGGTGCGAAAACATGGCCACTGCGGGTCACTCGGCTGGCTTCAGCAATATTCTTGACATTAGACAAAGGTTGGATGGAAATTTCGACACCATCCTCCAGAATTGTCGCATTGTATTTGTATGGCACAACTTTGTCTGATTCGTACGGTACAGGGCCTGGCAGGAAAATAACCACTGGAGCAACAATTAGCTTGCTATGGTACTCAATATCTATAGGGGAGGGAACACCGAAAGAAGGCACAATAACATTTACCCTTTCTTCAGAATACTTAGACATCACAAAATCATTGTTGGAGAATGTTGTATCCCAAAATTTGCCCTCTCATGTTTTCCAAGGTTTTCTCTTATATGGGTGATTACAAACACTTGCTTAAAAAAATAATTTTTTTGAAGATAAACAAGGTGTCTTCAATTGGCATTGAAACAAGGTGTCTTCGATTAGCATTGAAACAAGGTATCTTCGATTGGCATTGAACCAAGGTGTCTTCAATTGGCATTGGGACAAGGTGTCATTGATTGGCATCTGAGCAGGTTGTCCCTTGATTGGTATCTAGACAAGAAGCTTCGAACGGGTGTCCAAAACCCTTCAACACAAACTTGGTTGACAAGACTTTGACTGAGCATTGGATGTTTCATGCCTGATTCGATTGACAAGGAAATGACTTTCCCTGTGTGTGCCTTCAGCATACAAGGCAAAGACTTCTTCAGATTTGCCTTCAATCCACTAGGAAATTGCCACTTTTATGCTTGCTTTGGCCTTCCTCATGCTAGCATCCACAAGGCATTGGCTTCCTTTGTGCTAGTTTTGACTGGGCCACGGCTCCCTCTGAAATGGCTTGCTTCGATTCCACATCTAAAATCCTTAACACACAGTTTTCCATCTTTCGACACCTAGTAAGGCCTATTTGAAGGACACACAAATGATGCCTTCGAAGGACATGCATCTGGTCCAGTTGAAAGACATAGAATGGTTGGAAATTTTTTTTGCTTGCTGGCCAAAGTCTTGCATACTGCCAGGGCCAAGCCTCCTGCACAATCACATTCATGACAAAAGAAGTTTTGACTGGCCATAAAAGAGCTTTCGATTGGGTTAGTTGAAGAGTTTCAGATAAAGCTACTAAGGCAAATAATGGCTCAATCGAAAGCCACAATGTTGAGGCCTGGGGAAATTCGAAGTGAGGAGGCTTCTATAAAGCCTTCGATTGATAAAGAGATGAAACAACATTCGACTGTAAAAAAGGAAGAGTTGATTCTTCGATTGGTTTGAATTTAAGGAAAGGCAATTGAAGAAAGTAACACTTGGGGCTGATCGAAGACACTCCGGTGAAGAAAATTCTTAGCAATTTGAATTTGTACAAGGCGTCAATTATCACCTGCCCAGGTTAATTCCCAATTCCAAAATGGCATGAAAATTCTCTAAATGGTAATCTTTAAATTAATCTGATTTTATTTTCAAAGCCATGTTTAATGGTTAGTCTTTAAGGACATGTTTCTTTCCCCATTTTCTTGTCTCCTCCCACTCCTATAAATACAAGACACCAACACAAGCCAAAGGACAGAGACTACTTACATACACACACAGACCTACGCCTGCATACTGCTTCATACACATGCAAATTGCCTATCAAAAGAATACGCACACGCTGCCTCAAAACATATGAAAATTCTAACTAGTTTTGCATGCACCCTCAGTCCAAACGAATACTATATTTGTGCTCCTGAGACTCCCTAGAGTCTACTCCAAGCTAGTCCACACCAAATCGAAGCATCTCATCCTTGGTAAACTTTCAAATTCATATTCATGTTTTCATGATGTATTGATGTTTTCCAGTGTTTGATTTATGCCCTGGGTATCATATAGCACAACATTCACATGGAACATACAAAGATAGAGGGCACAATCTGTGCTCTTCATTGAATCTTAAGAAACCATGGGTTTAAGGCAAACAAACCCAGATTCGAACTCAAAGGAGTCGAGTTAAGGGGAGGTCGAATTAGGGAAAAGACCGGGGTTCACACCCAGGTTATGCTTTTGTTTTGTTGATACTTTTTCTTGCAGATTTCAGTGCCTTCCTCCACAGGCAATTCATCAGACGCCTCCAACAGCATCCTTCACAGGATCCAAGGCTATCCTTCACATGGATCGAAGGCCACATGTATTCACAGGATTGAAGGCTATCCTTCACATGGATTGAAGTCCACATGTCTTCACAGGATCGAAGGCTATCCTTCACATGGATCGAAGGCCACATGTCTTCACAGGATTGAAGACCATCCTTCATTAGGATCGAAGGCTATCATTTTTATTTGATCGAAGGATTCTTCTTCTTGAATTTATTTTTATTTTTATTTTTACTCACTTCTTTTAAATCAAAAATCAAATAAAATCACAAAAAATGTTAGGTTAGTATTTTTTTCTAATGAAGTTAATTAAATAAATAAATTAATTATTTTAACCTTTTCTTTAAATTAAAATTAAGTAGACTTAGGCTTTGTTTGATTTCATAAACAAAAACAACCAAAAGATTTTCTTTTCCTTAGGATTCTTAGACGTTATTTTCAATTCGCGCACATTTATTTTACACACTTTTCATATTATTGTAACTGTTCATGGATTGTAATAGAATTAACTAGGACGTTACTTTACTACTTTCTTTATTTTCCCCCATTTTTTGAACATGTAAATACCCCCTCCCCAAAGCCTTTTAATAGCGTAGGATTTATGATTCCCGCACTTTAAATTTCTGCAAAATATTAACTGTTAGTAACTAGGCTTGTATGGAAAGAATGAAAACAAAGCGCTAGCAAACCTAATAACAAAGATAAATGAACTGAATTGAATCACTTGCACATATACACCTCTAGGGTACGCCCACTTTGGTATCCCTTTCGGAAAATAAAACAGTCATGTCCCTCGAGAATAGGGACGCTTTAGCAAAGACCCTTAAATCAAAAGATCATAGTCCCTCGATGACCCTACAGTGTTGCCTTTCGGTAAATGATCTAGTCCCTTAAACAAAATTGCTAAAGCGTCTTCGTATGTTGCCTTTATGACTGTACGTCTCTTCGAATGTCCCTCATACATCCAACGATAGGGCTATCTACTCATTAATAGTAGGATAGCACTGTCTAAAGGATAGGAGGAAAAGAATAAACCTTTTCGAGTAAAAGTAGATAGTTCATAGATTCTTGCTCAAAGACAAAACTTTCACACATACACAAAACTTCTTTCAAAAAACACTTTCAAAAAACGCTTTATCAATACTCTTGAGGACTGACACAAGAGTTATCATAAAGAGAATCACCACACTAAGGCATTTTCAAATACTTTTCAAAAACGCAAAGCATAAGGTATTTCAAAATGAGCTAGCATCTAAGAGCCCGTTTAAACTACGTATGGAAAGGGTGCTAACACCTTCCCTTTCCATAATCCACCCCCTTACTCAGAAAATTATCGAAAAGTTATTTTTCTGTTCTTTTCACCCTTTCCTTAATTTTGATAAAAGAAAAGTCGGTGGAGACTCTTGATTACCGCAACATTTGCAAACACAAATGCAAAACCAGTATAAACAGTCGGTTCTGCCACTATATCACAGAACTGGCGACTCTGATGGGGAATAAAAAAGCGGGGTTACCTTAAGAGTTAGTTCATTTTAAAACTGTTTTAATTGCTTGCTTTATATGCTTTACTTATGATGGTTTGTTTGGATTGTTACTAAAATATCCTACACCCGGATCTGGGGCACCTTTTTAGGTAAGTAGCAATAAATCATGTAAGATGTATGGCATAGACCGATATGGACAAAGTGATGGCTACATTAGCGTGATACTCTGGCTTGTACTAATGTTCCTTGAGTCAGTCAAGGATAATATTGGGATTCCTTATAGTGTCATTAAGCGCTAACTAACCTTTAGAACCTTTAATTGACTCATCCTAAGCCATTAGAAAGTAGTGAGATGGCCGACTTTGGTTCTGACCAAAGATTGGTTGATACTCGATACTACACTCATTGAGACTAGACTTTTTGGATATTCTAGCCGCAATACTTCAGTTCTTGAGCTAGAATAATTCCTAAAAGAATGGCCAATGATATGAGACTCCTTAGAACCCAGTTACTATTGATAGGACAGGTTGAGCCAACTGAAACTTCAAGAGGGTACTCACCTTTAAAACTCATGCAAGCCTTTAAACTTAAGGTCTTTGTATGCCTTGTTTGTGTTTGATAAACTTGTGATTTCACAGCATAATCATAACATCATAAACATCATAACATGTCATGTACACTAACCATTTCAAGGGCCTGTGGATTTATCTCTCCTCTGTTTTGTAGGTTATGGATTCAGCTCGCAGAAAAACCATTCGAATCAATTTTATAGAGATTCCTCCCAAACTCAAAGAATTGGTCTTAAAAGTTCCTGAGAGCTCATCATTTAACAAGAGATATGGTCACTTACTCAGTTTTGTCACTGTCGGTTTTGACGAGGGTTTGATGAGTGTCTTATTCCAGTTCTTCAGCCCTAAACACCATTGCTTCACATTTATATACTATCAGTTGGTGCCTACGCTGGAAGAATTCTCCAAAATACTTGGTTTGCCTATATTGAAGAAGATACCCTTTATCGGTTTAGAATAAGATCCAACTGCTGAAGATGTTGCCATAGCTTTACACTTGAAGCCGTCTGACATTGAGCCCAACTGGGAAAAAAGGAGTGGAGTTAAGGGCCTCCTTACAAGTTTTCTGATGAAGAAAGATCAGGTATTCCTAAACTCTATGAGTTACCATGCCTTTGAAGATGTTTTAGCTCTTTTGATCTATGGGTTGGTTCTGTTCCCCAATTCAGACCAGTTTATAGATATCAGTGCCATCAACATCTTCCTTGCTCACAATCCAATGCCTACATTGCGCGGGGATATTCTGCATTCACTCTATACCCATACCATGAAGAAGCGAGGGACTCTTATATGTTGTATACCTCTACTCTATAGGTGGTTTATTCTGCACCTCCCTCGGTCATTAATGAAGATTGAGCTAGGTTTAAGGTGGAACCAAAGATTAATGTCTCTTTCTCACTCTGACATCTATTGGTGCCCTAGCTCTCAAGAAGACATCTCTTTTATTGATCGCTGCAGAGAATTTCCCAATGTGCCACTCCTTGGAATTAAAGGAGGCATCACCTACAACCCCTCTTTAGATTTACGTCAGTTCGGTTACACCTGGAGGGATGGTCCTCATGATATGCTCATTCAGGGTATTGTATATGACTAATCAAATGATCTGCAAGGTTATCATCAGAGGTTCATCCGCGTTTGGGGAATGGTTAAAAAGACTGATATTAATACTTTAGGACACAAGAACTCCATCCCTTTAGATCCTTACCTCAAATGTGTGCGAGCTCAGGCTCAAATTCTTATAATGCCACATGCTGCTATCATACTAGTGATCTCAGAGCCTATTGTTCAAGGGGTCGAGTCTCGCATCATTATTCATCCTAATATGCCAACAAACTTCGAAGAATTGCAAAAGTCTTGGATACAACTCAAAGAAGAACGAGATACCTTTGATTCCCAATTCTATGATGTGATACGGTGGCATAACCGACTGTTTAATATTGGTTTTGCGTTTTTTGTTTGCAAATGTTGCGGTAAGCAAGAGTCGGCACCGACTTTTCTTTTATCCAACAAAGGAAAGGGTGAAAAGAACAGAAAAAGACCTTTTTCGAGATTTTCTTAGTAAGGGGGGTATATTATGGAAAGGGAAGGTATTAGCACCCTTTCCATCTGTGGTTTTCCACGGGCTCTTAGGTACTTGCTCATTTTTTGAAAATCGTTTGTGTTTGTGTGTTTTGAAAGATTTTGTTTGCTTCATGGTAAATCTTGTATCAGTCCTCGAGAGTGTGATAAAGCGTTTTTGAAAGTGGTTTTTGAAAGTGTGTAAGTGTAAAATCAGATTTGAGCAAGTACCTAACAGTTATCTACCTACTCGAAAAAGGATGTTCTTTTCCTCCTTTCCTTTAGATAGTGCTATCCTACTATTAGTGAGTAGGTAGCCCTATCGTCGGACGTTGAGGGACTATCGAAAGGGAAGTTATGGTTATTGAAGGAAACATGTAAGGATACCTTAGCATTTCGAAGGGACTGTCATCATATAGGCAACATCGAGGGACAAGATCATTTCTCGTAGGCAACTCGAGGGATAGTAAGGGACCCTGATCTTTTATGATGACTTTTATACCGAGCGTCTTGGCTAGGATATCCCTACGTTCGAGGGACATGACCATTGTTTTCTGAGGCAGCCAAGTGAGGTATACCCTAAGGGTGCAAGTGTGCAACATTGTGTTTTTTCTGTTATGTTTATCTTGTAATTAGTCATCTACTGATTAATTGATTCTTGTCATGCACGCCTAAGTTACTTACAATTATATACAAGCATGTAAAGAAAAAGCGAGAAATAAAGTCCTACGCTATTACAGGGCTTTGATGTAGATACATAAATAATGGACTGAAAAGTAAAATGCGAAAATAAAACCCCTAATTAACTATTACAAACCGAGCGCAATTACATAAGTGGTAAAAAATAAATCGTATGGAAAAAATAATAGCGCGCAAAATTAAGACGAGAAAAAGTTTTAAACCCTAAAAAATCTAATTGTTTATAAAAAATATATATATTTTTTGTATTTTATGAAAAAATGTGGGATTTAACTTAATTCTCTAATTAATTTTAATTAATGAAATCAGTCCAAATAATTAAATTAATTAATTTGCAAAAAATTAATTTATTAAGAAAAAAAACTAAATCCTAATTTTTTGTGATGATTTTCTGATTTTATGAAAAATAAAAAAAAAAGAATAAACTAAATAATATAAGGCTAAAAAGAATTAAAAAAAATGAGAAATGGGCCTGAAAGGGGGGGGGGGGTGTGAAACCTAGACTGGGGTAGGCTGTTGAATTCTGCAAAGCCCAGAAACTGGTGGCCCACTGTTAGCGTGTGATTTGGTGTTGTTGTGAAAGGGAGGTCCATCACGGGGAAGCATTTCCAGGGGCGTTGGATCTGGGGATGATAGATCTGATGGTCATGATGTGATTGGCCCATGATGCGCGCCTGTGAGTGTAATGTACTAGATCTGCAAGAAATAAATTAGAAAACATAAAATGTTGGACCTGGGAGTCGAACCCAGGTCCTCTCCCTTCCAGTGCGCTTCTTTTACCACCTGAGCTAAGTGGTCATTCGCTTATACAAACAAACACAAAATAATATAATCAAAACAAAATGCCCAGAATCTTATTTAAGAAAAACCGCGTGTTGTTTTCAAATTGTCCAACCAGGCTGTGCCACACCTTCATCTTCCCCACTCCTTAGTCTTCTTAGCTTATGGACTTTTACCCACGGATGATTTCCGTCACTAAATCACCTGCAAATTTCAAAAATCTCACACAAGCAATATAAATTCAATTCAAGGTCATGGATCAACTGGGTTTGATCCTCTGAGCACGATGGTACTCCTCTTATGGCTTAATTGTACCTGTATCTGAAAACCCTAAAACGAATATTTAAACCCTAACAATGGTAGGTCATCATATATGTATCAAAATTGGAAATTAACCATTCAAATACGTTATAAATGCTCATACAAACAAAGAATGCATACTCAAAACCTATTTCTAACGCATGTATGATCAAAATCGATATCAATAAATAAGGTGTAAACCGTGATGATGTATGTGATGATTCTGGATGATTTGATGCTTGGGAAGGATGCTGTTAGCTTCAGAAGGTCCCCAAGAATGGATTGCAAACGTCAAAACTCCTTGAATCCCTCTGCAACTATCAATCCAATTGCCACTTTTTTGTGAAAAATTGGAACTTTTTATGTGTGTTCTATGCGGCCAATCCTCCTTTTTCTGGTCTGGAAATGTTATGAATATATACTAGGATGCATTAGGGTAACAAAAGTGGACTGAATCTTGGAGATTTATGTAGAAAAGATTTGATTTGCCTAAGGAATTTTAAGTTTCTAAACTTGGCCAAAACATTCTCTATTCTTTCCAATCAACCCTTGCACGAAATCATGATTTGCTCATCAGATTCTAGACTCATTATATGATCATAAAACAAATCTTTGGATTTTATTTCATTATTTCACTATTTTATTTGATTTATTATGATTTAAATGAATATAAATTCAAATAAATAAAAACAAATATCATAAACATAAAATAATGGATTTAAATATCTTAAATAAGTCCATGGATATCCAAAATCCACGCCCATTAGTCCAAAAGATCCAATTTTCTCATATTGACTTTTGTGCATTTTCCTAAAATTGGTTAACTTTAGCAATGCATATCTTTCTCAATTGTAACCCTATGAGGGTGTTCAGGGACTTTTAGAGAGCTTAGGATGTCCTCTAAACAACTTTTTTTGTTTCATCTCAATTGGATCTTCCATGTTCATTTAAGGAGTTTTGACCCAAAAGGTGTTTTTGTTGACTTTTTGAAATGACATGTAATGTCTGAGCTTATATGTTTTGATTGAGGCATTTATTGTACTTGAGGGATGAAGAAAAGTTGTAGGGAATTGGAATCTCTTCAAAATGAGCCTTGGAGGAAAATTTTCTGATAAAGTATGAGAAAGTTATGCTTGGTCAATGTTTGGTTGACTTTTCCTATAGAAACCCTAATTTTCCATTTTTGACTTTTGATGAGTTAGGAGCATTTCTTGAGGAATCATGATCAACCCTTGATCAAATGATGGATAATACTTCAAAATGTTGGTGTTGACCAAAAATCTTGAAGCTTGACTGTATTTGGGTCACAATTGACTTTTGACCTAGTATAGTTGATTTCCAGGCATTTGAGCAGTTGACTGAGCAAACTTATTGTTCAAGGCATGAAATTTGGCATGAATGATATTGAGGACATATTAGGATAATGGAGACCATTTTGGATCCTTTGGACTCACACACCATGCTTTAAATTGAAACCCTAGTTGAGGTTTGTTGCCTTAGGAGGAGAATTTGTCTGGTTAATTCTTGGTCATCCTTGAGCAATTGAGGACCTCTAGAAGCATGTCATTAGTGAAAATGGGAGGGAAAATTTTGGGGTACAACAGCTTCCCCTGTTCAATCTTCTTAAACCTGAGGATGTAGATTGGCTGGTCTGCCTTTCGTGATCTGAAAGTGGAAGATGATTGAATGCTAGAGTGCCTAGAAATTTGCCCTCGTCTGAAATGATACTTGACTGTGTAGGTGATATCGGGAATGGGCATACAGATGCCATTTGGAGAAGGTGACGAGAGAGTCGTCAGAGATGGGCTTAGAGATTCTATCCAGAGAAAAATTGATTTTATGAGATATTCATTTGTGGGAATTCCTATTCCTGTTGTTGGGGAGGACTCCGCTGAGGAATATTGGTCTCTGTTTTGGGAAATAGAGCTTATAAGCTTCGGTTATCCATTACTCTACTGGTGAATTATCTCTTGATTGAAGATACGAACGTGAACTACTATCTGGTCAGGATCCAGGCTTCATAGTGGCTTGCTGAGGATAATAAGGCTAACTGCTATCTGGTTGTATTCCAGGCTTCACAACGACTTACTGGGGGAATGAGATTAAAATGCTATATGGTCATACTCCAGGCTTTGCAGCTCCTTCAACTGGAATAGAAATCAGAAAAATCTTAGTGTCGATTTAACTGAACCAGAGAAAGGTCTTTAATTAACTTTGACTGGAATAGAAATTAGAATAATCTTAGGGTCGATTCAACTGAACCAAACAAAAGTCTCGGAATATCTTCAACTGGAATATAAATTAGAGAGATCTTAGTGTCGATCTGACTGAACCAGAGAAGGTCTTTAATTAACTTTGACTGGAATGGAAATCAGAAGAATCTTTGGGTCGATTCAACTGAACCAGACAAAAGTCTTGGGTCATCTTCAACTAGAATATAAATCAGAGAGATCTTAGTATCGATATGACTGAACCAGAGAAGGTCTTTAATTAACTTTGTATGGAATGGAAATCAGAAGAATCTTATGGTCAATTCAACTGAATCAGACAAAAGTCTCGGAATATCTTCAACTGAAATAGAAATCAGAGAGATCTTAGTGTCGATTTGATTGAACCAGAGAAGCTCTTTAATTAACTTTGACTGGAATGGAAATTAAAAGAATCTTAGGGTCGATTCAACTGAACCAGACAAAAGTCCTGGAATATCTTCAACTGGAATAGGAATCAAAGAGATCTTAGTAGCGATCTGACTGAACCAGAGAAGGTCTTCTGAGAACATTGTTCTGAGGGAGATGCTGAAATAGCTTTTTGTTAGACGTGGATTTTAAGAAGACTACCAGGTCTCGTAGGTAGCCAACAGTGTTTTTTGATTTGATTTTTTTCCTGAAAATGGTAAAGAGTTAGTCGTATGCAATGTCATGATGTATGGAATGCATTGTGATGATGTTCTCAAAATAAATGAGATTATGTTGTATGCGATGTGCATGCGCATGCCATGTTGTATGAATATGGAATTCTATTGTGATATTTCTTAGTCTGGGAAAGTAAATCCCGAGCTGCTGCTGAAGAGTATAAGGAGGCTGAATCCTTCATTTTCGCTGAGGATGATGAATGGATATGATTTGAAGGGGATTTCCTCTTTCTGTTTGAGGATGTTCTGCCAGGGATTGACTCTTCTTGAGAATAACTCTATGGAGGGAGATGCTTTATTGGAAGATTTTTTCGTTGTAGAGAAATAAACTCTGGGAGCAGTGAACTTCCGTAGTAATAGAAATAAAATCTATTGGGGAATGAACTCCCGTAGTTAGAGAAATAAACTCTACTTGGGAGGAGGTTTTATAGCTGTTTGAAATTATAAAACTCGGCTGGGGAATACAGATTGCAGCTGGAGAAGGAACTTTGCTGGAGGAGAAAATTCCTTCCTGGGGAAGGAGAGATCGAAACTTTGGTCATTTCTACTCTGTGGGGAGCATAGATGTCACGGGGTCATATGTAACGGTGACTTCGTCCCAAAACTGTCTCTGCCCCTGTACCTGCTGGAAGGAGTAACTGTCGGGACTAAAATGGTTTTTTTAGACTTTGCCCGTTCCTTGAAGTCATGAGAAACTGTCTTTCTATTTATTATGCAAATATTTGTGAATAGCAATCATATTCAAATGCATATGTCAAGAATAAGTCATTGGACGTTTTTTCAAAACAAACCAGAAAAAGAAAAACAAACAGTTTTGTATTTTCAAAGAAATGATTTGTATTGATTTTTGAAGTTTGCCTATAACATGCATTTTGTACAAAGAGGCTGATGTTCTAGTAGGAGAATGCTTCCGTGAGAGTGAAAACTATGCAAAATAGTGTACAAAGAGAATAAAATAGCTATGTGTAATAATCCCATTGGGTTTCAATTTTGCTATTGCCCTTATGCATTCGAGCGTCTCATCACTTTACTACTTGTCCAAAGCTGACTGGATTGACCGGTATCGTTTGAGCTTGATAGTTGATACTGAAGTCTGGTCGCAAGGTTATCCAATGGGACATAATGATACAATTCAAATCCCTAACTTTTTCCTGGACCTCCCTTTCGGGTTTTCAGTCCACCGAGATAACCTTTTTTGCCCAAGCCGCCCTCTCGGGTTTTCGACTTGCTAGGTGTACAATTTTTTTTATCCCTAATTTTCTTACGAACCCTTTTGGTTCGCCGGGATGCCCTTATTTTTTACTAGGCCAGTAAACCTTGCGGCTCTTTATTTACGCATAGTATCTTTTCACTATGTCCGCATTCACATGGTGAGGAAGGTCGTCACCATCCATGATGGTCAAAATCATGGCTCCACCAGAAAATATGCTTTTGATCACAAACGGCCCGTCGTACGTGGGAGTCCATTTCCCCTGGGATCAGCTTGTGGCAGTATGATGCGCTTGATTACCAGATCACCCACTTGATACACTTGACGTCTGACCTTTTTGTTGAAAGCCTTGATCATCCGTTTTTGATACATTTGACCATGACAGACAACAATAAGCCTTTTCTCATCAATGAGATTCAGTTGATCAAGTTGAGTCTGGATCCAATCATCTTCGTTCAAACCCGCATCCTTCGTGATCCTCAAAGAAGGGATCTTATCCTCGATAGGCAAGACAACCTCCATGCCATATACCAGAGAATAAGGTGTTGCCCCTGTGATACGGTGGCAGAACCGAATGTTTAATATTGGTTTGCGTTTTTCATTTTTTGTTCGCAAAATGTCGTGGTAAGCAAGAGTCGCCACCGACTTTTATTTCATCCAATCATGGAAAAGGAAAAAAGAACAGAAAAAACCTTTTTTTGAGATATTCTGAGTACGGGGGGTAGATTATAGAAAGGGAAGGTGTTAGCACCCTTTCTATCGGTAGTTATCTACGGGCTCTTAGGTACTTGCTCATTTTTCAAATTGCATGTGTGTAATTGTCTTGAAAATGTTTTTACTTCGTGATAACCCTTGTATCAGTCTTCAAGGATGTGACGAAGTTTGTTTTGAAAATTGTTTTGAAAAGTGTTTGTGTGAAAAAAGTTTTTATTGAGCAAGTACCTAAGATTCTACCTACTCGAGAAAAGATTGTTTTTGTTCTCGTTTCCTTTAGACAACTCTATCCTACTATTGAGGAGTAGGTAGCACTGTTGTTGGAGTTGTAAGGGACATTCGAAAGGGACACGTACAATCACCAAAACAGTAGTTAGAAAACTTTAGTAATAAACCTAGAGTCTTAAGATCTTTCCGAGGCAAAATTTCCGAGGCAACATTTCTGAGGCAACATTTCCGAGGCAACATTCGAATGGGATAATTTGATCTCTTTAGACTGGAGGGAAACCACTAAAATCTACTATGCTTAATGATTGTTTACCGAAGGCAACCGAAGTGAGGCAAACTCTAGGAGTGAATATGTGCATATGATTTGTTTCAGTTATTTAATCTTTGCACATTAGGTGATCTACCGTTTTAATTTTCCATACATTCTTGCCATACAATCCTATTAGCCATGCATCTAGACAGTTAAAGATTACGGAAATTAAAAGTGCGAGGAATTAAAGCCTAGCTATTACAAGGCTTCGGGGAGGGGGATTAATTACATAACCAAAAATTGGGGATTTGAAGCAAGAAATAAAACCCTAATTTAACTATTACAAACCCTGAACAGTTACAAAATAATGGAAAAAATAATTAACAGGCGCGCGACAAATTAAATACGAGGACGGTAATTAATAACTTAAAACCCTAATTGAGAGAAAGAAATTTTTGTGGATTTTTATTTGAGAAAACAATTAAATCACAAATTAATTAAACCTAATTTTTAATTGTTTTTAATTATGAAAGAAGTTAATTAACCTAATTCACTAATTAAATTAAAAGAAGTATTTTATGAGAAAAATAATTTTTGTGTATTTTTTTGAGAAAGATTAATTAAATTATGTACAAATGAAATCCTAAGTCTAACTATTTTTAAATTATGAAAGAAATTAAAACTGCCCTAAATTAATTAAACTAATTAATTCAAAAAAATAAAAAAATATTTATTAAGAAAATAAATCTTTTTGTGATTTTTGATTTGTTAATTTAATAAAATAATTTTTGTATTGATTAAAAAACAAAACAATTAAAGAAAAGAAATTAAAGAAAAATAGTAAAAATAACCAAATGGGCTTGTTGTTAGCAAATCTGGGGGGTGTGGAACTGAAATTCTTTGGCCCATTAAGCTCCAGGCCCGGTCAACTTTGGGATCTGGTGTTGCATTGACTTGCATGTGTACCATGGGCATTCAAAGGAGAAGCGTTAGATCTGGCTAGTTGGGCATCCAGTGGATGGACGTTGATGGTACATGATAGGCGTGCAAGGGAGCATTGCATTGGATTGGCCTGAAATTATTAGGAAAATAATAAAATGCACACGCCTGGGATCGAACCCAGGACGTGTGCATCAAAGGCGTGTCTCCTAACCATCTGCGCTGCATTGTTAACTTGTTAACATAATGAATACAAAACATAATATAAGAAAAATAAAATAAGCTGCTTCCAAACACGCGAAATTCAAACGGGCGAATGGTTGGCTGACACGCATCGTCTTCTTCCCATTCTCCGTTGCCTTAGGCCTGTAACTTTTACCTACGGATATTTGTTTGTAGGTATAACTCTGTTACATTCAAAAATCTCACACACGTAATATAAATTCCAATGGAAACCATGGATAAACTGGGTGTGAAGCCCTGACCACCATGGTATCCATCATTAGGCCTAATTTTGCTTAAATCACAAAACCCCAAATTAGAGCACGAAACCCTAGCAATGGAAAAAGCTTATTCATGCACTGTAACTTAAATCAAACTATCCAGAAACATTGCAAACATGATGATGAACACAAATATATGGGCAAAATACATTTATAATGCGTAAATCATAGAAATCGAATTTGAGTTCTTAGTGCAAACCGTGATGCTCTTGGGGATGATTTCTGGATGCTTTGAGGCTTGCAAATGATGCTGTTAGCTTCCTGGGATGTCCAAGAATCGATTGCTAGGGTTGAAACTCCTTGAGGATGGCTCTAAGATGGATTTTGATCTCCCACTTTTGTCCAAAATTTTGAGTTTCTTTCTTACTGTTTCACGCCTCCAACCCTTCTGTTTTTGATCTGGAATTATTATGCACTTATAGTAGACTGAATTAGGTCAACAAAATTGTATCATATCTTTGAGAATTATGAAAATTGGATTTCATTTGCTTCATGTATGATATCTTTATAAAACAAGCTTCAATCCAATATTTTTCAATCCAAATCCATTTTTAACAAATTGGCTGCCATGTTAGCTGTATATGGACTCAAAATGTGCACAAAAATCCCAAGATTTGATTTGTTTTCATTATTTTACCATTTGATTTGATTTATTTTGATTTAAATGAATAAAAAATCAAAATAACTGATAAAAATAATAAAATAAGAGGTGAATGAGCTCAGGGGTCGTGGGTCCTATTTGAAACATGTTTCAAGCAATAAAACATGGGCCCCTTTGGAAAAAATGCAAATTTGATCAATGTTGACTTTTGACAATTTTCCAAAAATTGCCAACTTTGACAATGCACAACTCTCTCAATTTTGACCCTAGGAGGATGTTATTGGACTTTTTAGAAAGCTTAGGATGTCCCTTAAGCAAAGCTTTTGGTATCATCTCAATTGAGTCTTCCATGTTCATGTATGAAGCTTTGACCCAAAAGGTGTTTTTGTTGACTTTTCAAAAGGACCTATAATGTCAAAATTCATATCTTTTTTTAGTGCATATTTTGAACATGTGAGCTGAAGATGAGTTGTAGGGAATTGTATCCTATTCAAAATTAGCTTTGGATGGAAACATTCTGATAAAGTATGAAGAAGTTATGCCTGGTCAAAGTTAGGTTGACTTTTACTAACAAACCCTAATTTAGCAACTTTTGGGTTTTGATGAATTTGGAGCATTCCTTGAGGAATAATGATCAACCCTTGATAAAATGATGGATATAACTTCAAAATGTTGATGTTGACCAAAAATCTTGAGGTTTGACTGTATGTGGGCCACAGTTGACTTTTGACCTAGTATAGTCGATTCTTAAGCATCTGAGCAGTTGGCTGGGCAAACTTCTTATGCAAGGCATGAAACTTGACATGTGAGGTCTTGAGAGCATATTGAGACCATGGAGAGCATAGGATACCTTTGTGGTCCACCCATATTGATGAAAATATAAACCCTAATTTGGGGTACACTGCCTTAGGGGAGAGTTTGTCTGGTCAACTCTTGGGCAACCTTGGGCAAATTGAAGATCTCAATGGACATGTATTGAGTAAAAATGAGAGGGGAAATTTTAGGGTACAACAGCTGCCCCTGTTCAATCTTCTTAACCCTGAGGATGTAGATTGGCTCTTTTGCCTTTCGTGATCTGAAGGTGGAAGATGATTGAACACTAAAGTGCCCAAAAATTTGCACTCGCATGAAGCGGTACTCGACTTGTGACATCAGGAATGGGTTTACAGATTCCATTTGGAGGTTGATGATAAAAGATTATCGGAGATAGGCTTAAAGATGTCATCCTAGATGCGACGGAGAATTGTCGGAGATGGGCTTAAAGATGCCATCTAGAGAATGTGGATTTCCTGAGATATTCCTTTGACGAGAGTCCATGTTCCCGTCGTTGAGGAGAATTCAGCTGAGGAATGTTGGTACCTGTTTTGGAAGAAATAGAATTTTAGGAGCTTCAGTTGTTCTTTACTCTACCGGGGAATTAACTCCGGAGGTGAACTGCATATCTGGTTAGTGTACAGGCTGCACTGCGACTTGCTAGGGAGATGCAAAACTAGTCGGGTTTGATGAGGTCCAGGTCTTACAGTGTTGTGGACTGCTGTCTGGAGATAAAGAGGGAAGGAACCTGGATAGTAGGGTTACTTTGATATGAAAAGCCTGGATAATAAGGCTGTGAGAAGGAACCTGGGTAGTAGGGTTACTTCGATATGAAAGCCTGGATAGTAGGGCTGTGAGAAGGAACCTGGGTAGTAGGGTTACTTCGATATGAAAGTCTGGATAGTAGGGTTGTGAGAAGGAACCTGGGTAGTAGGGTTACTTTGTGATAAGTTCGTGTAGAACTTCAAAAGGAACCTGGGTGAGGTTACTTTGATATGACAGCCTGGGAAAGGTTGTTTCGTGAGGAGTTTGGGTAAAACTGCAGCAGGAACCTGGGTAAGGTTAATTTGAGATAAGTTTGTCTAAAACTTTAAAAGGAACCTGGGTAAGGTTATAAGTTTGCGTAAAACTTCAGGATGAATCGGGGTAGGGTTATAAGTTTGTGTAAAACTTCAGGATGAACCGGGGTAAGGTTATAAGTTTGTGTAAAACTTCAGGATAAACCGGGGTAGGGTTATAAGTTCGTGTAAAACTTCGAGATAAACTGGGGTAGGGTTATATGTTTGTGTAAAACTTCAGAAGGAACATGGGTAAGGTTACTTTGTGATAAGTTCGTGTAGAACTTCTAGGAGGAACCAGGGTAAGGTTACCTTGAGATAAGTTCGTGTAAAACTTCAGGAGGAACCGGGGTAAGGTTACCTTGAGATAAGTTCGTGTAAAACTTCAGGAGGAACCGGGGTAAGGTTACCTTGTGATAAGTTCGTGTAAAACTTTAGGAGGAACTGGGGTAAGGTTACCATGTGATAAGTTCGTGTAAAACTTCAGGAGGAACCGGGGTAAGGTTACCTTGTGATAAGTTCGGGTAAAACTTCAGGAGGAACCGGGGTAAGGTTACCTTGTTATGATAATGTATATTAGTTGACCCGTTTGATTTCGGGAACTGAGTTTCCATTAGTTGTCCGTAGATGTGATCTGTATAACAAATTGGTAGAACATCTGATTGAGGCTCAACAAGCTATCACTATAGAAGCTTGTACTGGTAAGCCTCTCAACGCCAAAAATATGAAGAAGATAAATATTATTGAAACTATCAAGAAGGATCCAACAATCATCACCAAGGAAGTCATTACCACTAGAAGAGTACCTCTGAAGGATTTTCCTCACTTCACTCAAACATATGCTTCTCCAGATATTGTTCTCATGTATTTGGATGTTTGCAAGAGGGACGGGACAAATCCAGATGTGAAGATCCGTGATCTGAGACAACAACCTCTGGAAGTTTCTTCTAGAAAATCAAGGAAAAGGAAAGCAGCTGCAGAAGGAACTTCTCAGAATATTCCCAAACTTTCCAAAAGTAAAGGTAACCCTTCTTTTATTTTTGTTATTGAATTAGTACTGCTATCAACATCTGAAAACCCTTCATCTCCAAAGCCCACAAAATATCCTTCTCCTCAAACCTTTGATGACTTTGACTTAGACTTTGACACCTCAATTCACCTATATAACCTTCTGAATGATCCACCTACTACCCATCTTGACCAAAACCAGCCTGAACTTGCTTAAGTTCTTTCTGATATTGATCAATTTGATCCGCTGTTTGAAGCTCCCCACAAAGGAAGTCCAAATCATGACTCCGATACAATAACATCCATCCCTGGAATCACCTACCCTCTCATGGTCTCTCAACCACAAATAAATCCATCAACTTCTTCACATAACCTCTCCATTCCAAATATTCTATCTCCTTATCAATCCACTCCACCACACTCACCAAATTTGCCCATTATCATTTCTGACTCTCCCTTTCCAAATAACCACTCAGAAGATCCTCTTAGAACTGTAATAGACTTAGAAGCTTTAGACAATCTTGTCACAAGCTCTCAGAAAATTGTCGTTCCAAAACCAAAACCAAAAATCTCCAAAGAAAATGTTGGTAAATCCTTGCTGATTTTTGAAACAAGAATACAAGAATGGGTTAACTCTCTGAAGCTAACTTTCTTAGAGAAACTCAATCCAGCTGCTTCTGATTCTCATTAGAACCAGTTCAGAAAATGGGTCAACTCTGAATCTCTAAAATTAAAGGAGCTTTGTTATGAAATAGCTCAACAAAACTTCTACGATCGCCTGAATATCTTCAAGGATCAAGTTCTGCAACATTGGGAAAAGAAGCCACTCCTTCTGCTGGACAATACCCCTTGTGAAGATCATCAACCATCATAATATGATGAACCATCCTCTGATCCTCTTCCTCTTGTCATGTTTCAAGACAAAGGCAAGGAAGTTAAAGAAGCTCCTAAGTCAAAATCCTCCGCAGCTTGCTCTGAAAAAGTGGTCCCTTCTACAGAAATAACCTCTTCTTCTATTGTGCTGCAAACTCTAGAGGAGCTGAAGAAATAAAATGTTGTGTTTATGGAAAGGCTAAACAAGCAGGATGAAACTTGCAATGATATTAAGGGGATGCTTGGAAAATAATAGGAATCAAACAATCAGATCAATAATTTATTGGAAGCCCTGTTCACATGACTTCCACCACCTCAAACTTAGTTCTGAAATTTGTTTTCTTCATGGTGTTTTTTATTTGTTTCCTTGAATCTTTTTGAATACAAAATTCCTTTTATTGTCTAAAGTGTTTTTATGCTTTTTGATTCTTGACAAAAAAGGGGGGAGAACGTAAGATATTTCGAATATAACAGTATCGAGACTCAGTCTCAAACATTTTGAATATCATAACTTCTATTGTTTTTTATCTGAAAGAAAAATAGGAACAAACTCTGTTGAGAACAGATGTGGACGCATCAGAAAGCTTTTTCTCAAAAACTCTGATCAGAACAATCTTCAAGGAAGTATTTCTTCTCTATCTAAGTATCCAACTCAGGGGGAGACTTTAATGCTTTATGTTCTTTACATATTTGATAAAAATATCCAAGTTTTTTGTCATCATCAAAAAGGGAGAGATTGTTAGAACATAGTTTGATTCTACAACCCTTGTAAGAGCTTTGATGATAACAAACACTCAAAGAAAAATTATGCTCCCTAAATAAGTATTTTTTATTTTGCAGGGAAGTTCTGATGTAAGAAGCACAAAAGATGAGTTAGATCGTGTTTAAACTATGATTCAACACATCTTATATAGAAATCAAAATCTGCATAACACGCTTATATAAAGAAGTTCTAAAGCTACAACATATGAGTGCACTAAACGCTGCAAACAAGAACTCTGTTATTCTATTTCGTACAGTTCTAGAAAGAAGTAAAGGAGTCCCAACGGTAACATTCATCTTCTGATGTAATCTTTAGCAAGCATGTTTTGAAGCATTACATTTCATTCATGGCTATTCAAAAGTAACGGCTGAAAGAGGACAAGAATCTCTATGTTTGGAAAGCTCTTTAATTACTATTGATCAACATTCCAAAATAACCTCACATGCGTTTCCTATATAAACAAGACTTGAAGGAGAAATCATATATGATTTTGTTGCGCACAACAAATGAGAAATTTTATCACCTTCAATCTTTTGAGTTTCATTTGTGTAATACATCACTTGTGTGATACTGTTTTCTTAGAAAACATATCTTGTACATGCTTTCAAATATTGTATTGTGTAATACCTTGACAAGACCGGGTTGTGGTTTAAACTCAAGAAGACTTTGATGGTTGTCATTATATATGTGTAATCAAGTTTGATTAGTGGATTAAGACCTCGTTGAGAGAGGAGAAATCACCTTGGCGGGTGGAATGGAGTAGTTTGAGTTCAAACGAACCAGGATAACCAACATGTCTTTTGTTTTTAAGTTTTAAAAACCCAAATTCAAACCCCTTTCTTGTTTGTTTCCATTCTTCACCATGAGCCCTAAGCCTCTATTGCATGACCTTTTCACATCAGTTGAAACTTCACTCCTCACTATGCATGATCACTCTTCATAAACACACTATCTCCTATTGTTTGATGCTTACTTTCTTCTTTTCTTCTTTGAATAACATGCTCCCTTTGGATGTTAGTTTCATCTTCTTCATATGTGAATTAATTAAACAATAGGTTTTTATCCATGCATGCTAACTTCGATAGAAGTTTCCATTTCAAACTTAACCTTAGGGCCATCATTGTACGATAACATTAGGGCTAGAATTATGTTTGTCTCCCTTAGACGTTTTCTTTTGCATTGTATATTTCCTAATCTAAACCAAAAACTTCTTTCCTTATTAAAAAATCCCAAAACACTTAATATTTATTTAAACCCATTTCACACTTAACAAAAACACTCAACAAATCAAAGATTTTTCAAAAAGGCATGTTATCTTCGTTCTACCGCGATATAGGTCGTTCCTATTGCTAGAATATGTGTGTTAACGTCGCCCACTAAAAAACACCAACAAACTAACATTTCTTAGAAGAACTACTTGTGTTATGATTCCTTCACGGGATACGTAGGCAAAGGGTCGCGAGACCCTCACAAACGCACTAATAAAAACCATTTCATTACCCTTAGCAAGTATAGTTATAGATAGGCACACCCTTAGAAGCAAACAATCAAAATGGATCCCGTTAAGTACAATGGATGTGAGGGGTGCTAATACCTTCCCCTTTCATAATCAACTTATGTACCCTCTCTTTTGGTCGCAAGACCATCTTATCCATCCTCTTGAGTTTTTTTTTTGTATTTCCCCTTCCTTCAGGATAAATAAAGTTCGGTGGCGGCTCTGTGTTTTTTGCCGGTCGCTTCAGTTAGTGATGAAGGTTTTAATATTATTTACAACATTTATAAATTTAGAGAAGTATTTATGAGTAAAAAATTAACCTTCTTCACATAATGAGTTCATTCACTCTTATTCAAAATTTGGAGAAACTTTATATATCATTTCAAGAGATTCCCATATTTCCTTGGAAAAATTACAATTATGAACATAGAAAAGTTGATTATCATCTAGAAATGGCTAAGAAATTTTTTGTTTTAAAATCAATTTCAATATTTTTATTTTCCTCTATGCTCCAAAGGAAATTGGTTCATCTACTACTAAATTTACATGGTGAGTAGGGATAAAAGAATTGTTGATTATGGTTACCCACAATTGGAAATTAAGTCTTTGAATGAATATTTTAAATCTACCTTTCCAAAATTCAAAATTATCACCATTAAATGGTGGATTTGTCTTTAATAAAGTTCTCTCGTTAAAACTATTGTTGAAAGTCATCCTCTTGCTGAGAAGAATGTCTTTTAACATGAGTTAGACTCCAATGCCACTTGTTGAACACATGACTCCATACACAATAGGGGGTAGATGTTCGAAAAACAAATGTTTAAAACAAAATTATTTTATAAATCAAGGTTTGAATATATTTTGATAAAAAATGTTTTGATAAGCATCAAAAAGTAAAGAAAAATATGCAAAAAGTAAAAATTTAAGGGAAGAGAGATAACACCAGAGATTTATAGAGGTTCAGTCTTATCAAAGTTACTTACTCCTCTCCCCAAGAATTGAGCTTGAGAGTATCCAATAACTCTTGAAATATTTTAGTAGGTTAAGCACACAAGGAAAATGAAGTTTCACGTGAACTTCCAACCAAACAACATACAAAGGAATGAAGCGGTTAGCCTTCACACCAAACGAAGAACAGAGCTTTGAGTGGTTAGTCTCTAAGACAAACTAAGTATTTGTATGGAAATATATCTAACATAGTTGGGGTTTTGAATTGGATATCCTCTAAAGCGAACTGAGGTTTTATATAGGCTGGCCATGAACCAACCTAAAATATTATATTGGTCTAATCTCGAACCGACTAAGCTTTTACACAAGGCTAAGCTCAAGAAAAAATGTGGATATTTTTCACTGGTTATCTTTAGGAACCCAAAAGGAGACATTTTCTTCAAGTAGTAGAGCTTTCAAACCAAATAGAGACTTATACTAATCCCTCAAAAAAATATTTTAACAGGTTTAAGTCCAAACCTAAACCATTTCTTTCTAAGAAAGAATAATTCACTCAAGAGGAAAAATAACTATTTGTGAACTTACAATAAAGCCCCTACCATAAAACCTTCCTCATTAAGTTCAAGAACGTTTCTCAAACCGCTATATTTTTAAAAGTGTGACACAAAAAAAATTATTTTGAGAAAGATTGAGGGAGAGAAAGGTGAGATATCTCACGTTTTATGGATGTTTTGAAATGAAAAGGAAGGCCTATATTTATAGGCCAATAAATGGTTTAATTTAGGAAATAACCCACGGGAAAAACTAGTGCCCTAGTCGATTAGGAACAAGCAATAATCGATTATTACTGCCCAAATTGAAAGGTTTTTATAGAGAGTTTTTACCATTCATTAAGTCAATGTCATAATCGATTATAGACTTGTTTTTCCCTTATCCAATCAATTAGGTGCTTGTTCTAATCGATTACGTGGTTTAAAAACTTGTTTTTCCTTTTCTAAATGCCTTTTTAATTATGTGTGCATATTAAAATTCCCATAATGCATATTTTACCCCACCTTTTTTATTATAACAAAGAGTGATAAGTATACATGAAGTGGGAGTAGATTATACTCTCTACTTAATTGTGGGGGATTTTAACCTCTCCAGTTTATCCATCTATCTTTTCATTTTTCACCTTTCTGAGGGATGGGTTGTCATCATAAAAAAGGCGGGTGGGATGTGGAACCTGTCTTGTAGGCCATTCAAGAAGTAATCAAAGGTAAATATGATTGTAACAGTTTATTTTCTAAGATGACAACTTAATGCAAAATTTGATGGCAACCTTTGAATATTCAACTTAAATTATAAATCCAAGAAAATATTCCAAAAAGTCAAAGATACAAAGATAGTTTTGCTCTAAACTTTTTCTCCGAATCAAGCACATGAACTAGGGTTTTGATGATCTTTATCCTCTGATGATGGCACTAAAAATGAAAATATCTCATGCATAATATCCAAGAATATTCAAGAAAGTTCTTAAATGATTCATTTATTCGGCAAAGTCTTGAAGCTTCAAAGCGTGACAAAGAGGAAACGTTAAAGTTTGCACATTCGCCTCTGAGTGATCGGTGTTTTGTAAAAACACAAGGGAACTTTCATAAAAATGGATGAATCTCTCTCTCACACACACACACACACCTAAAAATATTTTTAAGCCTCTATTTCTTAAATAAAACATCTAAAAAATGTGTTAGAGGTTTTCCAGTTGAATCCTGAACTATCAGAATGGTTTAGGCATATTTTCGAACTGTCTAATAGATTGGAGCGTATGTTTGGCCCATGGATATTTTCCTTTTTTGTGCCAATATCTAACCAATAAATATAGGTCTCTCCCTTAATATTTTCACATTAAAAAAAGTTAACTCTCTACCTTACTCCTCAGTCTCTTTCTAAATTTCTTTTTTACTTTCTCCCACTTTAATTTAGCAATAACGCGTCGAGAAAGTCTTTATGTTTAAGTGAATTTTTTCTTTGTTTTGGAAAAATGGCTAATATTGGAAATTCACCAAGAATTATTTTTCCTTGTTGAATAATTTCTATTAAGGGAGTGTTTGTTTGGGCTTTGATCAGACAAATAGCAAGTGTACTATTTTTCCTTTGTAGTAATAATGAGGAAAGTTCCCTGAATGTCGATCTCAAGGACTGCGTATAAATATCGAGTTCAACGCGTGGTTCAATTAAACAAAAACTAGAGTCGGTTTTTTTGAGATAATAATTAACAATGAGTAAAAATAAGCAGGATATTAAATTGGCTTTTTGAAAGATATGAGGAACATTCTAGGTTAAAGTGTATGATTTGACCTGTACCAATCTTGAATCATGATTTCTTTACTCAATTACCAGATCTTTAGTTTATTTTCCCCTAAAACCTTAGTGGAAAACCTTTTAATGTTCATCCTAAATTCTAAAGTCCTTAGAGAATTATAATGAAATCAAGCCTTTGTTTAATCAAAATTTAACTGGTTACTATAGGATATTCCTAGTCCTAGGTGATATCTACTATAGCTTAATTACACCAAAAACCTTAACAACGGCAGTTCAGCCTAATTGTTAACCATACTTCAATCTCTATTGGTCCGACAAAGAAAGCATTAAAAATATGGTACGACTAAATTGAATATGAAAAAAAATATATTACTGAAATTCATAAACTAAAGTAGCTTACAGAGTCAAGTGAGGGACACCCCTTAGCATTGAGGGGTTTAGCTACTCATATTGTTCAAAGTAATTTCAAGATAAAAATTAGACATTACAAGTAATTGGATAACTCTAATCTTCAATTGCTTCCGCTCATGAAAATCTTCCGCTCTTAAATGACCTTTGTCTCTCCAAACTTTGATCGTGTAAAACTTCTTCGCCTTGTCAAAAGTTCCCTAATTCCTCTTCAAAACTCATCTAAATAGCAAACATGCACTGAGATAGATTAGAAATATCCAAAACGCCTCCACAGCTTAACCCATGGATAAAAAAAGAAATAATCAGGAAATCAACATCACATACTCACATGGGCCGTGTTAGCAAACACGGGAACCCATGTTGCTCTTCTGTAATTCTAATTCTTGATTTTTGGTCCCATACATCCTGACACGGGCCGTGTCAACTGACACAAGCACCCATGTCAGACCTCTGATTTTTGTCTTGCCTTTGGTGCTTGCTTGACACAGTCAGTGTCAGCTGACACAGGCGGTCGTGCCAAACCTCCTGGAGTATGCAGAAAACATTTCTGAATTCTTGCGATTTTTCCTAGTTTTCACTCTAATTCTTCTTGAATGCTTACCTGAACCTAAAAACATTAAAGATACACAACCAAAGCATAAAATGCGGAAAATGGAAATAAAGCGTTTAAAAACAATGATACAACTAACTAGAATTAACGATAAATAAAGGTGTAAAAACCACTAATTAGGCTCAAAGTTAAACCTCTTAAAAGCTTAGTTTGGAGATTTAGTATAAAGTCTTTGGTTCAGTTGGTGAGTTTAGCCAATGTAAAAGCTCAAGTTGGTTCGAGATAAGTCTAGTGTAAAATCTCAAATTGGTTCGTGGTCAGCATGTGTAAAACCCCAATTAGGTTTGAGATAGACTTGGATTAAAATCTCAATTTATTTCATGGTCAACCCGTGTAAAAACATGGTTAGGTTTGGAGGATAGTCAGTTCAAAACTCGACATTGGTTCGAGATAAGTTCATATAAAATATTGGTTTATCTTGATGATTAACCACTTCAAGTTTGTGTTTGGAACAAATACTAACTACTTCAGGTTATTGTTCTTTGTTTGGATGGAAGTTAACTTGAAACTTAAATTTCCTTGTATAAGTGGGTTTGTAAGCTCATATACTAAAAGCTTATAGGTATTACTCTATACTCTCAAGATCAAGTCTTGGTGAGCAGATTAGGTCTCTTCATTTAGTCTGAACCTCTATAATTCCTGGTGTCATCTCTTTACCCTTATCTCTTTATTTTTTGTATATTGATTTTTTAGTTGCTATATATCAATCAATTTTATCGAAAATGTTTTTAAACTCTAAAATGAAAACAATAATGTTTTAAAACATAGTTTTTCAAATCCCCACAATTCACCCACCTCTTGTGTATGGAGTCTGTAATAACGGGTTTGAAATATAGAGTCGCCAGCATTAATTTTTATCCTAAGGAAGAGAATATAACGAATAACCCTAATTTAGATTAGAGATTCTACGTTGTTGACCCGCTTTAGACGAAGGTAAGGTGTTAGGCACCCTTCATCTACCTTGTTCTCAAGGAAGTCATAAGGTTTAGGTTAAAAGGGTAGGATAGGGTTTTAATTTTTTAATTAGGGAAACTCGCCACAACTTTAAGTCATATGCGTATGTATTTTCTTATGAGGAATCAGAGTCTTAATTCGTAGTTCGTAGTTGTTTGGTTAATTTTTTTATGAATTATGGAAATATCTCGAATTCTCCTTGAACCAAGTCTGAGTTTGTAAATTGTGGAATAGTAGACGAAGTTCGCAGTCGATAAAAGAAGTTTTCATAATCCTTTTTTTTGAAAATAAATATGTTTGAATTATGTTAGTAAAAAAATAATTTAATTTTTGATTGATTAGATATTTTCGAGTATATGATGCAATATGAGAAAATAGATTTATAATGCATGAGAAAAATATTTAATGCAATTAAAGAAAGGTTATTGTTTTTAGAAAATGTTTAATTAATAAATAAATATTTTCTAATTATTAAAAATATATTAAATATTTTCAATAATAGTCTAATAATTATTCATTAATAAATATTCAAAAATTATTCTTGATGAAAATGCTAAAAAGATGTGATATGCAAATTAAATGAAGAAAGTAAAATAGATTAACTAAATAATATAATAAAATTAGTTATTTAAGCTTAGGGGGTCTAAAAATTAGGATCTGGGGATGTACTAGAAATATATTTAGGCCCAAAATTAATTTTGAAGCCAAATAGTAGGGGGTGCGAATTGGCGTTGGATAGTAAAAATCAAGGTGTGTAAATAGCAGGGGCCCAAATTCAGAAATTGAACTTGACCGAATTAAGCAGGGAGATTTAGTAATATCTTAAAGAAATTAATCTAATTAAATTAAATAAATTAGCTACTAAAAAAATTAAATGTGTTATATATATATATATATATATATATATATATATATATATATATATATATATATATATATATATATATATATATATATATATATATATATATATATATATATATATATATATATATATATATATATATATATATATATATATATATATATATATATATATATATATATATATAAAAGCTAAGTTAAATAATTAAATAGACTAAATAAACTTAATTAACCTTAATTTGACTAAACTTAATATAAAAACTAGTAAATAAAAAAGAAGATGATATAAAAAAGAGTGTAGTGGCAGAGGATGAAGTAAGGCCCAAAGCCTAAACTAAACTAACTCTAAATTATTGTAACTTCAAAATTAAATAAAGAAGAATAAAGGTTAACCAACCTATACACATTAGGGGCCGCCCCTTATCACACTCCTCCATGCTTTCAAGTTTTGAAACAACACCAACATTGAACCGACATTTGGCAATTAAAAGAAAAAAACAAAAACAAAAAACAGTAGTAACATTATATATTATATTTAGATGTTAGTGAGAGAACAATATAAAATGAAAATTAAAACAAGTTTTTCATAGAAAAAGGTTTGTGAAAGAGAGAGATAGAGAATTGTTGATGAATGAATATGTTTCACAGAGTTTCTATTCAAAAACCCTAGAATAAACCCAAAGTAAGAGAAAGAATGAGATTATGAAATTGTGGATGAAAAATTATGATGGACAATAGTCCTATTTATAGACTTAGAATTAGGTTTAAAAACTTAGAAAGTAAGTTACCCAAAACAATGAAAAGTCCAAATCTGATCTCTAAAAAAGGAAAGAAAATTAGTAACAAAAATAGAAAAAGAAAATGTTTAAAAGTACAACACAAGAGATTCGAACCAACGACCTCGTACTTGCAAGCTTCATTCCTTACCAACTGTGCCATGTTACTCATTTGAAATTAAAAAAAAACAATAGAAAGTATATGAAAGTGAACAAGTATTTGCTACTTAAAATACAAATAATTTGAAATAAACTATTATACATTTTTAAATAAGCGAAATAAATTATTGTTAAAATGTTAGTAAATTGAACCAAAGAATATTATGAAAACCAATGTTGAAAATAATTTTGACTATAGATATAAAGGGCAGGAATATTTGAGGTATGACAGTTGTCCCTATTTAATTACTTTTCGATTAAGGGTGCAGGAATACGCAGGTCTCACACATTCGAATCAAATGGTTATTAAATGATTGAAGACCCAAAAATTTGATCACAAGATTATAAGGATATGTTGTACAGCGTTTCCTATGAGCGCGGAGAAGATAGGAACAAATGATTATGTATCATCTTACCAGAGTTTGAACGAATACCTTTGATTCGGCATAGATATGATGACGCGGTTAACTCGTAAATATCTAAAAGAGATCGTAGATTTTTCGCATATTTACCATAACCTAGGAGGTAAATAATACAAGTTTGAAAGTTGACTTACTAACGCTTCGAGACTAATATAGTAAGTTTATAATGCATATTTTGTCTATTCATCACAGTCTAGGGGATGAATAAAACAGAGTTGTATAACACATTTCTACATGGAGACTGACACAATGAATCATACCATAAATTTCGTTATGTTTACTACAACCTAGAGAGTAAACAATACGAGGATGGACTTGTGTATTTATCACGACCTAGAGGATAAATGACACAGGGATACACTTATGTATTCCTCATGGCCTAGAGAATGAATAGTATAACCCTGAAAGTTCGCATACCTATCATAACCAAGGGGATAGATAATTGAAAAAGTTTGTGTGTTTATCACGACTTAGAGGATAAACGACACGAAGATAGATTCATGTATTAATTACGACCTAGAGAATGAATAATATAAACCTAATAATTCGCACACCTACCACAGCCTAGGAGATATATGATTGAAAAGTTTGTGCGTTTATCACGACTAAGAGGATAAACGACACAGGGGTAGTCTTACGTACTTATCATGACCTAGAGGATAAATAACGTAATCCTGAAAATTCACATATCTACCATAACCTAGAGGATAAATAATTGAATAGAGTTTTGGTAATTGAATATTAGATAACTAGACCAAAGATAAGATCAGAGTTTACCTTGTGTCTGTTCTCAACCAAGGTATTCGTTTGTTTTGTGGACTAGATAATCCAATGATGGGCCCCAAGAAAGTTCGTAGTTTAACCAAAATGGATTTGAAAAATGCCATGTATAATGCATAATGTCCTAAGAGTATATGGAACCCCAAAAGGTATATGCACTGAGTATTTTGTATATGCCCCAAATGTTTGTATATGCACCAAATGTTTGTATATGCCCCAAATGTTTGTATATCCACCAAATATTTGTATATGCACCAAATATTTGTATATGCCCCAAATGTTGGTATATGCACCAAATGTTTGTATATGCCCCAAATGTTTGTATATGCACCTAATATTTTTTGTAAATGTTTTAATATTTTCTCCGTTTAAACCATTAGTTTTGTGTCACCGACTCTCCAACATTGTACGTTGCATTGTTATGGTATTCTTGAGTTGATTTGAATAAGATGAATAAGTATCAGTAACATTTTTATATTTGTATCGCAGGCGCATGCGTAGGCGTGGGATTAATTGTGGACATAAGCGTGGATGTGGCTATAGTTACAGGCGTGGACATAGTCGAGGATTTTCTTTCGATGTTTTTCTAACCAAAATTCTTTTTGATGTTTTATCAAATGCATCTATTTGTTTGTCAAATCCCCAAAATGATTTCAACGCAATATTCACAAGAAATAATTGTAGTATTTTGCAAACAAGTCCAAAAAGGAAAAACATAATTGAACGTTTGAAGAGGTAAATTTTTTATTGATAAATATTCCTTTGAATAGGCGAGAGTACAAGATGCAATTCCTAGAAAGAGGTAATCACAATTTTTTTGACAAAAATTGAAAATTGAAATGAAAATAATAATTTCTGTTGTTGTTTCTCCAATGTCCTTTTGATAGCTCCAATCTCCTTTGCTTATGGGTCGAATGATTTTGATAAATCTCTATTGAGTAAGATCCCTAACTTTTGCCCTCTTAGATTGCAGTCTTTTTGTTCTTTATTTTTTATTAAGATCCCTAACTTTTGCCTGGATCGCCCTTTCGGGTTTTCAATCCACCGGAATAAATTTTTTTGTGTATCTCCCTAATTTTTTCCTGGATTTCCCTTTAGAGTTTTCAATCCACCAGGACACTCATTTTTTCCTAAGTCATCCTTTTAGGGTTCGAACTTAGCGAGCTTTTTATATATAGTATTTTTTACCGCATCAAAGTTTGTCGGGTATGATAGTTCTTCCCCATCCATTGTTGTGAGGATAATACCATCACCCAAGAATATTGTTTTTACCATATACAGACCTTCGTAGTTGGGTGTCCATTTACCACGTGAATCAAGGTGAGGTAGTATAATCTTCTTGGACACCAAATCGCCTTTTTTGAACACTCAAGGACGAACCTTCTTGTTAAATGCTTTCTTCATCCGCTTTTTCTATAACTGACCGTGGCACAAAGCTATTAAGTGTCTTTCTTCAATGTGGTTGAGCTGACCAATGAACACCCAATAATTTGCCTAACTTGACACCAAATGTACATTTGTTCGGATTCAGTTTCAGTCTAAAATTTCATAGAAATTCGAATAATTTCAGCAAGTATATAGTGTGATCCTCCTCCGTATGGGATTTAGAGATCATATCATCCGCGTATACCTCAACTTCTTTGGGGATCATGTTATGAAACAATGTAACCATCGCTTACTGATAAGTTTCCCCTGCATTCTTTAGACTGAAGGGTATCACTTTGTAACAAAAGGTTCCCCAAGGAGTCATGAAAGTAGTCTTTTCCATATCTTCGGGTGTCATGTTGATCTAATTATAACCTGAGAAACCGTCCATGAATGAGAACATCGAATCTTGAGCTGTATTACCCACCAAAACAGTTATGTGAGGTAACGAAAAATCGTCTTTGGGACTTGCTTTGTTTTGATCCTGATAATCTACACACAAGTGTACTTTGTCGTCCTTCTTGGGCACTGGTACGATGTTAGCTATCCAAGGCGGATGATCTACCACCTCTAGGAACCCTGCAACAAATTGTTTAAGGACTTCTTCTCGAATCTTGTTAGACATGTCTGGACGGGTTCTTCTGAGCTTCTTTTAACTGCAGAATAACCTTCTTTGCAAGCTAGTCTATGCACCACAATATCTGTATCCAATCCTGGCATATCTCTATAAGACCAGGCAAATATATCCCACACATTCGCGTAACAATTTGATCAATCTTTTATTGACGCATTCCTCCAATGTTTCCCCTAGCTTGATATCTTTGGGATACTCCTGTGTGCCAAGGTTAATGGTGTAAATTGATTCTTGGTATGGCTGTATATTGTCATCTTCTTGCTCTATCTCTCTTGCCAATTCTTTAAAGAGTTCAAGATCTTCATCATCTTCCTCTTCCGCTTGGTTGATGGCTGCATCAAAATTATATCGAATAGCAGCAGTAACTTTATCAGTGATTTTAGGCATGGATCTGCACATTTATCATGTTTTGGTGCAGTTTTAGTATGTGAATTTTTGAAAATGCATATGAAGAAAAGTATTTCTATTTTTAAATATAAGAAATAAATGCAAGAGAAAGACAGATCTTAATTGAATATGAAATAAAAGTTTTATTAATTATGAATATTATCTGAAGTGAACTGGGGCACCCTTACAAGCTACCCCTATGCCTCGGGTTTGACATAGGTTCTTTTAAAAACAAGAAAATTACTTTAGAAAGAAAAAGATTTATGGAATCTCCACAGCTGTCCAGTTCTTGATCTCTTCGCCTGGAGTACATTCACAAATAATGTTAGATGCTCTCTTGGCGATGTTCTTATTAGATATCATTTCCACTTGTCCACCATGCTTTGTTCCTTTGTTGATGAAGGTTTCTTTGATAGGAGGAAATCGTACCTTGCCTTTCAGGGTATCCTTTGATGATTTGTAGCCCAAACCAAAATGATTTTTCCTCTCAGGTTTCTCCACGAGTTTACCCCAACCTTTTGAGGCACCATCTTGCACATATGCTTGTAAATCTCTCCATGAAGTCATAGTACGTTTCTTGATTTTTTCTACTGGTAGGGTTACCATTGAAGCAACCTCTAAGACTTGAAATGGTGTTGTTACGCAGTCTTCATCTGCACTGATATATATGTAGGACTCTATGTGACTTACAATTATGTCCTCTTCATCGTCTATTATGACCAATCCTCCTTCAACGAAGAACTTCAATTTCTGATGTAGAGTTGAAGTAACATCCCCCGCTGCATGAATCCAAGGTCGTTCGAGCAAACATGTATATGCTGGCTCTATATCCATTACTTGAAAGGTAATATAAAACATATGCGGATTGATCTTGACAGGAATATCCACTTCTCCAAATACTGAACTTGGAGAACCATCGAAAGCTTTGACTATCATAGAATTTGGCCTTATAACAACATTATCTAGTGTTAACTTCATCAAGTTGGGTGAGTACCCTAGACAATTTAGTTGTACCTATCTGAATGGAAATGTGTAACACCTTGTTGTGAGCTCTACCTTGTGGAGGCAACTCAATGTTATTGAAGCCTAGCTAAGATCCAGATGTTAAGTTTGCTACGACAGTGTCTAACTGATTCACTGTAATATCTTTTGCAACATGAGCATAACTTAGAACCTTCATTAAAGAATCTCGGTGCGCTTCAGAATTGAAGAGCAACGAGAGTATTAAATTCTTGGTTGGGGTTTAATGTAGTTGATCCACCACCCTATAATCACTTCTCTTAATTATTTTCAAGAATTATTTTGCCTCTTGGTCGGTAAAATCCTTGCTTGGAGGTTCTTGTTCTTGGTTTTCCTATATCACAGCTTTCCATTTATCCTTAACCATAGCATCATTTTTCTTATGGGGTTTGGGACCATAGATTCGACCACTGTGAGTCATACCCCTTGTTCCTGTTATATTTGTGATTGCATGTCCTCGACTTGTTGATGGCTCACATTCTTGCTTTAAACCATTGACATAAACAGTAGAATCATAACTCCGTGATACTGCTTTGTTACTTTCATAAGGAGTGGGAGATGGTCCCCTAATCACTATTGTAGTCTTCAAAATTATTGGAATTCTCAGAGTATGGCATGGTATCATCACTGGTGCTTCTGTTGATTCTCCACATGGAATCACAAGAGTTTTCTTATTAGGACTTGACCCATGGAAGGTAATTACCAATGGCTTCTTTTCATCGATCACAGCTACATATTCTTCTTTAGGGTATTGCCCAAATTGGACTATACCCTGATCCACCAATTTTTGTAATGTTATCTCAAAAGCTTCATTGTGTTCCAAGAGAAACCCATTTTCCAACAAATATTCTTTCAAAAGGTTTATTGGAGCCTTTGCTTGTCTGGCCGCCCTAAATTCAGTCATCAATTGCATTCATAGTTGGCCCACCATGCTGAGGCATGGGATTCCTCTTGATGTTTGGCTTGTCAAAAGTGATATATTGGGAATCCAATAAATCTTTAAACTTATGTCTGAAGGCCCAACATTTTTCTATGGTATGCCCCAGAGAATTGGCATGATATTTGCACCTAGAATTTGCATCATACTTTGGTGGGAGTGCCCCAATTAGAGGAGCAAGAAACTTATACTCTACCAAATATGCTTTGAGTAAGTCCTACAACAAATAATTATAAAGCACGGGGAGAGGATCAAATCTTCTCAGAGGCCTTTCAAACCTGTTTTGTTGTTGTTGTTCTCGTGGAATCACCAATGGTTGTTGTGCTCTTGGATGTGATGCAACAACATTGATTTCTCCTTCCTTCTTTTTTGAGAAGTTAGGAACATGTCTTTTTGAGTTGTAAGGGGTACTAGACGATGCCCCTTGTATCTTGCCACTTTTTATGCCAGCTTCAATTCTTCTACCAATAGTTACCAAATCAGAAAATCCAGAAGAGACGCTTCCTACCATCTTATCATAGTACAACCCTTGTAAAGTACCCATGAACATGTCGACCATTTCTTTCTCCAGGAGTGGTGGTTGTATACGAGCTTCCATTTCTATCCACCTTTGCGCATATTCTTTGAAGGACTCATCTTTCTTCTGAGACAAGTTTTAAAAATGCATATGATTAGGCGCCATATCCAAATTGTACTTGTACTGTCTTTGGAAAGATCTTCACATCTCCGAATATGAATTCACTCCAATTGTATGTACCAATCTAGAGATTCCCCACTCAAACTATCTTGGAAACAATGGATCATCAACTTTTGATATTGAGCATAAGCATGCATTTTTCTGCAATACACACGTAGATGGTTCCTCCGACATGTGAGTCCTTATATTTTCCAAATTCAGGTACTTTAAATTTTGTATGGATCACCACATCTGGAACTAGGCCCATTTCGAGAGCATCAATGTCGAAAGCATCGTAACCCTTCACAGCCTTCAACCTTTCTTCAAGAGCTTTATACTGATTGAGCACCAAGGGATTCTTAATAGTCTTAGGTTGGTGTGAGTGAGTAGCACCTTCCAAATCGAGTTCTCCATACTATAGATCTATGTAATTGTCCACATTGTTGACTGGAATTAGTGAAGTATGGGATGCCCCTACCATTGGTGGAGGTGAGACAAACCCATCAGTATCAGCTTATCTGACCTCTTTTTGAGGTACGACTGACTTTAGAGGTTCTGATTCTGGCTCTCTTCTTGGTTGGTGACTGCTCGATGCACCAATAGTTTTGGCTACTTCTTCAAATGCTACCCTAGGAATACGTTATTGCCTCTCGATGATGTTCTTCAAGGCTAGAAGATCTTGACTCATATCTCCTTTCATCGATTCAATGTTTCCTTTTACTTGATCCAAATCTTCCCTGAATGTGGCTTGGTTCTTTTAGATCTATTCCATTACTTTCCTTTGATGGGCCCTTGTTTGATATGGCGGTCGGAGAGGTGGTGCTTTTCTACCAATGGTTTAACTGGAGATGATTTTGAAAGTTAATGAGTTTTTTTGCTAAGAAATGTGAAATGATGCAATGTTTGCGAATGCATGGATGCGTATGAATATGCTAAGCGTTTATTTTTTAATGTCTTATTCACTTGGAATTTTCATATATTTTTTCCTTTTCGTATTTATATTTTTTCAGGTTTTTCTTTTTTGTTGGTGAGTGTCTAAAAGTAAATACACAATCGAGATATGGAAACAAGATGCTTTTATTGAAATAATCATCTTTAAAAAGGAGAATACAATTCAGATATTGAAAAAAATTCAAACTTAAAACATCAAAATTTGTTGAAAGAAATAACAAATGGAAACATAAAATCTTCAAAGTGCGCCTGCATATTTCTGCTCTGAAACCATCAACCATAGACCTACAAATCTTGGGGAAGTCTTCGATGTCTTTCGGGAGAGGGACCATCACATTTTTTGCATCTCTCAAACTTCTAGGGATGTCACCAATAATATTGTTGGCTAAGAAGGCGAGTCTTGCGTGCTTGTCTATGTAGAATTAATATTCTTGGTAGAGGTTTGATATTATCTTATGGTTATCCTCTCCTTCCTTGGAGATCTTTGCATATTGCTCTTCCCAATATGTTTTTTCAGACCTCATCTCTATATAGAGTTTCCGTTATATCAGGAAATTCTTTTTGAGGTCTTCTAACTCAAGACATACTCGCTCGTATTCATCAGTATTTTGGGCGAGAAATCTTTCTGCCATCATCCTTTTGAGGCGTTCTCCTATCTATGATTCTTATCTATCTTGGAGTCTCGTGATAAGATACTTCATTTGCTCTTCTTGATCTAAATAAGCTTGTGCCAAACTTTGGATTTGAGCCCTCAAATCTTCTTCCATCTCTTTCTTGTCTCGCATTGCCTTTTCGTACCACCTACTTAGTTTCCCAATCTCACTAGTAGTATCTTCCAAATGTTAGTTGTGGGAATCCAAGTTGAAAGTAACACTCAACAACCCTTCAGTCGAACTTTTCCGCTTAAGACTCACTTTTTCAAATGCTTCGCGATCTTTCTGAATTTATTAATCTTTTGTTCTAAGTACGCATTGCATCTGCCTTTTATCCTTAGATAAGCTATGGAGGTTAAGCTCCAATTCTTCTTTATCCTTCTGAGATTGATCCAAGGCTTTCTTCAAGTTGTCTATTTATTTTAAGGACATAGGTAGAGAGTCTGGGACATTTAGCTTGTATTCTGGATCAACGTCAAATGGTACTTTAACAATTTGCACCCTATCCAAAACCCATCGAGTGTAAGATTCTTTCATCACAACATTCTTCCTTTCGGCCTTCCTTTTGTTAACCCTATTCCAAGCTTGGATGATCTTGTTGAGCAACTCTCAGTCATTTTTTCCCATGCCGTAAATGATCCATTGTTGAAGTTATTCATCAGAGGGTTTATCCTCCAAAGGGTACCCTAGTTGTCGCAGAGCCAAAGTAGGGTTGTAGTTGATGCAACCATATGATCCAATCAATAGAACATTCGAAAATTCTCTGCAACTATAAATGATATCTCCAATGTCTAGCTTCCTCGCATACCACAATACATAATTAGCAGTAAGAGACCTTAATTTTGAGGCCACTCATATCTCATCAGATTTAGAATCATGTAATCTTCCTTACAGAGATGAGTGATAAGCCAAGAATATAAGAGATGGATGCAACAATTTAGAGTACCCCTCCCTTTTTCATACCGAGTGTGAAGTGCATAATAAATATCAGCAAGTAAAGTAGGAGTTGGGTCCGCATTCAAAGCTTTGGCACCCCAAAATACACTAATAGTTGCAGGGTCAATATAGTCCAATGTCCGCGGAAACAAAATTACACCAAAGGCAAGTAGCCCTAAGAAATCAACACAAGACTCTATTTCTTTATTATTGGAAAAAGAAAGGGCTTTAGCTTCCAAATAGTATCTTTTAATCCTTTGTACATCACCTTCTTTTTTCTAATTAAGTGACAATTCAGAATAGGGGATCCTTAAACCATTTTCTAAGTCCTTAATGTCAATAGACTGCCCAATCCCCACATAAGCTTTTCCCTTATAAAAATTTAAAAGTCTATCAAATTCTTCCAAAGTCGGCGCTAGCAGGAAGTTTTGGAAGGTAAAGCACCTCAATCGAGGGTCGTAGAACTGAACCAAAGCAGAGATAACATCCAATTATACATCCACTTTTGTCAACTCAAGTGTATCCCCATAACAATGAGTAAACATCTTCAAAGCTCTTTCAGACACTTTCCCCTTAAGAGTCTTGATCTTCATCATATCTGGCTTGACGACACTAACATGGACACATTATTTCCCTCTGGCATTCATTTTTAAGACACTTCAACAAAAACCTTTGATTATTTTTTTTGAAATCATGTGAATAAGACAATTAAATAGAATGGAAAATAATGAATATATTAAATGCAAGATGTATGAATGCATGATTGTGTGGAATAGTAACGAGATTTCATGAAAGGTATCCTTAGTTGGTATGCTCCTAGTTTTTTTCCTATGTATATTCTACCCTCCCCGTAAGATGGTTTCCTTAAGGGCATCATGGATAACACTAGAGGGAAAGGAACAAGGGCCTCCCTTAAGTGGAGTCTTTTTGCATACCGAAACTTTCGTCTCTAAGGTCGTGTAAGGTCTCAGCATGAGATTTTGTTTTAAGGGTTATACAAAAAGTCATAGGTTTCGTTCCAAAGTCCTACCCCCAAGAGGATATCTCTTGAGACATATTTCTTTTTTGGAATTCTACCAACTCTATGCGAAGTCGTCACAAAAACTCATAGGGATGATGTATCCTCTTAGCCAATAGACGAACCTTCTTTCTAAGGTTCTTTGAAAATAATTTTTTGAATTAAAATCCCGCCAACCAATGATGAACATATAATAATATAATAATAAAAAAGTAAATAAATAAATAAATGTAGAAGAATAAGAAAAACCCAAAAAACCCTAAACCAAAAGAAAAGGCTTCTAAGCCCAAGGGTTGAGTCCACAGCAAAGTCGCCAGCTGTAATAATGGGTTTAAAATATAGACCACCATTAATTTTTATCCTAAGGAATGAAATATAATCGATAACCCTAATTTAAATCAGAGATTCTAAGTTATTGACTCGCTTTAGATGAAGGGCGGTGTTAGGCACCCATAATCTACCTTGTTCTCAAGGAAGTCCTAAGGTTTTGGTTAAAAAGGTAGGATAGGGTTTTAATTTTTAAATTAGGGGAACTCGCCACGATTTTAAGTTGTATGCCTACGTATCCTCTTATGAGGAATCAGAGTCCCAATTCATAGTTCGTAGTTGTTTAGTTAGTTTTTTTATGGATTATACAAATATCTCGAATTCTCCTTGAACCAAGTCTGAGTTTGAAAATTATGGAATAGTAGATGAAGTTCGCAGTAGATAAGATAAGTTTTCATAATCCTTTTTTGAAAATAAATATGTTTGAATTATGTTAGTAAAAAAATAAGTTAGCATTTGATTGGTTAGATGTTTTCGAGTATATGATGGAATATGAGAAAATAGATTTTTGGTTTAAAGTTTCTAATCGAAGAATGCTTGTTAATGGCATATATTCGTGATCAATATCAAAGCTTATCCCTTATTGAGGATGGTCTCAATATCTCTTATCTATGATGGTTGACTAACCTTGTAGTAGGTTGAGAAGATAAGTCTGTGGTCGACATATCTATCTCATATTTTAACAAACTCTCGTATGCAACTATCCATAGAGAAGGAAATTCCTTATTGTGTTGGCATTCCTTTGAAAAAGGGAACACTTATCAAGGTTACTTGATAACCAAGGTGTAACACGGTGGGAGAACTGACTTGGGTGTTTTGTGTTTTATCATAATTGTTGTGGATAGCAAGAGTCGCCACCGACTTTTCTTTTATCCAATAAAGGAAAGGGTGAAAAGAACAGGAAATACCTTTGAGATTATTTTCTTAAGTTCGGGGGGTAGGTTATGAAAAGGGAAGGTATTATCACCCTTTTCATCCATAGTTATCTACGGGCTCTTAGTTTCTTTCTAGATCACTTTCTTTGTTTGGAAATGTGTTTGTGGTGGATTTTTAAAGTATTTTTTGAAAAGCGCCTTCGTTTAGGAAAACTTTGTAATGACTCTCGTATCTATAAGAATGTATACAAAGTATTGGACTTTTGAAAATATTTCATATTTTTTAAAAGTGTTTGGTGTGTTTGAAAAATGTTTTGTTTTTGAGAATAGATTATGAGCAAGCAACTAAGAACGTTCTACCTTACTCAAAAGTCTTTTGTTCATTTCTCTCTTCCTTTGATATTTCTATGTTACCATTGAATGATAAGAAGCCTTATCTTTGGATGTAAAATGGACGGGCGTGGGTCATTGCATAATCATGAATAGCAATGTTGTGAGACATCTTAGCATTTCTCTTGAGGGACTAAGATCATTTGTAAGTCAACATTCGAAGCGTCATCGAGGGACTATGATCTTTTGATTGTTTTTGCTAAGATGTCTTACATGCGTATTATGACCATTTTCTCAAGGCAACAAGTGGAGTTAACCCTAGAGGTGCATGTCTGTAAAGTGTGTTTGATTGCATGCATTTTTGTCATTTTGATCAGGGTGGTCTACTTGTTGATTTTTATCTTGCCATATACCCTAATTACTAATAATTTGTATAAAGTAAAAAATGCAGAAAGATAAAATCCTACACTATTACAAACATATTGAATTGCATGAAAATATAAAGGCAAAAATAAAAGAAAGAAAAAGGGTCTTTTCGATTTAGGCAGAAAAACCCTTCGATTCTGCACTTTCTGGAACTCTTCGATTTGGCCAGAAGAGGGTGAAGGCATGACATTAAATTGGGGCCTGGAGGATAACATGTTGAGCCTTTCGATTGGGTCTGGAGTCAGTGTATACGTGCCTTTCGTCTGGGCCTGGAAGTCAGCATGGTGTGCCTTCTGGCTGCCTCTTTCGTTTGACTTGGAGGTTAGTGTGGAAACCAAAGGATTCGTTCCCTACTTCCTGTTTCCTGTTTCTTTCGTTTGAGATGTTAAATAGAAACATGGCCTAAGGCCATGCTAGCAATTAATTAAGGCCAGGTTAGATCTTAGAACATTTGCAAGAAACCAAAGAATCCAAACAAAAAGGAAAGGCAATAAAAACAAACTAACAGGGTGTAAACGAAAGGGGAATAAATGTTATGTACATGTTTGAAATGAAAAGGAATTTTATTTACATGCTATGCTGGAAATGAAGGGTCCAAGTTTAAGAATGACTTACCTTGCTGGAGGCTGGAGCGTGTGCTGGACCTTGAAATGGTTACCTTGAATGCTTCTGGATTCGAAGGGAGGGACCATGGGTTAGGCCTTTGACACTGGATTCGAAAGAGCAAAACAAGTGAGAGGTCTTTCTTGCTGGATTTAAATGATAGCAAGATGTAAGGATGTTTCAGATGTGAAAGAGACAAGTATTTGGATTCTGGGTTTGTATTTTCACAAGTGTTTAAGTGTTTGAGAATTTTATGGTGTTTGAGATATTTGAAGATTCGTTCCTCTCTCTTCCTTCTTATTTTTTATCTTTGCAAAGGATATCTCTATTTATAGAGAAAGGTTTTGGGAAGTTTGGGAGTAAAAATAATAAAATAAGGCTTAGCTGGAAAGCAAATGTCCACTTGTGTCATGATCCCAAGATGAGACAACAAGATTAATGGTTTAGATGGATTGCTTTCTGCAGAAGGAAAACAGGCGCAAGGCTCAAGAAAGACTTTTATCAAAGTAGTATTATACTATTAAGGGAAAGTTGTCTTGGACAACAAATGGGTAAAAGCCTAATTTAACTGTATAAACAATTAAATATAGAGTGAGTCATAGGTTTGAGGCCTGAAAAGAAGAAACACGTAGCCTAGCCTATGGGTCTAATGTTCAACTTGGTCCTTTGAATCAAATCCTCCATCCTTCCACAACTTTCGACCAGACTAAAACAACATTCGTTCCCACCAGTTATGCGTCCTTCGAATGGACCAAACGTGTATTTTTCGAATGGGCCAAACATGTATTCTTCGAATGGGTTAAACATGTATTCTCCGAATGGGCCCTCTTAGGATGAATATGCCACTTTGAGTCCTTATGCTTTGACAACTTAGGTCCAAACCTTCGACCAAACTCAAAAGCGGGCAAAAATAAATGTTCAACCATGGCAAGCCCTTAGAATGGGCCACCAAATTGTGTGCCATAATGCAGAAGTTAGGTGTATTGAAGGATTTGCAGATGGACTCGAATGTGATATGAAGGTGATTTGAAGCAAAAATGAAGGTGGATTCGAAGCCAGCGTGTAGGTGTATTTGAAGCAAACTTAAAGGGAATCATTTCTTTGTGGGTGCTAGCGTGAGAGAAAAACCCTGACTTGTGCATGCAAGCTTGTAGGAGGAAACTACTTTATGAGACAAACATTTAGGAGGCCCTTGCTCTCTGAATTGAAAGTTGCATGCATGGGCCATTTCAGTGAATCAAAACAAACCTACAGGAAGCCACATGCTTCGTGAATCAACGCAGGCATATAGAAACCCAAACGAAGGATGCAAATCAAGCTAGCTCGAACAAAGCAATAATGTCCAATCGAAGGATGCAAACTAAGTTTGCATCGACAGGCCAAATGCTCCATTGAAGCTTGTGAACCAAAGCTTACTCGAAGGAGCCAAATGCTCCATAGAAGCTTATGGATCGAAACATACTTGTTCTTCTTAAATTTGATGATTGAGGGTCCAATTGTACTTTGTGCAAGCATGAACTTTTGAAAATCCTTGTGAGAAATTCCTTAAGGAATGAGAGGGTAAATTTTGGGGTACAACAACTGCCCCGGTTCAATCTTCCTAAACCTGAAGAGTTAGATAGGAGAGCCCTCCATTCGTGACTTGAAGGTGGAAGATGATTGAACACTAGAGTGCCCAGAAATTTGCACTCGATGATGTGGTGGTTGATTGCATAGGGAATGGGCTTAAAGATGCCATTTGGAGAAATGATGGAAAGTTGTTGGATATGGGCTTTAGAGATGCCATCCAGAGTGACTGGGGGAGGTATCGGGATAAAGTTTTTAGTTGATTTATACTGAAATAGTAGATGTTTTTTTCCTGTTTTTAATTGGAAGAGATAAATGTAACCAGAAGAGGTCTTCATTTGATGATTGATTTTTTTTTTGCAAGGAAAAGGAATAGTTGCATGCAGATGTATGCATGGCGTGATGATGTTCTCAAAATAAATGAGATTATGCTGTATGCATTTGTTATGTATGTGGAAATGGTTTATGAATGTGGTGTGTTTATTGCAGCGTGTCTTTGTCTAGGAAAATAGATGTATCTTCAATTTTGTTTAGAATGTTTCTGCTGGGAATTCCTATTTTATTGTTTGAGTAGAAATCTACTGGGGAATATTGACTTTGACTTTATGCATGAGGAAACTCTATGGGGGATGTTGATTTCTGCTTGGAGGAATAAAGTTTAGGAATTTTGGTTGTCCATTGCTCTACTGAGGAGTTATTCCTAACTTTAGAGAAACGAAAGTTAGCTATTATCTGGTCGAAATCCAAGCTTAGCAGTAAATCGTTGGGGATAATGAAGTTGACAGTTATCTTGTCGCATTCCAGGCTTCACAACAACTTATCGGGGAATATTAAATTAACTGTTATCTGGTCGGATTCCAGGCTTCGCAGAAAATCACTTGGGAGAGTGAAGTTAGGCTGTTATCTGGTCGGATTCCAGGCTTCGCAGCAACTTACTAACATTAAACTGCTATCTGGTCAGATTCCAGGTTTCAAAGAAAATTTCTGAGGTGGACGAAGTTAATTGTTATATGGTCGAGCTCCAGGCTTCATAATAACTTACTTGAAAGAATGAAGTTGACCTCATATCTAGTCGGGTCCAGGCTTTGCAGTAACTTACTTGAAAGGATGAAGTTGAACTCATATTTGGTCAGGTCTAGGCTTTGCAGTAACTTGCTTGAAAGGATGAAGCTGAACTGATATTTGGTCGGGTCCAGGCTGTACAGTAACTTGCTTGAAAGGATGAAGTTGAACTTATATTTGGTTGGGTCCAGGATTTATGGTAACTTTCTTGAAAGGGTGAAGTTAAACTGATATCTGGTCGGGTCCAAGATTTACAGTAACTTGCTTGAAAGGGTGAAGTTGAACTGATATCTGGTCGGGTCCAGGCTTTACAGTAACTTGCTTGAAAGGATGAAGTTGAACTGATATTTGGTCGGGTCCAGGCTTTACAGTAACTTGCTTGAAAGGATGAAGTTGAACTGATATTCGGTCGGGTCTAGGCTTTATAGTAACTTTCTTGAAAGGGTGAAGTTGAAATGATATTTGGTCGGGTCCAGGCTTTGCAGTAACTTCCTGGGGGTTAAGTTAAACTGATATCTGGTCAGGTTCAGGCTTCATATTAACTTGCTTGAAAGGATGAAGTTGAACTGATATCTGGTCAGGTCCAGGCTTCACAGTAACTTGCTGGGGGTAGAGGCAAACTCTACTGGGGAAAGAAGTTAAGCCATTGTCTAGTTGGGTCCAGGCTTTACAATATCTCGAGAGGTTAGACTATTATCTGGTCGGGTCCAGGCTTCATAGTAACCGAAAATTTTTTGAATAGAAATGATTCCGTTGGAGGTGTATTATTTTGTTGGGGAGTAAAACCTGTTGGAGAGAATATTTGATGACCTGCTGGCAAGATGAATCTCTTTAAGAAGAAATCCATAAGGCTTATTCTTTTAAGAACAACTCAGCTGGGGAGAAGGATGTCGAGAGATTAAAACTTTTACCGAGGTTTGCATAGATCCAACTTTGTGGGCAAATCTGTTGGGGAAAAGGTTTATTGTAGCAGGCTCTACAGGGATAATGCTAATGAGATAACTCTGTGGGGGTGTGATACAATGGCAGAATCGACTGTTAAATACTGGTTTGTGTTTTTTGTTCGCAAATGTCACGGTAAGCAAGAGTCACCACCGACTTTTCTTTTATCCAATAAGGAAAGGGTGAAAAGAACAGAAAAATACCTTTTATCGAGATTGTCTGAGTAAGGGGGTGGATTATGGAAAGGGAAGGTATTAGCACCCTTTCCATCCATGGTTTTCCATGGGCTTTTCGGTACTTGCTCATTGTGATACGGTGGCAGAACCGACTATTTGATACTGGTTTTCATTTTGCATTTTTTGTTTGCAAAATGTCGCGGTAAGCAAAAGTCGTCACCGACTTTTATTTCATCCAATCGGAAAGGAAAAAAGTACAAAAAAAAATCATTTTTTGAGATATTCTGAGTACGGAGAATAGATTATAGAAAGGGAATGTGTTAGCACCCTTTCTATCCATGGTTTTCCATGGGCTCTTAGGTACTTGCTCATTTTTAAATTGCTTGTGTGTGCTTTCTTTCGAAAATGTTTTTACTTCGTGATAATCCTTGTATCAGTCCTCAAGGATGTGACGAAGTTATTTTGAAAATTTGTTTTGAAAGGTGTTTGAGTGAAAAGTTTTTATTGAGCAAGTACTTAAGATTCTACCTACTCAAAAAAAGATCGTTCCTATTCTTGTTTCCTTTAGACAACGTTATCCCACTATTGAGAAATAGGTAGCACCGTCGTTGGAATTGTAAGGGTCAATTCGAAAGGGACGTACGGTCACTAAAGCAATATTAGGACACCTTAGTAGTAACCCTAGAGTCTTAAGATCCTTTCGAGGCAACATTTCTGAGGCAACATTCGAATGGGACATTTTGAGATTTTTAGACTGGAGGGCAACCACTAAGACACCCTATGCTTAATGATCGTTTACTGAAGGCAACCGAAGTGAGAGTATACCCTAAGAGTGAATATGTGCGAGTGATCCATTTTCAGTTATTTAATCTTTGCACATTAGGGTTTTCTAACCGTATTAATTTTGTCATGCATCTAGACAGTTAAATATTTGCGGGAATTAAAAATGCGAGAAAGTAAACCTAGCTATTACAAGGCTTTAAGAAGGGGGATTAATTACATAGCCAAAAAAATCAGGGAAAAGCGAAAAGTAAAAACCCTAAGTTAACTATTACAAACCATGAGCAGTTACAAAATAATGGCAAAATAATTAACAAGCGCGCGGCGAATTAAATACGAGACGATTAGGGTTTTGACCCTTTGACTAATCCTATTTGCGATTGATTAAAGAAAAATGTTTTTTTGTCATGTTTTGTTATTCAAGAAAAATAATGGAGAATTTAATTAAAAGAAAATCTTAAGTTCTAATTAATGTTAATTAAGAAAAATAATTAAGTTAACCTATTTTTGTGTTTTGGTTTGAAAAAGGAAATAATTAAATCAAGAAATTCAACCTAATTTTCTAATTGATTTTTAATTATAGAAAAAACAAATTAAAGTTACCCTAAACTAAATTAAATTAATTAAATTTGATAAAAAACCCTAATTCTATTTTTTTGTTTTGAATTCTTGATTTTATGATTTTATATAAAAAATTGATTAATTTTGTTAATTAAAAATAATTAAGGAAAATAATAAAAGAATTAAAAACAAGAAAATAAAAAAGGGAAGAAATGGGCCTGATAGTGTTAGCAATTCTGGAGGGTTTGTAGTTGAATTTCTGGGCCTAAAAACTCCAAGCCTGGTTGACCACGCTTAATCCCATGCATTGTTGGCTTTGAGGTGTATGGTGGTCTCTTGCTATCTGGGCGTTGGATCTGATGGCACGCTGGATCAAAGGATGGATGTTGAGGTTGTATGGTGGACGTCATGATGAGAAACACGCTGGATTAACTAACTGAAAATAATACAAATAAAATGCTGGGACCTGGGGATCGAACCCAGATCCTTATACTCAAATCCAATGCCATGCTGCCAACTGAGCTATGATGGTTAGTTGTACTTATAATAATAATACAATATAATATAAGAAAAGCAAAAGACTGATTCCAAAATGCACCAAATTCAAACTGACGAGTGGTTGGCTGACACGCAAGCGTCTTCTTCCTGGCAACTGTCGTTTTAGAAGAAGAGGCTTTTACCTACAGGCGTTCACTGTAGGTATAACCCTGCACATCTCAAAAATCCTGTATAAGCAATATAAATGAAAGGTAAGGGTACCAATCAACTCGTCTCATCCTCACGAGCATCATGGCACCAGAATCAAGGCCTGATTTTACTTGTACTGAAAACCCCTATAACGAACACAGAAAACCTAGCCATGGCAAAATCACGTACAGACATCAAAAATGCAATTAAATGGCATGGTTAACTTAAAAACATGATGACAAACATGAATATAACAATCAAAAGTGCTAATGATGCGTAAATTATGATAATCGAATTGCAAAAATATGTCAAACCGTGGGAGGCATAGCGCGCGTTTCTGGGCGTGTTGAAGCTTGCAAAGGATGCTGCTAGCTTCCTGAGATGTCTAGCAAGCGATTGGAATGGCTAGGATGGCTTGAGATGGCCTGTGGAATGAAAACCAACTCCCACTTTTCTTTGAATTTTTTAGTTTTGTTTTGTGCTTTACACGACCTCTAACCCCTGTTTTTTGATCTGGAAAGCTTCATTATATAACCTAGAATGAATTAGGTTAACAAACTTGGCATGAATCTTTTCATTTATCCAAGATTTGATTTGATTTTCAAGTTGTATGGTACGTTCCTATTTTGATCCAAATCATGCCTTTCTTGTACCAATTGTGCTTGATTCGATTTGATCATGTAAACTCAGCATATCTTGATTGATAATATGTCAAAAAAAACAAATCAAATCATATCTTTATTAATTTTCATCATTTATTTGATTTAATTTACTTTTTAATCAATGAAAAATCAAAATAAATTGAAAATTGAAGCACATAATGGGTGAGTGAACATTTGAGTCGTGGACCACATTATAATTGAGGTGCAAGCATAAAATGTTGGGCCCATTTAGCAAAAAATGCAAATTTGAGCACATTTGACTTTTGGCAATTTTGCAAAAATGGTCAACTTGGCCAATGCATAACTCTTTCAATTTTGACCCTAGAGAGGTTTTCTTAGACTTTTTAGAAATCTTAGGATGTCCTATAAACAACCCTTTTTGTCTCATATCAATTGAGTCCTCCATGTTCATGTATGAAGCTTTGACCCAAAAGGTGTTTTTGTTGACTTTTCAAAAGGACCTATAATGTCACAATTTATATCTTTTTGTGGGTGCATATTATGAACTTTGGAGATGAATATGAATTGTAGGAAATTGCATCCTATTTAAAATGAGCTTTGGATGGGTCATTTCTGATAAAGTATGAGAAAGTTATGCTTGGTCAAAGTTGAGTTGACTTTTCTTACAAAACCCTAATTTAGCAACTGTTGGCTTTTGATGAATTGTGAGCAATCCTTGAGGAATTATGATCAAAAATTGATAATATGATGGATAATACTTCAAAATGAGGATGCTGACCAACAATCTTGAAGTTTGACTGTATGTGGGCCACAATTGACTTTTGACCTAGCACAGTTGATTTTCAAGCATTTGAGCAATTGACTGAGCAAACTTCTTCTACAGGGCTTGAAACTTGATATGGATGATCTTGAGAACATATTAGGACAATGGTGAGCATTTGAGTCCTTTGTGGTTCACACATCTTGATGAAAATAGAAACCCTAATTTGAGGTATGCTGCCTTAGGAGAGAGTTTGTCTAGTCAACTCTTAAACTTCCTTGAGCAATTTGGGGACCTCACTTGCCATGTGTTTAGAAATATGGGGGGGGGGAAATTTTGGGGTACAACACTCATTTTTTATATTGCTTGTGTTTGTGTGTTTTGTAAAGCTTTGAAAAATGTCTTAGTATCGCGATTCACTTTATGGTAACTCTTGTATCAGTCCTCAAGAGTGTGATAAAGCGTTTTTGAAAAGTTTTATTTGAAAAGTGTTTAAAAGGGTAGGGTGTAAAAGTATTTTTGAGTAAGTACCTAACAGTTATCTACCTACTCGAAAAAAAGAATGTTCTTTTCCTCCTATCCTTTAGACAATGTTTTCCCACTATTATTGAGTAGGTAATCCTAGTCGTTGGATGTTGAGGGACTATCGAAATGGACGTAATGGTCATTGAAGGCAAAATGTAAGGATACCTTAGCATTTCGAAGGGACTATCATCATAAGATCATTTCTCGTAGGTAACTCGAGGGATGTTTAGGGACTATGATCTATATGACGACTTTATATTGAGGGTCTTTGCTAAGAGTATCCCTATGTTCGAGGGACATGACCATTTTTCGATGCAACCAAGTGAGGTAATACCCTAGGGGTGCAAGTGTTCAAAATTGTGCTTGTTCAAATGTTTTTATCTTTGATATTAGTGATCTATTGATTAATTACTCATACATGCCTAGGTTGCTAGCAATTTATATACAGGCATATAAAACATAAAAGCAAGAAATAGAGGCCCTAAGCTATTACAAGGCTTTGGTGTAGATACATAAGGAACTTACTAAAAATAAAATGAGGAATTAAAACCCTAATTAAGCTATTACAAATTAGGCGAAGTTACATCAATAGTAAAAAAACCCTAACTTGATCATTGAAAATATTTTTGGGATTTTTGTGAAAGAAATATTTGAAGTTTGACCTAGTTTTTTCTGATTAATTTTAATTAATAAAACAAATTAAAGTTGATGAAATTAATTAATTTACAGAAATTAATTTACTGGAAAAAAGCTACATCCTATTTTTTGTGATGTTGATTTTATGATTTTATGGAGAAAATTTATTTAGACAAAATAAATAATTAATTTAAATAAAACAAAATTAGAATGGAAATAGAGTAAGCCTGAGGGGTGTAAACCCAAGTTTGAGGGTGCATGCTGAATTTCTATTCAAAACCCAATCTAGTTGGCCCATAGTTGCGTATGATTCAGTGTGGTTGTCCCATGAGTGTCCACCACGGGGAGCTTCGTTGGGAGCATTGGATCCAGGCGTTAATTGATCCAAGAATGAGGATCCGAGGGCCTATGTTATGCGCGCTTGGAAGGATAGCGTAGGATCTACAAAGAATTATTAAGAAAAATAATATGTAGGAGGCAGGGACGAACCCCTGACCTCCTACACATGCGCGCTAAAAAGCCTTTCCTTTTTCCACTGAGCAAGTCGTTCAATCATTAATATAAACATACAACATATATTATATATGATGAAAAGTCAGTGTAATAAATAGAACACGCAAAATTCAATGGGCCACTCAGGTTTGGACACGCCATCGTCTTCCTTGTGGGGACTATCATTTTAGCCTAAAGGTTTTACCTACAAACAACGTTGTAGCTACAAACCTGCAATTCTCAAAAATCAACACCAGACAATTAAATTCAAACCAAATATACAGATCAATTGGGTTTAGTCTCGTAAGCACATTGGTACTCATCGTTTGTCCTGATTTTTTCTGAAACGAAAGGCCCTAAAAATAACCTTGAAATCGTAACCACGATATTCAATCAAATATGCATCAAAACATATAATTAATTATGCAGATATGTTCTGAAAAATCATATAAACATGACTTTATATTTAAAAATCATTGATCTTGCATATATTTCAAAGACCAGTTTAAAGAAAAAGAGAAAACCATGATACCCGTGTAGACCGTTCCTGGATGTGTTAATGCGTGAGAGTGGTCCAAAAAGCTTATAAATACGCCTAGGAATGGATTGCAGTCCTTGAAATGCCTTGTATCTCCCTCTAGAGCAAAACTCGATCAACATTTTTTGTCAAAATGCTGAGTAGTCTTGTGTGTTCTACACGACCAAAGTTCCTCTTTTTTTTATCAGAGTTATATATATATATATATATATATATATATATATATATATATATATATATATATATATATATATATATATATATATATATATATATATATATATATATATATATATATATATATATATATATATATATATATATATATATATATATATATATATATATATATATATATATATATATATATATATAGTAGAATGAATTAGATTAACAAAACTGAACTGAATCTTGAAGATTGAGTAAAAAAAGATTTGATTTGTCTTGTATCTTTTGTTTCTAAAATGGCCAAATCTTTGTGTTTTATTCCAATGCGTTTTTCTTTGATTTGCCAGCCTGTTTCACTCTTCCTTTGATGGGAAAATCTTATTTCGATTGTGGGCTTTCTGGCTTGTTTTGGAATAAGTCCCAGCTTCATTCCTTCAAATGCCTTCCTTTCCAGCCAACTTCAATTCGAACTAATCAGGACTTTCCTCATTAGAACCTTGCTCTCCTTGATGGTTCTGAGTAGAACTGTGCCAGATTCATTACTAGAGCTCCTTCGATTGGATCACCCTTTGCTTCAATTTCCTTCCTTTTTGAAGAGGAGTCCCTGGTCGAATCAACTCTTATGGCATTGTGACCCAACATGGCAAGAATCTGGCCTGAACATATTTTCAGAGTGCCCTCTTGATGACCTCTTTCGAATGGCCTGGAAGGAGTTCTTAGAATGTCCCTTGTTTAAATACCAATCGAAGGGTTTTCACACAATGCTAAATCGAAGGCTCCCTCGCCATGCGAATCGAAAGGCTTTTTGTAGCTGTCAATCGAAGGATGCTATGTATATGGCAATCGAAGGATGCTATATAGATGGCAATCGAAGGACACTATATAGATGGAAATCGAAGGATGCTATATAGATGATAATCGAAGAGCATTTTAGAGATGCCAATCAAAAGTCACTTTAGGTGCCAATTGAAGAGCCTTGTTAACTGGCCAATCGAAGGAAACTTAGAAACAGGCCAATCAAAGGAAATTTAGAAACATCATTTGAAAAATTTCCTTGCCTTTAGGCAAAGGTTTGTAACCACCTATGCAAGAGGGAAATCTTGGAAAATATGAGAGGGAGATTTTTTGGTTACAACAGGGGGTATCTCAACTACATTAAAGAGATGCTCGTTGCTTCTTGGCAGCACATATTTGCTAAATAGTTTAATCCTGTCCATATGCATATGTTCATTCAATTTTAGTCATTGGACATTTTTGCACTCAAAACAAAAAACAAAAAGTTTGCACTTCAAAGTATATTTGTATTGATGTTTTGCCCATGAATAGGCGTTTTTGTACAAAGAGACAGAGATCCTAGTAAGAGGAAATCGTCGAAAGGAAAACAAAATTGAAAATAAAAATAACAACCATGTGGAAGTGATCTCATTGTGTTCCAACTCTACTATTGCCCCAATGTCTTCGAATGTCCTTTTCCATTGACAGAAGTTGATTGGATTGATCTTGGACCGTTTGAACCCGAACCTCAGTAATAAAGTCGAGTGTGGGAAATCTTCACTGTCCATAGTAGTCAGCATCATGGCACCACCAGAGAAAACTTTCTTGACAACAAATGGCCCTTCGTAGGTGGGAGTCCATTTACCCATGGGGTCGCCTTGTGGAAGAATGATGCGCTTTATTACCAGGTCACCAGCTTGATATACTCGAGGCCTGATCTCTTTGTTGAAAGCCTTGATCATATGTTTCTGGTACATCTGACCGTGACAAACAGCAACCAGTCGCTTTTCATTGATCAAGTTCAACTGATCCAATGTTGTCTGAATCCATTCGTCTTTGCCTAGGCCTGCTTCATTCATAATCCTTAGTGAGGGAATCTGAACTTCCAATGGCAGGATAACTTCCATGACATAGACCAAAGAAAAGGGAGTTGCCCCAGTCGATGTTCGAGCTGAAGTACGGTATCCATGAAGAGAAAATTGTAACATCTCATGCCAGTCTTTATAGGTTACCACCATCTTTTGCACAATCTTCTTAATATTTTTATTGGCTGCTTCCACTGCACCATTCATTTTAGGTCTATAAGGAGAAGAATTGTGATGCTTGATTTTCAACTGAGTGCAAAGTTCTGTAATCATAGCATTGTTGAGATTGGTTCCATTGCCATTGATGATCCTTTCAGGGATACCATAGTGGCAGATGAGGTTATGCTTGATGAATCGGGCTACCACGTTCTTTATGACTAAGGCAAATGAGGCATCTTTGACCCATTTGGTGAAATAATCGATAGCGACAAGAATGAAGCAATGTCCATTGGAAGCAGTAGGTTTAATCTCTCTGATCATGTCAATGCCCCACATTGCAAACAGCCACAGAGCAGTCATGACATTTAAAGGAATATGAGGCACATGGACCTTGTCACCATAGATTTGGAACTTGTGGCAATTCCTTGAGTGATGATGGCAATCAGTCTCCATTGTTGACCAATAATAACCAGCTCTCAGGATTTTCTTGGCCATAGTATATCCGCTAGAGTGAGTCCCAAAGAGACCATCATGCATATCTTCCATAATTTTCTCTGCCTCCGTCTTTTCCACACATCGGAGTAGAGTAGAATCATGGTTGCGTTTGTACAGGATTCCATTGCTTAGGAAGAATTTGGCTGAGAATCTTCGTAAGAATTTTTTATCATTGATGGAAGCTCTTTCGGGATACTCTTGCGCTTCAAGGTATCTCTTTACCTAATGGTACCATGGCTTCTCTGTGTCAGTGTCAAGCTTATAGCAGTGCGCAGGTTCATCAAATCTCTCAATTGTAATCATAGGAGCTTTGTTGTCCCTTTGACCTTGAACATAGAAGACATTATGGCCAAAGCATCGGCTAACTAATTTTCTTCTCTAGGGAAGTGTTCAAAGATGATTTCTTCAAAGTATGGAATCAGAGATAGCACAAGCTCCTTGCAGGGAATAAGATTAGGATGTATAATGTCCCAATCTCCCTTTAATTAGATAATCAATAGAGAGGGAATTCCTGATCTTGCTGTTAGAGAGGACTCCGCTGAGGAATGTTGGTCTCTGTCTTGGAACATAGAGTTTTAGGAGCTTCAGTTGTCCGTTACTATACTGGGGAGTCATCACTTGATTGAAGAGACGTAAGTGAACTGCTATCTGGTCAGAATCCGGGCATTATAGTGGATTTCTGAGGATAATAAGGCTAACTGTTATCTGGTCGTGCTCTAGACTTCACAGCGACTTACTGGGGAGATGATATTAAACTGTCATCTGGTCAGGATCCAGGCTTCACAGTATCTTGAATTGTCTTCAACTGGAATGGTAATCAGAGAGATCTTAGTGTCGTCCCGTCTGACCCAGAGAAAATCTTAGGCTAACTTTGACTGGCATAGTAATCATGAGAATCTTAGTAGAAATTCAACTGACCCAGACGAATGTCTTGGAATATCTTCCACTGGAATGGTAATTAGAGAGATCTTAGTGTCGACCTGTGTGACCCAGGGAAAATCTTGGGTTAACTTTGACTAGCATAGTAATCAGGAGGATCTTAGTAGCGATTCAACTGACCCAGACGAAAGTCTTGGAGTATCTTCTACTGGAATGGTAATCAGAGAGATCTTAGTGTCGACATGTCTGACCCAGGGAAAATCTTGGGTTAATTTGACTGGCATAATAATCAGGAGGATCTTAGTAGCGATTCAACTGACCCAAACGAAAGTCTTGGAGTATCTTCCACTAGAATGGTAATCAGAGAGATCTTAGTGTCAACCTGTCTGACCCAGGGAAAATCTTAGGTTAACTTTGATTGGCGTAGTAATCAGGAGGATCTTAGTAGCGATTCAACTGACCCAAAAGGAAGTCTCGGAACCTCTTCCATTGGAATAGTAATCAGAGAGATCTTAGCGTCGACCTTTCTGACCCAGGGAAAATCTTGTGAGGACATCTTTCTGAGGAAAATCCTGGAATAGCCCTTTGTTAGACGTAGCTTGTTGATTTGATCTTTTCCCTGAAAGGTAAAGAGTTAGTCGTATGCAATGTTATGATGTATGAAATGTATTGTGATGATGTTCTCAAAATAAATGAGAGTGTGTTGTATGCAATATGTATGCGTATGCCATGATGTATGAATATGGGATGCTATTGCGGTATTTCTTGGTCGGGGAAAATAAATCCCGGACTACTGCTGAAGAGTACTGGGAAACTGAATTCTTCATTTCCCCTAGGTATGGTAAATGGAGATGACTATGCTGGGGATTTCCTCTTTCTGTTTGAGAATATCCTGCCGGGGAGAGACTCTGCCTGAGATTAACTCTGCGGGGGAATAGCTCTGTTTGCGAGAGGAGATGCTTTGATGGAAGATTTTTCCGATTATGAGAAATAAACTCCACTGGGGGATGAACTTCCGTAACTGGAGAAATAAACTCTGTTGGGGATAAGGTTCCGCTGTCAGAGAAATAAACTCTGCTCGGGAGAAAGCTTTATAAACCGTTTGTGATTATAAAACTCAGTTGGAGAATATAGATATATGCTTTCTGAAGGAGTTTGGTTGGGAAAAGTAACTCCTGTTTGGGGAAGTAGAGATCAGAACCTTTGGTTGTGTTGTACCCCAAAATTTGCCCTCCCATTTCCTCAACATTTTCTCACCACAAGATCCTTGGAGCTCAAGATTTAGTTAGGGTTTGCTCTGCTAAAGACTCCTCCTTGCACTGTTGACCCAAATTAGGGTTTGTGTTTGCACAAAGATGTTTTGACCTAAAATTCCTAAAATGACTTTCATGCTTCATGTTGGACTCACAAGTTTATCCATACCAAGTTTCAAGCCTTGATTCCAATCTTTGCCCAGTCAATTGGACAGTTGACCTAGAAATTAGCTGTATTGGAGAAAAAGTCAACTGTGGTCAATTGACAGTCAAACCTCATGATTTTTGACCCACATCAACATTATGAACTCATATGGACCATCTGATCAAGTTTGGATCACAATTCCCCAAGAAATTTGATCAGATCACCAAAAGGGCAAAATGGTCATTTTTAGGGGTTTGACTGCACAAAGGCAATTTTTGACTGTTTGACCTAGCCAATGGCAAACCAAGCTCACATATGGACTTAAGGACTCAATGACATGGTCTTGACACATTCAACAAGTTCAAAAGATCCCAAATGCACAAGATTGACAGATGAATTTTCCAGTCAACTGAGCCAAATTTGATTGTATACTAAAAAGTCAAACTTTGACTATTTGGTCAAAATCAAGTGCCAAGATTTATTTTTCATCAAGACATGTCAAATTATGAAAATTGTTCATCAAGAAATCAAAAATCACAAATTAGGGTTTGAAATGAAGAAATTTTATAACTTAGAAATTTTCTAAGTTATGAAACTTCCTTATTTTTTCCTAACTTTGTCCCATTTTTTCAACAAGATAAATTTGGATTCAAACAAAACTCAAAACATGAAAGTTATAGTCCATTGCAAAATCTACAACTTTGATTCACAAAGTTTCCTCAAAAGAAGCTTGTAGCTCAAGTTATGATTTTTGGAACAAGGGTGCAAAACATTCTTAACTTAGAAAAATTTTGACCAATTCTAGGCAGGATTTTTGCCTAACTTCATGGCCAATTTTCACATGCTTCCACTTGGAATTTCAACTTGCATTACAAATATGGATTGTAGTACACATTCCAAGCTTTCCAAATTGTCCAAGAACTTCTCAAACACCCTTGTGGTTAGGGAGAATCGAATTTGTTAATATGGGCAAAAGTCACTTTGATTCATGGCCAAAGGCATGTTCATACAATTTGCATTTTTGAAATCAGCTTGCACAAACTAGTTACAGGCCTCTAATCTCATTTACACTCAATAATTAAATGCCAATCCATTGTGTTCTAGCATTATTTTGTGCATTTGGACATTACATGAAGAATTAAGCCATATTTGGAAAAAGCAAGTTATCCATTCTTGTAAAGCATGACTTTATGTCAAACACAAATCCAAGAAGTACAATGCAAATCTCTGAGGCACAAGTTATTGAACTAATCCCACTGATCAAGACTAACTTTGCAGCATGTTTAGGGGGCCTGCATAAGCTTGTAACTCAACTTGGCATTTTTAACTTAAGATAGAGGCAACTTTGCAAACACAACGACAAATCACATTCCTGTCAACACAAGCCTAAGCAAACTTATTGAACACATTCCAAACATCAAACCTGACCTGAAACACGATCCAACCACCTCCAATACCTCCTCATCCATCAAAGCCCATTTTTTCTGCAAAACAGAGTCCCTGTTGCAGATTGACTTGGCCAGTTCATTTCCATCGTGCATTTTCATCCAAGCCACCTCAAACACCTTCCATAACATCCATACAAACTATCCCAAGCCTTGGAAACAGACTGTAACACCTCTAACCAGTTTTGCCATTTTCACTTTTCTCTCTTGCAGGTTGACTTCTGTAGCTTGATACAGCAAGATTCAAACCACACCAAGCATTGGAGAAGCATCCCTGAACTTCAAGCAAGCTGTACAAGTCCTCACACTGCAGTGAAAGTGCCTCCATTGTTGTACACGACTCAAGCTGAACATGTAAAACTTTGAACTTCTATCTCTCTATCCAGGCATAGTTAGGCTTAAGTTTGTGCAGAAAGCATGTTCTAATCATAGCCCTGAAGCCATCCATATAGTTACTTTTCATTTATATTGTGTGTGCTAAGAGTATTTTGAACCTGAACATTGAAAAAAAGTTAGGTCAGGAATTGGGGGAGAAGAAATTCTCTCTCATTTCTGAGAGTTAGATTGACTTTTTTATATGTTTAGAATCGTGGCTTCAAGCTCTACAAGTTTCATGTTTTAAGATTTGTCAAAAGATCAAAGAATCAGGATGTTTGAACAAGGTGTGATTGGCGCGCGTTTTTGACAGAAGTTTGGCTGGAGGTTGAAGAAGCCTCCTTGGGCTGGGCCTGAGTTTTGTCTTTCTATTTGCACCACTTTTCCACACTTGCACCCCCTTGGCCCATTGTGTTTATTTTTATCATTTTTTGACTTTTTCTTTTTTTGTTTCTGACTTATTATTTTTTGCCAAAATATAAAAAATATTAAAAACATTTTTTCAACCATTTTTGCATTTTATTTGGATTTTTGCCTGTTTTATTTGAATTTATACATGTAAATAAACATATTGCCTTTTATTCAAAAAAAAAAACAAAAAAAATACAAATACATTTTTATTTTCTGATTTTATTTTATTTTATCTTTTGAAAACATTTTCTAAAAATATACTTTTTTTGTAAATAATAAATATTTCTATTTTTGTACATATTTAATATATTTAGTAAACAATATATATACTTATATATTTATTAGAATATTTAGGATAAAAACATAAAAATAATACATTTTTATTTTTATTAATATTTGACCTCAAAAATACTTTTTCTTACAATATACTTCCTTTTTATTTATTTTTTGTACATGATTAATAAATATTGCATATAATAAATAATTAATACTATTTATTTGCAAAATTAGGGTTTTGCCCTAAAAACATAAAAATACCCAAAAATTAACCTTTTTATTTTTGTTTATTTGTCACATGAAAAAATACTTTTACATAAATATAAAAATCATTTTTTGCATCTTGCATATTTATTGTATTTTATTTAATTATTGTACAATTAAATATCTTGTATATTCCATTTGGATTGTAATAGCCTAGATTTAAATTTCTTGCTAAATATCCCTATTTGAACATTTGTACCCCCCATCCCATAATTGTGTTGTAATAATTTAGGATTTTATTTTTTGCATTTAAAAGCTTTCTAAATATGCCATGATAGACTTAGGGTTTGTATGCAAAAATCAACCAAACAAATAGCTTGACCTAATTCAAAGATAACAAAGCATGAAAATTGACAACACCAATCACACTTGCACCCCTAGGGTTACTCCACTTGTTGCCTTCAATAATGGGCCATGTTGCATGTTGGGTGTCTTTGGAAAAACAAAACAATATCAAATGATCATAGTCCCTCGATGACGCTTTCGAAATTTGCCTAAAAATGATCAAGTCCCTTAAAGGAAAAATTGCCCAAAGACACTTGGCACCATTGCAATCATGGTCTAAACGATGACCCGCGCCCGTCCCGTTAAACATCCTAACACAAGATTGTCCACCAAATACAATGGTGGAACAAAATTGTTAAAAGGGTTAAAAACATAGGAAAAACCTTTGAGAAATCTAGGGGTAGACAACTCTTAGTTACTTGATCCAACTTGAAAAAAAACACTTGCCTATTTTTCAAAACACACATCACAACACACTTTCAAAACAACTTTCAAAAACATTGAAAACTTTTCAAAATATAAGTACACCTTTGTATACATCCAAACATGGGTCATTACAAAGGTTGCCACCACATTGGCTTCTTTTCAAAACATTTTCAAACCCACACACAAAGCACCATTTCAAATAATTGAAAATCAAGGCATGTTGATCTAAGCAAGTAACTAAGAGCCCATGGATAACCATGGATAGAAAGGGTGTTAATACCTTCCCTTTCTATAATCTACTCCCCGAACCCAAGAAAACATCTCAAAGGTTTTTGCTGTGCTTTTTAAGCTTTCCTTAGGATAAAATAAAAAGTCGGTGGCGACTCTTGCTCAACCGAAACATTTGCGAAAACAAACGCAAAACCCAAGTCAGTTCTCCCACCGTATCACAGAACTGGCGACTCTGCTGGGGATAATTTTTAAAGTGGAGTAACCTTAGGACTTAGATCACCCTCTTGCATGACTAATTGTTTGCTTTGATTGCTTTATATCTTGGCTCTCTTGTTTGGGTTTGAAATCCTACACCCGGATTTGGGGAAACATTCATAGATAGCAATACGTTGTGGAAACTTTGCGGGGTATACCGACACGGTTGAAGCAATAACTATATTAGTGCGACATATTTGTGAGTACCGGTAACCCTTGAGTTCAATCAAGGAGAGTACGGGGCCGCTGAGTGATGTCAATAAGCACTAATAACCTAGAACCTTACTTGACCATCTTGGCCTTTCATTAGGGGTAGTGAGATGACCGGCTTTGGTGTAGTCTGAAGTTGGTAGATACTCGATACTACACTCATTGAGGGTTGTTTTCTTGGAATATTTTGGTCGCTAGTTAAGTGGCTAAACCAAAACAATGAACATGGAAAACAATCCAATGATATTGAGCTCCTTAGAACCCGGTTACTATTTATAGGACAGATTTTTAAGCCAACTTCACTCAAGAGGGTACTTACCTATGAAACCCCATGCAAGCCTGAAACTAGGGTTTTGTGTGATTTGCTTGTACATGTGTTTTGTGCATACATCATAAGCATCATAAAGCATCATATGCATTCACTAACCATTTCAAGGGTTTAGATCTTCATCTTTGTTCTTGTTTTGTAGGTCATGGAATCTCTTCGCAGGAAAACAATTCAAGTCAACCTTGTGAGAATCCCTCCTCAACTCAAGGAGCTTACATCCAGAATTCCAGAAAACTCTCTCTTCAGTGAAAGACATGGTAGACTTCTCAACTTAGTCAACACCAGCATTGAAGAAGACATGGTGAAAGTGCTATTCCAGTTCTTTGACCCCCTTCACCACTGTTTCACATTCCCTGATTACCAATTGGTGCCTACTTTGGAGGAATTTTCTCAACTCCTGAGAATTCCTATTCTTAATCAACTACCCTACAATGTTACGGAAAAAGAACCAAAGCCTGAAGATGTTGCTCAAGCACTACACTTGCAACCATCTGACATCAAGGGGCATTGGGAAACTAGAAGCGGTGTCAAAGGCTTCTTGGCAAAATTCTTGTTTGAGAAGGCACAAGAGTGTTGGAATTCATTGGATCTACAAGCCTATGAAGAAATTGTGGCACTCCTCATTTATGGGTTGGTCCTGTTCCCAAATCCTGACCAGCTTATAGATGTCAATGCCGTCAAGATCTTCTTATCCAGAAATCCAATACCAACATTGCTTGGGGACATTCTTCACTCATTTTACACACGAACAATGAGAAAGAGGGGTGTTCTCATGTGTTGTACTCCTCTCCTTGCAAGGTGGTTTATTTTGCACCTTCCACAATCTGTCTTGAACAATGACCAAGGCTTAAGGTAGTCACAACGGTTGATGATCCTCACTCACTCTGATGTACATTGGTGTTCTCGGTCCAGAGAAAATGTCACCATCGTCGATCATTGTGGAGAGTTCCCTAATGTTCCATTACTTGGCATTAGAGGAGGCATTACCTACAACCCTTGTCTAGCTTTGAGACAATTTGGATATGCACGGAGGGATGGCCCTCATGACATGTTGATTCCTGACCTAGTTTTTGACTTCGAAAATGATGCGCAAGGACTTCGCCAAAGATTCATCAGAGCTTGGAGGATGCCTAACAAGGTAGACAGCAAGACACTGGGGCACAAGAACTCCATCCCTCTTGAGCCTTATCTCAAGTGGGTACGAACCCGAGCCCAGAGTCTAATGATGCCTTACCCTCATGTTCTCCCTGTGATTAAAGAGCCCGTTAAGGAAGGAGAGGTTCCCTGCACCATCCTATATCCTGACATGCCTACATCGTGGGAGGAGATGCAGAAGAGTTGGATCCAACTCAAGGAGGAACGGAACACTTTTGAAGCCAGTTTCTACGCCAGCAAGAAGAAGGTTTTGGAGCTTACCCGCCGACTCCATGAGGAAGAGACCCTCAACACCTACATCGCACCAAAGAGGATGCGCAACGTCTTTTTACCTTGAGAAGTTTTTTGTAATATTTGGCCCATGGGGCATTTATGTACTGACAAATTTCTTCTTATTAATATGACGTGCATTCTTTTTGTTTGCAACAATTTTGAATTTTCTAAATCCTTGAATGCATTGCATACATAAGCATATCATTCATCATGCGCATAAGCAGGTCTCCACACCAGGTTTCCTTATCTTTCTGCTGTTTATTTCAGTAATATGGATCTCGAACAGACGGTCAAGGACTTGCAGTCTCAAAACTCACAATTTCAACATCTCCTGATGACCTTGGCTAAGGGTCAGGAGGATCTAAAAGCCCTGCTTGGGAATAAAGAGCAAGTGAAAAAGAAGAAGAAAAGAATCGGGGTGGCTACCCTAGGAAGAAGGTTTGAGGGAGAAGCCAGAAGAGTTCTTGAATTTCCCCCTACTTCTGAAGAGGGAACCAGTAAAGGGAATGCGGCTGCGGTACGTTCCGAATCCGAAGCTGAAGAAGGAGAGGCTGAAGAAGATGAAGACTACTCTGAGCAACAATACCCGCCCACCGACGATAAGTACAAGGGTTTGGAAGACAGGTTAGCAGCTATGGATCTGCAGAGAGTTCCCAGCTTAGATTTCGAAGACTTGGGATTAGTTGCTGGAATTGTGATCCCCCCGAAGTTCAAAGTGCCAATTTTTGCCAGATATGACGGGCTTTCCTGCCCGAAGATGCATCTCAGATCATATGTAAGGAAGATCCAACCTTACACTGCAGACAAGAACCTTTGGATCCATTTCTTCCAAGATAGCCTTTCAGGGGCTCAACTCGAATGGTTCTATCAGCTGGATGGAGCCAGTATCTGAAACTGGGAGGACTTGGCTACTGCATTTTAAAAACAGTATCAGTACAATTCTGACCTTGCTCCCACGCGTACCCAACTCCAGGGTATGTCACTGGGGACGGGCGAAGGTTTTAAGGAGTATGCGCAAAAGTGGAGAGACCTGGCTGGTAGGGTGCAGCCACCTTTGACTGACCGTGAACTCGTGGACATGTTCTTGGGGACCCTGTCTGGTCCATTCTTCAATCATCTGATTGGTAATTCTTCTGCTGGGTTCACAGACCTGATCTTAACCGGTGAGAGGATAGAAGCTGGTATCAAGTCGGGGAAGATACAGAAAGGTGCCTCCGCGAGTACTGAGAAGAAGCCTTTCAAGAAGGAAGCCAGTGCGGTTTATGGTCCCAGAAGACAAATTAAGCCGGAGCGCCACCAAGCTGTCAATGCGATGGTAATTTCAAAGCCTGTTGCTGCTCCTCAGCAGTTTAACCAACCAAGGGGCGAGAGACCCAAAAGGCAGTACACTCGGCTCAGCATGACCCTGTCTCAGATTTTACCGCAACTACTGTCAACCAATCTGGTAACTGTCAAAGAAGCTCCGAAGGTAGTAAACACAGCTTCTCCAAAGTACAACCCCAACGCCCGTTGCGCTTATCACTCTGATAGCCCGGGGCATACTATAGACGATTACTGGGCTCTGAGGAATAAGGTTCAGGACCTTATTGATGCTAAATAAATACAGTTTGAGGCGCCCGAAAGGCCCAATGTTGTGACTGCTCCCATGCCCCAGCATGGAGTGAATGTTGTGGAAGAAGACCGGTATGTAGCCTCCGTGGAAGAGATTGTTACTCTGTTATTGACTGTTAAAAGGAACCTGTTGCTAGCCGGTTTATTTCCGGGATGTGGTAAGGGTTGCCTTCTATGTGCTGTTTCACCTGCTGGTTGTCCCTTGCTGAAATCAGGTATCCAAAGCCTGATGGATAGTAAAGAAATCTTGTTCGAGAAGATTGTCGTTCCTGCTGTCCCTGCTGAAGAAGTGTCTATTGTTACTATTTTCAACAACCCTCCTAAGGCTCCTTCAAAGAAGCCTGTCAAAATCATGTTCACTCAGAAGATTGCTCCTATCATCATTACTGTTCCGGGGCCTCTCCCTTATACATCCGACAAAGCTGTCCCGTGGCACTATGGGGCAGACGTTTATGTGCTTGGAGTAAAACAAGAGTTTGATACAAGTACCGGCGTCAGTAACATCACTGGGCCTGCCAAGGTTACTCACAGTGGTAGGATGTTCTCACCAGATATTGCGCCACCAGCTATTCAGAAACCTCTTATCATCACACCTGCAAGTGTGCCTGCTTCCCTTCCTAATCAAGTTCCTGTTTCTACCCCTGCTGCCGAGTCATCTGACACTCAGGGCAAAGGGATTGCTACTGATTTGCCTGCCCTGACGGAGGTACCAAAGACAACCAATGTTGAAGCTTCCCAACAAGAGATGGAAGAGATTCTCAAGATCATTAAGAAAAGTGATTTCAATATAGTTGAGTAGTTAGAGCACACCCCATCAAAGATTTCTATGCTATCACTGTTGTTGTGTTCAGAGGCCCATGCTAAGGCCCTGATTTCCTTCCTAAAGACGGCCCATGTGCCACAAGAAACGTCTGCTGATCAATTTACCGATTGTATGGCCAACTTGACTGCCGATAATGGTTTGGGCTTCTCTGACGCCGATCTGACCACCAAAGGAAAGAACCATAACGACGCCCTGCATGTCTCCATTGAATGCAGGGGCACTACTCTTGCCCATGTGTTGGTAGACACCGGTTCTTCATTAAACGTATTGCCCAAGAAAGCTTTAGACAGGCTGGATTGTGAGGGTTTAGAGCTCAAGCCGAGTAACATTGTTGTCCGGGCCTTTGACGGGTCCAAAAGGATGGTGCACGGTGAAGTTGACATTCCAATCAGGGTTGGTTCTCAAGTTTTTGATTCTACTTTCTATGTGATGGATATTCGACCATCCTATTCCTGTTTGCTGGGTCGTCCATGGATCCACAAGGCTGGAGTTGTGACCTCCACACTACATCAGAAGCTTAAGTACCCGGTTAGGGGGAAGATCGTGACAGTTCAAGGGGAGGAAGAATATATGGTCAGCCACCTCAACTCATTCCGGTACATAGAAATGGATGGGGAATTCATTGAGACTCCATTCCAGCACTTTGAAGAAGTTCCTCAGACACTGGCATCAGCTGAAACTGTGATTGAAGACCCTCCTTTGAAGATGGCTTCCTTAAAGGATGTCCGGGCTGTTATTGAGAAGGGTGAATGCGCAAACTGGGACCGACTTCCTGATTTCACTCCAAAGACCGACAAGTTTGGTTTGGGTTTCACTGCAGAAGCTCAGAGGGTTGTTCGTAAGGCGAGGATTGGAAGATCTCCTGTGTTCATCACCAACCCGGGAGTAAATGCCATTGAAGACGACGTGGAGGAATCTGAATTCAACAGCTGGATCTACCCAACAACCAACAGTGGACCAAGCAACTGGACTGCCAAAGACTTCACACCTATTACTTTTGTGACTCAGTAATGAACTCTTTTGTTTTGAATTTGTAACGAACAATATGTTGAAACTTTTATGGCTCGATGTCCTACCCGGGGCACCGTGGCTTCATTTGTGAGGGCTTTTGTATGTCATTTTCATATATCATTAATCAAAACATTGGACGTTTATTGCATTTCAAAATCTTGCGCTCCTTTTCTTTCTTTATTATATATTGCAAAATAGCTATATTTACACACACTCACTTATACAGGTTCCAATCCACTCTGGATCTCACTGGTAACGACTCTGCTACTGCCAGTTATGACTTCGAAAATCCGATCAACTTAGCCGAAGACGAAGGTGAAGATGATTGCGAAGTGCCTGGTGAACTGGAAAGACTGTTACTCCAGGAAGAGAGGGCCATTAAGCCACATGAAGAGCCAGTGGAAACGGTAAATCTAGGTACTGAGACAGACAGAAAAGAAGTCAAGATTGGTGCCAATCTAGAGCTCAGTGTGAAACAACGGTTGATTCAGATGCTGCATGACTATGTGGAAATCTTTTCCTGGTCTTACGAAGACATGCCTGGGTTGGATACCGACATTGTGGTTCATCACCTGCCTACCAAGGAAGACTGCCCTCCGGTTAAACAGAAGGTCCGCCGTATGCGTCCAGAAATGTCTGAGAAAATCAAAGTTGAGGTTATGAAACAATTTGATGCCGGGTTTCTAGCAGTGACTTCTTACCCTCAGTGGGTTGCCAACGTGGTTCCAGTGCCGAAGAAAGATGGTAAGGTCCGAATGTGTGTTGATTACAGGGATTTGAACAGGGCGAGCCCCAAGGATGACTTCCCTCTGCCTCATATCGACGTTCTGGTGGACAACACTGCTCAGCATAAAGTATTCTCCTTCATGGACGGCTTCTCCGGTTATAATCAGATCAAGATGGATCCTGAAGACATGGAGAAGACCACTTTTGTTACTCAGTGGGGCACCTTTTGCTACAAGGTCATGCCTTTTGGGTTGAAAAATGCTGGGGCAACCTACCAACGTGCCATGGTTACTTTATTTCATGATATGATCCATCACGAGAAAGAAGTATACGTCGACGATATGATTGCAATGTCCCAAACTGAGGAGGAACACCTTGACCATCTACGGAAGCTGTTTGACCGTTTGAAGTTGTACAAGCTGAGGTTGAACCCAAACAAGTGCACCTTCGGGGTAAAATCTGGAAAATTGTTAGGCTTCATCGTAAGAGACAAAGGCATTCAAGTGGACCCTGCCAAAGTGAAAGCCATACAAGAGATGCCAACTTCCAAGACAGAGAAAGAAGTCAGAGGCTTTCTAGGACGTTTGAACTACATTGCCCGATTCATCTCGCATCTAACTACTACTTGTGAACCAATCTTCAAGCTGCTGAAGAAAGATCAAGTAGTACGATGGAACGATGAGTGTCAGGCCTCTTTCGAAAAGATCAAAGAGTATCTCAAAGAACCACCCATTCTTATGCCACCGGTTGAAGGGAGACCTCTGATACTATACTTGACAGTACTTGACAACTCAATGAGGTGTGTGCTGGGGCAGCATGACGAGTCTGGCCGAAAAGAACACGCCATTTATTACCTTAGCAAAAATTTTACCGACTGTGAGACCCGGTACTCACTGCTCGAGAAAACTTGCTGCGCTTTGGTATGGGTTGCTCACCGGCTGAGACAGTATATGTTGACTCACACTACTCTGTTGATTTCAAAAATGGATCCAATTAAGTACATATTCGAAAAGCCTGCTCTGTCTGGAAGAATAGCAAGATGGCAAATGATCTTGACGGAATATGACATCCAGTACACGACTCAGAAAGCAATCAAAGGAAGTGTATTGGCAGACCATTTGGCACACTAGGTCGTGGACGATTACCAGTCGATGAACTTTGAATTTCCAGACGAGGATATCATGGTAGTGACTGATTGTGAAGTACCTGGACCGGATGAAGGACCTGAGGAGGGATCCCGATGGTCTATGCACTTTGATGGAGCCTCGAACGCTTTAGGTAATGGTATCGGCGCCGTGATCATATCCCCTAAAGGCACTCATACTCCGCTCACCGCCCGGCTATGTTTCAACTGCACCAACAACATGGCAGAGTATGAGGCATGTATCATGGGTCTTCAAGCTGCAATTGATTTAAGGATCAAGTTTCTGAGTGTCTTCGGAGATTCCGCTCTCGTGATCAATCAGATCAAAGGCGAGTGGGATACGAAACACCCGAATCTTATTCCTTACAAGGAGTATGTGCTGACATTGGTTCCCCACTTCGAGGAGATAACTTTTGAACACTTCCCAAGAGAGGAGAATCAGTTGGCGAACGCGTTAGCTACGATTTCTTCTATGTTCAAAGTCAAATGGGACAACAAGGCGCCCCAGATCATTATCTGGAAATTGGATGAGCCTGCACATTGCTGCGATCTCGAGACCGAAGAGGTAACGGAAAAACCTTGGTATCATGAAGTGAAGAGGTACTTGGAAGCTCAAGAATACCCCGAAGGCGCATCGGTTAATGACAAGAAGTTCCTGAGAAGGTTTGCGGCAAAGTTCTTCCTCAGCAACGACATTTTGTACAAACGAAACCATGATTCAACTTTACTGCATTGTGTGGATAAGACTGAAGCAGAAAAGATCATGGCAGAGCTACATGAAGGTACCTTCGGAACACATTCCAGTGGGCATACCATGGCAAAGAAAATCCTTCGGGCAGGATATTTCTGGTCCACAATGGAAGCCGACTGTTACCAGCATTCTCGAACTTGTCATAAATGCCAGATCTATGCTGATAAGGTGCACATTCCTCCGGTTCCTCTAAACGTCTTGGCAGCACCTTGGCCTTTTGCAATGTGTGGCATTGATATGATCGGCGAGATCAAACCTACGGCATCTAACGGGCATCGCTTCATCCTGGTAGTGATTGATTACTTCACAAAGTGGGTTGAAGCAGCTTCCTACGCTACGGTAACCAAGAACGTCGTGGCACGGTTCATTCGACACAACCTGATCTGTCAATACGGTGTACCTGAGAGGATCATTACGGACAATGGTACCAATCTTAACAACAAAATGATCACTGAGCTCTGCGAGCAATTCAGGATATAGCACCACAACTCTTCTCCCTACCGGCCGAAGATGAATGGGGCTGTAGAAGCAGCGAATAAGAACATCAAGAAGATTGTGCAGAAGATGACAGTGACCTACAAAGATTGGCACAAAATGTTACCGTTTGCTCTTCATGGGTACCGTACCTCAGCACGGACGTCAACAGGGGCAACTCCCTTTTTCTTGGTCTACGGCATGGAGGCAGTCTTGCCTATTGAAGTCCAGATACCCTCTCTCCGGATAATGAAGGATGCAGGTTTGAGCGAAGATGACTGGATCCAGACTCGGCTTGATCATTTAAACCTGATTGACAAAAACAGACTCACTGCTATTTGTCATGGTCAGACGTATCAAAAACGGATGATCAGGGCATTTAACAAGAAGGTCAGACGACAAGAATATCAAGTCAGATACCTGGTAATCAAGCGCATCATTCTTCCTCAAAGTGATCCCAGGGGAAAATGGATCCCTACGTACGAAGGGCCATTTGTGGTTAAACATATCTTCTCAGGAGGGACAATGATTCTAACCACCATGGATGGTAACGATCTTCCTCACCCTGCCAATGCAGACATAGTAAAAAGATACTACGCATGAACTAAAGACCCGCTAGGTTGACACACCTAGGCAAAAATAAGGGCTTCCCGGCGAACCAATAGGGTTCGGGCAAAAATAAGGGATGAAAAAAAATCTGTACACCCAGCAAGTCGAAAACCTGAAAAGGCAGCTTGGGCAAAAATGGGTATCTCGTTGGACTGAAAACCCGAAAGGGCGGTCCAGGCAAAAGTTAGGGATAAAGCGTAATACTATGTCTCATTGGATCACCTTGCATCCAGAATTCGGCATCAACTATCGGGCTCAGATAAATCCAATCAACCAGCTTCATCTTCAACTAAGCAGCAGAGTGATGAGAGGCTTGAAGACATAAAGGCGATAGCAGAGTTGGAACCCAGTGGGATTATTTTTCACATAGCTGTTTTGTTTCCTTTTCAAAATTGTATAAAATCTATTTTGCTCGGCGGAGTTCTCTTACTAGGACGTCAGCCTCTTGTACACAAAACGCCTATTTACAGGCAAACTTCAAAATCAATACAAGTTTCATTTTCCAGACAAATTGCCATTTATTTTTCCTTTTTCTGTTTTGTTTTGCAAAGAACGTCCAATGTTCATTTTTGATATATGCATTTGACATTAATTGCTAATCATGAATATTTGCATGCGAAACAAAGGACTAATTACAGATGATATCAGAAACAGGGGCAATTTAGAATTGTCTAAGCGATCTAGTTGCTCTGTCCACCGAGGTACCAAGGTAGGTTCGACTGAAGAACGTAACGAAGTTACCTTCACTCCCCCATAGAGTAAGACAAGATTCAGCGATACTCTCCCCAAGCAGAGTTAGTCTCCCATTAGCCCGGAAAAGGCACAATATATCCAGCAAGTCAGCGATACTCTCCCCAAGCAGAGTTAGTCTACTGTCAGCCTTAAGGAAGTTGGGTATCCCCAGAAGATCTCAGCATTCCCCAGCGGAGTATAGACATTCCTCAACAAGCATCCTCGACAGTCTTAATCTAAGATTGTTCCCCGGCGGAATACCAGACACCCCAGTGGAGGCATTCCCCAGTACACCCTGAAAGGTTTCCCCAGGAAAGTTGAATCATCCTCCCCAGTAGATTCTGGAAGCTTATCCCCTGCAGAGTACAAGCGCCTCTCCCCGGTTTCATTCAAAGGTTATTTCCCCACCAGGGTATAATTGGGTTATCCTCAGCTAATTACCACGGAAAGATCGTCCTCGGCGAAGTTCTTCCTATCCCCAGCGGAGTTCATCAAATTCCCCAACATAACTTATCAGTGGAATCCCCAGCGGAACTCTCATCAAAACCTCAGTGAAGTATCTCTTCCTACAGTGTAATTCCCCGCAGAGTAATCTCTCCAACAAGTTTATTCCCCAACTGAGTCACCTTCTCCTACCGGTTTATTCTTGCAACCGTCATCCCCAGCGGAAACGAAGAACTCCACTCTTCAACATCAGCTCAGGATTCAACAAGTTCCCGGCACTCGTCAAGGATTTATTTTCCTAGACGAAAATACATTCATAGACATTTCACATTTCATACATCCTGCTTACATATATGATAAAGTGCATACAGCACTATCTCATTTTGAGCATCATGACATCATGCATTTCATACATCATGACATTGCATACAACTGATGTTTTTGCCTTTTCAGGAAAAAGGTAAATCCAAAGATGATTACTATCAACTGTCACAATTCCAGATTCGATACTTGTATCTAGCCAGGGCATATCTGTGAGTGATTGATTGTAGATTCGATACCTGTATCTAGCCAGGGCATATCTGCATGAAGAGTTTGAAGATCAACCCCTGTAACAGGCCAGGAAATTATCTTTCATTCTCAGGTCAGAGGTTTACACCTGTATCCAACCAGGAAAGCTATCTCTACCAACCTTTTGCAATTTCCAGATTCGATTCCTGTATCTAGCCATGGCATATCTGTAGACCAATTCCAGATTCGATACCTGTATCCAGCCAGGGCACATCTGTAGACGATAATTTCCAGATTCGACACCTGTATCCTGCCAGGGCATATCTGTGAGTGATTAATTGTAGATTTGATACCTGTATCCAGCTAGGGCACATCTGCATGAAGAGTTTAGAGATTTGATACCTGTATCCAGCCAGAGCACGTCTGTAAGCCACCTTTTGAAGTTCCAGATTCGATTCTTGTATCTAGCCAGGGGACATATGTGAGTAACTAATTGTAGATTCGATACCTGTACCTATCCAGGGCATATCTGCATGAAGAGTTTGAAGATCAACACCTGTAACAGGCCAGGAAATCATCTTCCCTTCTCAAAGTACGCAAGTTCTCGTTAAGGAATCTCTTACGCGATCAACACTTCCAAATGGCATCTATAAGCCCATTCCCGACAAGGTTTTGTCACGTCTCCAGATGGCATCTATAAGCCCATCCTCCTATCCACCATCTCTCCAAATGGCATCTATAAGCCCATTCCCGCCATCACATTGCTGATGCTCTACTATGCGAGCGCAAATTTCGGGGCACTCTAGTGTCCAATCTCCTTTTACCCTCGAGTCGCGAAAGGCAAACTTGCCAATCTAACTCTTCAGGTTCAAGAAGATTGAACAGGGGCAACTGTTGTACCCCAAAATTTTCCCTCCCATTTCCTCAACATTTTCTCACCACAAGTTCCTTGGAGCTCAAGATTCAGTTAGGGTTTGCTCTGCTAAAGACTCCTCCATGCACTGTTGACCCAAATTAGGGTTTGTGTTTGCACAAAGATGTTTTGACCTAAAATTCCTAAAATTAATTTCATGCTTCATGTTGGACTCACAAGTTTATCCATACACAGTTTCAAGCCTTGATTCCAATCTTTGCCCAGTCAATTGGACAGTTGACCTAGAAATTAGCTGTATTGGGGAAAAAGTCAACTGTGGTCAATTGACAGTCAAACCTCATGATTTTTGACCCACATCAACATTATGAACTCATATGGACCATTTGATCAAGTTTGGATCACAATTCCCCAAGAAATTTGATCAGATCACCAAAAGGGCAAAATGGTCATTTTTAGGGTTTTGACTGCACAAAGGCAATTTTTGACTGTTTGTCCTAGCCAATGGAAAACCAAGCTCACATATGGACTTAAGGACTAAATGACATGGTCTTGACACATTCAACAAGTTCAAAATATCCCAAATGCACAAGATTGACAGATGAATTTTCCAGTCAACTGAGTCAAATTTGACTGTATACTGAAAAGTCAAACTTCGACTATTTGGTCAAAATCAAGTGCCAAGATTCATTTTTCATCAAGACATGTCAAATTATGAAACTTGTTCATCAAGAAATCAAAAATCACAAATTAGGGTTTGAAATGAAGAAATTTCATAACTTAGAAATTTTCTAAGTTATGAAACTTCCTTATTTTTTCCTAACTTTGTCCCATCTTTTCATCAAGATACATTTGGATTCAAACAAAACTCAAAACATGAAAGTTATAGTCCATTGCAAAATCTACAACTTTGATTCACAAAGTTTCCTCAAAAGAAGCTTGTAGCTCAAGTTATGATTTTTGGAACAAGGGTGCAAAACATTCTTAACTTAGAAAAATTTTGACCTATTCTAGGCAGGATTTTTGCCTAACTTCATGGCCACTTTTCACATGCTTCCACTTGGAATTTCAACTTGCATTACAAATATGGATTGTATTACACATTCCAAGCTTTCCAAATTGTCCAAGAACTTCTCAAACACCCTTGTGGTTAGGGAGAATCGAATTTGTCAATATGGGCAAAAGTCACTTTGATTCATGGCCAAAGGCATGTTCATACAATTTGCATTTTTGAAATCAGCTTGCACAAGCTAGTTACAGGCCTCTAATCTCATTTACACTCAATAATTAAATGCCAATCCATTGTGTTCTAGCATTATTTTGTGCATTTGGACATTACATGAAGAATTAAGCCATATTTGGAAAAAGCAAGTTATCCATTCTTGTAAAGCATGACTTTATGTCAAACACAAATCCAAGAAGTACAATGCAAATCTCTGAGGCACAAGTTATTGAACTAATCCCACTGATCAAGACTAACTTTGCAGCATGTTTAGGGGGCCTGCATAAGCTTGTAACTCAACTTGGCATTTTTAACTTAAGATAGAGGCAACTTTGCAAACACAACGACAACTCACATTCCTGTCAACACAAGCCTAAGCAAACTTATTGAACACATTCCAAACATCAAACCTGACCTGAAACACGAGCCAACCACCTCCAATACCTCATCATCCATCAAAGCCCATTTTTTCTGCCAAACAGAGTCCCTGTTGCAGATTGACTTGGCCAGTTCATTTCCATCGTGCATTTTCATCCAAGCCACCTCAAACACCTTCTATAACATCCATACAAACTATCCCAAGCCTTGGAAACAGACTGTAACACCTCTAACCAGTTTTGCCATTTTCACTTTTCTCTCTTGTAGGTTGACTTCTGTAGCTTGATACAGCAAGATTCAAAGCACACCAAGCATTGGAGAAGCATCCCTGAACTTCAAGCAAGCTGTACAAGTCCTCACACTGCAGTGAAAGTGCCTCCATTGTTGTACACGACTCAAGCTGAACAGGTAAAACTTTGAACTTCTATCTCTCTATCCAGGCATAGTTAGTATTAAGTTTGTGAAGAAAGCATGTTTTAATCATAGCCCTGAAGCCATCCATATAGTTACTTTTCATTTATATTGTGTGTGCTAAGAGTATTTTGAACCTGAACATTGAAAAAAAGCTAGGTCAGGAATTGGGGGAGAAGAAATTCTCTCTCATTTCTGAGAGTTAGATTGACTTTTTTATATGTTTAGAATCGTGGCTTCAAGCTCTACAAGTTTCATGTTTTAAGATTTGTCAAAAGATCAAAGAATCAGGATGTTTGAACAAGGTGTGATTGGCACGCGTTTTTGACAGAAGTTTGGCTGGAGGTTGAAGAAGCCTCCTTGGGCTGGGCCTGAGTTTTGTCTTTCTATTTGCACCAATTTTCCACACTTGCACCCCCTTGGCCCATTGTGTTTATTTTTATCATTTTTTGACTTTTTCTTTTTTTGTTTCTGACTTATTATTTTTTGCCAAAATATAAAAAATATTAAAAACATTTTTTCAACCATTTTTGCATTTTATTTGGATTTTTGCTTGTTTTATTTGAATTTATACATGTAAATAAACATATTGCCTTTTATTAAAAAAAAACAAAAATAATACAAATACATTTTTATTTTCTGATTTTATTTTATCTTTTGAAAACATTTTCTAAAAATATACTTTTTTTGTAAATAATAAATATTTCTATTTTTGTACATATTTAATATATTTAGTAAACAATATATATACTTATATATTTATTAGAATATTTAGGATAAAAACATAAAAATAATACATTTTTATTTTTATTAATATTTGACCTCAAAAATACTTTTTTTTACAATATACTTCCTTTTTATTTATTTTTTGTATATGATTAATAAATATTGCATATAATAAATAATTAATACTATTTATTTGCAAAATTAGGGTTTTGCCCTAAAAACATAAAAATACCCAAAAATTAACCTTTTTATTTTTGTTTATTTGTCACATGAAAAAATACTTTTACATACATATAAAAATCATTTTTTGCATCTTGCATATTTATTGTATTTTATTTAATTATTGTACAATTAAATATCTTGTATATTCCATTTGGATAGTAATAGCCTAGATTTAAATTTCTTGCTAAATATCCCTATTTGAACATTTGTACCCCCCATCCCATAATTGTGTTGTAATAATTTAGGATTTTATTTTTTGCATTTAAAAGCTTTCTAAATATGCCATGATAGACTTAGGGTTTGTATGCAAAAATCAACCAAACAAATAGCTTGACCTAATTCAAAGATAACAAAGCATGAAAATAGACAACACCAATCACACTTGCACCCCTAGGGTTACTCCACTTGTTGCCTTCAATAATGGGCCATGTTGCATGTTGGGTGTCTTTGGCAAAACAAAACAATATCAAATGATCATAGTCCCTCGATGACGCTTTTGAAAGTTGCCTAAAAATGATCAAGTCCCTTAAAGGAAAAATTGCCCAAAGACACTTGGCACCATTGCAATCATGGTCTAAACGATAACCCGCGCCCGTACCGTTAAACACCCTAACACAAGATTGTCCACCAAATACAATGGTGGAACAAAATTGTTAAAAGGGTTAAAAACATAGGAAAAACCTTTGAGAAATCTAGGGGTAGACAACTCTTAGTTACTTGATCCAACTTGCAAAAAAACACTTGCCTATTTTTCAAAACGCACATCACAATACACTTTCAAAACAACTTTCAAAAACATTGAAAACTTTTCAAAAGATAAGTACACCTTTGTATACATCCAAACATGGGTCATTACAAAGGTTGCCACCATATTGGCCTCTTTTCAAAACATTTTCAAACCCACACACAAAGCACCATTTCAAACAATTGAAAATCAAGGCAAGTTGATCTAAGCAAGTAACTAAGATCACATGGATAACCATGGATAGAAAGGGTGCTAATACCTTCCCTTTCTACAATCTACTCCCCGAACCCAAGAAAACATCTCAAAGGTTTTTACTGTGCTTTTTAAACTTTCCTTAGGATAAAATAAAAAGTCGGTGGCGACTCTTGCTCAACCGAAACATTTGCGAAAACAAACGCAAAACCCAAGTCAGTTCTCCCACCGTATCACAGGTTGCTTCTATGTTATGGGGAACATAGACTTCATGGGGTCATGTGTAATGAGGACTTCATCTCAAAATTGTCTCTACCCCTGTACCTGCTGGAAGTAGTAACTGTCGAAATTACAATTTTTTTTTTAGATTTCGCCCCGTTCCTTAAGTCATGAGCAAATGTCCTTCTGTTTCTTATGCAAATATTTGTGAATAGCAATCATATTCAAATATATATGTCAAGAATAAATCATTGGACGTTTTTTCAAAACAAAACAGAAAAAGAAAAAACAAACGGTTTTATAAAAATGACTTGTATTAATTTCTAAAGTTTGCCTATAACAGACGTTGTGTACAAAGAGGCTGACGTTCTAGTAGGAGAACACCGCCGTAAGAGTGAAGACTATACAAAATATTGTACAAAGAGAAGAAAACAGCTATGTGTAATAATCCCATTGAGTTTCAATTCTGCTATTGCCGCCATGTCTTCGAGTATCTCATCACTTTGCTACTTGTCTGAAGCTGACTAGATTGATCAGTGACGTTTGAGCTTGATAGTTGATATTGAAGTTTGGCTGCAAGGTGATCCGATGGGACATAGTGATACACTTCAAATCCCTAACTTTTTCCTGGACCGCCCTTTCGGGTTTTTAGTCCACCGGGATACCCTTTTTTGCCCAAGCCGCCTTTTCCGCTTTTCAACTTGCCGGGTGTACATATATTTTTTGTGTTCATCCCTAATTTTTCCCCAAACCCTTTTGGTTCACCGGGATGCCCTTATTTTTTCCTAGGCCAATCAACCTAGCGGGTCTTATTCATGCGTAGTATCTTTTCACTATGTCCGCATTAACAGGGTTAGGAAGGTCGTCACCGTCCATGGTGGTCAAAATCATGGCTCCTCCTGAAAATATGCTTTTGATCACAAATCGCCGTTCGTATGTGGGCGTCCATTTTCCCATGGGATCACCTTGCAGAAGTATGATGCGCTTGATCACTAGATCCCCGACTTGGTATACTTGGCGTTTGACCTTTTTGTTGAAAACCTTGATCATCTATTTCTGATACATTTGACCATGACAGACGGTAGTAAGCCTTTTCTCATCAATCAGTTTCAGTTGATCAAGTCGCTTTTGGATCCAATCGTCTTCATTCAAACCTACATCCTTCATGATTCTCGGAGAAGGGATTTGGACCTCAATTGGCAGGACAACCTCCATACCATATACCAGAGAGTAGGGTGTTTCCCCTATCGATGTTCATGCTGAGGTGCGATAACCATGAAAAGAAAATGGTAACATCTCATGCCAGTATTTGTATGTCACCTTCATCTTCTATATGATTTTCTTAATGTTCTTGTTAGCAGCCTCCACAATGCCATTCATCTTCGGCCGGTAAGGGGAAGAATTATGACGCTAGATCTTGAATTGTTTACAGAGTTTGGTGATCATCGTTTTGTTGAGTTTTTTTTTGTACCATTGTCAGTGATGATTCTCTCTGGCACACTGTACCGACAAATCAGGTTATGCTTGATAAACCACACCACAATGTTCTTAGTAATCGTAGCAAAAGAGGAAGCCACAACCCACTTTGTGAAGTAATCAATGGCCACCAGGATGAAGTGATGCCCATTGGAAGTGGTAGGTATAATCTCTTTGATCATGTCAATGCCCCACATTACAAAGGGCCAAGGAGCTGTCAATACGTTCAAAGGAACCAGAGGTACATGCACCTTATCAGCATAGATCTGGCATTTGTGGCAAGTTCGAGAATACTGATAGTAGTCTGCTTCCATAGTGGACCAATAGTATCCTGCCCGTAGGATCTTTTTAGACATGGTATGTCCACTAGAACGGGTTTTGAAGGTACCTTCGTGTAGATCTGTCATAATCATCTCTGCTTCACTCTTGTCTACGCACCAAAGTAAAGTAGAGTCATGGTTGTGCTTGTAGAGGATTCCATTACTGAGGAAGAACTTTGCGGAGAACCTTCTCAGAAACTTGTTATCATTGACAGATGCCCCCTCGGGATATTTTTGGACCTCGAGATATGTTTTCACTTTATGAAACCAAGGTTTGTCTGCTACTCCTTTGGTGTCGATCTTGTAGCAGTATGCTGGTTCATCCAACCTCTCGATTGTAATTCAAGGAGCCTCATTGTGCCACCTGACTTTGAACATAGATGACATGGTAGCTAGCGCGTCCGCTAACTGATTCTCTTCTCGTGGAAAATGTTCAAAGGTGACCTCTTCAAAGTGTGGAAGCAATGTCAGCACGTGCTCTTTATACGGGATGAGATTCGGGTGCTTCGTGTCCCAATCCCCTTTGATTTGACTTATTACCAAGGCTGAATCCCCGAAAATGCTCAAGAACTTGATCCTCAGGTCAATAGCAGCTTTGAGACCCATGATGCACACTTCATACTCCTCTATATTGTTGGTACAGTTGAAACATAATTTGGCAGTAAAAGGAGTATGACAACCTTCAGGAGATATAATTACAACACCAATGCCATTGTCGAGCGCGTTCAAGGCTTCGTCAAAAACCATAATCCATCGGGATCCTTTTTCAGGTCCTTCATCCGGTCCAGGTTCTTCATAGTCAGTCACTAGCATAATATTCTTGTCTGGGAACTAAAAATTCATGGACTGGTAGTCATCCACGGCCTGATGAGCCAAATGATCAGCTAGTACACTTCCCTTGATTTCTTTTTGGGTCGTGTATTGGATATCATATTCGGTCAAGATTATTTTCCATCTTGCTATTCTTACCGAGAGGTCGGGCTTCTCGAAGATGTACTTGATCGGATCCATATTAGATATCAGCAAAGTAGTGTGGGTCAACATATACTGTCTCAGTCGGCGAGCTGCCCATGCCAAAGCGCAACAAGTTTTCTCGAGCAGTGAGTACCTTGTTTCACAGTCGGTAAACTTTTTGCTAAGGTAGTATATTGCATGCTCTTTTCGACCAGACTCGTCATGCTTCCCCAGCACACACCCCATTGAATTATATAACACTCTTAAGTACATTATCAAAGGTTTTCCTTTAATCGGAGGCATCAGAATTGGTGGTTCTTGAAGGTATTCCTTGATTCTTTCGAAGGCAGTCTGGCATTCGTCATTCCATTTTACCACTTGATCATTCTTTAGGATCTTTAAGATTGGCTCACAAGTAGCAATAAAATGGGAAATGAACCTGGCTATGTAATTTAGTCGTCCCAAAAAGCCTCTAACCTCCTTCTCAGTGTGAGGAGCTAGAATCTCTTGTATAGCCTTTACTTTTGCAGGGTCTACCTGAATGCCCTTGTCACTGACAATGAAACCTAGAAGTTTACCAGACCTTACTCCGAAGGTGCACTTGTTTGGATTCAACCTCAGCTTATATGTCTTCAACCTATCAAACAGCTTTTGTAAATGACCAAGGTGCTCTTCCTCAGTTTGAGACCTGGCTATCATGTCATCCACATATACCTCTATCTCATGGTGAATCATTTCATGAAACAAAGCGACCGTGGCTCGATGATAGGTTGCCCCAACATTCTTTAATCCAAACGGCATCTCTTTGTAGCAGAAAATGCCCCATTGCGTGACGAAGGTTATCTTCTCCATATTCTCGGGTGTCATCTTGATCTGATTGTAACCAGAGAAATAATCCACGAAGGAAAAGATCTTGTGATGCGTGGTGTTGTCAACCAGAACGTCAATGTGGGGGAGCGGAAAGTCATCTTTGGGGCTTGCCCTGTTTAAATCTCTGTAGTCCACACACATCCGTACCTTACCATACTTTTTAGGCACCGGAACTACGTTGGCAACCCATTGGGGATAAGAGGTGACGGCTACGAAACCAGCGTGGAGCTACCTCATAACCTCTGCTTTGATTTTCTCTGACATATCAGGGCGCATGTGACGGACCTTCTGCTTTACCGGAGGGAAATCTTATTTAGTTGGTAGACGGTGAACCATAATATCCGTATCTAGTCCTGGCATGTCTTCATATGACCAGGAAAAGATCTCGACATAGTCATGCAAGATTTGTATCAACCGCTGTTTGACATTAAGCCCCAAATTTGCACCGATCTTGACTTCTTTTTTGTCTACCTCTATGCCCAAGTTTATTGTCTCAACTGGCTCTTCATGAGGCTCTATAGCCCTCTCTTCCTACTTTAATAGCCTAGCAAGCTCTCCAGGTACCTCAGAATCCTCCTCACCTTCGTCCTCGGCTTGGTTGATCGGATTTTCAAAGTCATAACTGGCAGTAGCAGAACTGTTATCAATGGGATCCATAGTGGATATGGATCTGCAATTTGATATGTGAGTGTGTGTAAGAGCATAACTGTATAGACAAAGTAAGAGTAGAAAAGAAAGACAAAGAGCGCAAAATTTTTATGCATAAATGTCCAGCGCTTTATTGATGCCATATGAAAATAGAATATAATAACCCTCACAAATAAACTGACGTGCCCCGTGTAAGACACATGGCCATAAAGTTATATTGTTTATTACATATTGTGATACGGTGGGAGAACTGACTTGAGGTTTTGCGTTTGTGTTTGAAAATGTTGCGGTTTAGCAAGAGTCGCCACCGACTTTTCTTTTATCCAAAAGGAAAGGTTAAAAAGCACAGGAAATACCTTTAGAGATGTTTTCTTGAGTTCAGGGGGTAGATTATGAAAAGGGAAGGTATTAGCACCCTTTTCATCCATGGTTTTCCATGGGCTCTTAGTTACTTTCTAGATCAATTGATTTTGTTTGAATGTGCTTGTGGTGTGGTTTTTGAAAGTATTTTGAAAATGTAACTTTGTAATGATTCTCGTTTCTATATGAACGCGTACAAAGTGTTTGTTTCGAAAATAGTTCAAAGAGGTGTTTGTGAGATATGTTTTTGAAAGTGATTTTTTTAAAAGGTGTTTTCTTTGTAAAGGTTCTCATTTCTATAAGAATGCGTACAAAGTGTTGTTTTCAAAAGTGTTTCAAAATGAGAGTGTTGGTGTATAGAATGTTTTTGTTATGAGCAAGCGAGCAACTAAGAGCGAATCTACCTACTCAAAAGGTCTTAATTGTTCTTTTCCTCCTCCTTAAGATGTTTCTATCTTACCATTGTTTTGGTAAGAAGCCCCATCGTTGGATGTGAAGGGACGGGTGTGGGACGTTTGTATAGTCATAGAAGGCAACATATGGGACGTTTTAGCAATGTCGTTTTAGGGACTAGATCGTTTACCGAAGGCAACATTGAGGGTCATCGAGGCACTACGATCTTTTATCGAGGGTCTTTGCTAAAACGCCCATGTTCGAGGGACATGACTCTTTTTCCAATAGGCGACAAGTGAGATTACCCTAAGGGTGCTAGTGTGCAAGTGTATTTTGATTGCATACTTTTTAGTCTTGATTAGGGTGATCTATTTGTTGATTTTCATATCTTGCCATACACACCCTAATTACTAGCATTTATGTTTAAAAGCGATAAGTTGCAGAAATGTAAAGTCCTACGCTATTACAATATTTAGGGGATGGGGGTACATATGTACGAATGGGGATTGCAAGTAAAATTAAATCCTAAGTTATTATTACAACCATATTGAAATGTACAACATAAGAAAGAAAGAAAAAGGACTTGTTTAAAAAATGTTTTTGTCTTAATGAAAAAAGAAATAAATTAATTAATAAAAGAAAATATTTTTATGTATTTTTATGTTAATATTGAAAATGATGAAAAGGGATATAAATGAAAGACAGGAGCGTGGTGATTCAGAAAGGAACGTCAGTGGAATCAGAAGTTCTGGATTGGTAAGCGCGGAGGTCCTACAAGACACGTTTAAGGGAAAACACAGAAGTTCTGGGTGGTATTCAGACAGTGGGCCCCAAGTCAGAAGTTATGTATTATACTAAAATAGTGAGTAAACGCCAACACTTCAGTGCGTTATCAGCATGTAAAAATCAGAATCTCTGAGTGTTTGAAAACAACAAGTGGAAACATCAGAAGTTCAGTGTATTTGACATGTAAGGAGAACTCAGAAGTTCTGTGCTGTGTTAGAACAGTGAGTGAATCATCAGAAGTTTTGAATTGTACTGAGCCAGTGAGTGAACATTAGTAGTTCAGTGCATTATCAGCATGTAAGAATCATAAGTTCAGTGTGTGTTAACAGTGAGAAAAATCATAGAAGTTCTGTATGTTAAAACAGTGAGGAGAACTCAGAAGTTCTATGTTATGCTAAAACTGTGAGTGAACATCAGAATTTCTTTGTCGTATTTCAACTCTTAATCAGCACATCAGCAATTTATTCAGTTCTTTTTAAACATCAAATCAAAAGGATAACAGCACAACAGTTTATAGAAATTCTAAATCTAAATCTGAGTCTAGCCCTAATCAAGAAACTCTGATCCACAGTTTTTCTACTTATGCAATGATATGGACAACATACTATGGTATTTATATGTTAATGATGTTCAAAATGAAAAATAAGCAAAGTCAGAAAGACTTACCTTGAACCTGGAGCGTGCTTGGAGCTTTGAGTTGCTGCCTTTGGATGTTCTGAAATTAGCAAGAGTAACGGAAGAGAAAATGCCAAGTTCTATGATTCAAAGGGAAGAACAAAGGTTTGGTTTTTTTGTTTGGGAAATCTGGATTTTTATGAAGGGTTTCACAGGTTTCTTTTTCTCTTTTGATAGTTCTCTCCTTCCAAAAGCCATCCTCTCCCTCAAAGCCTAACCCCGTGAACATGTGATGGAGAAAAGTATTTATAGGTGAATTTGTAATGATTTTTGGGGGAAAGACAAATGGGATTTTAAATCAATTTGGCATCCTGCTCCCTTGCTTTTTCATCATTATTTTCGTATGCTAGTTTGGTGCAATTATGGGATGCAGGCGTAGTCTGAATTAACTGTTGGTTAGCAGCTTTTAGCCATGCTTGAGCTGGAGTTATCAGCAGGAATTAAGGAAAAACAAAAAGCAAAGCATGGGCCTAGTATCAGAGTTTGCTATCCCAAGACAGTAGAGGTACACGTGGTGGAAATCCTTTGGATAAAGACTCAAAAGTGGTTGTGAGCATTAAATGAGCATTAAATGATGATGAGACTTATCACAACCAGAAATCCTTCAACGTGAGATTCTACACCATGGCTTAGTTCTGGATCAAAAGTTCTGCTTCAACGTAGCATCCAACCTCTGATCTTTGTATCTTCTGGCTCCAGCATGTTCTGAAGGAGTTTCTAGACTTTCCAGGAAGTTTGTAACATGCTTTGTAAACCTTCTTTGAACTGCTCTTGCAAGTTCTAACTGAACCTTTATGAAAACTTGCCCAGAAGTTCTGACCAAACTCTGCCTTGAGAGTGTCCAGAATTTGCTGAGTGTTATGGTGAAAATCTGGTCAGAAGTTCTGAAATTGTCATATTTTCTTAAACACTTAGAAAAAATTCTAAGTATTTAGAATTTTGACTTTTTGGATTTTGATGAAACAAAACTTCATATTTCAACGTGTCTTGATGAAATATGATTCTTGAAGCTTGATTTTGATCCACAAGTCAAAGTTTGACTTTTCAGTGTGCAAATGACCATTTTTCCCTTGTGAGTGATTTTCTTGGGAAATTTGTAGTTCAAGGCTTGGAATTGGATGGAAGAAAACTTGGGATCCAGGGTGATCCCTTATGAAATGAGAGGGCAAATTTTTGGGTACAACACATATCCAAAAAACAAGAAAGATAATTACTTCTGAACAAAAGTAATCGATGCAAAATCCTTTTTCGTCCAGTTACTGCATCCACCATTGGTAGTAGGGAAGATCCAGCTGTCCATGTTATTGTCACTGTCTCCATCTTCAAAAGCATTGACCCCATGATTGCTAATGCGTAGGGGAGGTCTTCCAGGACGAGCATGTCGAACAGCCTTTTGAGCCCCTGAAGAGAAACCCAAACAAAATCTATCAGACTTGTATGGAATATCAGGGAGTTGACCCCAAATGGTAGACCCACCTTCTTCGATAACCGCTTTTGCATTATTGAGAGAAGCCATCTTCAAGGGAGGTCTGATGATCTTCGGCATATTGGTGACAGTTTCAATTTTAGCCATAGTCTGAGGTAACTCTTCGAAATTTTGGCACGGGGTCTCGATGAACTCACCATCCATTTCCACATATCTGAAGAAATTCAGGTGACTGACCATGTATTCTTCTTCGCTGTGTACAGTGACAATTCTCTCTTTGACCGGGTATTTCATCATCTGATGCATAGTGGATGTAACAGCCCCATCCCTGTGTATCAAAGGGAGGCCCAATAAACAAGAATAAGATGGCATGATATCCATCACATAGAAGGTAGAGCCGAAAGTCTGAGATCCAACCTTGATGGGGACGTCCATCTCCCCGTGCACCATTCTCTTTGAACCGTCAAAAGCCCTCACTACAATATTATTGGGCTTCAAAGTCAAACCTTCACAATCTAGTATATCCAGAGCGTTCTTAGGAAGAACATTTAATGATGAACCAGTATCTACTAGGACATGGGCCAAAGTAGTGCCCTTGCATTCGATAGAGACATGCAACACATCATTGTGCTTCGTCCCTCTAGGAGTCAAATCAGCACCAAAAAAGCCCAAACTGTTATCGGCCGTTAGACTGGCTACACAATCTTCAAATTGGTCAACAGAGGTTTCCTAGGGCACATGGGCAGTTTTCAGAAACTTCACCAAAGCTTTCGCATGAGCTTCAGAGCACAACAACAAGGCTAGCATAGAGATCTTTGAAGGGGTCTGCCCCAGCTGTTCGACCATGTTGTAGTCACTTTTCTTGATAATTTTCATAATTTCTTCCATCTCCTTCTTGGAAGCCTCTGGAATAAATATTGAATTTGCCTCCGTCTGGACAGGCTCAATCATTATGTCTTTGCCCCGAGTCTCGGTTGACTCGGTGATAGGGGTGTCATCAGGGGTAATCACCGGAGTTGTAGTAGTAGTATTACCAGGAACGAATGTAGGAATGATCACTGGACTAATAACAGCTTTCGGAGGAGAAATCTTAGGGGAGAACACTCTTCCACTTCTTGTTATTTTACTGGTTCCCAAAATGTTGCCAATGTCGGGCCCAACCTTCTTGGAAACCTGGTCTTCATCAGCCAACCAATCTTGCTTGACACCGTGGTAGTAGACGTCACCCCCATAGTTCCAAGGAAAAATTTTGTCTGAGGAGTATGGGATTGGCCTTGACAAAGTGATTATCAGTGGAGTAACCTTCGGGACAGATGTAATCCTGACAGGTCTTTTGGTGGAGATCCTGGGAGGATTGGCGGAAATGGTTATTATTGAAATATCCTTGAACGGGATGGTTGGAACAAGAGTCTTCTCAAACAAAATCTCTCCAACATCCATCAGGCGCTGAACACCTGTCTTCAACAAATGACAACCTGACAATAGAGATAAACAGAAGTGGAAACCTTCGCCATAGCCCAGAAATAAACCGGCCTTCAATAAGTTCCACTTAATGGTCATAAGAGGAGTAACAAGATCTTCAACAGTAGTAACAAACACATCATCTTCAATGGAGTTAACACCGCGGCCGTGCTTGGGCATAGGTGCAGTGATAACATTTGGCATTTCAGGGGGGTCAAATTCAATTTCCTTCGCTTAGAGAAGGTCTTGTACCTTGTTCTTCAAAGCCCAGCAGTTGTTTGTATCATGACCTAGACTTTCCGAATGATAAGCACGGCAGGCATTTGGATTGTAGTGGGGGAGGTAGTGTTGGGATTCTTTGGCGCTTCCCGCAAGGTTACCAGATTAGATTTCAACAGATGAGGCAAAACTTGGGATAAAGTCATATTTATCTGGGTGAACTTTCTTACCGGCCTTTCTGTTCTCTGTTGATTATTCCTCTGTTGAGTGGGTGCAGGCTTAGGGATCATGACAACCCCTACCATTGGACGAAGTTCAGTTTTGTCCTAACTCCTTTGATTTTACACAACACTAACCTCTTTCTTTTCGGAAAATGGTTTCCTCGTTGCACTAGAGGACGTGTCCTTTTGGATCTTCCCACTCTTAACTCCAACTTCCACTCTTTCCCATGTCAATATGAATTCAGTAAAGCCGGCCGAGGAACATCCAATTAAATAATGGACCAGATAGGGTACCCAGAAACATATCCACTAGCTCCCTATCAGACAGGGGAGGCTGGACTCTTCCTGCTAAGTCCCTCCACTTCTGAGCGTAGTCTTTGAAACCCTCGCTCGAACCCATAGCCATACTTTGGATTTAGTACGAGTGGGAGCAAGGTCTGAATTGAACTGATACTTCTTATAGAAAGCAGCGGACAGGTCTTCCCAATTATGGATATTGGTCCTCTCCAGCTGATAGAACCAGTCTAACTGAGTTCCGGATAGACTATCCTAAAAGAAGTGAACCCATAAGTCTATGTCAGCAGTGTGAGGCTGTATCTTCCTCACATAAGATCGGAGGTGCATCTTGGGACATGAAACCCCATCGTACTTGGCAAACACTGGTGCCTTGAACTTTGGCGGAATGACAATCCCAGACACCAAACCCAACTCTTCAAAGTCCAACCCAGGCACTTTCTGAATCCCCATTGCACTCAGACGCTCTTCTAGCTGTTTGTACTTTTCGTCGGCTGAAGGATACTGCTCTTCATTGTAATCAGTCTCATTGTCAGATTCCTGCGGACTAGGGTCACACTCTCTTGTCTCACCCTCTTGGTTATCTCCTTCTTTGGATGAATATGTCAGCTCAACCACTTGCCTTAGCGGTCCTTTGAATCTTCTTCCCAGATTTACCACACCAACTGTCCTCTTTGGCTTCTTAGCCTTGTCTTTATCAATCAAGGCTTTCAGTTCCTCTTGCCCTTTGGCTAGAGCCATGATCATATATTGGAATTGTGCGTTCTGAGTCTAAGTCTTTCACAATTTATTCTAGAGCCATTGCTGAAATAAATAGCGAAGAGGATGAGAAACCTGCTTTGAATCCTGTTTATGAAATGATATGCATGATATATTTATGCGGTGCAATGTTTTCAAGGACCTTATTGGATTTAAACTCTTTTAAACAAAACAAAAATCAAAACCTTTTATTAGTAAGTTTTTAAAGAAACAAAAGATTACACAAGGATAAACATTGAAAGGAAATTCCTAAGTCTCCCGTGGGCACTTCCTCTTGGTGTTGAGGTAGGCGTTGATGTTCCTCTCTTCATGAAGTTGTTTTGTTAACCCCAACACCTTCTTCTCACTTGCATAGAATTGAGCCTCAAAAGTATCACGTTCTTCCTTGAGCTGGATCCAAGAATTTTGCAATTCTTCGAAGTTGGTTGGCATATCAGGATGGAGAATAATACGGGACTCGCCCTTTTGAACAAAAGGTTCTAAGATCACCGGTAAGATGGAATCGTATGGCATCATAAGACTTTGGGCTTGAGCTCTCACCCATTTGAGGTAAGGTTCCAAAGGGATGAAGTTCTTACGCCCCAAAGTCCTACTACCAGTATTCTTAACAATGCCCCAAGAGCGGATGAACCTCTGACGATAATTTTGCAAATCCTCTGAGTAGTTGAACACAATACCCTGGATGAGCATATCTAGTGGACCATCTCTCCGTGCATATCCAAACTGACGTAGCGCTAAAGAAGAATTGTAGGTGATTCCTCCCCTAATGCCCAGGAGTGGCAAATTAGGAAATTCTCCTCAACGATCAATAATGAAATGTCCTCTTGAGAGCGAGGACACCAACGAATGTCAGAGTGTGATAGAGACATTAGTCTTTGACTCCACCTTAAGCCTAACTCATTATGCATTGTTGACCGAGGAAGGAGAGAAATAAACCACCTATATAGCAGAGGGGTGCAACACATGAGAGATCCTCGCTTCTTCATGGTGCGTGTATGGAGTGAGTGTAGAATATCCCCGAGAAATGTAGGCACCGGGTTGTAATCAAGAAATATGTTGACGGCATTCACATCTATAAGTTGATCTGAATTAGGAAATAATACCAACCCATAGATCAAGAGGGCTAATACATCTTCAAAGGCATGATAACTCATAGCATCCAGGAAAATCTGAGCTTTCTTCATCAGGAAATTGGCAAGGAGACCCTTAACTTCACTTCTTTTTTCCCAATTAGACTCAATGTCAGATGGCTTCAGGTGCAAAGCTACGACAACATCTTCAAAAGTTGGGTCTTATTCAAAACCAGTGAAAGGTACTTGCTCCAATATAGGTAAACCAAGTAACTTAGAGAATTCTTCCAGTGTAGGCACCAGTTGATAATCAGGGAAGGTGAAGCAATGGTGCTTAGGGTCAAAGAATTAGAATAAGACACTCATTAAACCTTCGTCAAATCTGGTGGTAACCAAACTGAGTAAGTGACCATGTCTTTTGTGGAATGATGAGTTCTCGGGGACTTTAAAGACTAATTCCTTGAGCTTAGGAGGAAATTCTGTGAAGTGAATCCGGATGGTTTTTCTGCGACCTGAATTCATACCCTACAAAACAGCAAAGAGGTAAATCCAATAGGTCCTTGATTATGCTTAAAATCACAGATAAACACAAGCATGTCACACAAAAGACCTTAGGTTCAAAGGCTCGCATGGGTTTAAAGTTCATACCCTCTTGAAGTTTAGTTGGCTCAACCTATCCTATTAATAGTAACCGGGTTCTAAGGAGTCTCAATATCACTGAACTTCCCTTCCGAAATTGTTCCAGCTCCGCACCGAAGTATTGCGGCCAAAAAATCCTGAAAGTCCAGCCTCAATGAGTGTAGTATCGAGTATCAACCAATCTTCGGTCAGAATCAAGGCTGGTTATCTCACTACCTCCTAATGGCTAGGATTGGTTAATTAAAGGTTCTAAAGGTCAGTTAGCGCTTAGTGACACTATGAGAAAGCCTAATGTTATCCTTAACTTACTCAAGGAACATTAGTACAATCTAGAGTATCGTGCTAACGTAGCCACCACTTCATTAGTATCGGTGTACGTCGTACAACCTCCATGATTTATTTCAAATTACCTAATAAGGTGCCCCAGATCCGGGTGTATGATCTTCTAGTAAGAACCCAAATAAGCCCTCAAAAGTAAAGCACAATAAAGCAGTTTTAAAAAAGAACTAACTCTAAGGTAAACCCCACTTTTATTATCTCCAGCAGAGTCGCCATCGACTTTTCTTTTATCCAATAAGGAAAGTGGGAAAAGAAGAGAAAAAGACCTTTTTTTTCAATATTTTCTGAGTTAGGGGGGTAGATTATGGAAAGGTAAGGTATTATAACCCTTTCCATCCATGGTTTTCCATGGGCGCTTAGGTACTTGCTCATTTTTTAAATTGCTTGTGCTTGTGTGTTTTGAAAAGATTTGAAAAAAGCCTTAGTTCAGCGATTCACTTTATGTTAACTCTTGTATCAGCCCTCAAGAGTGTGATAAAGCGTTTTTGAAAACTTTTGTTTGTTTGAAAGTGTAGTGTGTAAAAGTATTTTTGAGCAAGTACCTAACAGTTATCTACCTACTCGAGAAAAAGATTGTTCTTTTCCTCCTATCCTTTAGACCGTGTTATCCCACTATTAGTGAGTAGGTAACCCTAGTCGTTGGATGTTGAGGGACTATCGAAAGGGATGTAATGGTCATTGAAGACAACATGTAAGGATACATTAGCATTTCGAAGGGACTATCATCATAAGATCATTTCTCGTAGGAAATTCGAGAGACGTTTAGGGACTATGATCTTTATGACGACTTTAAACTGAGGGCCTTTGCTAAGAGTATCCCTATGTTCATGGGACATGACCATTTTTCGAGGCAACCAAGTGAGGTAATACCCTAGGGGTGCAAGTGTGCAAAAGTATTCTTGTTCAGATATTTTTATCTTTGATATTAGTGGTCTATTGATTAATCACTCATACATGCCTAGGTTGCTAGCAATTTATATACAGGCATATAAAACATAAAAGCAAGAAATAGAGGCCCTAAGCTATTACAAGGCTTTGGTGTAGATACATAAGGAACTAACTAAAAATAAAATGCGGAAATAAAGCCCTAACTTAGCTATTACAAACCGGGCGCAGTTACATCAATAGTAAAAATTAATCGTACGAAAAAAATAAATATGCGCGATAATAAAAAAATGAAATAAGTCTGGAACCCTAAAAAAACCCTAACTTGATCATTGAAAATATTTTTGGGATTTTTGTGAAAGAAAGATTTGAAGTTTGACCTGGTTTTTTCTGATTAATTTTAATTAAGAAAACAAATTAAAGTTGATGAAATTAATTAATTTACAGAAATTAATTTATTGAAAAAAAGCTACATCCTATTTTTTGTGATGTTGATTTTATGATTTCATGGAGAAAATTGATTTAGAGAAAATAAATAATTAATTTAAATAAAAAAAATTAGAAGGGAAAATAGAGTAAGCCTGAGGGTGTAAACCCAAGTTGCAGGGTGCATCCTGAATTTCTATTTAAAACCCAATCCAGTTGGCCCATAGTTGCGTGTGATTCAGTGTGGTTGTCCCAGGAGTGTCCACCATGGGGAGCTTCGTTGGGAGCATTGGATCCAGGCGTTGATTGATCGAAGAATGAGGATCTGGGGGCCTATGGTGTGCGTGCTTGGAAAGATAGTGTGGGATCTGTAAAGAATTGTTAAGAAATATAACATGTAAGAGGCAGGGATCAAACCCCTTACCTCCTACACACGCGCGTTGAAAAGCCATTACTTTTGCCACTGAGCCAGTCGTTCAATCATTAATATAAACACACAACATATATTATATGTGATGAAAAGTCAGTGTAATAAATAGAACACGCAAAATTCAAATGGGCCACTCAGGTTTGGAAACGCCATCGTCTTTCTCGTTGGGACTGTCGTTTTAGCCAAAAGGTTTTACCTACAGACATCGCTGTAGCTACAAACTTGCAATTCTCAAAAACCAACACCATACAATATAAACTCAAACCAAATATACAGATCAATTGGGTTTAGTCTCGTGAGTACAATGTTACTCATCGTTTGTCCTGATTTTTCCTGAAATGAAAGACCCTAAAAATAACCTTGAAACCTTAACCATGGTATTCAATCAAATATGCATCAAAACATATAATTAATCATGAATATATGTTCTAAATAATCATATAAACACGACTGTATATTTAAAAATCATTGATCATGCATATATTTCAAAGACCATTTTCAAGAAAAAGAGCAAACCGTGATACCTGTGTAGACCGTTCCTAGATGTGTTGATGCGTGAGAGTGGTCCAGAAAGCTTCCAAATACGCCTAGGAATGGATTGCAGTCCTTGAAACACCTTGAATCCACCTCTAGAGCAAAAATCGATCAACACTTTTTGTCAAAATGCTGAGCAGTCTTGTGTGTTCTACACGGCCAAAATTCCTCTTTTTTTATCAGGGTTTGTTATATATATATATATATATATATATATATATATATATATATATATATATATATATATATATATATATATATACATACATATATATATATATATATATATATAGTAGAATGAATTAGGTTAACAAAACTGAACTGAGTCTTGAAGATTGAGTAAAAAAGATTTGATTTGTCTTGTATCTTTTGTTTCTAAAATGGCCAAATCTTTGTGTTTTATTCCAATGAGTTTTTCTTTGATTTTCCAGCCTGTTTCACTCTTCCTTTGATGGGAAAATCTTCTTTCGATTGTGGGCTTTCTGGCTTGTTTTGGAACAAGTCCCGACTTCATTCCTTCAAATTCCTTCCTTGCCAGCCTTACTTCAATTCGAACTAATCAGGACTTTCCTCATTAGAACCTTACTCTCCTTGACGGTTCTTAGTAGAATTGTGCCAACTCTAGTACTAGGGCTCCTTTGATTGGATCATCCTTTTCTTTAATTTCCTGCCTTTTTGAAGAGAAGTCCATGGTCGAAACAGCTCTTATGGCATTGTGACCCAACATGGCAAGAATCTGGCCTGAACATATTTTCAGAGTGCCCTCTTAATGGCCTCTTTCAAATGTCCTGGAAGGAGTTCTTCGAATGGCCCTTGTCTAAATACCAATCGAAGGGTTTTGACACAATGCTAAATCAAATGCTCCCTCGCCATGCGAATCTAAAGACTTTTTGCAGCTGTCAATCGAAGGACGCTATGTATATGGCAATCGAAGGACACTATATATATGGCAATCGAAGGACGCTATGTAGATGGCAATCGAAGGACGCTATATAGATGGTAATCGAAGAGCATTTTGGAGATGCCAATCGAAAGGCACTTTAGGTGCCAATCGAAGAGCCTCGTTAACAGGCCAATCGAAGGAAACTTAGAAATAGGCTAACTTAGAAACATTATTTGAAATATTTCCTTGTCTTTAGGAAAAGGTTTGTAACCACCTATGCAAGAGGAAAATCTTAGAAAAGTATGAGAGGGCAAATTTTCGGGTACAACAGGGGGTATCTCAACTGCATTAAAGAGATGCTCGTTGCTTCTTGGAAGCACATATTTTCTAAATTGATTAATCATGTCCATATGCATATGTTCATTCAATTTTAGTCATTGGACGTTTTTGCACTTCAAAGTATATTTGTATTGATGTTTTGCCCATGAACAGGCATTTTTGTACAAAGAGACAGATATCCTAGTAAGAGGAAATCGTCGAAAGGAAAACAAAATTGAAAACAAAAATAACAACCATGTGGAAGTGATCTCATTGTGTTCCAACTCTACTATTGCCCCAATGTCTTCGAATGTCCTTCGCAATTGACAGAAGTTGATTGGATTAATCTTGGACCATTTGAACCAGGACCTCAGTAATAAAGTCGACTGTGGTGATTCTACGGGACATAGTCATACGCTTTCAATCCTTAACTTTTACCTAGACCGCCCTTTCGGGTTTTCAGTCCACCAGGATATCCATTTTTGCCCCAAGTCTCCCTTTCGGGTTTTCGACTTGCCGGGTGTAAAATCTTTTGCATATATCCCTAATTTTTGCCCAAACCTTTGGTTTGTCGGGATGCCCTTGTATTTCCTAGGTGTGTCAACCTAGCGGGTCTCTTATGTGTAGTATTTTTTAAGTATGTCTACGTTCACATGTTGTGGGAAATCTTCACTGTCCATAGTTGTCAGCATCATGGCACCACCAGAGAAAACTTTCTTGATAACAAATTGCCCTTCGTAGGTGGGACTCCATTTACCCATGGGGTCGCCTTGTGGAAGAATGATGCAATTTATTGCCAGGTCACCATCTTGATATACTCGAGGCCTGCTCTTTTTATTGAAAGCCTGGATCATACGTTTCTGGTACATCTGACCATGGCAAACAACAGCCAGTCGCTTTTCATCGATCAAGTTCAACTAATCCAATCTTTTCCAAATCCATTCGTATTCGCCTAGGCCTGCTTCATTCATAATCCTTAGTGAGAGAATCTGAACTTCCACTGGTAGGACAACTTCCAAGCCATAGACCAAAGAAAAGGGAGTTTCCCAAGTCGATGTCCGAGCTGAAGTACGGTAGCCATGAAGAGAAAACGGTAACATCTCATGCCAGTCTTTATAGGTTACCACCATCTTTTGCACAATCTTCTTAATGTTTTTGTTGGCTACTTCCACTGCGCCATTCATTTTAGGTCTATAAGGAGAAAAATTGTGATGCTTGATTTTAAACTGAGTGCAAAGTTCTGTAATCATATCATTGTTAAGATTGGTTCCATTGTCAGTGATGATCCTTTCGGGGATACCATAGCGGCAGATAAGGTTATGCTTGATGAATCGGGCTACCACGTTCTTTGTGACTGAGGCAAATGAGGAAGCTTTGACCCATTTGGTGAAATAATCGATAGCAACAAGAATGAAGCGATGCCCATTGGAAGCAGTAGGTTTAATATCTTTGATCATGTCAATGCCCCACATTGCAAATGGCCACGGAGCAGTCATGACATTTAGAGGATTATGAGGCACATGGACCTTGTCAGCATAGATTTGGAACTTGTGGCAAGTCCTTGAGTAATGATGGAAATCAATCTCCATTATTGACCAATAATAACCAGCTCTTAGGATTTTCTTGGCCATAGTATGTCCGCTAGAGTGAGTTCCAAAGAGACCATCATGCATATCTTCCATAATTTTCTCTGCCTCGTTCTTTTCCACACATCGGAGTAGAGTAGAATCATGGTTGCATTTGTATAGGATTCCATTTCTTAGGAAGAATTTGGCTGAGAATCTTCGTAAGAATTTTTTATCATTGATGGAAGCTCTTTCGGGATACTCTTGCGCTTCAAGGTATCTCATCAACTCATGGTACCATAGCTTCTTTGTGTTAGTGTCAAGCTTATAGCAGTGCGCAAGTTCGTCAAATCTCTCAATTGTAATCATAGGAGCTTCGTTGTCCCATTTGACCTTAAACATAGAAGACACTGTGGCCAAATCATCGGCTAACTGATTTTATTCTCCAGGGAAGTGTTCAAAGGTGATTTCTTCGAAGTATGGAATCAGAGATAGCACAAGCTCCTTGTAGGGAATAAGATTAGGATGTTTAGTGTCCCAATCTCCATTTACTTGGCTAATCACTAGAGCGAAATCTTTAAATTCATTCAAATGCTTGATCCTTAAATCGATGGCAGCTTTCAGACCCAAAATGCATGCCTCATATTCAACCATGTTATTTGTACAATCAAAGCACAGTCTAGCAGAGAAAGGGGTGTGGCAACCCTCAGGAGAAACTATCACAACACCAATTTTGTTACCCAAAGCGTTGGAAGCCCCATCGAACACCATAGTCCATCGGGATCCTTATTCAGGTTCTTCATATGGTCCAGGTCTTGCACAGTCGGTCACTAACATGATATTCTCGTCTGGGAAGTCAAAGTTCATAGATTGATAATCATCAATCGATTGATGGGCCAAATGATCCGCCAATATACTCCCTTTTATGGGCTTTTGTGTTGTATATTGAATATCGTACTCAGTTAAAATCATTTTCCATCTAGCTATCCGTCCGGACAGAGCAGGTTTCTCAAAGACGTACTTGATAGGGTCTACCTTAGAAATCAATAGAGTGGTATGAGTCAACATATACTGTCTTAGCCGGCGAGAAGCGCATGCCAGAGTGCAGTAAGTTTTCTTGAGCAGTGAATATATGGTTTCAGAGTCGGTAAAATTTTTACTCAGGTAGTATATTGCATGATCTTTTCGGCCAGACTCGTCATGTTGGCCCAACACACACCCCATAGAATTCTCTAGCACAGTCAAGTACATGATCAAGGGTCTTCCTTCGAATGAAAGCATGAGGATAGGAGGTTCTTGCAGATATTCCTTGATTTTGTTGAAGGCAGCTTGGCATTCATCATTCCGTCTTACTACTTGATCTTTCTTCAAGAGTTTGAAGATTGGGACACAAGTAACAGTTAAGTGAGTGAAGCAGGCAATGTAGTTAAGACGACCCAAGAATCCTCTAACCTCCTTTTCAGAATGGGGAATTGGCATTTCTTGAATGGATTTTATCTTTGCATGATCAACTTCGACTCCTTTACCACTGATAACAAAACCTAGAAGTTTTCTAGATCTTACTCCGATTGTGCACTTATTAGGATTCAACCTCAACTTGTACTTTTTCAACCTCTCGAATAGCTTGTATAAGTGTTTGAGATGTTCTTCTTCAGTTTGTGACCTTGCAATCATATCATCCACATATACCTCTATTTCATGATGGAACATATCATGAAACAAAGTTACCATTTCCCTTTGATATGTTGCCCATGTGTTCTTCAATCCGAATGGCATGGCCTTATAACAAAAGGTCCCCCATTACGTAACAAAGGTGGTTTTCTCCATCTCTCCGGGAGCCATCTTAATTTGATTATAGTCGGAGACATGGAGACTTCAACTGACTCTTCATGCGGTTGAATAGCTCTTTCCTCTTGCATTAGAAGTCTGGCTAGTTCTCCCGGTATTTCACAATGTTCCTCGCTTTTGTCTTCGGCTTGGTTAATTGGATGTTAGAAATCATAATTGGCAATAGTAGAGTCATTGGCAATGAGATCCGGAGTGGACGAGGATCTGCAAGAGTGTGTGTGTGTGTATGTGTGTGTGTGTAAGATACATGGCTATTTGAAAAACGCATTAAAGAAAAAGAAAGACAATGAGCATGAAAATTTGAGGGGAAAAAATATCCAAGGATTTATATTGAATGATCATATGATAAAATGAACATAAATAAAACCCTTAACAAACGGACCATAGTGCCCTGGGCCAGGCATACGGCTTAAAAGTCATTGTTTAATATTACAGATAAAAGTCTCTTGAATTGATAGGAAGCAATAAACAAGTAATTACTCCAGAATGAAGGAGATGGGAATGAAGTCCTTTGTACGCCAATTGTTGAGCTCTGTCATAGTAGGGTATGTCCATTCTTCAAAAGCACACTCATCATCAGAATCCTCCACAATGCTTACTTCATGATTTCCAATACGGAGAGGGGGCTTTCCTGCACGAACACGCCGAACTTATTTCTGAGCCTTGATAGTGAAACCTAACCCGCATTTATCTGCTTTGAACGGGATCTCGAGTATTTTCCCCCAGGTAGCACAACTTCCATTTTCGACTGCGGTACGATCATCCTTAAATGAAACCATCCTTGGCACGACCTTATCAGATTTGGGCATGTCGGAAGAAATTTTGGCAGTAGCAACCATAGGTGGAACAACTTCAAAATCCTGGCACGAGGTTTCTATAAATTCTCCATCTATTTCCACATATTTGAAATAATTGAGATGGATTACCATGAATTCCTCCTCACCGCAGACAGTGACGACCCTCCCCTTGACTAAGTATTTTAGCTTTTGGTGAATGGTGGACGTTACTGCCCCTGCTCCATGAATCCAAGGGCGACCCAGCAAAAAGGAGTAAGCAGGACGGATGTCCATGATATAGAAAGTAGAGTTGAAAATCTATGAGCCCACTTTAATTGGGAGATCCACCTCTCCATGAACAATCCTTTTGGACCCACCGAAATCAATCACAATAATATCACTCGGCTTTAATATAAGTCCTTCACAGTCCAACCGGTCCAACGCTCCTTTGGGTAGCACGTTTAAAGAAGAGCTAGTGTCAACCAAAACATGTGCTAGGGTAGTCCACTTACATTCAATAGAAACATGTAAAGCTTTGTTATGGTTCCTTCCAAGTGGTGTCAGATCAGCATCGGAGAACCCCAATCCATTGTCGACCGTCAAGCTTGCCACACAATTTTCGAACTGGTCAGTTGTGGTCTCATGAGGGACATGAACCTTTTTTAAGAATTTGATTAATTGTCGGGCATGAGCATAAGAACAAAGTAGCAAAGATAACATGGAGATCTTGGAAGGGGTTTTCCCCAACTGCTCTACTATCTTGAAATCACTCCTCTTTATAATTTTCAAGATTTCATCCATTTCTTGAGTGGAAGGTTCCTCAGCAGCAACGTCCTTTGCAGGCATCTCTATCTCAGAAGGCTTAACTACTTTCTCTTTACCTCCAATTCCAGCACTAGATTTAGCAGTGGGGATGCGGACAGGTGTCGTTGTAGTAGTTGGGGGTGAAACGTTGGGCGAAAAGATTCCCCAGTTCTGGTCACCTTACTAGAGCCGATAATGTTACCAATGTCATCAGCCTTGCTTTCTTCAATCCAAGCATCTTGATTTATTCCATGGTAATACACTTCGGAACCGTAGTTCCATGGCACCACTTTGTTAGAAGAATATGGAATTGGCCCAGGGGCAGTAATTATCAGAGGAGAAACAGTTGGTTTATTCGAAATCCTGATAGGACCCTTTGAGGAGATCCTAAGAGGCTTGTTTGAAATTGTTACGATGAAGAGGTCTTCAATCTTATCGGTCAAACTTTTGATGGATAGAGTTCTCTCAAATAAGATCTCATGACTATTCATCAGGCGTTAAACACCTTCTTTCAGCCATTTGCATCCATTAACTTTTTCGGCACAACAATCACAATCTTTCAAACAGCCAGGGAAAACCCCGGTTCTCAGCAAACTCTTTTTGATAATAGTTAACAGAGTAGTTAGATCTTCGATGGAGGAAACAAAAAGAGTGTCTTCAATTGCATTGACACCTTTGCCATGGTTTGGCATTGGTGCCGTTATCATATTGGTAATTATAGGCAGATCAAATTCGATTGTCTTGTTGTCTATTAGATCTTGAATTTTGCTCTTCAGCGCCCAATATTGGCTGATCTCATGCATGGGACTATTTAAATGATATGCACACTTGGTATTCAGATTGTATTTAGGTGAGGAAGTTTTTGGATTGGACGGAGGATCACACAGTGTCACCAAGTTGTCATTTAACAGGTGTTGTAAGGCTTGGGATAGCGACATGCCTATCCTTGTGAAATGTCTTCGTGGAGCCTCAAATTGTTGATGATTGGAAGATTGTCTTTGAACAGGAATATGGTTGGAGATCATAACAGCATTAACGGGTGGAAGATTATCCTTCTTGGTACGGGCCCTTACCCCATACACAACATTAGTTTCTTTCTTCCCAGTGAAGGGTTTCTTTATGGGGTTGGAGGTGGAAGCAGATGCCATGGGGATTTTCCCGCTCTTGATACCACTTTCGACCCTCTCACCAGTTAGGATCAGCTCGGTGAAACCGGACAAAGAACACCCAACCAATAAGTTGAAAAATGGACCAGATAACGTACCCATAAACATATCAATATGTTCCCTGTCAGTTAACGGTGGTTGGACCCTACTGGCAAGATCCCTCCACTTTTGGGCGTACTCTTTGAACCCCTTATTTTTAACCATCATCATGTCTTGCAGCTGAACTCTAGTCGTCCCCAGGTCGTCATTATACTGGTATTGGTGATAGAAAGCAGTGTCCAAGTCTTCCCAGGTGTGAATACGGGAACCCTACAATTGGTAAAAGCACTATAGTAGAGTCCCAGCCAGGCTTTCTTGAAAGAAATGGACTCAGAGTTTCTTGTCGGTGGTGTGCGATTGTATTTTGTGCACGTAAGACTTTAGATGAAGCTTTGGGCAGGAAACCCCCTCATATTTAGCGAATACTGGTATCTTGAATTTATGGGGAATGACGACCCCGGATATTAAACCTAAATCATCAAAATTCAAACCAGGAACAACTTGAATCTCAACGACCTTTAGTCTATCTTCTAGCTTCTTGTACTTATCATCGGTAGGAGGATATTGCTCGTCAAAGTAGTTTTCATCATCGGACGCTTGATCATTGACACACCCAGCCCGGGTGCTCCTTGCTTCTCCAACTTGATTTTCGTCTTCCTCAAACGAATCTTCAACTATCGGTATCTGGCGGATCGACTCTCTGAATCTTTTACCCATGTTGACTATGGCTTTCCTTTTTGGCTTCTTTTCGGATGCCAACAACAACATCAACTCTTGTTGCCCCTTGGCTAGGGTCAGCAAAGTCTCTTGAAACTGGGACTTTTGTGCTTGTAGGTCCTTCATTGTTTTCTCGATATCCATCTTACTGAAATAAACAGCAGAAAGATAAGGAAACCTGTTGTGGAAAACCTGCTTATGTTATGATGCATGAAAAATGCGCATGCAAATAATTTCAAGGATTTATAAGATTTAAATTTGTCTAGACAAAGAATGAACAAATGTCACATTGCATTAATAAGTTCAAAATGGTTACAACATGCCTCTTGGGCTTACAAAATAAATTCCTAAGACAGAAAGGTCGAACGCATCCTCTTTGGTTCAATGTAGGCGTTCAAGCTTTGTTCTTCATGAAGTTGCCTTGTAAGCTCCAAAACCCTTTTTTCACTTGCGTAGAATTGAGATTCTGAGGTGTCTCGCTCTTCCTTTAGCTGAATCCAACCCTTTTGCAAGTCCTCAAGAGAAGTAGGCATGTTGGGATAGAGGACCGTATATGGGACATCTCCTTCAGCAACAGGCTCCACAATAATAAGTAGGATGGAGGGGTAAGGCATTACAAGCTTCAAGATCGTACCCACCTAAGGTAAGGCTCGAGGGGAATAGAATTCTTGTGTCCCAGTGTCTTACTATCCACTCTGTTTACCATCCTCCAAGATCGTACAAACCTTTGATGGTAGCCTTAATCGTCGCTCTCGTAGTCAAACACCACTCCTTGGATGAGCATATCATGAGGACCGTCTCTTTGGGAATTCCTAAATTGTCGTAAAGCTAAGCAAGGGTTGTAAGTGATACCTCCCCTAATGCCAAGCAAATGGACATTAGGGAATTCCCCACAATGTTCGATGATAGTAATGTCCTCCAAGGGTTGAGAGCACCCGTGAATATCCGAATGTCTAAGTGACATCAACCTATTGGACCACCTTAAACCTTGTTCGTTCTTCACAACGGATCGTGGGAGGTGCGAAACAAACCACCTAGCCAATAGAGGAGTGCAACACATGAGGGCTACTCTTCTCTTCATGGTACGAGAGTGGAGAGAATGTAGGATATCTCCCAATAAAGTAGGCACCAGATTGCGAGATATGAAGATTTTGACAGCATTCACATCTATAAGTTGGTCAGGATTTGGAAATAGTACCATCCCAAAGATGATAAGGGCCAATATTTCTTCAAAAGCTTGTAAATCCAGAGTGTTCCAATAATCTTGAGCTTTCTCCAACAAGAACTTGACTAGGAACCCTTTGACACCACTTCTTGTTTCCTAATTAGCCATGACGTTGGATTTTTGCAAGTGTAAAGCCCGGGCAATCTCTCAAGGGCTCGGGTCTCTTTAAATAAAGTTGAAAGGTAGTTGATTGAGAATATGAATCCCCAAGAGTTGAGAGAATTCTTCCATAGTAGGAACAAGCTGGTAATCGGGGAAGGTAAAGCAATGGTGCAAGGGGTCGAAGAACTGGAAAAGCACCTTCATCATGTATTCATCAATGCTCGAGGTAACCAATTTTAGGAGTCGACCATGTCTTTCGTGAATGAAGAACTCTCAGAAACCCTCGATACTAACTCTTTGAGTTGAGAAGGAATTCTTACGAGATTGACTTGGATAGTATTCCTGTGGGTGGAAGCCATGTCCTACAAAACAGAACAAAGATAAATCCCAAAAAATCCTTGAAATGGTTAGTGCAAAATGCCATGGTATGATGTCATGATGTTATGTACAAGTATGCATATACACACAAAGCAAATAAGTCCTTAGGTTTAAGCTTGTATGAGGTTCATAGGTAAGTACCCTCTTGAAGTTTAGTTGGTTCAACCTGTCCTAGAAAGTAATCAGGTTCTAGGGGATCTCAATGTCATTGATATTTCTTCATCGGGTACTGTTTCAGCGCAAGCCTCTTTATTGGAGACCGAAATATCTTGAAAGTCCGATCTCAATGAGCATAATATGGAGTATCAACCAACTTCGGACTCCACCAAAGTCGGCTACCTCACTACTTCCTAAAGTCCAAGTTGGTCAAATAAGGTTCTAAAGTTAGTTAATGCTTCATGACACCACACAGCGGCCCCGTATTCTCCTTGACTACTCAAGGGCTACCAGTACCAAAAAATGTGTCACACTAACGTAGCTATTGCTTAGACCATGTCGGTATACCCCACACAGTTTCCACAACTTATTGCTACTTACGTAAAAAGGTGCTCGAGATCCGGGTAGAGGATCAAAGTAGGCCCAAACAAGGAACCAAAATGTAAAGCAAGCAAATAAAACAAAGAAAATCAAGTACAGGTGATCTAGCCCTAAGGTAACCCCACTTTTAAGATTTCTCCCCAGCAGAGTCGCCAGTTCTGTAACAAGGTGGGAGAACTGACTTGGGTGTTTTGCGTTTTATTGCAATTATTGTGGATAGCAAGAGTCTCCACCGACTTTTATTTTATCCAATAAAGAAAAGGGTGAAAAGAACCGGAAAGACCTTTGAGATTATTTTCTTGAGTTCGGGGGGTAGGTTATGAAAAGAGAAGCTATTAGCACCCTTTTCATCTGTATTTATCTACGGGCTCTTATTCGCTTGCTAGATCACTTGCTTTGTTTGGAAATGTGTTTGTGGTGGATTTTGAAAGTATTTTTTGAAAAGCGCCTTCGTTTAGGCAAACTTTGTAATGACTCTCGTCTCTATAAGAATGTATACAAAGTGTTGGACTTTTGAAAATATTTCATATTTTTGAAAAGTGTTTGGTGTGTTTGAAAAATGTTTTGTTTTTTAGAATAGATTATGAGCAAGCAACTAAGAACGTTCTACCTTACTCAAAAGTCTTTTGTTCATTTCTATCTTCCTTTGATATTTCTATCTTACCATTGATTGGTAAGAAGCCTTATCTTTGGATGTAAAAGGGACGAGCGTGGGTCATCGCATAGTCATGAATATCAATGTTGTGAGACATCTTAGCATTTCTCTTGAGGGACTAAGATCATTTGTAAGGGAACATTCGAAGCGTCATCGAGGGACTATGATCTTTTGATTGTTTTTGCTAAGATGTATTACATACGTATTATGACCATTTTCTCAAGGCAACAAGTGGAGTTAACCCTAGAGGTGCATGTGTGCAAAGTGTGTTTGATTGCATGCATTTTTGTCTTTTTGATCAGGGTGGTCTACTTGTTGATTTTTATCTTTCCATATACCCTAATTACTAATTTTGTATAAAGTAAAAAATGAAGAAAGATAAAAATCCTACACTATTATAACCATATTGAATTGCATGAAAATATAAAGGCAAAAATAAAAGAAAAAGAGTCTATTCGATTTAGGCAGAAAAACCCTTCGATTATGCACTTTCTTGGACTCTTCGATTTGGCCTGAAAAGGGTGAAGGCATGAGTTTCAATTGGGGCCTGGAGGCCAGCATGTTGAGCCTTTCGAATGGGCCTGGAGTTAGTGTAGACATGCCTTTCGTCTGGGTCTGGAAGTTAACATGGTGTGCCTTCTGGCTGCCTCTTTCATTTGACCTGGATGTTAGTGTGGAAGCCAAAGGCTTCGTTCCCTACTTCCTGTTTCCTATTTATTTCGTTTGAGATGTTAAATAGAAACATGGCCTAAGGCCATGCTAGCATTGCCTTAAGGCCAGGTTAGATTTTAGAAAATTTGCAAGAAACCAAAGAATCCAAACAAAACGGAAAGTCATTAAAAACAAACTATCAGGGTGTAACCGAAAGGGGAATAAATGCTATGTACATGTTTGAAATGAAAAGGAATTTTATTTACATGCTATGCTGGAAATAAAGGGTCCAAGGTTAAGAATGACTTACCTTGCTGGAAGCTGAAGCGTGTGCTAGACCTTTAAATGGTTACCTTGAATGCTTCTGGATTCCAAGGGAGGGACAAGGGGCTAGGCCTTTGACACTGGATTCGAAAGAGCAAAACAAGTGAGAGGTATTTCTTACTGGATTCGAAGGATAGCAAGATGTAAGGATGTTTCAGATTCGAAAGAGACAAGTATTTGGATTTTGGGTTTGTATTTTCAAAGGTGTTTAAGTGTTTGAGAATTTTATGGTGTTTGAGAAATTTGAAGATTCATTCCTCTCTCTCCCTTCTTCTTTTTTATCTTTGCAAAGGATCTCTCTATTTATAGAGAAAGGTTTTGGAAAGTTTGGGAGTAAAAATAATAAAAATAAGGCTTAGCTGGAAAGCAAATGTCCACTTGTGTCATGATCCCAAGATGAGACAACAAGATTAAAGGTTTAGATGGATTGCTTTCTGCAGAAGGAAAACAGGCGCAAGGCTCAAGAAAGACTTTTATAAAAGTAGTATTATACTATTAAGGGCAAGTTGTCTTGGACAACAAATGGCTAAAAGCCTAATTTAACTGTATAAACAATTAAATATAGAGTGAGTCATAGGTTTGAGGCCTGAAAAGCAGAAACACGTAGCCTAGCCTATGAGTCTAATGTTCAACTCGATCCTTTGAATCGAATCCTCCATCCTTCCACAACTTTCAACCAGACTAAAACAACACTCGTTCCCACCAGTTATGTGTCCTTCGAATGGACCAAACATGTATTCTTCGAATGGACCAAACATGTATTCTTCGTATGGGTCAAACATGTATTCTTCGAATGGGCCCTCTTCAGCTAAATATGCCACTCTGAGTCCTTTTGCTTTGACCACTAAGGTCAAAACCTTCGACCAAACTCAAAAGCAGGAAAAATTAAATGTTCAACCATGGCAAGTCCTTTGAATGGGCCACCAAATTATGTGCCATAGTGTAGAAGTTAGGTGTATTGAAGGGTTTGCAGATGAATTCGAAGGTGATATGAAGGTGATTCGAAGCAAAACTGAAGGTGGATTCGAAGCCAGCATGTAGGTGTATTTGAAGCAAACTTAAAGGCAATCATTGCTTTATGGGTGCTAGCGTGAGAGAAAAACCCTGCCTTATGCATGCAAGCTTGTAGGAGGTAATTGCTTTGTGAGACAAACATTTAGGAGGCCCTTGCTCTCTGAATCAAAAGTTGCATGCATGGGCCATTCAGTGAATCAAAACAAACCTGCAGAAAGCCACATGCTTCGTGAATCAACGCAAGCATATAGAAACCCAAACGAAGGATGTAAATCAAGCTAGCTCGAATAAAGCAATAATGTCCAATTGAAGGATGCAAACCAAGCTTGCATCGACATGCCAAATGCTCCATCAAAGCTTGTGAACCAAAGCTTGCTCGAAGGAGCCAAATGCTCCATCGAAGCTTATGGATCAAAGCATACTTATTCTTCTTCAATTTGATAATTGAGGGCCCAATTGTACTTTGTGCAAACATGAACTTTTGAAAATCCTTGTGAGAAAATGCTTTGAGGAATGAGAGGGAAAATTTTGGGGTACAACACAAGGTAATACACTATTCTAAAGGTTAAACGATAAAAAAATCCATTTAATCCTTTAAATAGTGCATTTAATTTTTGCTCATTATCTAAAATATTTCCGTTGTCCAAATAGATAATGTCGTTAGTGTTTTATAGAAGAAGGCCCATAAATGATTGTGATAGTGTCTTCAAGAAAGGAAATGACTCTCTATCCATTATTTCAAAATAAGCCATTGCAAACTATTATCTGGGGCATCCAATCCATTGGACTAAGGTCCCAATTGATTAGATCATTCATTTGGACCATGGATCTTTTCCTTTTTGTGTCAACCTTTAGCCTGAAAAGAGAGGTCTATCCCTTCACATTTTCACATCCAGAAACATAAGCTCTCTATCTCAATCCTCAGTTTCTCTCTCTCTTTCACTAAAAATATTTTTCTACTTTCTCTCACTTTAATTTAGCCATTACGCTTCGAGAAAGTTTTTGTGTTTAAGTGAGGTGTTTTTTTATTCTAGAGAAGGGTTAATATTGTAAATTCACTAAGAGGTATATTTCTTGGTAATATTTAATTTCTCTTAAGGGAGTGTGTGTTTGGGTTCAAATTTGAACCCATTAAAATCTTGGTTTGAAGACTAGTATTAAGTCACCAATTTGGTTCGTGAGTTCAGCTTGTGTAAAAGATCTAGTTAGTTCGAGATAAGTATGGTGTAAAATATCTATTTGGTTCATGGCCAACCTGTGTAATACCCAGGCTTGGGTCAAGATAATTCTGGTGTCGAATCTCAATTCGTTTGTGGTCAGCTAGTGTAAAACCCTAGTTAAGTTTGAAGTATTGCCAATTCAAAATTATGTGTTAGTTTGAGATAATTCCATATAAAATATCAGTTTAGCTTGGGAAATAACCGATTCAAGTTCGTGTTTGGAAGGAAGACTAACTGCTTCAGTCCGTTGTTATTTGTTTGGTTGTAAGTTATATTTAAACTTCAATTTCCTTGTATAAGGGGGTTCATAAGTTAAAGCTACTAAAATCTTATAAGAATTATTTGATAATATCAAGATGAAGTCTTCGGGAGAGTATTAGACCACTTCATTTAGATTGAACCCCTATAACTTCTGGTGTCATCTATTTACCCTTATATCTTTATTTTTTGTATATTTGTTTTTCCGCTGCTATCTGTCAAACATTTTTATCAAAAATGCTTTTAAACTCTAAAAATTAAAACAATAATATTTTTAACCATCATTTTTCAAACCCCCAATATTCACTCTCTTTTTATGTGTGGAGTCATATGTTCAATAAGCACTAGAGCATTAAAAAAATTCGGTACCAAAGATTAAAACCTAGTGTGTTTTATGGGGATGCTTTACAGCTTTAATGAAGCCTTAGCGCTTATTAAATGCATTTTTTCAAATAAAAAAGTATACCCATGAGTATACCTGATGTACATGTTAGTGTTTAAATGTGCCAACACTTGGGATCCAAGAATACTCGCTGACGGTGTATGTCATTGACCGTGATCAAATCAATTATTCATTGATGATGGTATCAACATTTATGATATGTGATGATTATCTAACCTCTTACTTTTTTTAGAAGATAAGTCTATAGAGAATGACGCATGACAATTTGTTTTAATTCCCTCAAAAGGGTGAGGTTTTATCAAGATGATTTGATATTTAAGGTAGTACACTTTTTAGAGGTTGAATAATCGAAAAACTATAACTGAACCTTTAAATAAGTGATTTATTAATTGGTCATGAATTTAAAATTATTATTAATAATTAAATATATGAGCTTCTAGAATTTTTCAAGAAAAAGGTGGAAACATAATGAGTAAAGGTGCAAAAAGCATGGTGCCAAAGTCAAAATTTAACCCAAGGCCCGAAAACACCAAGGAGGTTAAATAAACAAGAAACTAGTCGATTAGCATATCAATTAGATTACCTACACGCTTCAAATTTCATACAAAATCATATTTAATATTTTCCTCCAAGTAAACCAAATCAGTGCATTAGTGGAAAATGCGCGAGATCTTCAAAATCATCATGATATAATGGATAAGGGCACAACTATAGTCAATTAGATGGCCTATTTTGGTATGATTTAGTTCTCATATTTTTTGGGCCAAATATTCGATGATTTTGTAAGGTTTACCTACGCTCAAACCATCATAAGGAATGCTATAAATAGATAACTATATTCCTTTCTTTTGCATCTCATTCCTTTCTCTGTTCTTCTTATGTGAGTGTGAGAAAATTTCTTTAGTATTCCATCCTCATCACCATGGAACTTAGGAGGTTAATATTTGTCACTAGTCCTGTCACCAATGTCTTCTCATCTTAACAACAAGAAGGAAGATTCTCTCAAGAATTCGCAAACAGAACAGTCTTGGGAATTCACACTTTGGATGCTGAGATCTTTGAAGAATGTGAATTCTTTAATATCTTTGAAGATTTAAATTTAACAACATTCATCTGCACCCCTCTAAGAAAAGTTTATTCATCCTTAGTCAAAATGTTCTTTTCAAATCTCTACTTCACCGATGGAATAATCCACTATGATTTAAGAAAACTCAAAATATCTATACCATTGAAAGATTTTGCGAACATTTTGGATCTTCCCCATGATGTACTTGTTGTTTTGGTAAAGTAGCAAGCACAAGTAAGTATTTTATTTTATCATTTCCGTAGAGATTAGTGAGATATCAATGTCATTCAACACTTAATATGATTTTAAGCTTAAGGTTGCAATTTGTTTGAACGTAAAGGTTACAGAGATTAAAACAAGAGAATGAAAAATGGATTTTAGAGTTATGAGAACTTGTCAGGATTGATTTTCATTTACTGACAGATTATGCTATCTTCACATCAGTGGTACACAATCTAGATATTCATCAAAACCATCACGTATCGCTCACAAAAGAGTTTATTTCTAAACTCTGATGAGATTAGTTATCAATTTTGATCATGTCTAACCGGTTTTACGGGTTCTACCATATTGTTTAATCGATGATCCCTCAGCCTATCGAACAATATGGCGCATTACGAGCCAACTCATGGTGAATGTTAAACCTAAATATATGTCTAGAGTTTAGAATCTAACAGATGTTCATCTTAGTTCGAGTTCGAACCATACTTACCAATTGAAACCACCGGTAGAAAACACAAAGCCGCCACCGAACTTTATTTATCCCGAAGGAAGGTAAAATATCGATAAAACCACGAGGGAATGGATAAGATGGCCTTGCGACCAAGAGAAAGGGTAAGGGAGTCGGTTATGCGAGGGGAAGGTATTAGCACCCCTCACATCCGTTGTACTCAACGGGATCCATTTTGTTTGTTTGTCTTAAAGGGTGGGTTTATCTACAACTATGCTTGCTTAAAGGGAAATGGATGGTTTTTTATTATTGAGTTCATGAGGGTTTCGTGCCCCTTTGCCTACGTATCCAATGAAGGAATTAGAACACCGTAGTTCCTCTAGAAAATGGCTGGTTTGTTTGTGTTTTTTAAGTGGGCGACGTTAACGCACACATTCTAGAAATAGGCACGGCCAGTATCGTGGTAGAACGGAGATAACATACCCTTGGGGGGAGTTTTGATTGGTTGAGTGTTTTGCGAGTTTTAGAATAAATTCAAGTAATGATTAAATGTTTTTGATTTTTTGATTCAAGAATGTTAAGTTTTAATTACAAAAGAAAAGGGTTAAGAGAGAGACTAGAAACCTAATTGTTGTTATGTACAAGTGAGCTAAAAAGTCTATTTCGACATAAGGCGATCAAACGGGTTTTAATCGCCTCACGGAGCTAACTGAAGGAGTATGGCATCGGGGTTTGAACGAACAAATAAAGAGACTAGGACTCTAAATATTTATTGTTTTAAGAAAGATAGTACTATAATATTTTTACAACTTATTGTGAAATGAGTATTGAAACCTAATTTTAACTTATTTTGGGTATTAAATAAAACAAATTGAATTAACAAAGATTTAAACAAAAGACTAAGTAAATAACAAAAATGAAAAATTAATTAAAACAAACATGTTTTTGTATTTTTTTTCTCATGCAATAACTATGTAAAGAAAAGAAATTAAATAAATATATATATATTTTTAGAAGTATATGGTAAAATGCATAAAGATAAAGCCTAAAGAAACTAAAAAAAAAGGAAAATGCCCCAGTAGGGGTTGAACCCGGGTCCCCAAGGTTTATTGTTAGATGCTTTGCTAGTTGAACTATGTTGTTTAATTCATTATAGCAATGGTTTAATTAAAACAAAAGGGGAAACGGTGATTGGATTGTGCCAACATCCCAATGGGCTGACCCAGTTTGGATAAAGGAAAGGAAAAGTTAAAAAAACCCTAATGCATCAAAGGGGTGCCGCAAACACAGGGAAGAGGAAAAGGAAATTCATCAATGATTCCAACTATTAATTTTGTTTAATTCCCAATAACCCAACAATTAAAACAAAAAAAGGAAGAAGTCTCTCTCTCTCTTGCTTAACTGGGTTGCTCAATATCACTCTTCTCTCTCTGCATTCATCTTCATCCCTAACCTTACAACCCTCACCCTCTCCGGTTCTCTCTTCATGCTTCTAGACAAAACCAAAAAAAAAACAATTTGTTCACACGGCTCAGATCAAAGCGAAACAAGTCCTCATGATTATCAACGATTTTAATCAGAATAACAGTTTAACAGTAACCAACAATTACAAATCGCATAGAACCAAACAATTCAGAGAGTAAACAAAAATGGAGGTTCAAAGAAAAAGTGGAAGAATCTCTATGACAGAGCTTCACAACAGGTCTCTTCCACTTCTGAAATTGTCTCTTTTATTCTATTTCTAGATTCGAAAATTTGGTTTCCGTGTCTGGAAATCATGGGGTGGATTGTGATGCAAGTGAGTCGAATTGTTGAAGAGCTGCTTCTGAATTTTATTTGCAGGTTGAGTTTTGGAGCTAGGAGGAAGTACCTTAGGTTTTGACAGTTTCTATGCTTTAACAGGTTCTAAGTTGATTTTGGAGTTTTTATGTTTTGTACAAGTTAGTAGTGTTTGGTCAGCAGGTTCTAAGTTTTACAGGTTCTATGTTTTGGGACAAGTTCTAAGGTTTGTACAGGTTTTATGGTTTGGGCAAGTTCTAAGGCTTGTACAGGTTTTATGGTTTGGGCAAGTTCTAAGGCTTGTACAGGTTTTATGGTTTGGGCAGGTTAAGATGGTTATAGATTCATAATGGTTAATAGGTTCTAATGTTTTCACAACACGTTTGTTGTTTTGACAGCAGGTTTGTTGTTTTGACAGCAGGTTTGTTGTTAACAGGTTAAGGTTCTAAGAGTTAACAGATTGAGGTTTTCTTAGTGATAACAACACACAACAATATGGCAATGGAAATTGAAATTTGATACAAATATGAGAATAAACAGTAATGAAATAGCATGAGTTATGGAAAAAAAACCTGATATGTTTTTCTTTGATCTGTTTCTCTTGCTGAAATTATTTTGGAACTAAGGCTCTTTTCTGTTTTCGATCTTGCCTTTGCTGCCTCCAAAAGAAAAATCCTCTTTGTTGTGTTTTTAGGCTGTGTGTCCATGATCCTTAATGAAACAGTGGTGTGTTTCTTTATAGTGCAGGGGTGGAAATGTTGTGGGGTGGGGGGGGGGGGGGGTGAATTTGTGAGATTTGAAAAATGTTGGAATGATGTCTTGTGGCTTTAGAATGCATGTTTTTAACTTGCCTATCTTTGTACAATGTTACAACAGTTTTGACTGTTTTATTGAACAATAATGTGCAGATTTTGGGAAGTAATGTGCAGGTTTTTTCTTTCCTCTCTTATCTTTCTTTGATGCAAAGACTAATGCTTTTATCTAATTAAAGTTCTGAAGGGTTTGTGTATTTGGAACATGATGACATAGGGTATTTGGGCTATTGCTACTCTTTGACTTGTTGCTTGTTATTTTGGCTACTTGTTGGTTTTGTGTTTCATGGGACAGTTTGCTAGCCTGCTGTATTGCTTTTGTTTTACTAGATTGCCATGCTTGTTTTGCTAGCTTTCCATGCTGCTGTATTGCCTTTGTTTTGCTAGCTTGCCATGCTTGTTGTTGGCCTGCGCGCTATGCCTTTGTGCTATCCTGCTGCATGTTTTGCCTTGTGCGTTGCCTGTTGCATATTTTTCCTTGTGCGTTGCCTGTTTTCTTTGTTTTGCAGCAGTAGAAAAATTAGAATATTTGCAAACTTCTTTTCTTTTTTTCTTTTTGTGAACCAAAAGGCACAAGCTTTTTATGATTTGCAATTGGGAGAGGGGGAAAAATAGTCCATGATTAAACAAACTCCCTTTTAATCTGATTCCAAATACAAACCCTCATGATGAGATATCAATTAATTCATTCTTGTTTGAAATTTTTTATATGCTTGATCGCTAACTTTTCTCTTTTTCCTTGTTTCATGAGCACGATTATTGGACGGTCCAAAGCGAGATTGAACGATGAAAATACCATGGCGAGGAGTGAATATGAAGACTTGAAGATGAAGACTTGAAGAAATACAAATCATTTTTCTCTTTTCTTTGTAAACAAAACAAATGTAATTTGTATTCCAATAATTGTAATTTATTTTTTCATACGCTCTGTAATCAGTCAAAAAATGTAATGAACACGAAAGCTTGAATGATACGCTTTTTGAATGAATTCTTTTGTATGGAAATCAAACGACTCTCGATCTTGTTTAAATTCTGAAATTCTCTCTTGAGTGATTCGAATGCACATCTCAACTTAGTAACTTAAATCTCAAGAAATCATGAATAATGGTTATAACTTGTATTCCAAACAAAACACGCGTCTTATCTTTCAAACTCCAATCAAACTCTCAAACAAAATAAATGCTTAAGAATTTAATTCCACTGATTAATTCGAACCCCAAAACACTGGTCGCTTGAACCTTGATCTTCATATCATGCCTAAACCACACTTGTACTTCTTGACCAGAACTTCAACTTTTCATATTCAGCCCACAATAACTTGTAACTTAAGCAATAAAAACATGTCTTGATCTCCATGAACCCTCGGCCTCATTTCTTGAGCCCAAACTCCACATTTGCCAATTTAAACTTCAAACTCTCGACTCAACAACTTAGAGGCTTTAAGAAGAAACTTGTAATGCAAGGAGGTGAGATTTTTGACCTAATGCACTGAGCTTTGAGCCATCCTCGAGGCAGGCGAAAGAAACAACTTCACAGAAACCAAAAATCCGAAAACCCTAGCATCTTGACCAGCACACATAGGGAAATAAACCCTAAACCAAGATCTGATAAAATTGAGCGAGAACCAACCTTGCAACGTGACGAAAAAGTTCATTCCGCGATCCATTAATCGAGAACCAGATGCGTTCCCCTTTTACCTGATAAGAAAACCTCAAAACAAGATTAGACATAAAGAGGGCGCATCCCTAAAACTTTAAACCAAAGCGCCTGATTTCCTGAGATGCGGGATATGCAAATGACTGAATAATAAAATGATGCAAATGGAATGCAAAGTTCAAAAACCAGACAAAAATAAAAGAGATAGGGAAAATTTGGGGTACGACAGCTGCCCCTATTTAATCGTCTTAAACCTGAAGGCGAGATTGGCGTCAGCCTTTCGAGAGTTCAAGGTGGAAGATGATTAAATACCAGGACCCGAAATTTACCCTGGAGAGATGGTGTGAGTGTTGTTCACTGGTGTGAATGTCTGTTGGGCAAAGACAAACTGGTCTTCTGGTGGAATGATCATGATGGATAAAACATGGTTGAAAAAAAGTAGCTTGTACTGGGGTAACGGTACCAATACAAGGTTTTTGAGGGAGTGAGTGGCAAAGTGACTGATAAGATAGGGTTGACAATATCGCGGTGAATAGAGGTAAGAAACTTAAGGATAACATGAAGGTAAAGTCTGCGGAAGAATTAAGACCCTAAGAATAAGGCACAACGGCAAGATCTACGAACAATCTACGACCCTAAAAACATAACGCGATGGTAAGATCTACGAACGATCTACGACCCTAAAAAAATGACGCGAAGGTAAGATCTACGGACGATCTACAACCTTAAGAGAGGTAAAGAGGAGAAGGTAAAGTCTACAGACGACCTACGACCTTAGGAAATGAAGTGAAGGTAAGATCTAAGGATGATCTACGACCCTAGAAAGATAAAGCGACGGTAAGATCTACGGACGATCTACGACCCTAGAAAGATAAAGCGACAGTAAGATCTACGGACGATCTACGACCCTAGAAAGATAAAGAGATGGTAAGATCTACAGACGATCTACGACCCTAGAAAGATAACACTATGGTAAGATCTACGGACGATCTACGACCCTAAAATATGATGTGACAGTAAGATCTATGGATGATCTACGACCTTAGAAAAAAGATGACGAGAGGGCAAAGTCTACAGACGACCTATGACCCTAGGAAGATAAAGTGAAGGTAAGATCTACGGACGATCTACGACCCTAGAAAGATAAAGCGACGGTAAGATCTACGGACGATCTACGACCTTAAAAGATGATGAGAGGGAAAAGTCTACGGATGACCTACGACCCTAGGAAGATAAAGCGAAGGTAAGATGTACGGACGATCTACGGCCGTAAGAATACGAGGAAGAGAGGGTAAAGTCTATGAACGACTTACGACCCTAAGAGAGATAAAGTGAGTATTGAGAGTTGGGGAGCATGACGTACTAAATCCCTGGTTTATTTTAGTTCGTAGTGTAGTAACAGATGTTAACTGGGAATTATGAAGATGCAATTTTTGTGAGGATGTTTTGTTGATTTGGGATTGATTTGGGATTGATCTAGCTCATGCTTCATATGCATTTGAAGTGTGACATGATGATCCATGGATATGCTATGCGTTTGAGGATGCAATGCAATATGTCGTGATGATTATTGTATGCAAAAAAATGTCAAAAACTCATTGGGATCTATTGCTCGTCATCTTGAGGTACCAATATGGACTGGTGCTTAAAATTTGAGAAGAAAGAATTAGCCTTGTGAGTTCACTGGGGAATAAATCTTGCTAAGGAGAAATGACTTGATCCGACTTCCTTCATGTGTTGTACTTTTGTGAATAACTGAAAAGAGACGTTGATCCCAAACAATGCCCCAAGTTTCTCCGTGCGGGAGGATCGGGCGCCCGGTCAAATGTAAAGAGGCGACAAGGATGAAATCTTGGTCAAGGTGACCGTTATGACTTGCTACCTGCACAGAAGAACGAACACTTGAATGCCACAATATTCCCTTGGGATGCCTTAAAATCCATGTAATGTAGTGATTCACATCTTAGCTCATGATTATTATTAACTTATTGTTTTCAATACAATGCTTAACAAAGAATTTAAATCACAATTCGCATACGAAAAATAAAGTAAAAGAACATAACGAAAAATTTTAATGGAAGGGAAAATTTTTATTAATGAGTTTGGCTCGTGAATGGGCATTCATACATAGAAACAACTCCTAAATGAGGAAATTGCAGAGAAGAAAAGAAATACAACGGGTAAAATGGCAATAAGAAAATCTCGAATTTCCGTTAAAACTGATATTGCCATAGTTCTCGCATCCTGGGTCGTCCTAGTGTCGTGCTTCCAGAGGGTAATAGTTAGATAGATCCATCCCGCATTAGGAGGGTGTACGTGAAGAGTCTTCAGACTGCAGTCTCTCGCTTTTCTGTCCCTAATTTTTGTCTGGATCGCCCTTTCGGGTTTTCAATCCACCAGGACACCCATTTTTGCCTAAGCCTCCCTTTCGGGTTTTCGACTTAGCGGGTTATTCTCTTTTTTTTTCTCTTTTTAGCCCTAACTTTTTCCTAAGTCGCCCTTTCGGGTTTTCGACTTAGCGGGTCCTTTCATGCGCAATATTTTTTGACTGAGTCTGAATTAACTGGAAGCGGAACGTCTTCCCCATCCATGTTTGTCAGGATTAGAGAACCTCCTGAGAAAGCTTTCTTCACGATGTACGGTCCCTCATAGTTGGTAGTCCACTTGCCTCTTGGAACAGTGTGGATTGGGAGAATCTTTCTTAAGACCAGGTCACCTGTGTGGAACTCTCGAGGTCGAATATTTTTGTCAAATGCCCTCTTGAGACGCTGTTGGTATAACTGACTGTGACAAATGGCTTCCAGGTGCTTTTCTTCGATGAGATTGAGTTGGTCGAGTCTCGTTTGAATCCATTCTGCTTCATCAAGTTTAGTATCCATCAGAACCCTTAAGGAAGGAATATCCACTTCGACCGGGAGTACCGCATCCATACCATAGACTAGTGAAAACGGAGTTGCCCCAGTGAAAGTACGCACCGAAGTTCGATAGCCATGCAGGGCAAAAGGCAACGTCTCTTGCCAATCTTTATATGTTCTCACCATTTTCTGGACAATTTTCTTTATGTTCTTGTTAGCGGCTTCGACTGCCCCATTCATATTTGGGTGATAGGGTGATGAATTATGGTGCTTGATCTTGAACTCTTCACACATTTCCTTCATCATCTTGTTGTTGAGATTTGACCCATTATCAGTGATGATCTTGTTAGGAGTTCCATACCGGCATATGATCTCTCTTTTGATGAAACGAGTGACAACTTGCTTGGTCACATTCTTGTATGAAGCCACTTCCACCCACTTGGTGAAGTAGTCAATAGCAATGAGGATAAACCTGTGTCCATTTGAAGCACTCGGATCGATGCGTCCAATCATATCAATACCCCACATTGCAAAGGGCCTTGGTGAAGTCATCACATTCAAAGGAGTGGGAGGAACATGTATCTTGTCTGCGTAAACCTGACATTTGTGGCACATTTTGGCATATGCACAACAATCACTTTCCATCATCATCCAGAAATAACCTGCTCGTAGGATTTTCTTGGCCATGGAATGCCCACTGGCATGAGTCCCAAAAGAGCACTCGTGTATTTCTCGTATAATGGATTCTACTTCGTGTCTATCCACGCATCCGAGCAGAACTGAGACATAGTTTCTTTTGTACAGAACGTCTCCTGACAATAAAAACTTAGACGCCAACCTTCTGAGAGTCCGCTTATCACAAATCGTAGCACCTTCGGGGTACTCTTGCTTCTCAAGATATCTTTTAATGTCGAAATACCACGGCCTTTCGTCTGATACATCTTCAGTGGTGAGACAATGAGCAGGGAAAATATGTGTTGGCTCCTTGTAACGGCAGATCCTTATACTGGGTGCATGATTCGGGTAATTGACTTTGAACATCGCTGCTAAAGTGGACAAAGCATTTGCCAGTTGATTCGCTTCTCTAGGAATGTGCTCAAAGGTGACCTCATCGAAATCAGGAAGCAACTCAACTATGCAATCCATGTATGGAACTAAATTAGGGTTCCGTGTATCCCAATCACCCCGTACTTGATGTATCACTAAGGCAGAGTCCCTATAAACTTCCAGGATCTTGATCTTCAAATAAATGGCGGCTTCAAGGCCCATCACACAAGCTTCATACTCAGCGACATTATTCGTGCAATCAAAACATAATCTGGAGGTGAAAGGTATGTGAGTGTTGCGTGGAGAGGTCAGAACTGCCCCAATACCGTGACCCATAGCATTTTACGCACCATCGAACATGAGAGTCCATCGCTCCCCTGGTTCAGGTTCTTCATTGTCATCAAGTTTCATAATATCCTCGTCTGGAAAGTCGAACTTCATGGGCTGATATTCTTCCAATGGTTGGTGAGAGAGATGATCAGCAAGAATGCTACCTTTGATGGCCTTTTGTGTGACATACTGTATGTAATACTCAGACAAAAGCATCTGGCACCGAGCCAATCAGCCTGTAAGTGCTGGTTTCTCGAAGATATACTTTATCGGGTCCATCTTAGATATCAGAAGCATAGGATGTGTCAACATATACTGCCTCAAGCGTCGGGCTGCCCACGTAAGAGCACAACAAGTCTTCTCAAGTAAGGAATACCTAGATTCACAATCAGTAAACTTCTTGCTCAAATAGTAAATGGCGTGTTCTTTTCGTCCAATATCATCATGTTTTCCGAGCATGCAACCCATAGATCCTTCAAGAACAGTCAAATATATAATGAGAGGTCTCCCTGGAACTGGTGGTATGAGTATTGGTGGTTCTTGAAGATACTTCTTAATCTTCTCAAAAGCTTCTTGACAACTCTCATCCCAACAGACATCCTGATTCTTGCGTAACAATTTAAAGATGGGTTCACAGGTAGCAGTAAGATGGGAAATGAACTTGGCTATGTAATTCAACCTTCCAAGGAAGCCTCGTACTTCCTTCTCATTTTTCGGTGCCGGCATATCTTGTATTGCTTTTACTTTGTCTGGATCTACTTCAATTCCTCGTTGACTCACGATAAAACCAAGTAACTTTCCCGATCGAACCCCAAAGGTGCATTTGTTGGGATTAAGCCTTAACCTGAACTTTCGTAAACGATCGAACAACTTCTTTAAATGAACCAAATGTTCTTCCTCAGTCTGTGACTTCACAATCATGTCGTCCACGTACACCTCGACTTCTTTATGAATCAAGTCGTGAAAGAGAGTCACCATAGCTCGCTGATATGTCGCACCAGCGTTTTTAAGACCAAAAGGCATGACTCTGTAGAAAAAGGTACCCCAAGGAGTTGTGAAAGCTGTTTTATCCATGTCTTCCAGAGCCATCTTTATATGATTATATCTAGAGAAACCATCCATAAAGGAGAACAACAAAGACTGAGCAGTGTTATCAACCAATACATCAATATGAGGCAACGGGAAATTATCCTTCGGGCTTGCTCTATTCAAGCCTCGGTAGTCTACATACATACGTGCCTTACCATCCTTCTTAGGTATGGGCACAATGTTAGCAATCTAAGGCGGGTAATTCATCACAAATAGGAAACCTGCTTCGAGCTGTTTCTGAACCTCTTCTTTGATCTTCAAAGCCATGTCGGGTTTGGTCCTTCTTGGTTTTTGCTTTACAGGAGGACATTCTGGCTTGAGTGGAAATCTATGCATTACTATATCAGTGTCTAAGCCGGGCATGTCTTCATACGACCAGGCGAAGATGTCAGCATACTCTTGAAGAATTTCAATCAACCCCTTCTTTTCTTCACTTTGCAAGGCGGCCCCTATCTTGACTTCTCTCTTTACCTCTTCAGTATCGAGATTGACGACTTCTGTTTCTTCTTGATACGACTGAATGACTTTCTCTTCCTGTCTCAAGAGTCTGGCTAGTTCTTCAGGGACTTCACAATCTTCCTCACTATCTTCATTAGCATGATCAACTAAATTCTCAAGGATATAAGGAGCCATAGCATTATCATTTCCAACGGAGTCCGAGACAGATCTGCATGATCGATGATTTTATGTTTTATTTTTAGAAAGTGCAAAAGAAAATTTAGAGTAAGAAAATAAAAGTATTGCCATTTTTATTTCGAAAAAGTAAAAGTAAAAGAAAAGATAGAGAGCAAAGTTGTATGCGAAAGTGCGATTTTTCATTCAATGTTAAACAAAGATTAAAACATAAGGGGCCCCTTCTACAAGCTGTCAGTATTCCTTGGGCAGGACATATGACTTAAAATGGAAACAGAAAATTACACATCAAGGAAAACGATTTCAGGGATGTCCATGGAAGTCCAATTGTTGAGCTTCTGGTCTGGCGCAACTTGATAGATAAATCTTGAAATATCTTCATCGTCACCTTCAGCATCTGTGGAGAGTACTTGTCCTTCTTTGATTACACCAGCACTGACGAACACTTCAGAAATTGGGGGAACCTGTTGTCCTTTGATAGGAGCCCAACCAACTTGCACGGAGGATGATGGCTGATACCCAAGACCAAAACGATCTTTCTTCTTTGGAACTTCAATCAATTTTCCCCAACTGTCATGGGGAGGTCTAGCTTCTATGAGGGATTTGGAATCCTTCAAAGAGTCCAGGGGTATCTCAGACTTCTTACATTCCATGACAGGGACTTTGTCAACAGTACCAATCTCCAGAGCTTTAAAGGGCAATTCTTGTACCTCGCCTTCCACTTCCACATAACGGTAGGTAGTCAGATTATTAATCACCATGTCTTCTTCCCCGTAAACAACGACAACTTGGTCATTCGTAATGAACTTCAGGCGTTGATAAAGAGTGGATGTCACAGCTCCAGCTACATGAATCCATGGACGACCCAAAAGGCAAGTATAGGATGGACAGATGTCTATAACATAGAATGACAAATAGAAAGTGTGGGGACCAATCTTGACAGGAAAATCAACTTCTCCATCCACCGATCTTCTTGAACCATCAAACACCCGAACGTTTAGAGTGGAGGCCCTTATCATTACTCTGACCATATTCAGCTTAAACAAAGCAACCTTAGGCATCACATTGAGTGAAGAACCCATATCCACTAAAACTCGAGATAAAATAGTGTCCAAACACTTCATAGAAACATGCAGCGCTTTATTGTGGGCTCTGCCTTCAATTGGGAGTTCATCATCGCAGAAACCCAAACAACTTCCCACAACAATATTGGTTACTATTCCTTCAAACTGGGCCACAGAGATGTCTTGGGTAACATGAGCAGAACTTAAGATCTTCAATAAGGCGTTGCGGTGGGCCTCTGAACACAAAAGGAGAGATAATATGGAAATCTTGGATGGTGTCTGGTTGAGCTAGTCCACTACTTTGTAATCACTCCGCTTGAGAATTCTCGAAAGTTGCTCCACTTCTTGTCCTTCAGAAAGTTTGGGTTGATTATCCATTGCTTGCTTTCCCCTAGCCTTAGCTAGAGCTTCACTGTTATTTTCCTTAGGAGGTGGTAGTGGAGGAGAAAAGATCCGGCCACTGCGAGTCATGTTGCTTGTTCCCTCAATGTTGGTAACATTCTTGTCACCAACCGGGGGGCACTCATAACTCTTTCCATGAATATATACTACATTATACTCCCATGGAACTGCCTTCGAGTCGTTTCTTGTAGGAGGAATAGGATCTTGAATCATTGTGGGGGTAATAGGAACCTGAATTGTTAACGGAATACCAGGGGTGGCTGAAAAGCTTCTTGGATAGTACGGGATTTCCAGGACATCAATTTCTTCTTCTTGGAATACATTCTCTATCTGTAATACACCTTCATCGATCAACTGTTGGATGGTCGTCTTCAACTCAGCACACTCTTCTGGTTTAGAAGAATAGGTTAAGCAGAAGTCATGGAGTTCTTGTAGCACTTCATGCTTCAACAAATGTTCTTTGATAGTTTCCAAAGATATCTTAATTTCATCAACCTTTGATACCAAATCCCGTTCATTAACTTCTTCAATAGCATGGACTGTTCCCCCTTGATGAGGAGGCATGGGATTCTTTTGAACATTCGGACCAACAGGGTTGAAGTTGATGGCTTTCGCATTGATGAGATCTTGAACGTTGCACTTGAAAGCTATGCAATTTTCAATTGTATGGCCTGGGGCACCATAATGGAATTCGCAATGAGCATTAGTATCATATCCCCTAGGGAGAGGATTTGGCGGTGGACCGAGTTCGCGCAATTGAACCATTTGACTAGCAAGTAACTGTGGGAGAAGCTGAGCGTAGGACATGGGAATGAGATCAAACCTTTCTTCAGGGGCTCTCTGTCATTGAGGAGCTCTTGGGCCTTGGAGATGTTGATTCGGTTGTTGATAATTTGTAGGAGGTGCAAACTGTTGTTGCGGAACATAATGTGGTTGTGGAGAGAAAGGTTGTTGTTGCGCCATCCAGGGTGCTGGAGTTATAGTAGTGTATAATTGAGGAACAAATTGGTTGGGAACAGCAGCAGGTGTAGGAAAATAAGGGAATTGGACTTGAGGAAATGTGGGAGCTCTTCCTTGGTTGACGGTGATGGCACTGGTCTCTCCTTCTTTCTTCTTGACAAAACCAGAAAATGGTTTCCCATTCATGCTTGCATTGTTTTTAACATTGTTAGGAACACCTTGAATCGTTCCAGCCTTAATACACGTCTCAACACGTTCAGCAATGATGACCATATCAGAAAATTAAGTAGAAGTGCTACTGAGCATATGCTGGAGATAAGGGCCTCATAGAGTACCCATAAACAGATCAATCAATTCTATATCCAAGAGAGGAGGTTGGACCCTTGCAGCTAGTTCACTCCACCTCTGAGCGTATTCTTTGAAAGACTCTTCAGACTTTTGCACCATCCCCTGGAGCTGAGTACGGCTTGGAGCCATGGCAGTATTGTAATGGTAATGTTTCAAAAAAGAATTGGCAAGCTCTTCCCAAGTACTGACATGAGATCTTTCCAATTTCATATACCAATCTAATGATGCCCCGATCAAACTGTCCTGAAAGAAATGCATGAGCAAAGGTTCATTTCCAGCATAGGCCGCCATTTTGCGACAATAGGAACAGAGATGTGTCTCTGGGAAAGAAGTGCCTTTGTATTTGTCAAACTCTGGGACTTTGAACTTGGGAGGAATAACTACCCCAGGCATGAGGCACATTGCAGCAGTATTGAATCCGGAAGCCTTGATACCCTCCATGGCTCTAAGTCGCTCCTCGAGAGCATGATACATTTTCATAGTTTCGACAACCCCAAAAACAAGGTTTACTTGGGGTTCATCGAGATCAATAACATCATGATGATTGTCGACGTCATTCCTAAGAGCACCGGTAGGAGTCTCAACATTAGCATTGTCATTTATCCCATTAGCAGAAGTGGAAGGAGCATCAGTAGTAAGCTTGGTAACACTCTGGTGTAGTTCTTCTTGAACCTTAATCACGGCATGCAGAGTTTCCATGAGTTGATCCATACGAGTATCCATAGTGTCCATATCCCGACGGAGTGCATTCTGATTTTCTTCAAAAAGATCCATTAGCCTTTGCTGGTTGCCTCTGGTACGGTAAGGATGTGGATGAGTCGTCTTTGCTTTTTACTGGATTCTGAGAAAGGGGACTCCAATGAGTTTTTGTTGTGAAAAAATGAATGCATGGTAATATGGATGAATGCTTTATCTTCATTTCTGATGAGACCCAAAGACTCGTCTATCTTTTTAAAATTCCCTTTTTTGAAAAGTTGCATCAACGAGACTTGTCTTTGGATTTCCCTAGATACGAGATATATATACATGATGATATGATGTCATGGTATGCTATGGCATGGAGTCTCAGCTCCACATATTTTGGATAACCATTGCGTAGTCTGTTGCACAGGCTGAAAGTAACAGGATCAAAAGTTCGACGTCACAAGAATGGAGTCAAAGTAACCACCCACTAGATATGTACTAGGGGTTTTTCACCTGCCGAACAAGGTTATAAAGAGTTCTCGAAGTCTACGCTCTTCCATTGGATATTACCGACGTCCCAATTACTTGGTAATCAGTAATATTCACAGGAAAAACTCGTTTGAGGGTAATATCGCGTGACAACTACTTCTGGATTACTCCGTTACAATCTCCGCGTTGCACCTAAAAGGCCAGGATGGGTTAATGGTTCTACGGCCCTCAGTTTCTCGAGCTCCCAGGTTGAAAGCAACAATGTCTTCTCGATTACTCGGTAACCATCACTACTTTCAAGGGGACCTCCACTGAGTGGGGGATTTTCATGTCTCCTTCTTCGGGATTACTCCCTCAAAGTTAACATGACTATACCGCCCATCCTAATCCTATGTGTAACCCAAGTCCGGGTATAGGACTTATCAAAAGTAATCACCAAACCCAACATCACAATGTATCCAGAATATGTGAGTAGCAACAAAATATGCAATATATACAAAAGAATAAAATAAATAAAGAAATAAAACAGTAAAGCAAGATAAATAAAATAAATAAACACCCAAAAAGGCAAATAAACAAAACCAGGAGAGACTCGCTAAAGTTCCCCAGCAGAGTCGCCAGCTGAAACCACCGGAAGAAAACACAGAGCCGCCACCGAACTTTATTTATCCCGAAGGAAGGGGAAATATCGACAAAACCACGAGGGGATGGATAAGATGACCTTGCGACCAAGAGAAGGGGTAAGGGAGTCGGTTATGCGAGGGGAAGGTATTAGCACCCCCTCACATTTGTTGTACTCAAAGGGATCCATTTTGTTTGTTTGTCTTAAAGGGTGGGTTTATCTACAACTATGCTTGCTTAAAGGGAAATGGATGGTTTTTGATTATTGCGTTCGTGAAGGTTTCGCGCCCCTTTGCCTATGTATCCAATGAAGGAATCAGGACATCGTAGTTCCTCTAGAAAATGGCTGGTTTGTTTGTGTTTTTTTTAGTGGGCGATGTTAACGCACACATTCTAGCAATAGGCACGGCCGGTATCGCGGTAGAACAGAGATAACATACCCTTGGGGGGAGTTTTGATTGGTTGAGTGTTTTGCGAGTTTTAGAATAAATTCAAGTAATGATTAAATGTTTTTGATTTTTTGATTCGTGAATGTTAAGTTTTAATTACAAAAGAAAAGGGTTAAGAGGGAGACTAGAAACCTAATTGTTGTTATGTACAAGTGAGCTAAAAAAGTCTATTTCGACATAAGGCGATTGAACGGGTTTTAATCTCCTCACGGAGCTAACTGAGGGAGTATGGCATTGGGGTTTGATCGAACAAATAAAGAGACCAAGTGTGATCGGTGGATCTGGAACTGACTGTTTAACGCTGGTTCGCGAAATGTCGCGGAAGCAAGAGTCGCCACCATCTTTTATTTTCTCCAAATGGAAAGGACAAAAGCACAGAAAAATTCCTTATAGAGATTGCTCTCGGTTCGGGAGGTAGATTATAGAAAGGGAAGGTGTTAGCACCCTTTCTATCCATGGTTATCCATGGGCTCTTAGATACTTGCTCATTTGTGTTTTCAAAATGGTTTGTTTGCTTTTCAACTGTGGGTTTTAAAAAGTTTCTTTGAAAATTTCAGTTCGACTCTTGTATCGGTCCTCAAGAGTGTTTGAAAAATTGCTTTCGAAAGCTTTTGAAAATGTGTTGGTGTGAAAAGTATTTTTGAATTTGTTTTGAAATTAGAGCAAGTATCTACGAGAACCTACCTACCCTAAGGAATTCGTCTGTGTAAATGTCCTTTAAAGTAGTGCCATCCCACCATTGAGAGGTAGGTAGCACCACCGTTGGAGGTGTTCGGGTCAATTCGAGGTTCGGGACATGGTGATCACCAGAGAAATGGGAAGACACCTTAGAAGCTACCCTCATGCCAGGTTCCCGGATCATGAGGACTTACTAAGACATCCTCTACTCGACGATCACCTTTCGAGGCAAGGCAATAGTGAGGCGTACCCTAGGGGTGGTGTGTGCGATTCGTGTGTCGTTTTCATTTGCATTTATCCTGTCATGTTACTGGTGTTCTACGCTTGTTTTTATTTTGTCCATACATTCTTTCATGCTTTGATTTAACAGTTAAAAATATTGCGGGAAAAGTAAATTCTAAGCTATTACAAATGGCGCGGGTCCACATCGCCAAAAGTTTCTCGAACCCGATTTGACAGAAAATAAATAAAGTAAAAGAAAATAAGGAATTAAAAGTGCGAGCAATTATTTACACGGCTTTGGGAGAGATACATAACAATTATAAGAATAAAAATAAATATGCGAACTAAAACGAGGGCGTTGGACCCTTTTCGCAAAATTAAACTAATGAGGAATTAATTAAAATTAAAAGAAAGAAAGAACTTGTTTTTTTGGTATTTTTTAGTGTTTTAGGATTTAAATGAAAAAAGGAGAATTAATTAAAATTAAAATAAGATGCAAACCCTAATCCTAATTATTTTTAATTTATTAAGAAAATATTGAAGCTTTTTAACCTAAAATTAACCCTAATTTTTATATGCAAATTTAATTATAAAAATAAATAAAATTATTTAATTATTATGGGAGAAAAAGGAAAAAAGATGAAATTAATTAAAACCCTAATTCTATGCTTTTTTTAGATTTTTTTTATTAAAAGAATTAAAATTAACCTAATTTAAAACTAAATTTAATTACATGCAATTTTATTACAAAAAATATTAAAATAAAATATTTATTATATTTTCCCTCTTTTTCTGACTTTTTTAATTGTTTTGTATTTTATGAAAATAATAAAGCTAATTAATAAATAATAATTAAAAAGGAAGTAAAAATAATAATACAAAAAAAAAGTAAAGAAAATAAAAAAATATGCAAACCTGGGGGTTCAGACCCCAAATAGGAGGTGAAAGCCCAATTAAATTGTTGGCCTTGCTGGACTTCTCCACTAGCGTGTAGCAGCGTTGACTGCATCCTACCATGTGCCTTGATCCTTGGCCTTTGATTGGATCTCCAGGATGGACGTGGCAAGCCTGATTTGGAGGTGTATGGTGCGCTCCAGTCTTGAAACTGCATGGGAGTATGAATTGCAAAATAATATGCGAAATAATGAAGACTTGGGGCTCGAACCCAGGTCATTAACATTACCAGTCACTATGCTTGCCAGTGGAGCCAGATGCGCGCGTTTGATTAATAAGCAACTAACAAATATTATAAAAGAAACCAAAAATGTTAGTGGGTCTGCGCGCGAAAATTTGAATCAGCCTATCACCGCTCCCCACGTTATCGTCTTCCTCGCGTGGTTTTTTATTTTCCTGAAAAAAAAGAAACATAGGCAACGGTTTTCACGCGTTGCCTGAGATAACATATCAAAAAATAGCGATTAGCCCTAGGGGCTCTATGAATTAGGCGCGAGGGTAGCCTCTTCTTCATCCAAGTGCGCTGATCATGACCATGGTACTGTGGCTCGCTAATTTTATAGGACCAAGAAATCCCCAATTCAGAATCTTGTAAACCCTAAAAATCGATAATGGTATTTTGGCATATAACGTGTAAAACTTTAATTAAAGCACATGATTAGTTTGCAAACATTATTATAAACACAAACATAACAACAAAATATGTCAACAATGCATGTATGAGAGCAACCGATTCAGAAATTTCCTTTACCAATTTCAATGGTGATCTTGCGTTTTCTTGAGTATGGGGCTTGGGGAATGATTCAGTTATCTCCTATAATCCTCCAAGAAGCTAATGGAACACGTTTGGAGGCTTGAATCAACCTGCAAGTTAGTTTTCAGAATTGAGTTTTTTAGACAAAATTTCAAGTTTGTGAAGGAATTTCTAGCGCAGCTTAATGGTCATTAGGACTAGGTTTTTGTTCCTTGTATAAGTAGTAATGAATTAGGTCAAAGAAATTGTCCAAAGATCCATGAATTAAAGGATTCAATATTTGATTTCTTCACCATGATTTTCAAATCTTTTTTCCATGTGTTTTTGCTCTCAATCATATCCAATCTCTCCAAATCTTTCCCTATTTGAATATGCACGAATTATTGATGATATAATGTGCACAAAAAGATTGAAAAAATTAGGTTAAGCATTTTTCATATATTTAATTTGATTTAAATGAATTATTATAAATAAAAATTCAAATAAATAAATAAAAAATGAAGAAATACTTCCCTTTGGGCCAAGTGGTCGTGCACATGCTTGGGATGATGAATTGTGGAAGAAAAATGGGCCCATTAGCAATTTTAGGTCATTTGAATCAATGTTGACTTTTCAAAATATCCAAAAATTTCCCAACTTCTACAAGGCATAACTTGCTCAATTTTTAAGCTTTTCTCATGTTCTTGGACATTTTGGAAAGAACTTTGAGTTCTCTAACCAATGACTTTGGTCCCATGTCATTTTGATTTATCAATCTCAAGTTATGGCCTTTGACTTAAAGTCCCTTTTTGTTGACTTTTGAAAATGACCTATAATGTTGAAATTGATAACTTTTTATGAGAGAATTTCTTGGACTTGAAGTATGAAGATGAGTTGTAGGAAATGTATTTCTCTTCAAAATGAGCTTTGGATGGAATTTTTCTGATAATCCATGTGAAAGTTATGCCCTGGTCAATTTACAGTTGACTTTTTCAGCTGTCCAAATAAGGAAACTTTTGCATTTTGATGATTTTTGAGCCAAGCTTGGAGAATCATGATCAAGCATTGATCAAATGATGTTTGTGACTTCAAAATGAGATGTTGACCAAAAATTTTAACTTTTGACTGTCAAATAACCATTTTGCCCCTACAGTTGACTGTAGTGCAATTAGGGTTTTTGACTGTGCAATTTTGTACTGAAAGACTTGAAACTTGATATGAGGATGCTTGACCATATTTGTAGGCATGTGAGACTTGATTGGGCCTTTGGAAACTTCATTTTCTTGATCAGAACCAAACCCTAATTTTGACTGTATAGGAGGCCTTTGCACTGTGCAACCCTTGGGGAATTTTGAAGCATGACTTGGCAATTTCTTGAAGAATACGGGAGGGAAAATTTTGGGGTACAACAGTTGCCCCTGTTCAATCTTCTTAAGCCTGAGGATGCAGATTGGCTGACGTGCCTTTCGTAATCTGAGGGTGGAAGATGATTGAACACTAGAGTGCCCAGAAATTTGCGCTCACATAGTAGCAGTGATGGTGGAAATGGGCTTACAGATGCCATTTAGAGGTTGATGAATAGGATGATGGGCTTATAGATGCCATCTGGATGTTGATCGCGTAAGAGATTCCTTAGCGAGAACTTGCGTACCTGTAAAACAGAAAATGATTACCTGACACGTTGCAGGAGCTGATTTTCAGATGCTTTTGTGTAGATATGTCCTGACTGGTTACAGGAGCTGAGTCTGGAGCTTCACAGGATGATGAATGAACCAGGGATGGTTACTACCTTAGCATGAATGGTAAAAGAACCTTGGGTGACTTTAACTTCAATAACGCTCATTGAGAAAATCTTGGTGGGAATTATCATCTTCGCAGTATCGGGAAGAGAACCAAAGGGAATTATAATCTGAAAGGGAATTACATCTCACGTATCGTCGGGGAGAGGACCAATGGAAATTATAATCTGAAAGGGAATTACATCTCACGCACCGTCGGGGAGAGGACCAAAGGAAATTATAACCTGAAAGGGAATTACATCTCACGCACCGTCGGAGAGAGGACCACAGGAAATTATAACCTAAAAGGGAATTACATCTCACGCACCGTCGGGGAGAGGACCAAAGGAAATTATAACCTAAAAGGGAATTATATCTCACGCACCGTCGGGGAGAGGACCACATGAAATTATAACCTGAAAGGGAATTACATCTCACGCACCGTCGGGGAGAGGACCACAGGAAATTATAACCTAAAAGGGAATTACATCTCACGCACCGTCGGGGAGAGGACCAAAGGAAATTATAACCTAAAAGGGAATTATATCTCACGCACCGTCGGGGAGAGGACCACAGGAAATCATAACCTAAAAGGGAATTACATCTCACGCACCGTCGGGGAGAGGACCACAGGAAATCATAACCTAAAAGGGAATTACATCTCACACACCGTCGGGGAGAGGACCACAAGAAATCATAACCTAAAAGGGAATTACATCTCACGCACCGTCGGGGAGAGGACCACAGGAAATTATAACCTAAAAGGGAATTACATCTCACGCACCGTCGGGGAGAGGACCACAGGAAATCATAACCTAAAAGGGAATTACATCTCACGCACCGTCGGGGAGAGGACCACAGGAAATCATAACCTAAAAGGGAATTACATCTCACGCACCGTCGGGGAGAGGACCACAGGAAATTATAACCTAAAAGGGATTATCACCTCACGCACCGTCGGGGAGGGAACCAATAGGGAATTATAACCTGATAACTTCTACTGAGCCTTCATCAGAAAAATCTGTTGGGAGTCGATTTAGCTGGACTAGAGAAGGCCTTGGACTGGATAAGAAATCTTTGGAGTTGATTAACTGAACCGGTCCAGGTCTTGAAATATGATTGAGAATTTAACTGCATCTTTCCTGAAAGGTAAAAGTCAGTCATATGCAATGCATGATATGGATCAAGCAATGATGTTCTCAACATAAATGAGATTTGTACGGTATGATGTGTCTATGCATGCTATAATGATGTATGTGATGTTTATGTATGTATGTTTTCGTCTAGGAAAGTAGATCCTTGACGGATGCCGGGAAGTCATATCCTGGGCCGACGTTGAAGAATAGATTTTGCTTCCGCTGGGGATGATAATTGCAAGAATACCGGTAGGAGAAGATGACTCCGTTGAGGAATGAACTTGGCAAATGGAAGATTCTGCGGGGAGAAAAATACTCTAACGACCATGCTGGGGAGTGATACTCTGTGGGGAGAGAGATACTTTGTTGAATTGTTGATAATAGCTTGCTGGGGATACCCTTGCTGCGTTGAGAGTGTTGATAGACTTCGCTGGGGGTAAGAGAATTTCGTCGAGGACGCTCTTTCCATGGCTTTTGGCTGAGGATAACCCAGTTATATCCTGTTAAGGAAATAACTCTTTAAATAAAGCCGGGCGACGCGTTCGTGCTCTACGAGGGATAAGCTTCCAGAATCTATTGGGGATAAGCTTACTGCTTGGAAAGATGAATTCCAATTTTCCTGGGGGAGCTGGATTGGACTTTTCTGGGGAAGTTTTGATATGCTGGGGAAGTGATTCCTTTGGATGTTGATATACCGCCGGGGAATAATCTTTAGACCAAGACTGCCGGGGATGCTTGTTATGAGTGTGCATATGGCTGCTGGGGAGATGTTGAGATCTACTGGAGGATGCCCAACTTCCTTGAGATTTGATAACTCTGCTTGGAGAAAGTGTACTGGCTGCTGACTTATTCTCTGGGGAATTGAGATATGCCGGTTATGTTCTTTAGTTGAACCTACCTTGGTACCTTGGAGGACAGAAACAATCAGATTGCTTAAACCACCCGTTATTGCCCCTGTTTCTATGGGGGAGGCACATGTGGGATGCTGATAATCGTTGAGGGTCAAACCTTCTTCTGGTAGGCAGGTGACAAGATGACAGGACATAGTCGTACGCTTTGATCCCTAACTTTTGCCTGGACCGCCCTTTCGGGTTTTCAGTCCACCGGGATACCCATTTTTGCCCAAGCCGCCCTTTCAGGTTTTCGACTTGCCGGGTGTACAGTTTTTTCATTTCATCCCTTCATTTTGCCCGAACCCTTTTGGTTTGCCGGGAAGCCCTTATTTTTGCCTAGGTATGTCAACCTAGCGGGTCTTTTTTCATGCGTAGTATTTTTTCGACTATGTCCATGTTCTCAGAATGTAGGGAGTTGCCCCTGTTAGAAGTGTTTTGTCATGCCACCAGAATGTGTTTGATCAAGCAGGATTCGTTGTTGGAGTGCCCCAAATGACTCAGGCGGAGATTTGCCCCAGGTTGTTTGGCCTTTGAGAAATTCTCCGAATCTTGATTGGATTGCCCCAGATGATGGACCATGCTCGTGTCTGCCCCTTGATTGGAAGTGCTTTGGTTCATTAGGCATTCATCGTGCGAATTTCTCTGTTGTTCAAACAAAAAGTCATATACAAACAAGGTTATGTCAAAAATGCAAAGCTCATGTCTGTCTTGAAGATTTTTTTTTTTTTTTAATTTTAAAAATGCTTTCTTTTTCATAAAACAAGTGAATGTTTTTAAAACGTGATGTCAACTCCGTATTTACCGTAAGCCTTAAGGAGTCAGGATACCTTTCGTACAGTATGCTTTCGAACTAACCCATGCTTCAGCTAGGACTTTTAAGGGTTATAACGTGGCTTGGTTCACGGTTTAAGAAACAAAGGATAATGGCTCAAATTTTATTTGTACCCACCCGCTCTTCGTGGTGTTCTCCAAACCTAAACTCAGTTGATCATACGTTAGACCTTGTTTGAGTCTTTGCTCTGATGTTCCAATGATGATTCAGATATTGACAGTATATTTTGATTAGGCAGTCATTTCCTTTTTTGTTGAGGGTTTGTAGGACCTCTTTCTTTTTGATTTTGTTATCCCTTTCTTTTTTTGCCTGAACTGTTTCCTTTTTTGGAATTACAGTCAGCGGGATGCCCCAGTTTTGTAAGTCTCCTTCATGGGTTCTGACTTAACGGGTTCTTTATTTTTGAGATAATGACTGCCTTTCTTTATTGATTATTCGGAACCATCACTGTCTTTCTTTGTTTTGTAAGGACTTCTTTGGTGCCATTTGTTATGCACTTGGATCAACTGAGAGACTACCCTGCCCCAGGTTATGATTAAGAGTTTTAAATTTCGAAAAGAAAAACTCCTACTTCTTTGGCTTAGAGGGGTTGACGAGGGATTATCATCCTTATAACTCCAGTGTTTGGGGATTGAAACAATGCCTGTACCTCATCAGCGGGGTCTGTTCAAAAGCATACTGTGATGATTGCGGTATCGTTTTCGTCATCCTCCCTCAAGAGGCTTAGAATTATTATTTAAGAGTTGATCATCAGAAAAAATATGAAAATAATTTGCGTCTAGTGAATACGAATATATTGCTTCAAAATAGACATAAGCGATGCATTAATGTGATAACAATGTTTAACATGAATAAATGTTTGAACAAAAGAAAATTGCAATCTTGAACATTCGAATGAACAAAAGTTTTCTAGTCTCGGGGCTTGTCACTTCAAATGGTGCCTCCTGTAGAGATGGTAGAAGCACTCAGCCTGGCCATCTTGGGTGAATTCCATAGCTCCTTCCTCAATCAGGTCTTGGATTTTATTCTTCAAAGTCCAACAATCCTCTGTAGCATGCCCCGGGCTATCAGAATGATAAGCGTAGTGAGCGTTGGGGTCATACCTTGAAGGTGTCCTGTTGGGATTCTTAGGAGGATCCTTTAGAGTTACCAAGTTCAACCTCAGCAGTTGTTGTAAGGCTTGAGGCAGCGACACGTTGAGCTTGGTGAATTGCCTTTTGGGCTCGTCTGGCTGAAGCTGGCGAGGTTGATACTGGATTGGTGATACTGAAGCCACATGAGGAGCTTTCTCCTTGCCTCTTTGTCTCAAAGATGGTCGAATGATGACTGGCTTTTTACCCTTAGACGTTTGCCCCAGTTGGTTGTTCTGAAGCAGTTGGTTGATGAGAACTCCGAGCTCTTCTTGTCTTTGAGCTAACCCTTGAATGGCAGTCCCCTGCCCCAGCATCTGGGCTTTCAATGCATCCACCTCAGCTTGTAGGTGTTTCAGCCTTTCATCCTCGGCACTGTTCCTGACAAAGGTCCCCATGAGAAGTGTCCTTAGCTCCTCCTTCCCCTTGGATATATTCAGGAGGATTTCCCCGAACCGAGTCTCTTGAGCATGGAAGTCCTGGTTGTATTGTTGGGAAGCCATTGCTGAAATAAACAGCGAAGATGGTGAGTGACCTGCAACAAAGATACCTGTTATGTAATGATGTGTATGACATGCATGCAATGTTTTCAAGGATCCCGCGGGGTAAACAAGAAAATTTGTTAGCATTTGAAACTGGTGGTTTGATTGAAGGAACTTTATGTTGTTGAGAGTCCTTCTTCAAGGGTCAAAGGCTCACCATATCCAGTGGGTCGTAGCCCCTGACAACCTTGTCTAGAGGAACTTTCTTCAAGTGTCAAAGCTCACCATATCAAGTGGGTCATAGCCCCTGACAACCTTGGCTAGAGGAAAATAAATCCTCTTTGCCCCTTGCTGGGATAGTTGATTCACCATGACCTGCATCACAAGCACTTGAGATCCTTGAAATGAGTTAGGATGTATGCAATGGTATGATGTTATGGTATGCATGGGGTAATATGAGTAGCCCTGTTATGAGCCCTTATTAAGGACTATAAACAGAAACTTGCAAGAAACTCAAGTAAAACCTGTCATGAGTCCTAGTTAAGGACTAAAAACAAAACCTGCAGGAAACTCGGTAAACCCTGTTATGAGTCCTAATTAAGGACTACAAACAAAACCTGCAAGAAGCTCAAGTGTCAGACAACAAGCATGCAAATAGTCAAGTACGAAGGCACACAAGTCACACAAGAGAAACCCTTAGAGTTTAGGCCAGCATGAGGTCTAGGTATTACCCTCTTTCAGTTTGTTGGTTCATACCTGTCCTATCAAAGTAACCGGGTTCTTAGAGGATCCCAATATCATTAACTACCCTCAATCGGTCATAACTCCAGCATCGCAATCTTTTCTTGCGGCCAGAACCATCACGAGAGTTTAGCCTCAATGGGCGTAGCATACTGCTACAATTCTAAAGGCCAAGTTGTGTCAATTAAGGTTCTAAGGTTGTTGGTGCTTAATGACTCCTTAGAAGACCCATATTCTCCTCGTTGCGACACAAGGGATATCGGTACAGACCAAGGTGCCACACCAACGTAGCCACTGCTTCACCTGTGTCGGTCTACGCCAGACAGGTCCCTCACAGCTTATGCTACCTAAACAGGGTATCCCCAGATCCGGGTTAGGATCTATGTAACTCCGATGCAACCCACAATAGTAAATCAAGCAAATCAATACAATTGAAAACACAGTTATGAACTAGCCCTAAGGTACACCTCACTTTAAGTTTGGTCCCCAGCAGAGTCGCCAGTTCTGTGATCGGTGGATCTAGAACTGACTGTTTAACGCTGGTTCGCGAAATGTCGCGGAAGCAAGAGTCGCCACCGTCTTTTATTTTCTCCAAATGGAAAGGACAAAAGCACAGAAAAATTCCTTATAGAGATTGCTCTCGGTTCGGGAGGTAGATTATAGAAAGGGAAGGTGTTAGCACCCTTTCTATCCATGGTTATCCATGGGCTCTTAGATACTTTCTCATTTGTGTTTTCAAAATGGTTTGTTTGCTTTTCAACTGTGGGTTTTAAAAAGTTTCTTTGAAAATTTCAGTTGGACTCTTGTATCGGTCCTCAAGAGTGTTTGAAAAATTGCTTTCGAAAGCTTTTGAAAATGTGTTGGTGTGAAAAGTATTTTTGAATTTGTTTTGAAATTAGAGCAAGTATCTACGAGAACCTACCTACCCTAAGGAATTCGTCTGTGTAAATGTCCTTTAAAGTAGTGCCATCCCACCATTGAGAGGTAGGTAGCACCACCGTTGGAGGTGTTCGGGTCAATTCGAGGTTCGGGACATGGTGATCACCAGAGCAATGGGAAGACACCTTAGAAGCTACCCTCATGCCAGGTTCCCAGATCATGAGGACTTACTAAGACATCCTCTACTCGACGATCACCTTTCGAGGCAAGGCAATAGTGAGGCGTACCCTAGGGGTGGTGTGTGCGATTCGTGTGTCATTTTCATTTGCATTTATCCTGTCATGTTACTGGTGTTCTACGCTTGTTTTTATTTTGTCCATACATTCTTTCATGCTTTGATTTAACAGTTAAAAATATTGCGGGAAAAGTAAATTCTAAGCTATTACAAATGGCGCGGGTCCACATCGCCAAAAGTTTCTCGAACCCGATTTGACAGAAAATAAATAAAGTAAAAGAAAATAAGGAATTAAAAGTGCGAGCAATTATTTACACGGCTTTGGGAGAGATACATAACAATTATAAGAATAAAAATAAATATGCGAACTAAAACGAGGGCGTTGGACCCTTTTCGCAAAATTAAACTAATGAGGAATTAATTAAAATTAAAAGAAAGAAAGAACTTGTTTTTTTGGTATTTTTTAGTGTTTTAGGATTTAAATGAAAAAAGGAGAATTAAGTAAAATTAAAATAAGATGCAAACCCTAATCCTAATTATTTTTAATTTATTAAGAAAATATTAAAGCTTTTTAACCTAAAATTAACCCTAATTTTTATATGCAAATTTAATTATAAAAATAAATAAAATTATTTAATTATTATGGGAGAAAAAGGAAAAAAGATGAAATTAATTAAAACCCTAATTCTATGCTTTTTTTAGATTTTTTTTATTAAAAGAATTAAAATTAACCTAATTTAAAACTAAATTTAATTACATGCAATTTTATTACAAAAAATATTAAAATAAAATATTTATTATATTTTCCCTCTTTTTCTGACTTTTTTAATTGTTTTGTATTTTATGAAAATAATAAAGCTAATTAATAAATAATAATTAAAAAGGAAGTAAAAATAATAATACAAAAAAAAAGTAAAGAAAATAAAAAAATATGCAAACCTGGGGGTTCAGACCCCAAATAGGAGGTGAAAGCCCAATTAAATTGCTGGCCTTGCTGGACTTCTCCACTAGCGTGTAGCAGCGTTGACTGCATCCTACCATGTGCCTTGATCCTTGGCCTTTGATTGGATCTCCAGGATGGACGTGGCAAGCCTGATTTGGAGGTGTATGGTGCGCTCCAGTCTTGAAACTGCATGGGAGTATGAATTGCAAAATAATATGCGAAATAATGAAGACCTGGGGCTCGAACCCAGGTCATTAACATTACCAGTCACTATGCTTGCCAGTGGAGCCAGATGCGCGCGTTTGATTAATAAGCAACTAACAAATATTATAAAAGAAACCAAAAATGTTAGTGGGTCTGCGCGCGAAAATTTGAATCAGCCTATCACCGCTCCCCACGTTATCGTCTTCCTCGCGTGGTTTTTTATTTTCCTGAAACAAAAGAAACATAGGCAACGGTTTTCACGCGTTGCCTGAGATAACATATCAAAAAATAGCGATTAGCCCTAGGGGCTCTATGAATTAGGCGCGAGGGTAGCCTCTTCTTCGTCCAAGTGCGCTGATCATGACCATGGTATTGTGGCTCGCTAATTTTATAGGACCAAGAAATCCCCAATTCAGAATCCTGTAAACCCTAAAAATCGATAATGGTATTTTGGCATATAACGTGTAAAACTTTAATTAAAGCACATGATTAGTTTGCAAACATTATTATAAACACAAACATAACAACAAAATATGTCAACAATGCATGTATGAGAGCAACCGATTCAGAAATTTCCTTTACCAATTTCAATGGTGATCTTGCGTTTTCTTGAGTATGGGGCTTGGGGAATGATTCAGTTATGTCCTATAATCCTCCAAGAAGCTAATGGAACACGTTTGGAGGCTTGAATCAACCTGCAAGTTAGTTTTCAGAATTGAGTTTTTTAGACAAAATTTCAAGTTTGTGAAGGAATTTCTAGCGCAGCTTAATGGTCATTAGGACTAGATTTTTGTTCCTTGTATAAGTAGTAATGAATTAGGTCAAAGAAATTGTCCAAAGATCCATGAATTAAAGGATTCAATATTTGATTTCTTCACCATGATTTTCAAATCTTTTTTCCATGTGTTTTTGCTCTCAATCATATCCAATCTCTCCAAATCTTTCCCTATTTGAATATGCACGAATTATTGATGATATAATGTGCACAAAAAGATTGAAAAAATTAGGTTAAGCATTTTTCATATATTTAATTTGATTTAAATGAATTATTATAAATAAAAATTCAAATAAATAAATAAAAAATGAAGAAATACTTCCCTTTGGGCCAAGTGGTCGTGCACATGCTTGGGATGATGAATTGTGGAAGAAAAATGGGCCCATTAGCAATTTTAGGTCATTTGAATCAATGTTGACTTTTCAAAATATCCAAAAATTTCCCAACTTCTACAAGGCATAACTTGCTCAAGTTTTAAGCTTTTCTCATGTTCTTGGACATTTTGGAAAGGTATTTGAGTCCTCTAACCAATGTCTTTGGTCCCATGTCATTTTGATTTATCAATCTCAAGTTATGGCCTTTGACTTAAAGTCCCTTTTTGTTGACTTTTGAAAATGACCTATAATGTTGAAATTGATAACTTTTTATGAGAGCATTTCTTGGACTTGAAGTATGAAGATGAGTTGTAGGAAATGTCTTTCTCTTCAAAATGAGCTTTGGATGGAATTTTTCTGATAATCCATGTGAAAGTTATGCCCTGGTCAATTTACAGTTGACTTTTTCAACTGTCCAAATAAGGAAATTTTTGCATTTTGATGATTTTTGAGCCAAGCTTGGAGAATCATGATCAAGCATTGATCAAATGATGTTTGTGACTTCAAAATGAGATGTTGACCAAAAATTTTAACTTTTGACTGTCAAATGACCATTTTGCCCCTACAGTTGACTGTAGTGCAATTAGGATTTTTGACTGTGCAATTTTGTACTGAAAGTCTTGAAACTTGATATGAGGATGCTTGACCATATTTGTAGGCATGTGAGACTTGATTGGGCCTTTGGAAACTTCATTTTCTTGATCAGAACCAAACCCTAATTTTGACTGTATAGGAGGCCTTTGCACTGTGCAACCCTTGGGGAATTTTGAAGCATGACTTGGCAATTTCGTGAAGAATATGGGAGGGCAAATTTTGGGGTACAACACCAAGTCTCTAAATATTTATTGTTTTAAGAAAGATAGTACTATAATATTTTTATAACTTATTGTGAAATGAGTATCGAAACCTAATTTTAACTTATTTTGGGTATTAAATAAAACAAATTGAATTAACAAAAATTTAAACAAAAGACTAAGTAAATAACAAAAATGAAAAATTAATTAAAACAAACATGTTTTTGTATTTTTTTTCTCATGAAATAACTATGTAAAGAAAAGAAATTATATATATATATATATATATATATATATATATATATATATATATATATATATATATATATATATATATATATATATATATATATATATATATATATATATATATATATATATATATATATATATATATATATATATATATAGAAGTATATGATAAAATGCATAAAGGTAAAGCCTAAAGAAACTAAAAAAAAAGGAAAATGCCTCAGCAGGGGTTGAACCCGGGTCCCCAAGATTTATTGTTAGATGCTTTGTCAGTTGAACTACGTTGTTTAATTCATTATAGCAATGGTTTAATTAAAACAAAAGGGGAAACGGTGATTGGATTGGGCCAGCAGCCCAATGGGCTGACCCTGTTTGGATAAAGGAAAGGAAAAGTTAAAAAAACCCTAATGCATCAAAGGGGCGCCACGGACACAGGGAAGAGGAAAAGGAAATTCATCAATGATTCCAATTATTAATTTTATTTAATTCCCAATAACCCAACAATTAAAACAAAAAAAAAGGAAGAAGTCTCTCTCTCTCTTGCTTAATTGGGTCGCTCAATATCACTCTTCTCTCTCTGCATTCATCTTCATCCCCAACCTTACAACCCTCACCCTCTCCAATTCTCTCTTCATGCTTCTAGACAAAACCAAAAAACAACAACAACAATCTGTTCACACGGCTCAGATCAAAGCAAAACAAGTCCTCATGATTATCAATGATTTTAATCAGAATAGAACAATAACAAACAACATGATATCTTCTGTTTCCGCTTGCTAGAATCAAACAACAACAAAAAAATTTAATGGTTCTCTCATGGTTACGGTTCTATTTCAAGTTTATCACGGTTTAACAGTAACCACCAATTACAAATCGCATAGAACCGAACAATTCAAAGAGTAAACAAAAATGGAGGTTCAAAGAAAAAGTGGAAGAATCTCTCCGACAGAGCTTCACAACAGGTCTCTTCCACTTCTGAAATTGTCTCTTTTCTTCTATTTCTAGATTCGAAAATTTGGTTTCTGTGTCTGGAAATTGTGGGGTGGATTGTGATGCAGGTGAGTCGAATTGTTGAAGAGCTTCTTCTGAATTTTATTTGCAGGTTAAGTTTTGGAGCTTGGAGGAAGTACCTTAGGTTTTGACGGTTTCCATGCTTTAACAGGTTCTAAGTTGATTTTGGAGTTTTGACAAGTTCTATGGTTTTGAAGGTCTCTATGCTTTAAGAGGTTCTAAGTTGATTTTGGAGTTTCTATGTTTTGTACAAGTTAGTAGTGTTTGGTCAGAAGGTTCTAAGTTTTGCAGGTTCTATGTTTTGGGACAAGTTCTAAGGCTTGTACAGGTTTTATGGTTTGGGCAAGTTCTAAGCCTTGTACAGGTTTTATGGTTTGGGCAAGTTCAAGGCTTGTACAGGTTTTATGGTTTGGGCAGGTTAAGCTGGTTATAGATTCATGATGGTTAACAGGTTCTAATGTTTTGACAGCAGGTTTGTTGTTTTGACAGCAGATTTGTTGTTTTGACAGCAGGTTTGTTGTTAACAGGTTAAGGTTCTAAGAGTTAACAGATTGAGGTTTTCTTAGCGATAACAACACACAACAATATGGCAATGGAAATCGAAATTTGATACAGATATGAGAATAAACAGTAATGAAATAGCATGAGTTATAGCAAAAAAACCTGGTATGTTCTTCTTTGATATGTTTCTCTTGCTGAAATGTTTTTGGAACTAAGGCTCTTTTCTGTTTTCGATCTTGCCTTTGCTGCCTCCAAAAGAAAAATCCTTTTTGTTGTGTTTTTAGGCTGTGTGTCCATGATCCTTAATGAAACAATGGTGTGTTTCTTTATAGTGCAGGGGTGGAAATGTGGGGGGGGGGGATTTGTGAGATTTGAACAATGATGGAATGCTGTCTTGTGGCTTTAGAATGAAGGTTTTTAACTTGCCTATTTTTTTGCAATGTTACAAGAGTTTTGACTGTTTTGTTGGATAGTAATGTGAAGGTTTTGGCCAGTAATGTGCAGGTTTTTTATTTCCTCTCTTATCTTTATGTGATGCAAAGCCTAATGCTTTTATCTAATTAAAGTTCTGAAGGGTTTGTGTATTTGGAACATGATGACATAGGGTATTTGGGCTATTGCAAGTCTTTGACTTGTTGCTTGTTATTTTGGCTACTTGCTGGTTTTGTGTTTCATGGGACAGTTTGCTAGCCTGTTGTATTGCTTTTGTTTTGCTAGCTTGCCAAGCTTGTTTTGCTAGCTTGCCATGCTGCTGTATTGCCTTTATTTTGCTAGCTTTCCATGCTTGTTTTTGGCCTGCGCGCTATGCTTTTGTGCTAGCCTGCTGCATGTTTTGCCTTGTGCGTTGCCTGTTGCATGTTTTTCCTTGTGCGTTGCCTGTTCTGTTTGTTTTGCAGCAGTAGAAAAATTAGAATATTTGCAAACTTATTTTCTTTTTTTTATTTTTGTGAACCAAAAGGCATAAGCTTTTTGTGATTTGCAATTGGGAGAGGGAAAAAATAGTCTATGATTAAACAAACTCCCTTTTAATATGATTCCAAATACAAACCCTCATGATGAGATATCAATTAATTCGTTCTTGTTTGAAATTTTTTATATGCTTGATCGCTAAATTTTCTCTTTTTCCTTGTTTCATGAGCACGATTATTGGACGATCCAAAGCGAGATTGAACGATGAAAATACCATGGCGAGGAGTGAAGATGAAGACTTGAAGATGTAGACTTGAAGAAATACAAATCATTTTTCTCTTTTCTTTGTAAACAAAACAAATGTAATTTGTATTCCAATAATTGTAATTTATTTTTTCATACGCTCTGTAATCATTCCAAAAAATGTAATGAACACGAAAGCTTGAATGATACGCTTTTTAAATGAATTCTTTTGTATGGAAATCAAACGACTCTCGATCTTGTTTAAATTCTGAAATTCTCTCTTGAGTGATTTGAATGCACATCTCAACTTAGTAACTTAAATCTCAAGAAATCATGAATAATGGTTATAACTTGTATTCCAAACAAAACACGCGTCTTATCTTTCAAACTCCAATCAAACTCTCAAACAAAATAAATGCTTAAGAATTTAATTCCACTGATTAATTGGAACCCCAAAACACTGGTCACTTGAACCTTGATCTTCATATCATGCCTAAACCACACTTGTACTTCTTGACCAGAACTTCAACTTTTGATATTCAGCCCATAATAACTTGTAACTTAAGCAACAAAAACATGTCTTGATCGCCATGACCCCTCATCGTCATTTCTTGAGCCCAAACTCCACATTTGCCAATTTAAACTTCAAACTCTGGACTCAACAGCTTAGAGGCTTTAAGAAGAAACTTGAAATGCGGTGAGGTGAGATTTTTGACCTAATGCACTGAGCTTTGATCCATCCTAGAGGCAGGCGAAAGAAACATATTCACAGAAACCAAAAATCCGAAAACCCTAGCATCTTGACCCGCACACATAGGGAAATAAACCCTAAACCAAGCTCTGATAAAATTGAGCGAGAACCAACCTTTTAACGTGACGACACAATTCATTCCACGATCCATTAATCGAGAACTAGATGCGTTCCCATTTTACCTGATAAGAAAACCTCAAAACAAGATTAGACATAAAGAGGGCGCAACCCTAAAACTTTAAACCAAAGCGCCTGATTTCCTGAGATGCGGGACATGCAAATGGAATGCAAAGTTAAAAAACCAGACAAAAATAAAAGATATAGGGCAAATTTGGGGTACCACACCAATAACAATCAAAACCCATTATGATAAAGTTTAAAAGAAAGATAATATCGATATAGAATCGTAAATACATTGTATACAACACCATCATCAATAAAAACACATACTAATACAATAAACTACATTCAATCCAAACAAGAAAAGGAATTAGCTACACATGGAAACTAAGTATAAAGTAAAAAATGGAGAAGAACAAACATCTACCGCGATTCCCCGCCAATTGAAGTAAACTCCACTACAATTCTTCAACATGCACCCTTCTCTTATTGTTTTCTAAGCTACTCGCACTCACAAAATGGATTCTAGAACTCCCAAAATTTCTCAACAAAATATGATTTTACACTATATATACAAAATTTGCTCAGATAAATTCGCCTGGCGCCCAAAAGATTTGCCCGATGAATTGTCACTTTCCACACACATCATCATGCACAAAATACAAAGTCTCGGCGAAATATCTGAATTTTCCCAGTGAACACAAGTTTCGTCTGACGAATTTCCCGCTAACAGCTCGTCCAATGAATAAGCCCACATATGATTTTGGAAAGTTACTGGAATTCATCAAGTGTTTCTCACTCCTAGCTCTCCTAGTGAACTCAGAGTGAGGATTTCAATCTTTGCTCGTCTGAGCCAAGCCCGAAGAAATAGCCAGGACATAAGCTTATTTCCTTGCTTACCTCTTTGCTTTGTATATTCATCCATTTCTTGTGCCTTCTTCTTTTAAGCTTGATCCAACACTTTTTTGCACAAAAACATACAAATCAAATATTCTACTACTAAATACTAAATACTATAAATTCTAGTAAAACTTGTGAAAAATGATAGTCGAAAACGCAAAATGGAGCTGAAAAGTTCCCAGATTTCAAGCAGAAATTTACAAACATTTGGAATTTTTCAGTGCCTCTCTTCAATCCAAATGAACAAGGTGACAACTTCAACTACAAGACTGTTGCCTCCTTATTTTTTATTAATCCAAAATATTTGGTGCTTACTCGATTCACTATAGGCATTATGCGCCTGAATATTCGCCTGATTCATTATGTACTAAATCATATACTCTTTCCAAGAAGAAGCAACTTCATTCACCTAACTAGGTCTGATGTTGAAATTGTGTGGATGATTACAAAAAAAATTGAAATAAACTGGCCAAGTGAAGTGATTCAATACATGTTAGGGAGAAAAAAGAAAGGAATATGCTTACCATATGGTGACCTGGTCGCACAAATCCTAAAACACACTAGTTTCGACCTTGAAGGAGAAGATTACATGGAAGAAGCAACAAAAATAAGAAAATTAGCATTAGGAATTATGAGGTATGAGATCAGTATTGGAAAATAATGCAAAAATCTTCCAAAGAAAAGAATATGAGAGTGGAATAACAAGAACAAGAAACACCCATGAATATAGAAAATTTTGACTAAAACATTCCTAAAAATAACCTCTGTTGAAGATTTACTTAATGACATAATCAAGAGACTAAAGAGGACACACGAGAAGATCACCTTATTGGATTTTCATTTCACCCAAGACTTAAGTGGGTTTGCATTTCCGTCTTTCTTGCATATTTTAATTCCCGCAATTTCTTGCTTTTTATAATTTAAATTCCAGTCTTTCATATTTACAATTATGTGTAACATCTTTACCTGCATTTTTTATCATGACAAATGGGGATAAGTATACTATCATGAGAAGTAGATTATACTCTCTACTCATGGGAGTGGGAGTTTAACCACTCTAAGTTTTATCTACCTGCTTCTTTTTACCACCTCCCTAAGAGATACGTTGTCATCATAAAAAAGGGAGAGAATGTGAATCTATGTGCTTGAAGGTGAGTGATCAAAGCTCATGGATAGAAAGATTCAAGAAGTAACTCCTTACCTTTAATAATGACATGGTTTTGATGGTGACAAAAAATAAAGTAGTAACAACACCTGGAGTGGTTTTTGATAATAACAACACTTGAGTGGAGAAAATACTAAAGGTAGCTGAAGTGATCAAAGATACACAAGATGGTTGTTCAAGATCAAGTTATCCTTAAGAATCAACCCAATGTTATCTCAAGTGAATAATTATGGTTTATGATCACTAATGATTTAAAATATCTAAGATAATGGAAACCTATATAGAAATATCTCAAGCCTCATCAAGAAGACTCAAGTTTTTTGTGTGATGATAATGTCAAAGATAATGCCAACACTTGAAGCTTCAAAGTATGAAAAAGAGAAAGTGTGAATGCTCTCATGATTAAGGATGGCAAAAAAATCCTTACCCGCTGATATTTCCGGATAAAATATGTCACGGATATGGGACAAATAACTTAGTAGATATTCGCGGATAAAATAAATGGATATTTAAATAATCATTTATTAATGGATATGGATATCGTTTTAATGTTACCCGTACCTTCGGATACCCATATCTGTTATTAAATTCTAAAAATTATATAAATATTATTAATTTATTATACTATATCTTTTCATCTTATAACAAAATAATCTCCTCATATTTTTTAAGTTTTCTTTGAAGAAAACATGTATATTCTATACAAATCCTATTCACCATTTCATATTTAAGTTTCTTCTATATTTCATACCTCACTTTAACCATTCTAATGTCCAATCAATCAATACCATCATTTCCATGTCCAACCAGTGTCATCCTTTTTACTACTCCATTAACCTCTATTCCACCATAACTCATAATATCTTTCAATTTATTTTGTTAACAATGAAATGTATGAATATTATGCTTTGGTGAAAATGAAGAAAATTAATGTGATGAAATTTTTTTGTTAAAATACGAGAGATTTGTATGGATGTTATGTGAAAAAGTGTTATCCATGGATATCTGTAAATATTCGTGGATATATTAAAACATGCGGATCACCCTTTTAGCAGATACCCGCACGAATATGGGACGAATATGGATATTGTATTTATCCAACGGGGCAGACACGTATATCATAATATTCGTCCCCATGGATATCCTTTTACATCCCTACTCATGATTATGTCTATCTCAGTAATAAAATATTTCCCCAACTTTTTTTCTTTAACTTCTTCCCCGTTTTCCTGCCTTTTTTATTCAAAAACAACTCCTTCCTTATTTTCATCATTGTCATTTTCACTTACTTTGTTGTGTATATTTGAGTTAGTTTCAGTGTTAGAATTGGTTTGCAGATCAAGTAGATGCTTGACTAAATTACAAATTTTTCTCATGAGATTTTTTATTGAAGTACTTATCTGTATCTAGACTTCAATAGTCACTTGCGTGAACTAATTAAGTGTCTCCTCCAATCTAGATCTATCGTACTATTAAGAATGGAATGGTTCAACATATTATCCATAATTTTAGTTGTTGTTGCTTTGATATATCCATGGTGTTTGTTGGTTGTTCAAGAAGTTTATTTTTTCAACTGGTGAAAGGAAATATATTCTGGGATGATTTCTAGTGCAAAGCTCAGAATAATAAATTTTCCAATATGTAGGCACCTCCTGCATATCTTTGTGAAAGTTTTAATAAGCGTTTTATTAGTTAAAATAATTAGTAGGTTAGTGACTGTTAGGGGTGGCAAAATGGGTTGCCCGCCCCACCCCGCGTTAAACCCACAAAAAAAAAGAGTGGGCTGGGCAAGCCCTCCAAGTGAAAATGGGCATTAAAGTATAGCCTGCCCCGTCAAGGTGGAAGGTTGGCGGGTGACGGGCTTTCCTACCTATTTTTTATATTTATTTATTTTCATTTCTTTAATAGATTAATAAGCTTTTTTACATTTCAATTAGACTTTTCACTTATTTTTTAGAATAATTTTTTGTGAAACATCTTTTTAACAAATTTTACTTAAAAAATGTTGCATATATTCACAAATAAATGTATAAAATAAAACTATAAGATTGAAATTACTAGAATCAACTAAAAAATGGCAGACTTAAGGCGGGATGAGCTAAACGAAGAGGCGTGACAGGCTTTGGTGGGAGATGAGTTTTGGCGCGGAGGACTTTGGTGGGAGGCAGGCTTTGGCGGGGAAGACTTTGGTGGGAAGGGAGCCCAAAATCCTAACCCAACACGTAATTTTTTGGCGGGTGCGTGGGCCGGCTTGACGGACCACGACTTGTTTTTCCACCCCTAGTGATTGTAACAAAATATGCACAAATATGAATGAATATAAATATAATACTTAAAATGATAAAACTATTATGATGTGTTTAAAAACTAACATCAGTCCCTGATAATAATGTCATTTGGTAGGAAACCGTCACCGCCTTTTGATTCCAGAGGAATGTTTTTGATGTCCTTCGTTGTATACAAAGTGAAAGTTTGCAACTGAACACACATTTGAATTAACAGAGAGACTACCCTGCCCCAAGTTTTGATTAAAGGTTTCAATTTTTGTAAAAAGCAAAATCCTACTTCTTTGGCTCAAAGGGGTTGACTAGGGATTATCTTCCTTATAACTCCAGTGTTTAGGATTTGAAAGAAACACTTGTACATCGTTAGCAAGGTCTGTCCAAAAGCATATTGTATGAAATTATGGAATTGTTTTCGTCATCCTCCCTCTAAAGGCTTGCAACTTTTAAGACAAGAGTTGAATATAAGGGGAGTAAAAAGCATAGTTTAAATATAGTGAAAACTAATGGATTAATTCAAGACAAACATATCCAATGCATTGATGAGAGTAATCAAAGTCTGACATTAGTAAATAAGTGTTTGAACAACAACAAAAATTACAATTGAAAATTCAAAAGGAACTAGAACACTCAATGATTTGGCATGGGAAACGGTGATCACTTTGGGAGTCTCCGGAGGATCAAACTCGATCTCCTTAGCGTCAATCATGTTTTGAATCTTTTATTTCAACGCCCATTGATCGTTAGTATCATGCCCGAGACTGCCAGAATGATAAGCACACATTGCATCTGGATTATAGTTAGGGGATGAAGTTTTGGGGTTTGGATGAGGCCCTATCAACGTAATCAGTTTCATCTTCAACAAGTGTTGTAGTGCTTGATACTGCGGCATCTTAATGTTGGTAAACTGTCTTTTGGGATCGCCTGGCCTTCGTTAATTTCCCCTTTGTTGTTGTCACCGCGATGCATGACCAGAGATCAGGACTACCCCCACATGTTGGTCGTGGTGGCTCTTGTTATGACCCTTTTAAACATACATAGCATTGGACTCTTTCTCCCCATTGTATGGATTTTTCTGAGTATCATAGGGTGTAGCTCCTTGGATCTTTCCGCTTTTGATGCCATCTTCGACCCTTTCTCCAGTCAGTATTATCTCGGTGAACCCGGTTGAGGAGCTTCCGATTAGGTGATTGAAGAAAGGTCTCGTCAAAGTTCCCATAAAGATGTCAATCAGCTGCGTGTAAATTAAGGGTGGTTGCACCCTGCCAACCAGGTCTCTCCATTTTTGGGCGTATTCTATGAATCCCTCGTTAGAACCCATGGTCATATTCTGCAACTACACACGAGTTGGTGCAAGATCAGAATTGTACTGGTACTGCTTATAGAAAGCAGAAGCTAGATCTTCCCAAGTGTGAATGTGGGAACTCTCCAATTGATATAACCACTCAAGTTGCGTCCCAACCAAGCTTTCCTGGAAGAAATGGATCCAGAGCTTCTGATCAGTTGTGTATGGTTGAATCTTGTAGACATGAGACTTTAGATGCATCTTAGGACAAGAGACTCCATCATACAAGAGACTCCAGAAACAAAACCCATGTCTCCTAAGTCCAAGCCAGGCACACCTTGGATCTCCACATCTTTTAGTCTATCTTTAAGCTGTTTGTATTTTTCATCTGCTGATGGATACTTCTCCTTAGAAGAGTCTTCATCATCAGTAGCTATGTTAGCCCTAACACTTCTAGCTTCCTCTTCTTGACTGTCTTATTATTCAGAAGAAACATCTTCTTTTTGAGCTAGTCGGGCATGCCCCTTGGTTCTTCTCCTCACATTGAGGATGAAAACCTTTTTCTTCTTCTTGCTCTCTTTGGTGAAGAGTGTTTTCAGATCTTCCTGCCCCTTGGCCAAGTTCATGAGCACTTGTTAGAATTGAGCGTTTTGAGCTTAGAGATCTTTAATTGTTTGCTCTAGAGCCATGTCTACTGAAATAAACAGTAAGGAGATGCGAAAAGCTTTACGGGAAAACCGGTTATGATGACATGCATGTTATGCGATGTTTTCAAGGATTTTGTGGGGTAAACACAAGAAGATGTTAGAATTTAAACTTTGATCAACAACTTTGATTGGGGAACTTCGTATCGGTGGATGTCCTTCAAGCTCACCATGTCAAGTGGGTCATAGCCATGGACTCAAATTATCGTGCTTTGGTCTTTCTTGATGTTTGGTTAGAGGAAAATAAATCCTCTTGCCCCTTGATAGACGTCTGGTTCTCATGACCCAGCATCATAGTCCTTAGAGATCCTTTAAAAGGTTATTGAAAATGCTATGGTATGATGTTATGATGTTATGTACAAGTATGCAAAGCAAGCAACTTGTTATGTACAAATAATCATATATACACAAAGCATAAAAGTCCTTAGGTTTAGGCTTTCATGGAGTTTGATAGATATGTACCCTCTTGAAGTTTATTTGGCTCAACCTGTCCTAGAAAGTAATTGGGTTCAAGGGGATCTCAATATCACTGATCTTTCTTCATCGGACATTGTTTCAGCTCAAGCCTCTTTAATGGCAACCGAAATATCCCGAAAGTCCGATCTTAATGAGTATAGTATTGAGTATCAACCAACTTCGTACTGCACCAAAGCCAGCTACCTCACTACTTCCTAATGACCAAGTTGGTTAAGTAAGGTTCTAAAGTCAATTAGTGCTTCATGACACCACACGGCGGCCCCGTATTCTCCTTGACTACTCAAACTCTACCAGTACCAACAAATGTGTCACACTAATGTAGCTATTTCTTAGACCATGTAGGTATACCCCGCACAGTTTTCACAACTTATTGCTACTTACCTAAAAAGGTGCCCCAGATCCGGGTAGAGGATCAAAACAATTCCAAACAAAGAACCATAATGTAAAGCAAACAAGTTAATCAAAAGAAAGCAAGTAAAGGGGATCTAGACCTAAGGTAACCCCACTTTTAATCAAAATCCCCAGCATAGTCGCCAGTTCTATAACACGGTGGGAGAACTGACTTGGGATGTTTTGCGTTTGATCGCAATTGTTGCAGATAGCAAGAGTCGCCACCTACTTTTCCTTTATCCAATAAAGGAAAGGGTGAAAAGAACAGGAAATACCTTTGAGATTATTTTCTTGAGTTATGGGGGTAGATTATGACAAGGGAAGGTGTAAGCACCCTTTTCATCCATGGTTATCTATGGGCTCTTAGTTGCTTGCTAGATCACTTGCTTTGTTTGAAAATGTGCTTGTGGTGTGGGTTTTGAAAGTATTTTGAAAACGTGTCTTTGTAATGGATCTCGTCTCTATAAGAACGTGTACAAAGTTTTGTTTGGAAAATAGTTCAAAGAAGTGTGTGTTTTTGAAAGTGATTTTGAAAAGGTGTCTTTGTAATGATTCTCGTCTCTATAAGAACGCATACAAACTGTTATCTTTTGAAAATGTTTCAAAATGAAAGTTTTGGTGTATAAAATGTTTTTTTCGTGAGCAAGTGATCAACTAGGAGAAACCTACCTACTCAAAGGGTCTTTAGTATTCTTTTCCTCTTCCTTTAGATATTTCTATCTTGCCATTGATTTGGTAAGAAGCTCCATCACTGGATGTGAAGGGACGACCGTGGGTCATCGTATAGTCATGATAGCAATGTTGTGAGATATCTTAACATTTCTCTTGAGGGACTAAGATCATTTGAAGGAAACATTCGAAAGCGTCATCGAGGGGCTATGATCTTGTATTTTGATTGTTTTTGCTAAGATGTCTCACGTGCATAACATGACTATTTTCATAAGGCAACAAGTGAAGTTACCCTAGGTGTTCATGTGTGAATAGTGTGTTTGATTTGCATGCATTTAGTCTTTGATTAGGGGTTGTCTACTTGTTGTTTTTATCTTCCCCTACAAATCGCAATACTAGCATTTATATGAAAGTGATAAATTGTGGAAAGTAAATATCCTACGCTATTACAATCACTTGGGGAATGGGGGATACAAATTTACAAATGTGGATTGCAAGAAACTAAAGTCCTAATTATCTATTACAACCATATTGAAATAATATACGACAATTGAAATGTAAAATAGATTTTCTTTTGTTAAGATTTGCTTTATTTCTTTTTGTTTTAAAAGAAATAAAGCAAAGTATATGAGTATAAAGTATTTTCGGTGTTTTTGATTAATGAAAATAAAAGTGATGGTAAAAATAATAAGAGAATAAGAGTCAGAATCAGCATATTGCTGAAAGGATAGAAATAAGAAGGAGCAGAAGCTCTGACTCTGGTGTGCTGTAAATCAGAAAGAAAATGTTAGCAGAAATGGGGAAGGTCAGAAGTTCTGGATCCAGACGCACTAAAGTTCTGGGGTGCTAAGAACAAAGGAAAGCCGAAAAGTTCTTATTGTAGAGAGAGCCTAGAAGTTCTGGTTATTGAGAGTCTAGAAGTTTTGGTTGCTGGGAGAGACTAGAAGTTCGGATGCAACTGGAAACCTAGAAGTTCTAATGTTACTGGAAAGCTAGAAGTTCTGGTAATGGGCAAGTGAGGTGTCAATGCTATTGGATGAGAATATCTAGAAGTTCTGGTCTAGGAGTATTCTTTTGACAAACAAATGGAGGGATTTATCTAGAAGTTCTGGTCCAGGAATATTTTTTGACAAATAATGGGGGGAAAATGTCAATAAATAAACATAAAAAGGTGTTTCTGGGGCTAGAACTCAGGACCCTTAACTTTAATGTCTTATGCGCGTTCTCTACCACTGGGGTGGCTATAAATCCGATATTAGAAGAAAAAACATAAACATATATTACAAAGCAAGTTCTGATGGTGAACTTCATCTTCTTCGCGCCAACCATAGTATCTACAACTTAGTCATTTCTCAACAAAATGGAAAATGCAAACATAGAAGTTATGCAAAATTTCATCATGGTTTCAGAAATACAAAGCAATCAAAACTATAAACCAGAAGCAAGCATGAATTTTACTAATCCTAATTCTGAATCCTAATTTCCTCAAGAAGTTCTGATCTGAAATTCTCTCTGCCTAGGCCATATAAATGAAATCTATAAATATGTACAGAATCAGAGTCATGATGTCTACATTGTATCTTTGAAAATGCAAGCCTAACAATGCTTAAATAATGAGATAAAAATCAGAAGAAATTTACCTTGCAGCTGGAAGTTGTTCTGTGAACTAGAGCCTGATTCAGACGGATGTGATGTTCTGGTCAGCTTCCTCAAGTTCTCAGAAAGCTAAGGCAACCCTTAACTTGAGCTATGAATGGTTGGAAAGTTCTGGAGTAGTCAAGGTGAAAGGTTCTGATTTTTGAGAGGAGAGTGGTAGAGATTGTTTTACAGTTTGAGAACTGAAGTTGGGAAATCTTCTATGTGTATTCTAGAAGTTGTATGGATTATTTAGTCAAGAAAAATGCAAGCAAAATTAGAGTTTGGATGCAAAAATCAGAAACTAGCAAGTTTGGTGTTTATGTTTGCAGTTTCAGGTTCTTGGGAAATTTCAGCAAGGTCTCAAGTTTTTTTTTTCAATCTCCCCCCCCCCCCCCTCATGTTTGCAAATGAAGTTGAATTTATAGGCAAAGAATTTAGCAGCTTGGAGAAATCAAGAGTACAACCATCATGTATTATGGATCGTTGACTTGTTTTTGAAGTAAGTTTAAACAATCGTGTTTCAAGGCAAGGTAGGGTGGTTAACAACTTTAATCACGCATAATCTGAGTTTGTAGGCATGATTTGTGGAGAATTACACTCAAACAAAAGTAAAGTATGGGCTCAAAATAAACTTTTTACAAAAATTTTCTTTTCAAGGATAACAGTGGTACTTTTATGCCACATGTGGGAGGGTCCCAGGGATAAGGACTCAATAGTTAGTGTAAGAATTAAATGATGATGATATTTAACAAACAGGAAAGCCTGCAACATGAGATTATCTAGCCTAGCTTGGAAATGGATCAGAAGTTCAGCATAAACATAACTTAGATTAAGAACAAATGTCCAACTTCTGATCTTTGAATCTCCCTGCTCCAGCATGATCTTAAGGAGTTCTCGGACTTTTCAGAAAGCTTGTAACATGCTTTATGCTCCCTCTTTGAATCACTTTTGCAAACTCTGATTGTACCTATGTGAAAGTTGCCCCACAAGTTCTAACCAAATTCTGACTTGGAAATACTCAGAATTTACTAAGTGTTTTGGTTTCATGGTCGTGTCTTCAAAGATTTATAACTTGAAATCCCAGCATTTCTAGGATAAGTTATGTTCTTCAATGTTTTAGATCTCATTGAGATCTTTAACTCTTGTGTCAGAAGTTCATCCTAAATCAAATTGCATCATGATGAAAATCTAGCCAGAAATTCTGAACTTATCTTCTTTTCTTAACACTTAGAAAAATTTCTAAGTGTTTAGAATTTTGACTTTTCCAAAATAAATTTGACTTTTGAATTTCTTAATGAACCAAACTTCATATTCTAACATATTCTTTGATGAAATGGGATTCTTGAAACTTGATTTTTGACCCAAAAGTCAAAGTTTGACTTTTCAGTGTGCATTTTGACCATTTTGCCTTTGTGCCAATTCAAACCCAAATTGATGTAACAATGCTTCAAACTTGAGTCATGGGAGATCTTGGGAGGAAATTATTGAGAAATGAGAGGGAAAATTTTGGGGTACAACAGCTGCCCCTGTTCAATCTTCTTAAACCTGAAGGGTTAGATTGGCGGGTCCGCCACTCGTGACTTGAAGGTGGAAGATGATTGAACATTAAAGTGCCCAGAAATTTGCACTCGATGATATTGTTGTTGATTGTGCAGGGAATGGGCTTAAGGATGCCATTTGGAGAAATGATGGAAAGTCATTGGAGATAGGCTTATAGGTGCCATCCAGAGTGACTGTGGAAGGTATCAGGATGAATCTTTTGGTTGATTTATACTGAAATAGTATATGTCTTTTGCCTGTTTTTAATCTAGAAGAACTAAATCTAATCAGAAGAGGTCTTCATTTGCCTGTTGTTAACTGGAAGAAATAAATCTAACCAGAACAGGTCTTTGATATTCTTCAATTTATGATGGGCCTGTGTATGGATGCTTTAGTAGATATATGAGGGGGAAGCCTGGGTAGGGCTGCTTCAAGACGAGTCCGTGAAAAACTGCGTCTATAAATGTAAAGAAGGAACCTGGGTAGGGTTTCTTCATGATGAGTCTGTGTAAAAATTAATCTGGAAATGTTTGAGAAGGAACCTGGGTAGGGTTGCTTCATGATGAATCCATGTAAAACTTCATCTAGAAATGTATGAGAAGGAACCTGGGTAGGGTTACTTCATGATGAGTCCGTGTTAAACTTCATCTGGAAATGTATGAGAAGGAACCTGGGAAGGGTTGCTTTACCTGGTCGTGTAGACAATTGTCCTGGCTTGTTTCAGATATGATCTTTGACTTTTAGAAAGAAAGATAGTTTTCCTGGCTTGTTACAGATATTAATCTTCAATCTGCTCGTGTAGATGGCTTTCCTGGCTTGTTACAGGTATTAATCTACAATTGGTCGTCCACAGATAGTTGTCCTGTCTTGTTACAGGTATTACTCTGGAACTGTTGAAAATTGTTGACAGTAGTCATCTGTTGTTTGATCTTTCATGAAAAGGTAAAGAGTTAGTTGTATGCAATGTCATGATGTATGAAATGCATGGCGTAATCATGTTCTTAAAATAAATGGGATTATGTTGTATGCATTTATCATGTATGTAATATGATGCATGAATGTTGTTGGAATGTAATTTTGTCTTGGAAAATAAATTCTTGACGAGTGCTGGGGAGCCTAGGGAGGCTGAATCCCAGACTATTTGTTGGAGAATAAGTATATCTTCGAAGAATGTTTCTGCTGGGGATTCCCGTTTTGTTGTTTGAGGAGAAATCTGCTGGGGGATTTTGGTTTTGCTGGAGGAAAACTTTATGGAGAGTGCTGATTCCTACTTGGGGAAAAGAGTTTAGGAGTCTCAGTTTTCTGTTGCTCTACTAGGGAGTTATCTCTTGATGGAAGAGAAAGGAAAGTTACCTGTTATCTGGTCGAGATCCAGGTTTGGCAGTAATTTGTTGAGGATAATGAAGTTGACTATTATCTGGTCGAATTCCAGGTTTCACAGTAACTTACCGGGGAAGATTAAATTAACTGTTATTTGGTCGCATTCCAGGCTTCGCAGAAAATTACTTAGGAGAGTGAAGTTAAAATGTTATCTGGTCGGATTCCAGGCTTCACAGCAACTTACTAACATTAAACTTTTATCTGGTCAGATTCCAGGCTTAGCAGAAAATTACTTGAAAAGATGAAGTTGAACTGATATTTGGTCGGGTCCAGGCTTCGTAATAACTTACTGAAGTTAACTGTTATCTGGTCGGTTTCCAAGCTTCACTGTAACTTACTTGAAAGGATGAAGTTGAACTGATATCTGGTTGGATTCCAGGATTCATAATAACTTACTGAAGTTAACTGTTATCTGGTTGATTTCCAGGGTTCACAGTAACTTACTTGAAAGGATGAAGTTAAACTGATATCTGGTCGGATTCCAGGCTTCACAACAACTTACTGAAGTTAACTGTTATCTGGTCGGTTTCTATGCTTTGTAGTAACTTACTTGAAAGGATGAAGTTGAACTGATATCTGTTAGTGTCTAGGATTCACAGTAACTTGCTGAGGATTGTAGAAGAGTCTACTGAGGAAGAGGGGTTGTAGTCCCTTGATTTGTAATAGTCTGAGAGGCAAAATGTAGTTTGTTGGGGGAAATAAACCCTGTCACCAATCTGCTGAGTGGGGTTTTATTTTGGCAGAACTCCTCGAGGATCCTTCTTGAGACTAAATCAGCTGGGAGGAAGGTTTTCTAGAGATTGAAACTCTGGATGGGAGTTGTCTGGATCCAATTTCGTGGGGACTTGACTGGGGTCATCCTATGAAAAGGACTTTATGGGAAACTTTGTCACTGCTCCAAGTAACAAGTGTTGTAGTATTGCCAAAAAAATATTTGCCTGGCCGTACATAACCTTTTGTTGAAATTCGCGCTTAATGCCCCCAAATGATTCAGATATAGACCTGCCCCTGCTATATTCAGCATTTCTTGAGAGATTTCTTGGAATCTTGACTGGACTGCCCCAGATGGGTTGGATAGTGGTATGTCATGCCTCTTTGCTTATAGGAGATTTTTCATTGGAAGTCTCATCCCATTTTAAGTGATTTTGTTCATTGAGAGAGTTTTTGTTCACTGGATATTCGTCGTGTGAATTCTCCTGTTGTCAAACAAATAGCTATATGCAAACAATGACATTCAAATAATGCAAAGTTTATGCTTGTCTTGAAGTTTTGAAAATGCGTTTTAGCAAGTAAAGAGAATTTTGTAAGAATATGAATTCAACTCAGGATTTAGAGTAAGCCTTACAGGAGTCAGGATACCTTATGTAACAATATACTTTCGAACTAACCCATGCTTCAATTAGGACTTTTGGAGGGTTGTAACGTGGCTTTGCTCACGGTTTAAGAAACAAAGGATAAGGCTCAAAGTGTATTTGTACCCGTCCGTTCTTCGTGATGTTCTTCAGTCCTAAACTCAGTTAATTGTGCGTTTGAACTCTAATTGAGTCTGGAATGACATTTTGGTGATGGTTCAGACATGTTAAGTTTGTCGGAAGGCAGTCATTTCTGCAACATTTTTCATGTTGTTAAGGATTTGTAGTGACCTCTTTTTTTTTTATTATCCTTGATTTTGCCTGACTGTTCTTGTTTTTGGGATTACGGTCAGCGGGATGCCCTAGTTTTTCTTAAGTCTCCTTCGTAGGTTTTGACTTAGTAGGCTTTTCTCTTGAGAGATAATGACTGTCTATTTGGTAGGGAACCATCACCGTCTTTTGATTCTAGAGGAATGTTTTTGATGTCCTTCGTTGTATACGAAGTGAAAGTTTGCGACTGAACGCGCATTTGAATTAACTGAGAGACTATCCTGCCCCAGGTTTTGATTAAAGGTTTCAATTTGTGTAAAAAGGAAACTCCTACTTCTTTGGCTCAAAGGGGTTGACTAAGGATTATCTTTCTTATAACTCCAATGTTTAGGATTTGAAAGAAACGCATGTACATCGTTAGCAAGGTCTGTCCAAAAGTATACTGTATGAAATTATGGCGTTGTTTTCGTCATCCTCCCTCTAAAGGCTTGCAACTTTTAAGACAAGAGTTGAATATATGGGGAGTAAAAAGCATAGTTTAAATATAGTGAAAATGAATGGATTAATTCAAGACAAACATATGCAATGCATTGATGAGAGTAATCAAATTCTGACATTAGTAAGTAAGTGTTTGAACAACAACAAAAATTACAATTGAAAATTCAAAATGAACTGGAACACTCAATGATTTGGCATGGGAGCGGTGATCATGTTGGGAGTCTCCAGAGGATCAAACTCGATCTCCTTGGCATCAATCATGTTTTGAATCTTGTATTTCAACACCCAACAATCGTTAGTATCATGCCCGGGACTGCCAGAATGATAAACACACATTGCATCAGGATTATAATTAGGGGAAGAAGTTTTGGGGTTTGGATGATGCCCTATCAACGTAATCAGGTTCATCTTCTACAAGTGTTGTAGTGCTTGAGACAGAGGCATCTTAATGTTGGTAAACTGTCTTTTGGGATCGTCTGGCCTTCGTTGATTTCCCCTTTGTTGTTGTTGCCGCGATGCAGGAACGGAGATCAGGACTGCCCCCACATGTTGGTCGTGGTGGCTTTTGTTATTACCCTTTTGACCATACACAGCATTGGACTCTTTCTTCCCATTGTATGGCTTTTTCTGAGTATCAGAGGGTGTAGCTCCTTGGATCTTTCCGCTTTTGATGCCAACTTCGACCTTTTCGCCAATCAGTATTATCTCGGTGAACCCGGCTAAGGAGCTTCCTATTAGGTGATTGAAGAAAGGTCCCGTCAAAGTTCCCATAAAGATGTTAATCAGCTCCCTGTCAGTTAAGGGTGGCTTCACCCTGCCATCCAGGTCTCTCTACTTTTGGGCGTATTCTTTGATGCCCTCATTGGAACACATGGTCATATTCTGCAACTGCACACGAGTTGGTGCAAGATCAGCGTTGTACTGGTACTGCTTGTAGAAATCAGAAGCTAGATCTTCCCACGTGTGAATGTGGGAACTCTCTAATTGATAGAACCACTCAAGTTGCACCCCAACCAAGCTTTCTTGGAAGAAATGGATCCATAGCTTCTGATCTGTTGTGTATGGTTGAATCTTGCGGACATAAAACTTTAGATGCATCTTAGAACAAGAGACTCCATCATACGAGAAAAGGTAGGGATTTTGAACTTTGGTGGGATGACCACTCCAGAAACCAAACCCATGTCTCCTAAGTCCAAGCCAGGCACAACTTGGATCTCCATAGCTTTTAGTCTATCTTCAAGTTATTTGTATTTTTCATCCGCCGGTGGATACTGCTCCTTAGAAGAGACTTCATCATCAGTAGCTATGTTAGCCCGAACTCTTCTAGATTCCTCTTCTTGACTGTCTTCTTCTTCAGAAGAAACATCTTCTTTTTGAGCTAGTCGGGCATGCCCCTTGGATCTTCTCCTCACATTGAGGATGACATCCTTTTTCTTCTTCTTTCTCTCTTTGGTGAAGAGTGTTTTCATATCTTCCTGCCCCTTGGCCAAGTTCATGAGCACTTGTTGGAACTGAGTGTTTTGAGATTTGAGATCTTTAATTGTTTGCTCTAGAGCCATCTCTACTGAAATGAACAGTAAGCAGATGAGAAAACCTATACGAGAAAACCTGTTATGATGACATGCATGTTATGCAATTTCAAGGATCTCGGAGGTAAACACAAGAAGATGTTAGAATTTAAACTTTGATCAACAACTTTGATTGGGGAACTTTGTATCGACGGATGTCCTTCAAGCTCAACATGTCAAGTGGGTCATAGCCCTGGACTCAAATTATCGTGCTTTGGTCTTTGACGATGTTTGGTTAGAGGAAAATAAATCCTCTTGCCCCTTGATATACGTATGGTTCTCATGACACTGCACCATAGGCCTTTGAGATCCTTGAAAAGGTTATTGAAAATTCTATGGTATGATGTTATGATGTTATGTACAATTATGCAAAGCAAGCAAGTTATTGTGTACAAATAATCATATATACGCAAAGCAGACAAGTCCTTAGGTTTAGGCTTGCATGGAGTTTGATAGATAAGTACCCTCTTGAAGTTTAGTTGGCTCAACCTGTCCTAGAAAGTAATCGGTTTCTAGGGGATCTCAATATTACTGATCTTTCCTCATCGGGCATTGTTTCAGCTCAAGCTTCTTTAATGGAGACTAAAATATCCTGAAAGTCTGATCTCAATGAGTTTAGTATCGAGTATCAACCAACTTTGGACTGCACCTAAGCCGGCTACCTCACTACTTCCTAATGGCCAAGTTGGTTAAGTAAGGTTCTTAAGTTAGTTAGTGCTTCATGACACCACACAGCGGCCCCGTATTCTCCTTGACTACTCAAACGCTACCGGTACCAACAAATGTGTCACACTAACATAGCTATTTCTTAGACCATGTCGGTATACCCCGGACAGTTTCCACAACTTGTTGCTACTTACCTAAAAAGGTTCCCCAGATCCGGGTAGAGGATCAAAACAAGCCCAAACAAAGAACCATAATGTAAAGCAAACAAGTCAATCAAAAGAAAGCAAGTAAAGGTGATCTAGCCCTAAGTTAAGCCCACTTTTAATCAAAATCCCTCGCAGAGTCGCCAGTTCTGTAACACGGTGGGAGACCTGACTTGGGATGTTTTGCATTTGATTGCAATTGTTGCGGATTGTAAGAGTCGCCACCGAATTTTCTTTTATCCAATAAAGGAAAGGGTGAAAAGAACATGAAATACCTTTGAGATTATTTTCTTGAGTTCTGGGGGTAGATTATGAAAAGGGAAGGTGTTAGAACCCTTTTCATCCATAGTTATCTATGGGCTCTTAGTTGCTTGCTAGATCACTTGCTTTGTTTTAAAATGTGCTTGTGGTGTGGGTTTTGAAAGTATTTTGAAAACGTGGCTTTGTAATGGTTCTCGTCTCTATAAGAACGTGTACAAAGTGTTGTTTGGAAAATAGTTCAAAGAAGTGTGTGTTTTTTAAAGTGATTTTGAAAAGGTGTGTTGTACCCCAAAATTTTCCCTCTTATTTTTTACAAGATCTTCTCTTACATGGGTGGCTACAAACACTTGCTTGAAGAAAAATAACAAATTTTGAAGTTGGTCAAAGTGTCCTTCGATAGGGTGTACTTCAAAGGCATGACAACAAAATGACATTCGATTGGCATCTGAACAAAGACGTCTTCGACTGGAATTTTAGCGTCATTTCGATTGGTCTCAACTGAAGGAAATCAAAGAGAGCAAAACAAAGTTTTCAAGCGGTTAACAAGATCCTTCGACTGGCCTGTTAACAAGGCCTTTCGATTTGCATCTACATAGTGCCTTTCGATTTTCACTCATAGGCCATTCAAAGAAGCGTTCAATGACTCATTTGAAGAGTGTCTGAGAAGTCCATTTGAAGGAGGCAACTCATAGGCCATTCGAAGGAGGAAACAATGACTCATTCGAAGGGTGTATGAGAAGTCCATTCAAAGGAGGCAACTCATAGGCCATTCGAAGGAGGCAACAATGACTCATTCGAAGGGTGTATAGAAAGTCCTTTCGAAGGAGGCAACAGTGACTCATTCGAAGGGTGTATAGAAAGTAAATTCGAAGGAGGAAACTCATAGGCCATTCGAAGGAGGCAACAATGACTCATTCGAAGGGTGCATAAGAAGGCCATTCGAAGGAGGCAACTCATAGGTCATTCGAAGGAGGAAACAATGATTCATTCGAAGGGTGTATGAGAAAGCCATTTGAAGGAGGCAACTCATAGGCCATTCGAAGAAGCGTTCAATGACTCATTTGAAGGGTGTATGAGAAGTCCATTCGAAGGAGGCAACTCATATAGGCCAATCTAAGAGAAACGCTGGAGGGTGTTCGAAGGATTCAAAGTGTCTAGGTTCATCCAAAATTTCCAAAGAGACATGAATGTTTTAAAAAAGGAATGCTTTTAATTTGTCTGATTCTTGTCTCGTGGCTTTAAGGGCCTGTTTAAGTGGTTGTCTCTTACCTTTACTATGTGCCAACACCCTCCTATAAATATGAGGCCAAGGACACATTACCAGGGGGGAATGAAAGAGAGGACATAAGGCAAACGAAAGGGAGGACATAAGAGGAAGCCCACGCCTGCCGATTGCAGATGAAGAGACTACACACACACGTTGCTCAAAAATATCAAAGGCCTCCCAATCGAAACACCTTTTGTAGGTTCCCTCATCCAGGAGTCCACCCCAACTCTTAAACAAACGTCTCCACACCCAGAGCCACAGATCATACATCCTCGATCGGTAAGGGTTGGAAAAACCAAAATTTCACCTTCATGACATTTAAATACACATTGCACATATATTCCTGTTGTTACTGATTATGTTGCATGTAAGCTAAAGCGCAGATATGAGACCATGCCATTGTTGGGACACGATCTAAGTCTTCCCTTCGAATCTCAGGAGATCACAAACCCGGATCCAGACTCAGTAGATTCGAGTTGAGGAAGGATTCAAATTGGGAGGAGATTTGAATCAGGAGGGTAAAGTCCCCCTGGGTCTCTAACATTTGTTTCGTTTTGCAGCATCTTCTCAGAATCTTGTTCAGAGCTTCGACGCAGCTCAGCTTTGAACTGAATCCAGGGTTCCCAGATCGAACACTCCAAAGTGCACCCCCTCATGCACCTTCAATCAAGCATCTTCACTGGACCGAAAGACAGCCCAAGCCTCTTTCGATCCAGGCATCCAGAACCACACTTTGCTTGATTTATTGCCAGATCCTTCGATTTCATTTTCGTTTTGACCTTTTTTATTTCTTTCTTTAAAATTAACATAAAATCAATCGAAAAAACCACAAAAAACATTAGGATAGTTTCTTTTTTTTCTCTTAAACTAACTTAATTAATTAATCATTTAATTATCTTAACATTTTCTCAAAAAACAAAAATTAAAAAGATTTAGATTATTATCCCAAAATAAAATAAAACAGCAAAAATATTTTTATTTCTTAGGATATTTTTAGACGCTATTTCCAATTTCACGCGTGTTTATCTAATTTCACATTTCTTATTATTAATGTACATGATTACTGGGTGTAATAGATTAAATTAGGATATTTACTGCTTTATCCCCTTATCCTTGTATAATGTAAATCCCCTCCCCGAAGCCTTGTAATAACATAGGGTTTACAGTTCCCGCATTTTAAATTCCTGTACATATATTAACTGCTTAGATGTATGCTAACTAGGACTGCATGACAAGATCTGAAAACAAACAGTAGAACACCTAAATGTTTAAAGATAAAATAACTGAACATAACACAATTGCACACAAGCACTTCTAAGATACACCCACTTTGGTTACCTTTAAAAAATAGTCATGAGGCAGGAGTGCTTTAGCAAAGACCCGTAAAATCAAAAGATCATAGTCCCTCGATGACCCTACAGTTTCCTTCTCGGTAAATGATCTAGTCCCTAAAACAGAATTGCTAAAGCATCTCCACAAATTGCCTTTGTGATTGTAAAACGTCCCTTCAAATGTCCCTCAACATCCAACGACAAGGCTACCTACTCACTAATAGTAGGATATCACTGTCTAAAGGAAAAGAGGAAAAGAACACCCTTTTCGAGTATAAAAAGTAGATAGTTGTTAGAAGTTTTCTCAAACTATTTTTGCACTTACACACAGAAAACTACATTTCAAAAACAATTTCAAAACACTTTGTATACTTTCTCTACTATCCTGAGAAACATTACAAAGTTCGTCGTACTAAGGAATTTTTCAAACATTGTCAAACACACAAAGCCCAAAAGTATTTCAAAAATGAGCAAACCTTTAAGAGCCCATGGAAAACCACATATGGAAAGGGTGCTAACACCTTCCCTTTCGATAATATACCCCCTTTACTCAGAAAACTCTCGAAAAGGTCTTTTTCTGTTCTTTTCACCCTTTCCTTAAATTGGATAAAAGAAAATTCGGTGGCGACTCTTGCTTATCGCACATTTGTGAATAAAAAAACACAAAACCAGTATATTAAAAGTCGGTTCTTCCACCGTATCACAACTGACGACTCTGCTGGGGATTATAGAAAAGTGGGGTTTACCTTAGAGTTAGTTCATTTTTTACTACTTTATTGTGCTTTGTTTGCTTTACTTTTGAGGGCTTGTTTGAGTTGTTACTAAAATATCCTACACTCGATCTGGGACACCTTATTAGGTAAGTATCAATAAACCATGGAGGTTGTACGGTGTAGACCAATACGGACGAAGTGGTGGCTACATTAGGGCGATACTTTGGATTGTACTAATGTTCCTTGAGTAAGTTAAGGATAACATCAGGCTTCCTCATAGTGTCACTAAGCGTTAACTGACCTTTAGAACCTTTAATTGACTCATCCTAGCCATTAGGAAGTAGTGAGATAACTGACTTTGGCTTCGACCGAAGATTGGTTGACACTCGATACTGCACTCAATAAGGCTAGACTTTCAGGATTTTTTGGCCACAATACTTCGGTGCGGAGCTGAAACAATTTCTGAAGGGATGGTCAGTGATATTGGGGCTCCTTAGAACTCGGTTACTATTATTAGGACAGGTTTAGCCAACTGAACATTCAAGAGGGTACTTACCTATAAACTCCATGCAAGCCTAAACCTAAGGCTGCTTGTGTGATTTGTTTGCTTTCAACTTGAGCTACTTGTAGGGTTTTTATATAACAACCTGATCTCCTTGCAGGATTTGTTTACAGTCACTATCCAATAACCTAGACTTCTTAGACTCACTTGTCTTCATCAGCTTACACTTTTTCTTAACGCATAGCATACACATCATAACATCATGCTACAACATTTCCTTAACCATTTGAAGGATCTCTAGGGTTTGTGATGCGGATTTTGTTAAATCATACGTCTAAGCAAGGGGCAAGGGGATTTATTTTCCTCTAGCCAATGTCTTCAAAAGACCAAAACACGATAACTTGAGTCAGGGGCTATGACCCACTGGATATGGTGAGCTTGACTCTTATAGAGGGACACTCAATTATACGAAGTTCTTCAATCAAAATTTCAACTTCTGACATTTTCTTGTTTACCCCGCGAGATCCTTGAAAACATTGCATACATATATCATACATGTCATTGCATAATAGGTACTCCAGATACAAGCTTCTTATCCCTTTGTTGTTTATTTCATCAAGAAGAAATGGCTCTTGAACAAACAATCAAAGACCTTCAGGCTCAAAACACTCAATTTCAACAAATGTTCCTAAACCTATCCAAGGGGCAGGAAGAGTTGAGAGCACTCCTCGCTGAGAACTTGGCCAAGAAAAGTCCTGAAGACAATAAGGATGAACAGTGGGAACAACTGCAAGCTGAGGTAGAAGCAATGAGAACCCAGATGCTAGGGGTAGATGGCTCTTATCCAAGGCCTAGCCCGGGGACAAGAAGAGCTGAGAGCCATTATCAACAAACTTCATCAAGACTGATAGAACCGTATGAAGCAAACAGTCAAGGTTGGGGATCAAGTCATTCATCAACCCCTGATGGGACAGAAAGTTGGAGTTTTCCAAATTACTGCTATGTCGCAAGCCCAACCACAACTTCGCCAACAACAACAAGGGAACCAGCATAAAGAGGACAAGCCTAAGAGACAATTCTTCAGAATCAACATGTCGCTAGCCCAAGCGTTACAACACATGTTGAAGGAAGAGTTGATTACGTTAAGAGCTCCTTTGCAAAATCCCAATACTTCTGCTCCTAGTTACCACCCCGACGAAAGGTGTGCATACCATTCTAATAGTCCTAGACACGATACTAACGATTGCTGGGCTCTGAAGAACAAAATTCAAGATATTATTGATGCCAAAGGGATCAAATTCGAACCTCCAGAGACTCACAGAGTGATCACTGCTCCGAGGCAAAATCATTGAGAACGCCCAGTTCATTTTTTATTTTTCATTTGTAATTTCATTTGTTGTTCAAACAATTACTGTTATGCCGAACTTTGGTTTTCCCATTAATGCATCGCATATGTTTTACTTGAATTATTTCATTGTAATTTTATTTAAACTGTTTTCTTGCTTCCTTTACGTGATATTCAACTCTCGATCAAAAGCTTTGAACCTTTAGAGGGAGGATTACGAAAACGATACCACAATCCATACAGTGTGCTTTTGAACAGACCTTGCTGACGATGTACAAGCGTTGTTTCAAATCCCAAATAGTGAAGTTATAAGGAAGACAATCCCTAGTCAACCACTTTGAACCAAAGAAGTAGGAGTTTTTCTTTTCACACAAATTAAAACCCTTAATCATAACCTGGGGCAGGGTAGTTTTCTCAGTTAATTCAGATGTGCATTCAGTCGCAATATTCTATTTCATACACAATGAATGGCATCGAAGACGTCCTTCCAAATCAAAATATGGTGATGGTTCTGTATAATCGTCAAGACATGCAGTCATTATCTCTCAAAATAAAAGCCCGCTAAGTCAAAACCTATGAAGGAGACTTAAGAAAAACTGGGACATCCTGCTGACTGTAATCACAAAAGAAACAGTTCAGGAAAAGGAAGGGATAACGAAAACCAAAAAGAAAGAGGTCCTACAAATCCTCGACACAAAAAAAGATTACAAAATGACTGCCTCTTCCAAATAAACTTTCAGTATCCGAACCATCATCGGAACATCAAGAACATTCCAAAACTCAATTGGGATTCAAAATGCACAATTAACTGAGCATAGTACTAAAGAACATCACAAGAACGGGTGGGTACAAATAAAATTTGAGCCTTTATCCTTTGTTTTTTAAACTGTGAACCAGGCCACGCTACAACCCTTAAAAGTCCTAACTGAAGCATAGATTAGTTCGGAAGCATACTGTTACAAAAGGTATCGTGACTCCTGTAGGACTTGCTATAAATCCTGAGTTGATATCGCTCTCTTGCAAAATTTGTTTTACTGAAAAATGAATTTTCAAAAACTTCAAGACAAGCATAAACCTTGCATTATTTGAATATCATTGTTTGCATATAGTTATCTGTTCGAGAACAAAGAAATTCACATGAAGAATATCTAGTGAATGAAAACTTTCTCAATGAAAAGGTTCACCTTAAGTGGAAAAACACTTCCGACCAAGGGGCACGGCATGATCATTAACCATCATCTGGGGCAGTCAAGTCAAGATTCAAGGAATCTCTCAAAGATGCCAAATAACCAGGGGCAAATATCCATCTGAATCACTTGGGGCATCATACATGAATTCCAACAATGAATCACCTAAAATCAAGCAAAACCAATGTTCCTCAACGGATTTATTCTCAAAACAACAAAACAAGAATTCACAGCGGAAACATTCTGAATAAAGCAGATCATCATCTAGAAATGGTTCAGGTACGATCCAGAAACGGATGTCATCCTGACACCTACTTTAGATTCTCTCCTAGTACAATGCAGATATGATCCAGAGACGGATGTCATTCTGACACTCATTTAACACATGTTTCAAGTAAAGTTCAGATGCGATCCAGAGACAGATGTCATTCTGACACTCATTCAACACATGTTTCAAGTATAGTGCAGATATGATCTAGAGACGGATGTCATTCTGACACTCATTCAACACATGTTTCAAGTACAGTGCATATACGATCCAGAGACGGATGTCATTCTGACACTCACTCGCCGTGTTTCTAAGTACAGTTCAGATACGGTCCAGAGACGGATGTCATTCTGACACTCATTCAACAGGTGTTTCAAAGTACATTGCAGATACGATCCAGAGACGGATATCATTCTGACACTCATTCAATACATGTTCAAGTACATCACGACATAAATCAATCCATAAAATCTCCAGCAGGCACAGGGGCAGAAATGTCCTGATGCGAATTCATCATCGTATCCTCAACATGCATCCTAGTGACATCTATGTTCCTTACAGAGCAGAAAAAACCAGAATTTTAATCTCCTTCATCCCCAAGCAGGAATTATCTCCTCCAACGGAGAGCTGAAATTTGTGTTCCTCAGTTGAGCTTTATAATTCAAACGGTTTATAAAACCTCCTCCCGGGTAGAGTTTATTTCTCAAACTGCAGAAGTTCAGGCCCCAACAAAGTTTATGTCTCTAGATAGGCATAATATCCCAATAAAACATCCTCTCTCCATAGAGTTATCCTCAAGCAGAGTCAATCCCCGGCAGAATATCCTCAAATAGAAAGGGAAAATCCCCAGCAGATCATATCCATTCAGCATCCTTGGTGGAAGTGAAGGATTCAGTTTCCCGGTGCTCCCCAACAGTAGTCCGGGATTTATTTTCCCAGACTAGAATAACTCACTAACATCCCATATTCATACATCATGGCATGCGCATACTCCTCACATACAACACAATCTCATTTACTTTGAGAACTTTATTACCCAATGCATTTCATACATCATGACATTGCATATGACTAACTCTTTACCTTTTCAGGGAAAGACAAATCAACAAGCTCTGTTGACTACTTATGTGACATGGTAGTATTCTGAAAAGTTATATCTAACGAAGGGCTATTTCAGAATTCTCTGAAGAAAGATGTCTCACAAGACCTTCTCTGGTTCAGTCAGATCGACACTAAGATCTCCCTAATTCTTATTACAGTTGAAGATATTCCAAGACTTTCATTTGGTTCAGTTAAATCGATCCTAAGATTTTTCTAATTCTTATCCAGTCAAAGTTAATCCAAGACCTTCTCTGGTTCAGTTAAATCGATCCTAACATTTTTATGATTCTTATCCAGTCAAAGTTGATCCAAGACCTTCTCTGGTTTAGTCAGATCGGCACTAAGATCTCTCTGATTCTTATTCTAGTTGAAGATATTCCAAGAATTTCGTCTGGTTCAGTTAAGTCGATCCTAAGATTTTTCTAATTCTTATCTAGTCAAAGTTAATCCAAGACCTTCTCTGGTTCAGTCAGATCGACACTAAGATGTCCCTGATTCTTATTCTAGTTGAAGATATTCCAAGACTTTTGTCTAGTTCAGTTAAATTGATCCTAAGATTTTTTTTATTCTTATCCAGTCAAAGTTAATCCAAGACCTTCTCTGGTTCATTCAGATCGACACTAAGATCTCTCTGATTCTTATTCCAGTTAAAGATATTCCAAGACTTTCGTATGGTTCAGTTAAATCGATCCTAAGATTTTCCTGATTCTTATCCAGTCAAAGTTCATCCAAGTCCTTCTCTGGTTCAGTTAGATCAACACTAATATCTCCCTGATTCTTATTCCAATTGAAGATATTCCAAGACTTCCGTTTGTTTCAGTTAAATCAATCCTAAGATTTTTCTGATTCTTATCCAGTCAAAGTTAATCCAAGAACTTCTCTGGTTCAGTCAGATAAACACTATGATCTCTCTGATTCTTATTCTAGTTGAAGATATTCCAAGACTTTCGTCTGGTTCAGTTAAATCGATCCTAAGATTTTCCTGATTCTTATCCAGTCAAAGTTCATACAAGGCCTTCTCTGGTTCAGTAATATCGACACTAAGATCTATTTGATTCTTATTCCAGTTGAAGATATTCCAAGACTTTCGTCTGGTTCAGTTAAAACGATCCTAAGATTTTCCTGATTCTTATCCAGTCAAAGTTCATCCAAGGCCTTCTCTGGTTCAGTCAGATTAACATAAGATCTCCCTAATTCTTATGTAGTTAAAGATATTTGAAGACTTTCGTTAGGTTTAGTTAAATCGATCCTAAGATTTTTATGATTCTTATCCAGTCAAAGTTAATCCAAGACCTTCTCTGGTTCAGTCAGATCGACACTAAGATCTCCCTGATTCTTATTCCAGTAGAAGATATTCCAAGACTTTTGTCTGGTTCAGTTAAATCGATCCTAAGATTTTTCTAATTCTTATCCAGTCAAAGTTAATCCAAGACCTTCTCTGGTTCAGTCAGATCGACACTAAGATCTCTCTGATTCTTATTCCAGTTGAAGATATTCCAAGACTTTCGTCTGGTTTAGTTAAATTGATCCTAAGATTTTTTTTATTCTTATCCAGTCAATGTTAATCCAAGACCTTCTCTGGTTCATTCAGATCGACAATAAGATCTCTCTGATTCTTATTCCAGTTGAAGATATTCCAAGACTTTTGTATGGTTCAGTTAAATTGATCCTAAGATTTTCCTGATTCTTATCCAGTCAAAGTTCATCCAAGGCCTTCTCTGGTTCAGTTAGATCGAAACTAATATCTCCCTGATTCTTATTCCAATTGAAGATATTCCAAGACTTCTGTTTGGTTCAGTTAAATCAATCCTAATATTTTTCTGATTCTTATCCAGTCAAAGTTATTCCAAGACCTTCTCTGGTTCAGTCAGATCGACACTAAGATCTCTCTAATTATTATTCTAGTTGAAGATATTCCAAGACTTTCGTCTAGTTCAGTTAAATTGCTCCTAATATTTTCCTGATTCTTATCCAGTCAAAGTTCATACAAGGCCTTCTATGGTTCAGTCATATCGACACTAAGATCTCTCTGATTCTTATTCCAGTTGAAGATATTCCAAAACTTCCGTCTGGTTCAGTTAAATCGATCCTAAGATTTTCCTGATTCTTATCCAGTCAAAGTTCATCCAAGGCCTTCTTTGGTTCAGTCAGATTGACACTAAGATCTCCCTGATTCTTATACCAATTGAAGATATTCCAAGACTTTCGTTAGGTTTAGTTAAATCGATCCTAAGATTTTTTTGATTCTTATCCAGTCAAAGTTAATCCAAGACCTTCTCTGGTTTAGTCAGATCGACACTAAGATCTCCCTGATTCTTATTCCAATAGAAGATATTCCAAGACTTTTGTCTGGTTCAGTTAAATCGATCCTAAGATTTTTATGATTCTTATCCAGTCAAAGTTAATCCAAGACCTTCTCTCGTTCAGTCCGATCGACACTATGATCTCTCTAATTCTTATTCCAGTGAAGATATTCCAAGACTTTCGTCTGGTTCAGTTAAATTGATCCTAAGATTTTTTTATTCTTAACCAGTCAATGTTAAATTAAGACCTTCTCTGGTTCAGTCAGATAGACACTAAGACCTCCCTGATTCTAATTCCAGTTGAAGGTATTCCAAGACTTTTGTCTGGTTCAGTTAAATAGATCCTAAGATTTTTCTAATTCTTATCCAGTCAAAGTTAATCCAAGACCTTCTCTAGTTCAGTCAGATCGACACTAAGATCTCCTTGATTCTTATTCCAGTTGAATATATTCCAAGACTTTCGTTTGGTTCACTTAAATTGATCATAAGATTTTTCTGATTCTTATCTAGTCAAAATTAATCTAATACCTTCTCTGGTTCAGTCAGATCGACACTAAGATCTCTCTGATTCTTATTCCAGTTGAAGATATTCCAAGACTTTCGTCTGGTTCAGTTAAATCGATCCTAAGATTTTTCTGATTCTTATCCAGTCAAAGTTAAATCAAGACCTTCTATGGTTCAGTCAGATCGACACTAACATCTCTCTGTTTCTTATTCTAGTTGAAGATATTCTAAGACTTTCGTCTGGTTCAGTTAAATCGATCCTAAGATTTTTCTGATTCTTATTCAGTCAAAGCTAATCCAAGACCTTTTCTGGTTCAGTGAGATCGACACTAAGATCTCCCTGATTCTTATTCCAGTTGAAGATATTCCAAGACTTTCGTCTGGTTCAGTTAAATCAATCCTAAGATTTTTCTAATTCTTATCCAGACAAAGTTAATCCAAGGCCTCTGCTGGTTCAGTTCAAGTCGACCATTGATTTGTTAATGATTTTTTTCCGATAGACCTTTACTGGTTCAGTTAAATCGACTCTAAGATTTTTCTGTTTCTTATCTAGTCAAAGTTAATCCAATACCTTCTCTGGTTTTATCAGATCGACAATAAGATCTCCCTGATTCTTATTCTATTTGAAGGTATTTCAAGACTTTTGTCTGGTTCAGTTAAATAGATCCTATGATTTTTTTTATTCTTATCCAGTCAAAGTTAATTCAAGGCCTCTGCTGGTTCAGTTTGATTCGACCATTGATTTGCTACTGATTCTTTTCCCGTAGACCTTTACTAGTTCATTTAAATCTATCCTAAGATTTTTATGATTCTTATCCAGTCATAGTTAATCCAAGACCTTCTCTGGTTCAGTCAGATCGACACCAAGATCTCCCTGATTCTTATTCCAGTTGAAGATATTCCAAGACTTTTGTCTGGTTCAGTAAAATTGATCCTAAGATTTTTCTGATTCTTATCCAGTTAAAGTTAATTCAAGACCTCCACTGGTTCAGTTCAAATCAACCATGGATTCATTGTTGATTTCTTAACAGTTTAGTCTCATTTCCCCAGTAAGTCACTGTGAAGCATGGATCCTGACCAGATAGCAGTCCACTTCTGTCTCTTCAATTAAGAGATGACTCCCCAGTAGAGTAATGGACACATGAAACTCCTAAACTCTATTTCCCAAGACAAGGATCAACATTCCTCAGCAGAGTCCTCCTCAACAACAGGAATAGGGATTCCCACAAAGGAATATCTCATGAAATCAACATTCTTATGGATGGCATCTTTAAGCCCATCTCTGATGAGACTCCATCATGTTCTGTGGGTGGCATCTTTAAGCGCATCTCCGATGGTCTTCTGTCATCTTTTCCAAATGGAATCTCTAAGCCCATTCCCGATATTATTCACCAACAGTATCACTTCAGACGAGTGCAAATTTCTAGGCACTTTAGTGTTCAATCATCTTCTACCTTCAGATCTCGAAAGGCAGACGGGCCAGTCTACATCTTCAAGTTTAAGAAGATTGAACAGGGGCAGCTATTGTACCCCAAAATTTTCCCTCTTATTTTTTACAAGATCTTCTCTTACATGGGTGGCTACAAACACTTTCTTGGAGAAAAATAACAAATTTTGAAGTTGGTAAAAGTGTGCTTCGATGGGGTGTACTTTGAAGGCATGGCAACACAATGACATTCGATTGGCATCTGAACAAAGGCATCTTCGACAGGCATTTTAACGTCACTTCGATTGGTCTCAATGGAAGGAAATCGAAGAGAGCAGAACAAAGTTTTAGAGCAATCAACAAGATTCTTCGACTGGCCTATTAGCAAGGCCTTTCGATTGGCATCTACATAGTGCCTTTCGATTGGCACTCATAGGCCATTCGAAGAAGCGTTCAATGAATCATTCGAAGGTTGTATAAGAAGTCCATTCGAAGGAGGAAACTCATAGGCCATTTGAAGTAGGCAACAATGACTCATTCGAAGGGTGTATGAGAAGCCCATTCGAAGGAGGAAACTCATAGGACATTCGAAGGAGGCAACAATGACTCATTCGAAGGGTGTATAGAAACGCCATTCTAAGGAGGCAACTCATAGTCCATTCAAAGGAGGCAACTATGACTCATTAGAAGGGTGTATAAGAAGGACATTCGAAGGAGGCAACTCATAGGACATTCGAAGGAGGCAACTTATAGGCCATTCGAAGGAGGCAACAATGATTCATTCGAAGGGTGTATGAGAAGGCCATTCGAAGGAGGAAACTCATAGGCCATTCAGAGAAGCTTTCAATGACTCATTTGAAGGGTGTATGAGAAGTCCATTCGAAGGAGGAAACTCATAGGCCAATCAAAGAGAAACGCTGGAGATTGTTCGAAGGAGTCAAAGTGTCTAGGTTCAACCAAGATTTCCAAAGAGACATGAATGTTTCAAAAAAGGAATGCTTTTAATTTGTTTGATTCTTGTCTCGTGGATTTAAGGGCCTGCTTAAGTGGTTATCTCTTACCTTTACTATGCGCTAACACCCTCCTATAAATATGAGGCCAAGGACACATTACCAGGGGGAATGAAAGAGAGGTCATACGGTGAACGAAAGAGAAGACATAAGAGGAAGCCCACACATGCTGATTGTAGATGAAGAGACTACACACACATGTTGCTCAAAAATATCAAAGGCCTCCCAGTCGAAACACCTTTTGCAGGTTCCCTCATCCAGGAGTCCACCCCAACTCTTAAACAAACGTCTCCACACCCAGAGCCACAGATCATACATCCTCGATTGGTAAGGGTTGGCAAAACCAAAATTTCACCTTCATGACATTTAAATACACATTGCTCATATATTCTTGTTGTTACTGATTATGTTGCATGTAAGCTAAAGCGCAGATATGAGATCGTGCCATTGCTGGGGCACGATCTAAGTCTTCCCTTCGAATCTCAGGACAACACAAACCCAGATCCAGACTCAGCAAATTCGACTTGAGGAAGGATTCTAATTGGGAGGAGATTCGAATCAGGGGGGTAAAGTCCCCCCTGTGTCTCTAACGTTTGTTTCGTTTTGCAGGGAACATCTTCTCAGAATCTTGTTCAGCACTTTGAAGCAGCTCAGCTTCGAACTGAATCCAAGGTTCCCAGATCTAAGGATTGATATATCCAGATCAAACACTCCAAAGTGCACCCCCTCATGCATCTTCGATTAGGCCTCTTCACTGGATCGAAAGACAACCCAAGCCTCTTTCGATCCAGGCCTCCAGAACCACACTTTGCTTGATTTATTTCAAGATCCACCAATTTCATTTTCATTTTGACCTTTTTTATTTCTTTCATTAAAATTAACATAAAATCAATCGAAAAAATCACAAAAAACATTAGGATAGTTTCTTTTTTTCTCTTATACTAATTTTATCAATTAATCATTTATTTACCTTAACATTTTCTCAAAAAACTAAAATTAAAAAGATTTAGATCATTATCCCAAAATAAAATAAAACAGTAAAAAGATTTTTATTTCTTAGGATATTTTTAGACGTTATTTCCAATTTCACGCGTGTTTATCTAATTTCACTTTTCTTATTATTAATGTACCTGATTACTGGGTGTAATAGATTAAATTAGGATATTTACTGCTTTATCCCCTTATCCTTGTATAATATAAATCCCCTCCTCGAAGCCTTGTAATAGCGTAGGGTTTACAGTTCCCGCATTTTAAATTCCTGGACATATATTAACTGCTTAGATGTATGCTAACTAGGATTGCATGACAAGATCTGAAAACAAACAGTAGAACACCTAAATGTTTAAAGATAAAATAACTGAACATAACACAATTGCACACAAGCACCTCTAAGGTACGCCCACTTTGGTTGCCTTTAAAAAACAGTCATGAGGCATGAGTGCTTTAGCAAAGACCCGTAAAATCAAAAGATCATAGTCCCTCTGTGACCCTACAGTTGCCTTCTCGGTAAATGATCTAGTCCCTAAAACATAATTTCTAAAGCATCTCCACAAATTTCCTTCGTGATTGTAAAACGACCCTTCGAATGTCCTTCAACATCCAACGACAAGGCTACCTACTCACTAATAGTAGGATAGCATTGTCTAAAGGAAAAGAGGAAATGAACACCCTTTTCAAGTATAAAAACACTTTCTATACTTTCTCTACTATCCCGAGAAACATTACAAAGTTCGTCGTACTAAGGAATTTTTCAAACATTGTCAAACGCACAAAGCACAAAAGTATTTCAAAAATGGGCAAACCTCTAAGAGCCCATAGAAAACCACATATGGAAAGGGTGCTAACACCTTCCCTTTCCATAATCTACCCTCTTACTCAGAAAACTCTCGAAAAGGTCTTTTTCTGTTCTTTTCACCCTTTCCTTAAATTGGATAAAAGAAAAGTTGATAGCGACTCTTGCTTACCGCACATTTGCGAATACAAAAATGCAAAACCAGTATATTAATATTCGGTTCTGCCACCATATCACAATGTGTCTTTGTAATGATTCTCGTCTCTATAAGAATTCATACAAAGTGTTGTCTTTTGAAAATGTTTCAAAATGAAAGTGTTGGTCTATAAAATGTTTTTGTTGTGAGCAAGCGAGCAACTAGAAGCAACCTACCTACTCAAAGGGTCTTTAGTGTTCTTTTACTCCTCCTTTAGATATTTCTATCTTACCATTGATTTGGTAAGAAGCTCCATCGTTGGATGTGAAGGGACTGGTGTGGGTCATCGTATAGTCATGCTAGCAATGTTGTAAGATATCTTAGCGTTTATCTTGAGGGACTAAGATCATTTGAAGGAAACATTCAAAAGTGTCATCGAGGGGTTATGATCTTGTATTTTGTTTGTTTTTGCTAAGATGTCTCACGTGCATAACATGACTATTTTCATAAGGCAACAAGTGGAGTTATCCTAGGGGTGCATGTGTGAATAGTATGTTTGATTTGCATGCATTTAGTCTTTGATTTGGATTGTCTACTTGTTGTTTTTATCTTCCCATACAAATCCCAATTACTAGCATTTATATGAAAGCGATAAATTGCGGAAAGTAAATATCCTACGCTGTTACAATCACTTGGGGAATGGGGGATACAAATTTATAAATGGGGATTGCAAGAAAATAAAGTCCTAATTATCTAATACAACCATATTGAAATAATATACAAGAATTGAAATGTAAAATAGATTTGCTTTGTTAAGAAATAAATTTGCTTAAGAAAATATTTTTAGTCTTTTTGTTTTAAAAGAAATAAAGCAAAGTATATGAATATAGAGTATTTTTGGTTTTTTTGATTAATGAAAATAAAAGTGATGATAAAAAATAATAAGAGAATAAGAGCCAGAATCAGCGCATTACTGAAAGGATAGAAATAAGAAGGAGTTGAAGCTCTGACTCTGGTGCACTGCAAATCAAAAAGAAAATGTTAGCAGAAATGGGGAAGGTTAGAAGTTCTGGATTCAGACACACTAAAGTTCTAGGGTTGCTAAGAACAAAGGAAAGGAGGGAAGTTCTGATTGATGAGAGAGCCTATAAGTTCTGGTTGTTGAGAGTCTAGAAGTTCTGGTTGCTGAGAGAGTCTAGAAGTTCTGATGCAACTGGAAACCTAGAAGTTCTAGTATTACTGGAAAGCTAGAAGTTCTGGTAATGGGTAAGTGAGGTGTCAATGTTGTTGGATGAGAATATCTAGAAGTTCTGGTCTAGTAGTATTATTTTGACAAACAAATGGAGGGATTTATCTAGAAGTTCTGGTCCAGGAATATTGTTTGAAAAATAATGGGGGGGAAATGTCAAGAAATAAACATAAAAAGGTGTTTCTGGGGCTAGAACTCAGGACCCTTAACACTAATGTCTTATGTGCGCGCTCTCTACCACTGGGGTGGCTATACATCTGGTATTAGAAGCAAAAACATAAACATATATTACAAAGCAAGTTCTGATGGTGAACTTCATCTTCTTCTTCGCGCCAGCCAGAGTATCTGAAACTTAGTCATTTCTCAACAAAATGGAAAATGCAAACATAGAAGCTATGGAAAATTTCATCATGGTTTCAGAAATACAAAGCAATCAAAACTGTAAACCATAAGCAAACATGAATTTTTCTAATCCTAATTCTGAATCCTAATTTCCTCAAGAAGTTCGGATCTGAAATTCTCTCTTCTTAGGCCATATAAATGAAATCTATAAATATGTACAGAATCAGAGTCATGATGTCTACATTGTATCTTTGAAAATGCAAGCCTAACAATGCTTAAATAATGAGATAAAAATCAAAAGAAACTTACCTTGCAGCTGGAAGTTGTTATGTGAACTAGAGCTTGATTCAGATGGTTGTGATGTTCTGGTTAGCTTCCTCAAGTTCTCAGAAAGCTAAGGCAACCCTTAACTTGAGTTATGAATGGTTGGAAAGTTCTGGAGCAGTCAAGGTGCAAGGTTCTGATTTTTGAGAGGAGAGTGGTAGAGATTGTTTTAAAGTTTGAGAACAGAAGTTGGGAAAGCTTCTATGTGTGTTCTAGAAGCTGTATGGATGATTTGGTCAAGAAACACGTAAGCAAAATTAGAGTTTGGATGCAAAAATCAGAAACTAGCAAGTTTGGTGTTTATGTTTGCAGTTTCAGGTTCTTGGGATATTTCAGCAAGGTTTCAAGGTTTTCTTTTCAATCTCCCCCCCCCCTGTTTGAAGATTTGAAAAACACAAGAAGGGGGGTTGAAATGTAAAACATAAATCAAATGTGCAGACAACACTGTATTTTTATCCTGGTTCGTTTGATCTCAAACTACTCCAGTCCACCCGTCAAGGTGATTTCGCCTCTCTCCAATGAGGTCTTAATCCACTATATTCAAAGGGATACAACAGTCTACTTTAACAACTGTTAAAGCCTTCTTGAGTCTAACCACAGACAGGTTTATCTCAAGGAAATTCTCTTACAGATAATTGAACAAAATGTGTGTTAATGTTTTCTAACAAAATTATATATCACAACTGTGATAATACACAATATTAAGCTTGGAATAAAAATTGGATTGCTAATGCTTTTGAGTAGGCGTGGTTTGAAGGCTTAGCAAAATGTATGAGTACGTGCATTTTCGTAGGCGTGTATATGCGTGCATCTTTTCTCACACGGACTTGTATATATAGCCAAGGCAAAGATACGTTGTTGTCCATAAAGCACTTTCAATGATAATAACGTTCTTTCCTTTTTGAGAAGATCTTGTCTTGAATAAAGTCGTTGGTAATTAATCTGTCTTGAATGCTTAGTAATGCTTCAGAGTCTTCTTTATGATAATCAGAGTGTTCTTTGCTTTAGCTTATGCTGACGCTTCTGAGTGTTGATGACTTGGTAAGGATCTTGATCAGAGTCAGAGTATTTTATGCGCAGATTCTGGTCATCAGGCTTCAGTATATAATCTGGTAACTTCAGCGTGTAGCACATGATATTGATCTTCTGATGCTGACATATCTTCTGATGCTGATGTTGATACTGATCTTCTGATGCTTATTCCATCAGAACTTCTGTAGACACAAAACATAATTTTAAGTAGCATATGTGTCTTATATAAAAATCTTACAATTTATTTATTCTTGTATTTTGTTATCATCAAAACTCTAATTGAGGGTTGTACAATCAAACTATGTTTTAACACTGATGATTGCAAACGAAGTTGAATTTATAGGCAAAGAATTTAGCAGCTTGGAGAAATCAAGAGTACATGCATCACGTGTTATGGATCGTTGACTTGTTTTTGAAGTAAGTTTAGACAAGCGTGTTTCAAGACAAGGTAGGGTGGTTAACAACATTAATCACACATAATCTGAGTTTGTAGGCATGATTTGTGGAGAAGTACACTCAGAAACAAAAGTCAAGTATGGGCTCAAAATAAACTTTGTACAAAAGTTTGCTTTTCAAGGACAGCAGTAGTACTTTTATGCCACACGTGGAAGGGTCCCTGTGATAAGGACTCAAAAGTTGGTGTAAGCATTAAATGATGATGAGATTTAACAAACTGGAAAGCCTGCAACATGAGATTATGCAGCCTAGCTTGGAACTGGATCAGAAGTTCAGCATAAACGTAACTTAGATTAAGAATAAATGTCCAACTTCTGATCTTTGAATCTCCCTGTTCCATCATGATCTGAAGGAGTTTTCAGACATTTCAGAAAGCTTGTAACATTCTTGTGCTCCCTCTTTGAATCACTTTTGCAAACTCTGATTGTACCTATATTAAAACTAGCCCAGAATTTCTAACAAAATTCTGACTTGGAAATACTCATAATTTTACTACGTGTTTTGGTTTCATGGTTGTGTCTTCAAAGATTTATAACTTGAAATCCCAACATTTCTAGGAGAAGTTCTGTTCTGCAATGTTTTAGATATCATTGAGATCTTCAACTCTTTTTTCAGAAGTTCTTCCTGAATCAAATTTCATCATGATGAAAATCTGGCAAGAAGTTCTGAACTTATCATCTTTTCTTAACAGTTAGGAAAATTTCTAAGTGTTTAGAATTTTGACTTTTCCAAAATAATTTTGAATTTTGAATTTCTTAATGAACCAAACTTCATATTCTAACATATCTTTTTATGAAATGGGATTCTTGAAACTTGATTTATGACCGAAAACTCAAAGTTTGACTTTTCAGTGTGCATTTTGACCATTTTGCCCTTGTGCCAATTCAAACCCAAATTGATGTATCAATGCTTCAAACTTGAGTCATGGGAGATCTTGGTAGGAAATTCTTGAGAAATGAGAGGGTAAATTTTGGGTTACAACACTAATAAAATAGAATAATCTACATATACTCGTCTTATCTTTATAGTTAAACACTAGAAGAAACAGGTTAAACAACATCTACAATGATCCCTCGAGCAACGGTTCTGGCTTCGGTCTTCCTCTCCTTATTCTCTCATGTTGTAATTTGAGGTGAACCCTTTTATATTTTGCACTACTTTGAATTTATCGAAACTATCTTTAAACTAAACCTGGCACCCCTATTTATAAGCTTGAGAAAGGTAGGCCCACTAGGCGCACCACCCATCTTCACCTAGCGGACCTATTTTCTTGTTTGTTAAGCAATGTTAGCTCACCCTAAAACTAACCCTAACTTCCTATCTTGTTAGGCACACCGCCCATCTTCTACTAGCGTACAAATCCTCCATCACCATGAAGTAACTTTGCCTTAAAGTTTTTTCTCTTGTGTGCTCTCCTAACAGCCCATGGCTGCAAGCATAGGTTGCAAAGTGATATCTTGAGGTATGGCATAGGTTTGGCATGGTTCTTGACATGAATTTGAACCTTTAAAATAGATTTGGCATGCCTAACCCATCTCTTCAAAACTCAATGCTCAAGCATGATAAATTTGTGCTCTTGGACATTTTTTAAAGCTTAAAACATCCTCTGTAACTTTCATGTTGACCATTTTCCTTGGATCAAAGGGGATCTTGGTGAAAAAAAGCCTTACAACTTTGTTGTTTTGGACTGAAATAAACACTTTAGAAATTTTTCTAAGTGTTGAGATTGTGATAATTTTTAGGTGCTAACTTCATCAATTCATATCTTTAAATCTATGCATTTTTTGGAGATCAACCCTCATTGTCAAAGTTGTAGTATGGAACATTCTGTTCAATTTGAGCATTGGAGCAAGAAAAATGGTTACTTGGTGAAGAAGTTATAAGCTTTGAAATGTAGCATACTTGAACATGAACTTTTAAAAGACTTAGTGAATTTTCCAAAACCCTAATCGTAATATTTGATTATTTATCTTGATTTTCATGATTAAATTTTATCAAATGACTTCATTTATCATATTTTCATGACCCCTTGCCTTGAGAAGTCCATGGTCGACCAAAAACTTCAAAAAGTCAAAGTTTGACTTTACAGTTGACTTTTTATCAGATGAAACCCTTAATTATGGGGAAACCCTTAGCATGTTGAGATGCCTTTTAAATTCATAAGATATTGATATGATGAATTCCTTGAGTGACACATAATTGGAGAACTCCTAACCCTAAATCCCTAATTTTCATCTGAGGCACCAAAACCCTAATTCCCTTGATGAACCCAAAGAAACCCTAATATGATGAAGTTATGGTGAAAATGATGATTATTTGATCACCATGAATAAAGGGCTTGAATCTCTTAGGAACACATGCCCTTTGATCAACCAATTGTTTGATCCTCTAGCCTATCTTGTACAAGCAATAAACAAAGCATATATTTTCATTCTCATAAGGTTAGTGAATGCAAATATGAATGAGATGATCCTTTAAAATTATGCAAACGATGCAAAATGAGGTAGGATCTTAGGTAAAAAATTAGGGTACAACAGATTCCCCTATTTAAGTTTCTTCTATCCGATGATGTGAAGATTGAAGTCTTCGTCTCAACATGATGGGAGATACTTAAATACAAAATGCATAATTTTTAGCCCTAAGATGCCACAACAGGCAACATGCCGAAATGAGAAAAAGAAATAATAAGGAAACCTCAAAGGTAAAAAAGAAAACTTCACTGGGGAGAAAGGAAATATCCCAGGGAAATAAAGCCTATTAGGGAAAAGATCCTTTAGTGATGATCAATAAAGGGGAACACCCAACTCGAATACCAATTTCACGAGCGTATCTTTATATGAAAGTATCAACTTTATGAAAGGGTAATAAACTTCCCCACAATGAACGGGTCTCAATTTCTTCTTTAATCAAGTCTTCTACTTGAAAAGGATAACAATAAACTTCCCCACAATGAACGAGTCTTGGTTTCTTCTTTAATCAAGTCTTCTACCTGAAAAGGGTAATAATAAACTTCCCTATGACAAACGGGTCTCAGTTTCTTCTTTAATCAAGTCCTCTACTTGAAAACGGTAATAATAAACTTCCTTATTATGTAACCACTTGTATAAGTTTTCACAACAAACTATCTCTATCATATCAAAGATATTAATAATCCATTGGAGTAAACAACAGTCTTCTTAATGAATCATCTCTATCATATCGAAGAGATTAAACATCCATTAGAGTAAACAGTAACCTTTACAACAAACTATCTCTATTATATCAAAGAGGTTAACCATCCATTGGAGTAAACAATAACCTTCACAACAAACTATCTCTATCATATCGAAGAGATTAACCATCCATTGGAGTAAACAATAATCTTCACAACGAACTATCTCTATAATATCGAAGAGATTAACCATCCATTGAAGTAAATAATATTGATATCTGGGGATAACTTCTTTGTGAATGAACATACTATTTAATAGAGACTGCCATTTTCCATCCAAAAGGAAATCCAGGGACACACAAGCTTCTCAAATAAAGAGACCACCACTTATTGTCGGTTAATGATTCGGAGAGTATTACAATAGTGTTGCTGGGAAACGAGCTCAACTTCCTGGGGAATTGCAAACAAATTACTGTTGAGGACATAAAGTATTTAACAAGGATCTTTGACACAAGTGAAAATCAACGATATTGCATAATCAACTTCTTTAAATAAAGAGAAAGCATTCAAATGTGCAAAATAAATGCACTCTCAATCCAGGGTCTAACCACCAGAGGGATCCAAACAAATATATTTGTCAGAGACAAGGTTCAATCTAGAAGTAAACTGGAGAGACACAGTCAAACAAGACTCTTCTCAATGAGGAATAAAATTAACTAGGGATTTATCCTATTCAGAGACGGACGGGAAAACTAAAGCAAGAGCTTCCCACAAGGAACAAACATAGTGGGGAATCAAAAGGAATATATACCTTTCTGCCTATAGATAACACTCTATTGGGGGAGTAAAGACATCATTGGGGAAAGGAAGTACATTAATTTGGGATAAGCACAACTGAAGTAATTTGACTCAAGAACATCAGGAAAAAGGAAAATGTGATGCATGTATGAATAAATGAATGAATGTCTTGTATACGCAGACCATACAAATATAATATACAAAACAAATGAAGTAGAGATGACAAATTATAGCACAACCGGACACTCGGGTAATCTCAACATCATTTGGGGAATAAAATATAGAGCCACACGATAGAGTAAAATCTTGTTGTAAGGTTTCCACCTCTGGGAGGGGAAAGTATCTTCCTAATAGGGAGAAACCCGGAAGTTCATTTCTTCAATATTTTAGATGGAAGGGGAAACAATATCCTTGAAAGATTAACTAGGGGAAACATAGTCATCCGACAGTCTTTAAAAAGTACACTGCCTTCTCAGCTATGTATTTCAGAATCTAACTGTGCTCAGGGGTAATCATTAACAATTCCTTTTGAATTTCACAAATCATAAGAAAACATTTTTTGTTGCTATATACATTTTAAAACACATTTTATTAACAAATTGTTTCAAAATCATCATCAAGAATAAAAGATATTTCGTAGAACTGAAATAAGATAAGAGTAATAAACAAATGGACAAAGGCTCAAACTTATTTAATAGAATGGTAGTTCGCAGATGGCGTAACCTAATGGACCATTAAAAAGTTTGAAAAATAGTAATTATATGGAAAAATTATATTGAAATACCTAATCCTATTCTCCATATCAACTTTGAATTCCAATCGTGTTCAAGCTTTGTTGCAGACGCTTTGATGAAGAACCTTTGTAAAACAGTTTGAAGGAGATCAAAATTAGACCAATGCAGTTACTTGTCACAAAGATCCATAACTTTTTCCTAGATTTCCCTTTAGGGTTTTCAATTTATCGATATTATTATTTTTCTGTTTGTGTCTCTAATTTTTGCCTGGACCATCCTTTCGGGTTTTCAGTCCACCGAGATGCTTATTTTTTCCTAAGTTTCCCTTTCAGGTTTTAACTTAGTGAGTTGTTCTTTTATTTCTTTTAGACAAAGTATTTCTTGACTACATCAAAATTCACAGGGCACAAAAGCTCTTCACCATCCATGGTCATAAGAGTCATTTCACCGTCGGAGAAGGTTGTCTTAAACATATACGAACCTTCAAAATTAGGAGCCCACTTTCCTTTGGAAATAAGTTGAAAATATAAGATCCTCTTAAGCACAAGGTCTCCTTATCTAAACTCATAAGGTCGAACCTTTTTATCGAACGTCTTCCTTATTCTTTTTTATATAACTAACCATGACACAAGGCAATCATTCTCTTTTCTTCTGTGAAATTCAATTGGCTATACCTACTTTGACACCACTCAGCCTCAGATAACTTAGCTTCCATCAGAACTCTCATTAATGTGATCTAAACCTCTATGGGGATTACTGCTTCCATTCTATATACTAGAGAAAATGAAGTTTCCCCTGTCGAAGTATGGACGGATGTGCGATAACCATGCAGAGCAAAAGGGAGCATCTCGTGCCAATCCTTGTAAATTACAACTATCTTCTGAATAATATTTTTAATGTTTTGTTGGCAGCCTCGACATCACCGTACATCTTTGGTATATATGGAGAAGAGTTATGATGTTCTATTTTGAAACCATTGTTGATTTCCTCCATCATCTTATTGTTTAAATTAAACCCATTATCAGTGATAATTTTGCTTGGCACACCGTATTGGCAGATGAGTTGGTTCTTGATAATCCTGGCCACTACTTGACGAGTTACATTTGTGTATGAGGCTGATGAGTTCTTTGTTGTTGAGGGAATTATGGCTGGTAAGCTAGGACCACAGGTGTTAGATTAATGACGGGAGTGACATCTACAACATGTTATTGTGGATACCTTCTTCTTGGTCTTCTGGATGATACTATGTTGACATCTTGATCTTTCTTCTTTGGGAAAATACTTCCAAATTTGTTGACCCCACTTGATGAACCAACTTCTTTGGTCAACCATCCTACACGAACACCTTCCTTGAGTCGCATTTCCATATTCACCATCTTAGTGAAATCGTTTGGTGCACTCGCAATCATTCTTTTTTAGCAAAATGGACCCAAGGTATTCAGAAAGATCTTGGTTATTTCCTTCTCTTCTAGAGGAAGATAGATTTTGGAAGAAACTTCATGCCATCTTTGTGCATATTCCTTGAAGCTTTCCTTGTCTTTTAGGGACATAACTCGAAGTTGATCTCTGTCTGAAGCCATGTCAACATTATATTTATAGTGGAGAACAAAGGCTTCACCAAGGACTCTGAAAGTACAGATCTGTATGCTATCCAAACCCATGTATCACATGTTCCTTTTGTACTTTTCAAAGTCAGGTACTTTGAACTTTGTTGGAATCTTCACATTTGGCACCAGGCATAAGTCATAAGCATTCTTCCTAAATAGATCCTTCCCGATAAGGGCCTTAAGTTCTTTCTGCATTTCTTGAAATTGGTTTTGGAAATCATCCATCCTTTCCTCAACACCCAAACATTTAGATGGTTCAACATGGTAGACTTGTTCATTTCTAAATGGGACAATATGTACCATTGGAGGAGGAATAAACATGATATGAGGAGGAATAGCCATCCCATGAGGGGAGAAGACATCACATGTTGCATTGTAGGAACCTCAATAGTAGGTTGGTATCCTTTAGGCATATAGTTGAGTGGAATTCCCCAAGGATATCCCTCAGGTGTCTGATACTACGGAGCTCTAACTGGAGCTATGGAAATAGGAGCAGGGACGACTTCGGAGATCACTATGGTCTGGAATTATGCTTGAGTTGAACGAGGAGATAGGGGAGTCGGTGACTGATTCTGAATAGTCACCAATTTCACCACCATAGTTGTCAATCTTTCCATTCCGACCTGAAGTGTGGTCACCTCTTCGCGGAGCTCATAATTCTCTTGTTCTAGTGCAATATCCATCTTTTTAGTGATTAGCGTGCAATTTGACTCAATTGGAGAGAAAAGGCACGAGTAAGACTCTAAAATGAGAATACTGAATGATGAATAATGAATGATATGAGACACACAATTTTTATTTTGTTTTCAAGGAACTTATTTATAACCTTGCGAACATCGTAAAGGAAACAATACTTTTTAAAAAAATAGCCGAAAAAATCTTATTTCATTAACCATGGAAGGATTACATTTGAAGTATACTTTCAAAAGATCCTAAAAATACAAGAGGAAAACAGCTAAATCCTTCGGGTCCTAAGGAGTCTCATCTGAAGAACTAAAACCCCCTCGTAACTCGAGCCTCTTGATCTTCTCTTTATAAATATCTTTCATCTTAGTATTCTTTTTGACCAACAAATCAACAACTTTCTTCCAAGCATCGAGAGCGGAACCAACATCTATTTCTTGTTTCCTCTTCCTCTCCCTAGCACATTGCTTGAGCAAAGCGTCCTTTCAGCAAAGCTTCTCATCCGGTTCCATAATCCCACCATCTTGAAGAAAATTTTGAAGGATAGAAAAACACAAGAAAGGGGGGTTTGAATTGGGGTTTTCAAAAATAAAAGCAGTATGACACATTTGGTTATCCTGGTTCGTTTGAACTCAAACTACTCCAGTCCACCCGCCAAGGTGATTTCGCCTCTCTCAATCGAGTTCTTAATCCACTAATTAAAACTTGATTACAATTCACGAAGACAATTGTCAATGTCTTCTTGAGATGAAACCGCAACTTAGTTTCTCAAGGAATTACAAAAATGTGAATCAAAATGTGTACAAGAATGTTTCTAGAAAACTATATCACAACTGTGATGTTTACACGATATTAAGGCACAGTAAATATATAAAAGAGCTTATGAATATTTCTTTGTATATGCAAGTGTTGTTTGATCACTCTTCAAGAACTCCATTATATAGGCGAAGCTGTAGATCTATTTGAGACATGAGAAGATGTTTTTGGAAGTTTGATAAAATTTAGTTAATGCACTTTACAAAAATACAGATCTTGTCTGGTACCAGCCGTTACTCTTTGATTTGTAGTAAATGAATTGTAACGCATCAGAACTTTTCTTCTTTGAAATCTGATCAGAATAAGAATATTAATATTGAGACTTTTAGATCATCAGAGTATTTTATATATATATATATATATATATATATATATATATATATATATATATATATATATATATATATATATATATATATATATATATATATATATATATATATATATATATATATATATATATATATATATATATATATATATATATATATATATATATATATATATATATATATATATATATATATATATATATATATATATATATATATATATATCATGTATTTTTTATCATCAAAAATATTACTAAGATGTAGAACCAAACTATGTTCTAACAATTTCCCCCTTTTTGATGATGCCAAAAACTTGTATATTTTAATGAACAAGTAAGAACATAAAGCCTTAGCGTCTCCCCCTGAGTTGAATACTCAGAAAAATTAAATACCTCCCTGAAGATGTTTGATCAGAGCTTTTCATGGAAGTTCTGATAAGTCCATGTGGCAGAGCTTTTCCTCTTTGCTTTTCAAATAGAGGTTATGTTATCAAAAAATGTTTGAGACTAAGTCTTGACACTATTATGTTCAAAATATCTTACGCTCTCCCCCTTTTTGTCATTAATCAAAAAGAAATAAAACACTTAAAGAGAACAAAAAGGTTATGCATTCAACAAAGATTTATATAAACAGAAGCAGATAAATAGAAGTTGAAACAACAAACATAGTTGAAACAAGCAAAAGATCAAAACTAAGGTTGTGGAGGAGGTGGAAGTCGTGTGAACAAAGTTTCTAGGAGACTTTTGATCTGATTGTTAGATTCTTCTTGCTTCCCTAGAATCCCCTTAATCTATTTATTGGTTTCATCCTTTTTATCAAGCCTTTCCCTGATAACTTCATTTTCTTTCATCGACTCATCTAGATTTTTCAACACTAGAGAAGATCTAGATGTTTAAACAGTAGAAGCCATATTCTCAAAAGTTACTGCAGTAGATTCTTTCTCAAGAGATTCTTCAACTGACTTGCCTTTGTCTTTAAAAATGACCAGATGTAGAGGTGAAGGTTTAGGAGATGGTTCCTGAAGTTCTGATTCATGTGGAATTTCTCAAGGAGTTTTATCCAAAAGAAGAAGGGGTTTCCTTACCCAAAAAGGTAGAACTTGATCCTCGAAGATATTCAAATGATCGTAGAAGTTATGTTGAGAAATTTCATAACTATGTTCCTTCATCTTTAGATATTCTGAATTAAACCATTTTCTGAATTGAGTCTAGAGAGAATCAGAAGCAGCTGGATTAAGACTATGCACCCAAGCTTGCTTCAAAGAGTTAACCCATTCTTGTATTTATATCTCGAAAACCAACAGAGATTTACCAACATCTGATTCAAATGGTTTTGGTGTTGGTTTCTGAATGGCTATTTTCTGAGAAAATGTGACAAGTTTGTCCCAGGCTTCTAGATTAATCATGGTTATGAGAGGATCTTATGATAAGTCAATGGGAGTTAGAGAGTCAAAGATGATGATAGAAGTGTTATGTGGTGCTAAATCATAAGGAGAGTGAATATCTAGAAGGAAAAAGTCTTGTGAAGGTATGGTGGAGATGTTTGTTGGTTGAGAGATAGAACTTGTGAAAGTTCTGGCTAAGTTTGAGCAAATTGGGTAGAAGGGGGATTATTCAAAGGATGTTTAGTGGGTATGGTGATATCAATATCTATGTCAAAGTCATCAATAGTTTGTGCTGATGGATTTTCAGCAGGTTTTAGAGATTAGGAGGATTCAAATGTTGATAAGAAAATTGATTCGATAACAGAAACAAAAGAGGAGTTACCTTTATTTTTAGCAGCTTTAGGAGTTTTCTGAGAAGTTCCTTCTCCAGTGGATTTTCTTTTCCTTTACTTTCTAGTAGCAACTTCTAGAGGTTGTTTCCTGAGATCAATAAAATTGACATTTGGAATTGTACCATCACTTTTGCAAGCTTCCAGATATCTGGGGACAATTTCTGGAGATGAGTCTACTTTAGTGAAGAGAGGGAAATCCTTCAGAGGGACTCTTATGGTGGTGATGACTTCCTTTGTAGTAAGTGTAGGGTCCTTATTAATGGTTTCTATTATCTTCATTTTCTTGAGGTTCTTGGTGTTGAGAGGCTTTCCAGCACAAGGTTCCTGAACACTAGCTTGTTGAGCTTCACTCAGATGTTCTATTAGTTTATTCTCTATCAAAATATCTGAGATTAGCCTTTCCAGCGGAATCTAATCTCTTTTGGTTCTTTCTTCTTCTCTTGTTTCATTGACGCTAGTCTTCAGATGATTGAATAGAATATGAGGAAGGTGGACTTTGTCCTTGGTTGATATGAAGTATAGAAGGTATTATTGATCGATGTTGATGTATTCAGGGGAGCTTGTAGGTTTCCTGTGATTGATACATCCCAAGATTATTCTAGACCAAATTCTGAGATAGTCCTTCAAATATTTGATCTTGTTGAAGGGTTGTAAAGAAGAGAAGATTTCTTTGGATACAATGGTTAGGTCAGGACCTTTATCTACCATTTCACAGCACCTTATTCCACTTTCATCATGGCCAAGGAGCTTTCCAGTGATATCTTCAGTGATGACAATCTTCTTTCCCATTACATACAAAGTTACTTGATGATTTGATGCAGTAGCATGAACCCATAATTCTTTAACCAGTTTAGGAAAAACTGGACCAATTAACCGATCAAAATATTTAACCCACCCTTGAAACTCAACATCAGGAGTAAGGTCATACACATTTTCTTTCATGCTTTCAAAATCAACTATGAGTTCACAGAGAACTTCAAGAGAATCAACTGGAGTAAGGAGAGTTTTGGTAGGTTTAACATACCTTTCTTCGTTGGAAGTAGAGGATGAACTAAAGATGTTAATTTGAGGAGCAGGATCTTGAGACTTTTATTGTTTTTGAGAAGAAGAAGTCATTATTCACAAACTTAGGGTTTGAGAGCTCACAAAAGGGAAAAGTGCTAAATCAGAGTAAAATAGAGTGAATGAGAGTGAAGGTGTGAAAATGATTTGGTGAAAGTGAGTTATAAATAGCAAACAGATAGAAATCATGAAATAAATTTCAATTAATAAAATAAACAAAATGATTAATAGAATTAATTATTTATGAAAAGGGGGATGGCATGAATATTTTGTGAATAGTTACCGATGTGACTCACGCCTCAATGCATCAATTCAATCGTTTCAGCCCTTCAGATTTTGAACACGTGACCATCCTCAAAGAGTGATTTAGTGTTTAGGGTTGACAGATGTTAATGTGGTGAACTACTTGATTCTATCTTTGAAATGAAGTGTTTTCAGAAAACATTCAGATCTTCTTGATAGTTTCTGAGACAATTTTCCTTCTCGCTTCTGAAGAACTATTGTTCAGATGTTCACAAAAAACGAATTAAAACGTTCTGAGGATTAAATATTAAAAAAATACACTTACATTCTGGGCATAATTCCATATTGAGGTGTTTTAGAATGAAATTAAATTTATCTTCAGCAAAGGGTTTTGTGAAAACATCATCCCATTGATGGTTTGTATCTACAAAATTTAAACAAAGAACTCCCTTCTGAATATAGTCCCTAATCAAGTGATGTTTAATTTCTATATGTTTAGCCTAGAATGTAAAATAGGATTTTTAGAAAGACAGATAGCAGAAGTATTATCGTAGAGGATAGGAATGTTACTCTCATAAATATTAAAATCTTCAAGCTAACTCTTTATCCAGAGCATCAAGTACTGCATCCAATGGCAGCTATATATTCAGCTTTAACAATTGATAATGCAATAGTGGAATGTCTTTTGTTGGACCATGAGATTAAGTTATCTCCCAGAAACTGGTAGCTTCCAGAAGTACTTTTTCTTTCTATTCTATCTCCAGTAAAGTCAGCATCATAGTACCCTACTAATTTATATTCTCTGGATTTTCTCTGTAGAGCTCCTGTTCTACTTTCTTACTTACCTCTTCCTATTTTAGAATCCATGCAAGATGCATGGGAGTTTTGGATGGCTTACTTTCTAACATATTAAATTTCTTTAGAAGTTCTTTAACATACTTGCTTTGATGTATGTTTGTTCCTTCTGTAGTTTGATTGATTTGAATTCCAAGAAAGAACTTGAGTTCACCCATCAAGCTCATTTCAAATTATGCCTGTGTAGTCTTAGCAAATTCTTTGCCCAAGGAGGCTTTAGTAGATCCAAAAAGTATATCATCTACATATATTTGACAAATCAGAATGTCATTTTTAAATGATTTACATAATAGAGTTGTGTCCACCTTCCCTCTGGTAAAATCATTATCTAAGAGAAAGTTACTTAGTATTTCATACCAAGCTCTGGCAGCTTGTTTAAGACCATATAACGATTTATTAAGTTTATAAACATATTTGGGATGTTTTGTATTTTCAAAACCAAGGGGTTGGTGCACATAAACTTCTTCATCAATGTAACCATTTAAAAAGGTACTTTTGACATTCATCTGATAAAGAGTGATGTCATAGTTTACAGCAAATGAAATTAAAAGTTTAATCGATTCTAACCTGGCGACTGGAGCAAAGGTTTCTGTATAGTTTATCCCTTCTTGCTGACTATAACCTTGTGCAACCAGTCGTGCTTTATTTCTAACAACTTCTCCTTGTTCACTTAGCTTATTTCTAAAGACCCATTTAGTTCCAATGATGTTAAAGCCTTTTGGTTTAGGAACTAGATCCCATACGTTGTTTTTGGTAAATTGATTTAGTTCTTCCCACAATGCAAGTATCAAATCATTGTCTAGAAGTGCTTCTTCTATGGAAGTAGGTTTGATCAGAGACACTAATCCCATAAGAGATTCTTCAATATTTCTAAATGTAGATCTTGTTCTGATTGGATCATCTTTCTTTCCCAAAATCATGTTTTCAAGATGTGTTAAGCTGCTTCTGGATTGTCTTTTCTGGATGGATTCTTCAGAAGCCAATGTAATATTTATGATGTCTTCTTTTGTATTTGGCTGATGTTTTAAACTTTTATTTTTTGAAGATCTATCTTCAGTACCTGTAATTTGAACTTCTATATCTACAAAAGATTCCTCCTGCTTTGACTTTTAAGAGCCAAGCTTATCATCAAATCTGACACTAATAGATTCTTCCACAATTCGTGTTTGTGTTATATACTCTATAACCTTTTGAGCATTCAGAGTATCCTAACATGAAACACTTTTGTGCCTTAGAATCAAACTTGTCCAAATGTTCTTTAGTGTTCAATATAAAATAAGTACATCCAAATGGATGGAAATAATAGACGGGGGCTTTCTAGTCTTCCACAGTTCATATGGAGTCTTTTCAAGAATAGGTCTTATTGAAATTCTATTCTGAATATAACACGTTATGTTAACTGCTTCTACCCTGAAGTGTTTAGCAATGTTAGTCTTGTTTATCATGGTTTTGGCCATTTCTTGTAAAGTTCTATTCTTTCGTTCTATAACTTTGTTTTATTCAGGATTTCTAGAACAAGAGAAATAATGAGAAATGCCATTTTCATTAAAAAAACTTTTCAAAAATTTTGTTTTCGAATTCCCCACCATGATCACCTCTTACTTTTACAATTCTAAACTCCATTTAGTTTTGAACTTGGTTACAGAAAGTAGAAAACACAGAGTGTGACTCATCCTTGTGTCTTAAGAACTTTACCCATATTCATCTTCTATAGTAATCTATGATCACTAATCCATACTTCTTGCCGTTGATGGAGGCAGTTTTCACTGGTCCAGACAGATATATATGCAAAATTTCTAATGGTCTATAGGTAGAAACAACATTTTTTATTTGAAAGAAGGTTTTGCAAACTTGCCTTTTTTTTTACATGCTTCACATAGAGCATCTGAGTTGAACTTCAAGTTAGGAAGTCCTCTGACCGGATTGAGTTTGTTAATCTGAGATATTATCCTCATACTAACATGCCCCAATCTTGTGTGCCAGACCCATTGCTCATCGTTAATAGACATAAGACATTTTACATTCTGACTTTTTAGTTCAGAAAGTTTTATTTTATAAATGTTGTTCTTTCTCTTACCATTAAAGAGGATTGTTTCATCTTTCTGACTAACAACTTTACATGACTTTTAATTAAAGATTATATCATAACTGTTATCACTTAATTGACTTATGGATAACAGGTTATGCATTAATCCATCTACTAACAAAACATTAGTTATACAGGGAAGTGTATCGTTACCAATGGTTCTAGAGCCAATAATCTTTCCTTTCTGATTGCCACTGAAACCTACGTATCCACCAGATTTAAGTGTCGGGCTTTGAAATATATGCTTTCTTCCCGTCATGTGTTGAGATCATCCAGAGTCCAGGTACCAAGATTGGTGTTTCAACTTTGTTATTAAAGATTGAAGAATGGAAAAACACAAGAAAGGGGGTTTAAATAGGTTTTTTTTTATAATTAAAGCAATATACATGTTAGTTATCCTGGTTCGTTTAAACTCAAACTACTCCAGCCCACCTGCCAAGGTGATTTCACCTCTCTCAAATGAAGTCTTAATCCACTAATCAAACTTGATTACACAAATACAATGACAACTGTCAAAGTATTCTTGAGATTAAACCATAACTTGGATTTATCAAGGTATTACACAATAATATAATTGAAAGTGTGTACAAAGATGTTTTCTAGATGAAAACAATATCACTACAGTGATGTATTACACAATTGAAAAGCACAAGATAAAAAGGTAATGAGATTTCTCTTTTACAGTGTGCAGTAATGTTGTGTCTGATTTCTCCTTCACGTCTTCTTTATATAGGCGATGCATGAGAGACATGAGAAGATGCTTTTGGAAGGTTGATAAATAGTAGTTAATATTCTTTCTGAACATAGAGATTCTTGTCTTGATTCAGCCGTTAATTTTGATTTGTAATGAATAAAATGTAACGCTTCAGAACATTCATTCTTTCAATTATATCAGTAGATGGATGTTACCGTTGAGACTTATTTAGTTCTTTCCAGAACTTTACTTTATCAGAATATTTGAGTTTGTTTATTTGTTTACAACGTTGGTGCATTCAGAAGTTGTACCGTTAGAACTTCTTCGTTTAAGTGTGTCATATGAATTTGCTTCTAAGTGTTGAACCGGAGCTTCAGAAATGTAAATCTCTCATATTATATGCTTCTTTCATCAGAGTTTCCCTACATATTGAAATACTTTATTAAAGAGCATATTTTTTCTTTATAAATAGCATGTGTTTGTTATCATCAAAACTCTTATAAGAATTTAGAATCAAACTATGTTCTAACAATCTCCCTGTTTTTTATGATGACAAAAACTTGTATATTTTGATAAGATACTTAAGAGCATAAAGATTTAAGTCTCCCCTGAGTTGGATACTCAGATAAAGAAAAAATACTTCCCTGAAGATGTTCTGATCAGAGCTTTGAGAAGGAGGTTTTTGATGCGTCCGCAACAGAAGTTACTTTCAATAGATTTTTCCTGTTCTCTTTCAGAGGATAAAAAATGGAAGTTATGATATTCAAAATGTTTGAGACTGAGTCTCGATACATTTATATTCAAAATATCTTATGTTCTCCCCCCTTTTTTGTCAAGAATCAAAAAGCAATAAAAACACGTAAATAGTAAAGTGCATTTTGCATTCAAAATAAGATTAAGATAAACAGAAGGAGGTGGATAACCAGAAGATTGAAATAAGAAACAAAAATAGGAACAATTTTTTCAGAACTAAGGTTGAGGAGGTGGAAGTCGTGTGAACAAGCTTCCAATAAGCTCTTGATCTGATTGTTCAATTCCTCTTATTTCCCGAGCATCCCCTTAATTTCCTTGCTAGTTTCATCCTGCTTGTCTAACCTTTCCTTAAATACAACATTTTATTTTTTCAACTCCTCCAGAGTCTTCAGCACAAGAAAAGATGGTGTTGTTTCAGCAGAAGATACCATATTCTCAGAGCTTGCTGCAGCTGATTCTTGCTCGGGAGTTTCTTCGACTGCCTTACCTTTCTCTTGAAACATGACCAGAGGAACAGGTTCAGGAGACGGTTCATTAAACTCTGATGTCTGAGGGGCTTCCGAAGGGATGTTATCTAGTAGAAGGAATAGTTTCTTTTCCCAGTGTCTCAGAACTTGATCCTTGAAAATATTCAGGCGATCGAGAAGTTATGTTGAGTTAAATCATAGCTAAGCTCCTTTAGCTTCAGAGATTCAGAGTTAAACCATTTTTTGAACTGATTCCAGTGAGAATCAGAAGCGGTTGGATTGAGATTCTCCATGCAAGCTAGCTTTAGAGTGTTAACCCATTCTTGTATTTCTGTTTCAAAAATTAGCAAAGATTTACCAACGTCTGCTTTGGAGATTTTTGCTTTTAATTTGGGAACGACAATTTTTTAAGGGCTTGTGACGAGATTGTCCCAAACTTATAAATCAATGATTGTTCTAAGGGGACCTTTTGGGTAGTTATTTGGAGAGGGAGAGTCAGAAAGGATTATAAGTGAATTTGGTGGTTTTGAAAGATAAGGAGATGGAAAATCTGGAATGGAGAAGGTTTGTGATGAAGTTGAGGGGATTGTTGGTGGTTGAGAAACCACGAGAGGACAAGTGATTCCAGGGATGGATATCATGGTATCAAAATCAAAATTTGGATTTTCGTTTGGGGAGCTTCAAACAATGGATCAAATTGATTGATATCAGAGAGAACTTGTGCAAGTTCTGGCTGAGGCTGATCAAAAAGGGTTGAAGGTGGATTGTTCAGAGGATTATTTTGAGGTATTGAAGTGTCAATATCTAGGTAAAAATAATTAAAGGTTTGAGGAGATGGATCTTTTGTGGGCTTTGGAGATGAGGGGTTTCCAGATGTTGATAAAAAAATTGATTCAATGACAGAAACAAAAGAAAAATTACCTTTCTTTTTGGCAGCTTTAGGGGTCTTCTATGAAGTTCCTTCTGCAGCTGCTTTCCTTTTTCTTGATTTTCTGGGAGTAACTTCCAGAGGTTTTTGCCTTAGATCAAGAATGTTCACATCTGGAATCGTACTTTCACTCTTGCAGGCTTCCAGATACCTGAGAATAATTTCTGGAGAATAATTTGCTTGAGTGAAGAGAGGAAAATCCTTTAGAGGCATTCTTCGGATGGTGATGACTTCCTTGGTGGTGATTGTTGGGTCCTTCTTAATAGTTTCAATAATCTTCATCGTCTTCAGATTCTTGGCATTGAGAGGTTTACCAGCACAAGCTTCCAGAGCACTAGCTTGTTGAGCCTCATTCAGATGTTCAATTAGTCTTTTTACTGTTAGATTATCTAAAATGAGTCTTCCCAGAGAGATCCAATCTCTCTTTGTTCTTTCTTTTTCTCTTGTTTCTTTTACATTAGTCTTCAGAAGGTTGAACAGAAAATGTGGAAGACGAACTTTTGCTTTGGTGGCGATGAAGTACAAAAGGTACTATTTTTGACCAAATTCTGAGGTAATCCTTCAGATCTTTGATTTTGTTGGATGGGTGGCCAGAAGTAAATATTTCCTTTGAGACCTTGGTTAGGTTAAAACTTTTGTCTGCCATATCATTGCATCGAATACCGCCATTGTCGTGACCTATGAGTTTCCGAATGAGATCTTCAACGATGATGATTTTATTTCCCAGAACATAGGATGTTACATGATGGTTTGAAGTTGTGGCATAAATCTATAATTATTTCCCAAGTTTTGGAAACACTGGACTTATGAGGCGATCAAAATACTTCGTCCAACCTTGAAACTCAACATCAGGGATTAAATCATACCCATTTTTCGTTCATGCTTACGAAATCAATAATAAGCTCAGAAAGAACTTCTAGATAACCAATGGGTGTAAGGAGAGTTCTTGAGGGTTCGATGTACCTTTATTCATTTGAGGAGGAATAACCAGGAATGGTTTGAGATAATTGAGGAATCTGATGAGATGAAGTCATTTGTTCACACGGACTCTTTTAGGGTTTTTGAAAGATGAATAGTTTGAAGAGAGAATAGTGAGTGAGAGTGGAAGTGTTATAGTGTTTGTGAAAAGGGTGAAGTATATATAGGCAATCAAAAGAAAATAGCGTTTTTAATTAAAAAGAAAAGGAATTAAAAGAAAAATATTACGAGAATTTAATGATTCCTGAAAAGAGGGATAGCCTGAAGATATGGAACAGTTACCGATTTGACTCGAGCCTCAATGCATCAACTCAACTGTTTCAGTCCCTTCAGAATTTGAACACGTGTTCAGCCTTAGAAGGTGACTTTGCATTTATAGTTGACAGATATTGATGTTGTGAACTGCTTTCTTCTATCTTAAAAATGAGCCATTTTGGAGAATGTTCAGATCTTCTGGATATGTTCTGATACAAACTTCCTTCTTACTTCTGAAGAACTATTGATCAGATGTTCATGCAAAGAAAATTAAAGATAAAGTTTTGAGGGTTTAAATATACATAAACAATATTATCATTATGGGCATAATTTCATACTGAGATGATTCAGAATGAAATTAAATCTATCTTCAAAAAGAGGTTTAGTGAAGACATCAGCCCATTGATGGTATGTGTCTATAAATTTTAAAGAGAGAACTCCTTTCTGAATATAGCCCCTAATAAAATGATGTTTAATTTCTATATGTTTATCCCTAGAATGTAAAATAGGATTTTTTGAAATAAAAAATAGCAGAAGTGTTATCACAGAGGATATGAATGTTACTCTCATATATGTTAAAGTCTTCAAGCTGACACTTCATCCAGAGCATATGTGTGCTATATCCAATTGTTTCTATATATTCAGCTTCAGCATTTGACAGTGCAATGATGGATTATCTTTTGCTAGACCATGAAATTAGATTGTCTCCCAGAAATTGGCAGCTTCCAGAAGTACTTTTTCTTTCTATTCTATCTCAGGAAAAGTCAGTGTCACATTACCCTACTAATTTATATTCTCTTGATTTTCTATAACAAAGACCAATATTAGTAGTACCTTTCAGATACTTGAAAATTTGCTTAACTGCTGTTAAGTGAGATTCTCTAGGATCTGATTGAATTCTAGAACAGACACACACACTATAAATAATATCAGGTCTTGAAGTTGTTAAATACAGGAGAGAACCAATCATACCTCTGTAGAGCTTATGTTCTACTTTATTACTTACCTCTTCCCTTTCTAGAATGCATGTGGGATGCATAGGAGTTTTGGATGGCTTACATTTTGACAAGTCAAATTTCTTCAGAAGTTCTTTGACATACTTGCTTTAATGAATGTTGTTTCCTTCTGGAGTTTGGTTGATTTGGATACTGTTAGCTGGAGATTTCAACATTTGATGAAAGTTATTTGAGAAAATCATGTTTTAAAGGATGACATGAAAATTGGCCTTATAAAAGTTATTTTATAAAGTTTATTTTTATAGTTCGATATGTCGAAGTGAAAATTAGAGTCAAAATAATATTTCAAGATATGTGAAGATTGCTTCGAAGGTCACGTTAGATGAATTCAAAGCTTCGAGCGGGAAGATTTTGAAATTTAAACTGATGCATTTTCTCCAGAAGGGCGCGTGGAAGCGCCAGAATGTATGCGTTTGAAAACTTCGAAGGTGGTGTGATCTCGTAGAAAGACCGTTAGGTCGAATCAGTATAAATAGAAGTCTTAGGTGTTAGGATTCAAGGGTGTTCACATTGTATACAAATCATTTTATACTCAAAGTACCGGAGGGAGAGAAAAGAGTTTGCTGATAATGTATGCGTAAGAACACCATGAATTTATTTAAAGTCCTTTTCTCAATACAAAGTTACTTTAATCATTTTCTTATTCCTTTTCGTTTCCAGTCAAGTATTTAACAAAATTTGTTGAACTTTCTTTATTAGAATTATCTTTACATTTTTGCAAATATCCAGATCATTTCCTTTAAAGTTATATAGGATTTACAGTCAAACTTTAATGTTATAAGATAATCATAATCACATAGAAAGATCTTGTTATTATTCATATAATGCCAAACTTTGAGTCAAATTGTAAGAAACACTAAGACACATGTCCTAGGATCAATCTAGTCGATCATGTGAGTTACCAAAATGTAGAGTTTGGAAGACTAGCGGTTGTTTGTCAGAAATCACTGGTAAACAAATTGGCACGCCCAGTGGGACCGTGTCAAAGTGTTTTATTTTTATTGCTTATGTTCTTTCAATTTGGGTCTTTATAGTTTCTTTTATGAACATATTCTTGCCATTTAGTATATGAACCTTAGGAGTGGTAAGATAACTAACAATAACTAATCAATACCTAAACGAAAACAGACCATAAAAATGGTTAATACTACCAATAGTGGAGGAGGACAAAATCCTCCACAAGGATCAGACACAATTGTGCCAAGTTCGACGCATGCGTCAACTGCAATCCCTGGTTCGCAAGCTGTATCCACGTCCATAGGATCCATGGATACAAATATTTCTATACCTGGGTCCACATGGCCCATACCCGCGAACAATTCGACAACCATGCCTATCTCTGCAAGCATGACAGAGATCCCTTTAAATACTCAAACTGACCATGTGTTGACATATGTTGGAAATCAGACTCAACCTACAACCCCTAGGCCACAAGGGTTTGAGAGTTTTGGGCCTTGGAGGGAGCAACCCCAATATGGGATGCCAACTTCCTTTATGTAAGGATTACACAATAATACATCCACACATACACAGCCTACCATGACAACCTTTTTGCCAGTGCAAAATTTGGGTTCTCGTATGAACCATGTAGGTCGAAGGACGCAGAACCATGGATTGTCAAACTAATTACCTATGCTCACAACTAATAATCAGGCAGCACTTAGGCAACAAATGGATGCTAGTAACCATGATATGGTCGGAGTGCTTTCCCGTGAAATGAATACCATTTTCTCCCTTTTGATCCAAAATGTTAATAGGACAAACCAAGAAAATACCCAATCTTATCAACAAATGTCAGCACAGATGGCGCGCATAGCATATTTTTTTGGAGCCCCCAAGCACATGTTCGACGCAGGAAAAACCAGGTGGCAATTCAAGAAGAACCCAATATCAATCAAGTTCGACCACCCAGACAAGAGGTTACCGAAAGGGAAATGGGGGCAAGGGTAGAACAACAAGAGATTCGATATGAGATCCTTGAGGAGCAACCTAGGAGAGTACTAATGGTTAACAGAGATCAAAATGCAGAAGAGGTGATCCATAGAGTTAGGCAGGATAACATGCTGGCTGAAAATAATTTAACCACCATGATTGAAAGAATCATGGCCCAAAATGGCCTGAACACAGGGTTCCGATGGCTAAATTACACATCTCCATTAATAGATTTTATTTTGCAGGCTCAATTATCAAGGGGTTATAAAGTCCTAAAATTCACAAAATTTTCAAGTGATACTAACGAATCAATTGTCGAACATGTGGCCAAGTATCTGATAGAAGCAGGGGATTTGGCATATAGTGAAAACTTAAGGATAAAATAGTTTCCTAGTTCATTAACAAAAAATGCTTTTACGTGGTTCACCACATTGCCACCAAACTCTATAGATACATGGATTAATTTAGAAAGATTGTTCCATGAACAATTCTACATGGGGTAAACTAACATAATTCTTAAGGAGTTAGCCAGCATTAAAAGAAATTTTACTGAATCTATAGATGACTATTTGAATAGGTTCTGTTTGTTAAAATCTAGATTTTTCACAGTAGTGTTTGAACATGAACTAGTCGAAATGGACACTGATGGACTAGATTACTCCATTCAAAAGAAACTAGATACTTAGTATCTAAGAGACATGGCCGAACTAGCAGATAGAGTCCGACAATTCGAACGCTTAAAAGAAGAAAAGGCCAGAGCAAGTAAAAATTATAAGAAAGAGAGGGTAGCTTATGTCGAAGCCGAAGAAGAAGAAACAGATACCTTCAATGATATGTATGATTTTGAGGAATTCGAAGTAGATTTGCCTTAACTAAATGAAGAACCCCCATACTCTTATAAAATGCTTACACCAGCAAATGGCAGAAATCCTGTCGAAACAGAAAAGAATGAGAAATTCCCCAAGAAAACTTATACGTTTGACATTACCAAGTGTGATGAGATTTTTTATTTGCTTTAAAAGATGGTCAAATGATAGTGCCTCCTAATGTCAAAATTCCTCTGTTAGAACAATTGAAGAAAAGAGTCTTTTGCAAATATCATAACTTTATGGGCTATAAAACTTCACAATGATTTCTTTTCAGGGATCTTATTCAAAATTCTATCAAAGAAGGACGTCTGAAGTTTGCTAAGAAAGTCAAGATCCATATGAAGGTTGATGTTGACCCCCTCCATGTTGCAGATACCAATTATACTGAACCTGTGGAGATCAACATGGTGGACATGGTGAAGTGTGAAGGAGAAGAGGCTAAGGAAGTCAAAGGCTCCAACATGGATGGAAAATAGGCTATTGAAGGCCTGACTGACATAATTCCCTTTGACACTCCTATCAAAAATATTTCTACAGGTAATGCTGAATCAGAGGATACTGAGGGCTTTGTGGGAGGAATAATTGAGGCTACTGAAGGCCTTAGAGTTAAATTTGAGAAGATAAGGATTGTTGAAGGTCCTAGTCTAAGGGTTAGCATGGTGGATTTGGAACAACCTTAGCCAGAAATGGAAGAGGTGGAAAGATGCCTCAGGATGGAGAGGGAACAGGTGAGTTTTGGTTACCCTAAGGCCAATGAAACTCTATGAGAGTACTTATGGAGGTGTCATTGAAGAAATTCAGAGATACTGGTGTTTCCAAGGTGCAACATTGTTCTGAATCGAAGGGTAGTAGAGACTTATGAAAGAGCTCAACATGCTAGAACTCAGAGAAATTGGAGACAAGAAAGCCAGTTGATGAAAGTGTACCCAAAGTCAGGGGAAAGTCTGTTGGGTTTTCTGGTACACTGTTATAAAGCTGAAACAGAGTGTGTGTTATGTCCCAGGTATGGAGCAGTGTATGACAGGGAGATGGCTGATATGTTCGAAAGAATTCCATTCACCCATGGATGGGATCAACAAGATGGAAACCCAAATGTGTACGTCTTCGATAAGAGGGGAGTTCCCAGGAGACAAAACAATCCTCACCCCAAAGCTAGGAGAGTCACTTTCAAACTTCCAGCTGAAATACCAATTGATAAATGGACTCAGGTTGGGGCAGGAAGAGGAAAATGGAGGAGCTTCGACCAAGGAGGCAGAACTTCAATGGCCTACAGAAAATAGTTCCAAACATCGAAGAGAGAGGCTTACAGGTTAGAGAACTACAAGGGAAAGAATCTAATGTCTAGATCCTAGTGGAGGAGGCAACAAAGGATTAAAAAGGCTTAAAGAGAGATAGCATCAAAATACATAGTGGAATCCAGTAGTAACAAGTTCCCTTCAAGCACTGCAAACTCAAGCAAGCCACTTGTAGGTCGAAAATTGTTTATATCAGTGGAGAAGGTTACAAGTGAGAAGATTCAAAAGAACCCAATAAAGGAAGATGAAATGTCAACAGATGATTTTGAATCTGGAGGAGTTTCGTCCCTTAATGTCAATTGTAATATAGTATCAATCTTACCTCCTGAGTATAACTAGGAAACTTAAATAGAGGATCAGGAAGAAGCAGATGAGGAAGAAATGGCCAGATATAAACCAGTCTGTTACTATGTGCTCAATAATGGAGTTGCTGAGGAATAAAATGCTTTCTTTGAAAGGTGTTACCAAGGCTTGAAAGGGCATTTGAAGCCTTTGTACATTAGGGCCAAGGTCAAACAAGTGGGCATAAACAAAGTTCTAGTGGATGGAGGAGCAGATGTCAATCTAATGCCATAATTTATGTTAAAAAGGATTGGAATATTTGATACAGATGTAAAGCCACACAACATGGTCCTCTCAAATTACGAAGGAAAAATTGGACACGCATTGGGGGTGATTCATGTAGATTTGACAGTTGGTTCAATTACAAGGCCAACTATGTTAATGGCAATCCCAGCAAAAGAAAATTACAACTTATTTCTTGGAAGACAGTGGATACATGGAATAGGATTTGTCCCTTCAACAATGCACCAAAGATTATCTATCTGGAGAGAGGATGGCATTATGGAAAACATAGAAGCGGACCAAAGTTACTACATGACTGAAGTGAATCAGGTGGATAGGAGGAACTTTGAGAGAAACCTAGCCAATATAGGGCCATGCAACCCAGTAGGGGAAGCATACTCACCTATCAAGAATGCCCTTTATTTCTTAACCCTCCACCCAAATGGTTTTCAACGGGATAGAGAGATCATGGGAGAAACAGAGGATGTTGAAGGAATGTCTGATATACTGCCAACTGGCTGGGATGAGGACATTGATTATGCCTGAATCATTATTCTTCGAAAAGATTTTGGCCTACTTGTTCGAGAACAAAAGAAGAGCGGATCTCGAAGATAAAGTAACAAACATGGATATCAAAGCCATGGATGATACACTACACACAGAAGGACCTTGGGTGCATTTTATTCCAAAACCTCCTGACGAACAGGTACTAGGAGAACAATTAGAACAAATGTTGGACGCTATATATGATAAGGAACCCTTGGGTTTCGAGAAAGATCCATTGGCGTCGAGTGCAAAGATGTTGGCTCCAGACCCCCTTGAAGATATAGATCTTGGGGATTAGGACATAAAAAGATTCATTTACATCAATGCTAAACTGGATCCTAAGGTGAAGATGAGGGTGATTGAGTTGCTGAAAGAAAATAAAGATTGCTTTGGTTGGGATTATGACAAAATACCTGGTTTAAAAAGAGATCTGGTTAAATTAAAGTTGCCAATCAAGGAGGGCAAGAAGCCTATCAAGAAGATGCCTAGAAGATTCTCCCTAGATATTATTTCAAAGATTAAAAAAGAGGTCGAAGGACTTCTCTGCTGCAATTTCATCAAGACCACAAGGTATGTCAAATGGATTGCCAATATAGTTCATGTTATTAAGAAAAATGGTTCATTGAGAGTATGCATAGATTTCCGTGACTTGAATGCAGCAACTCCTAAAGATGAGTATCCAATGTCTGTGGTAGAAATGCTAATAGATTCAGCTGCAGGCTTTGAGTACCTTAGTATGCTTGATGGATACTCTAGATACAACCAAATTTTCATTGCTTAGGAAGATGTGTCCAAAACAACTTTTCGTTGCCCTGGGGCAATAGGTATCTATGAGAGGGTAGTTATGCCTTTTGGCCTAAAAATGCTGGGGCAACTTACCAAAGGGAAATGAATTCAATATTTCATAATTATATAGAAACTTTCATGCAAGTTTACATAGATGACATTGTGATAAAGTCGGTATCAGACGAAAGTCATCTGAATCATCTTTTCCAATCGTTCGAAAGGATGAGAAAACATGGCTTGAAGATGAATCCCCTTAAGTGTGCATTCTTTTTGCAGGCTGGAGACTTCTTAGGCTTTGTAGTCCACAAGAAGGGGATATAAATCAACCAGAACAAGACAAAGGATATCATGGAAGCGAAAGTATCGTCAATTAAAAAGGAGTTACAATTACTCTTAGGGAAAATAAATTTTCTGAGAAGGTTCATTTCCAACCTAAGTGGTAGAACTCAAGCCTTTTCACCCATCCTTCATTTGAAACAAGAAAAGTTCGAATGGAACGGAGAACATCAAGAAGCTTTCAATAAGATCAAGCAATGTCTGATGAATTCTCCCATCTTGTTACCACCTTTTGGAAGGAAACCTATGAGATTGTATATATCTGCTTCTGATGTTACTATCGGTAGTATGTTAGTACAAGAAGACGAAAATGGCATCGAAAGAGCCATTTACTATCTAAGTAGAGTCTTCAATGATGCAGAAACAAGATATACTGATATAGAAAAGCTTTTTCTTTTTTTACATTTCTCTTGTACAAAACTTAAATATTATATAAAATTTGTTGATGTATATGTTTCTTCACATTTTGACGTTATCAATCATATGTTGTCAAAACCAATATTACACACTCGAATTGGAAAATGGGCATTAGCCCTGACTGAGTATTCTTTAGCATTCATGCCTTTAAAAGAGATGAAGGGTCAAGTAGTATCAGACTTAATTGTAGACCACGCAGTGGTCGTAAACCCTCAACATTGTGTTAATTTAAAACCTTGGAGATTTTTCTTTGATGGTTCTATCCACCAAAAGGGAAGTGGAGTTGGGATTATGATAATTTCTCCTGATGGAATTCCAACAAAACTCAAGTATAGAATAGAAGGCCACCTTTGTTCAAACAATGAGGCAGAGTATGATGCCTTGATTGTAGGACTTGAAGCCTTGTTGGAATTGGGGGCAACAAGAGTCAAAATCAAAGGAGACTCTAAGCTAGTAATCAAGAAATTGACAAAGGAGTACAAGTGCATAAAATAAAATTTGATTATGTATTTTGTTATTGCAAACAGATTACTTAAAAAATTCGAATATGCAAACATAAAGCATGTCCCTAGAGTAAAAAATCAAGAGGCAAATGATTTAACACAAATAGCATCAGGGTATAAAGTGACTAAAGAAAAACTAGAAGAGTTAGTCAAAGTTAGGGGAAAGGTAATGGCTACCAGGTTGTCTCCAACAGATTTGGAAAGTACCCAGTTACGTTAAGCTAACAAAGACACATTTGAAATATTGGTCATGAACACTCTAGTAGATACAGATTGAAGAAGTCCAATTGTTAATCATCTCAAAGATCCTTTGATAGATACTGAAAGAAAGACTAAGTATAGAGCTTTTTCTTATATCTTAATGGGGAATGAATTGTTCAAGAAAACTTCTAAAGGAGTTTTGCTAAAATGCTTAGGAGAAAGTGAGGCATATTTAGCATTATGTAGTGTTCATAATGGAGCATGTGGAGCCCATCAAGCAGGTCATAAAATGAAATAGTTGTTATCTCGATATGGAATGTATTGGCCTACTATGCTTAAAGACTGCATAGAATTTGCTAAGGGGTGTCAAGAATGCCAAAAGCATGTTGGTATCTAACATGCTCTAGTAAGTGAACTTCATGCAATTATTAAACCTTGGCCTTTCAGATGTTGGGCGCTGGATCTACTTGGAGAAATTTAACCTGCTTCATCAAAAAACCACAGGTACATTTTAGTGGGTATAGATTACTTTACAAAACGGGTTGAGGCCACACCTTTAGTAAATGTGGATTATGAGACTGCTATCGAATTCATTCAGAAACAAATAGTCTATAGATTTGGCATCCCAGAGAGTATCACAACATACCAAGGACTAGTCTTCACTGGTCAAAAGATGCAGGAGTTCGCCAAGGAAATATGTTTCAAACTATTGACATCCACACCTTACTACGCTCAAGCGAATGGCCAAGTCGAAGCAGCCAACAAGGTGATAATTGGGTTGGTAAAGAAGCATGTAGGAAAAAGCCAAAAAAATTGGCACAAAACTCTAGACCAAGCATTATGGGCTTGTCGAACGTCCCCTAAAGAAGCAATTGATGCCACACCTTTCCAACTCACGTTTGGATTTGATGCAGACTACTAGTCGAAATCTACTTACAATCAGTTAGAATTCAAAGGAAAGAGGAAATCCCCTCTGACCTTTATTGGGAAATGATGATGAATGAATTAGTAGATTTAGATGGAAAAAAAGTTACATGCTTTAGAGAAATTAAGAAGACAAAAGGAAAGAGTGGAAAGAGCATACAATAAGAGGGTCAAAGGCAAGGGTTTTATTATAAATGACTTGGTATGGAAAGTTATATTACCTATGGATCGAAAGAATAAAGCGCTAGGAAAATGGTCTCCACATTGGGAAAGACCTTTTCAAATCATAAAGGCGTTATCAAACAACGCTTACAAAGTAAAGGAGTTAGCTGAGGATCGAAGAATCTTAAGAGTAAATGGGAAATACTTAAAGAAGTATAAACCATTTTTGTAGGAAATGAAAATCATGGTAAAAATCCAGCAAGTAAACTTCATGCAATTATTAAACCTTGGCCTTTCAGAGGTAGGGCGCTGAATCTAATTGGAGAAATTCGACCTGCTTCATCATAAAACCACAGGTACATTTTAGTGGGTATAGATTACTTTACAAAATGGGTTGAGGCCATACCTTTAGTAAATGTGGATTAGGAGAGTGTTATCAAATTCATTCAGAAATAAATAGTCTATAGATTTGGCGTCCTAGAGAGTATCGCAATAGACCAAGGGTCAGTCTTCATTGGTCGAAAGATGCAGGAGTTCTCCTAGGAAACATGTTTCAAACTATTGACATCCACACCTTACTATGCTCAAGAGAATGGCCAAGTCAAAGCAGCCAACAAGGTGATAATTGGGTTGGTAAAGAAGCATGTAGGAAAAAAGCCAAAAAATTGGAACAAAACTCTAGACCAAGGATTATGGGCTTGTCGAACGTCCCCTAAAGAAGCAACTAATGCCACACCTTTCCAACTCATGTTTGGATTTTATGCAGTACTACCAGTCGAAATCTACTTACAATCAGTTATAATTCAAAGGCATGAGGAAATTTCTTCTGACCTTTATTGGGAAATGATGATGAATGAATTAGTAGATTTAGATGAGAAAAGGTTACATGCTTTAGAGAAATTAAGAAGACAAAAGGAAAGAGTTGAAAGAGAATACAATAAGAGGGTCAAAGGTAAGGATTTTATTATAAATGACTTGGTATGGAAAGTCATATTACCTATGGATCGAAATAATAAAGTGCTAGGAAAATGGCCTCCACATTGGGAATGACCTTTTCGAATCATAAAGGCGTTCTCAAACAATGCTTACGAAGTAGAGGAGTTAGCTGAGGATTGAAGAATCCTAAGATTAAATGGGAAATACTTAAAGAAGTTTAAACCATTTTTGCAGGAAATAAAAATCATGGCAAGAAATTAAGCAGCAAAAATATACATATCCAAAATGGTGATCGAATTAATTTTAAAAGCGCCAAAATGGCTTTGTCTAATAATGCTTACAACGTAAAGAAAAGACAATGTATGGTTTATTACACAAATGAAAATGGGATATTGTTCTTTAACCTCGCATACTTGATCTTCGCTAGGCCAAGCTTGTATTGAACAACAACATGCATGCCTTTGAGGCGTGCAATGTCTTCATTCATGGATGAAGCTCTTTCGACATGTTCAACGCTCTGTGCAGGGAAAGTATCAACCTTAGTGGTTTCTAATCCTTTGATGGAAGCTTGTTTTACCTTGGCATCAACAATCTTCTTCTACAACTCCATAATGTGAGACTCCCAGAGTTTGATCGAAGTTGTATAAGTATCGAATTCTGCTTGGGCTGCCTTCCATGAAGCCAACAAATACTCAGATGCTTTAGAGGTGCTGAGATCTTTGTCAAATTCAGCAGTTTGCTCTTATTCCTTTTCTCGAAGCTTCGAAGTTGCATCAACTTCCCTGTTGTACTCAGCGTAGATTTGGTCGATTAGATTTTGGATATCTATCAAGACCTCACATATGTTAGCAGGACAAGCAGTAATATTGATTCGACTGATCATTTTTTTCATTCCAAAACGAGCAGTAATGTCTGTCTTCAGCACCTCAAACAGATCAGCTTAAAATACAACTTCCTTCACTTGCTGAAAGAGTTCGTCATAAGAAGCTTCATTAGCACTAGAACCATATTGGTTCGAAGCCCCAGAAGAGATTTTTTCAAAGAAGAACCCCTTAGAGCCATCATCGATTTCACATACTTGAGGGGATCACTCTTCTTTAGTGCTATCTTTTCCTCCTCGGTGAGTGGTAGAGTCAGAATGGGATTTGGAACTGATCGAGCCTGTGTTAAATAGGTGTCCTCAGGTTGTTGTTCGACCTCCTCCATCTCCTCATCATTACAAAATTACGTCTTGATCCCATCTGAGTACTGCTCTTTGTCCTCGATATAATCTGCAGGAAATTGAGCCCTTTTGGAGGAGAATTACTAGGAACACTTTCAGAGTCTTCGTCTTCCTCCGTTATTTGCTTTCCAGATTCTGGTAAGACATCTTCGCAAGCACAAAAAGTCTCTTGTTCAACTTGTACATCACCTGCTTCAGGTTGACAAACCCCAGTCGAAGACCCCTTGTTTTAGACAGCACCATTGGATATGGGAGGAGGCGAAGGAGTCTCTTTATTCAAAGGAGCATCTTGGTTGATAGTGGAAATAAGAGGCGTTGTTGATCTATCCTGCAATACATAAAGAAGTTGTTAGGTCAAGAGACATTTAAGAAAGAAATGAAAGGACTGAAATAAAGATGTACCTTTTGATCATCAGGATTAGAAGCATTGCTTCCAATATGCTCCAAAATTACAAACCCAGAGGGTGAAGGTTTAACCTCATATTGAGGAGGAGGGAGGAATTTTACTTTGATATCCTTCTAATTGGTAGCTTGATATGGGGCATCTTTCGACGTGTTGGGTTTATTTTGTTTCTTATTGGCATTAAAGGGATTAAGGAGGACATCTTTATCATCATCTTCAGGAATCACTATTGCTTTTTCATTGAGAATTTTTATTTTCTTCGCCACTTTCTATGGGGTAGAACCCTTTGCAGAAGGAGCTCCTTGACTAGTAGAAATTGTTGTCTTTGAGGCAGTAGTCGATTCCGTCTTTACTGCGGGTTTTTCCTTCTTTGCTGTTTTCCTTTCAACAGCTAGAAAACACTATCAAAGTTAGTCAAATGCTCAAAATACAGAAGCTTACTAAAAAGTCAATTTAAAGGACCAAGGAATCCTTTGGTTCCACAATTTCACGTGTTGGAGACACAATAGAGACTGCTGATAAATCATAGTGAAGGAAACCTTTGTAACTGTCCAAAGTGCACTTAGTCGAAACTACCCTCTTAGCAGGTTTTTGGGAATCATTTTTTAACTCATTGAAAATATTGCCACAAGTGCACCAATCTGGATAGGGTGGAAAGAATGCTAGGCCAAAATCAGCACTAGGCAATTTTGGAAATTTTGGTGGTTGCAGTTTAAAAGCCAAATCATACTTATGTTCAGGTTTTACAAAAGAGGGAATCTTTAAACATGGAAGTTGCTTTGTAAATTTTTATTTTAAAACAGTTGTTGCTTGGAAGATGGTTCGACTAAGATTAGTTGGATAATAGATAGTTTCAAATAATTTTGGGAAAGCCTAGATTTCCTTGGTGTGCGTTAGTTTACCTCTTGCGATGTTTTCCTGCACAAGAAAAAAGCTTTAGTTAAACGTTCATTTATTTAAGCAGTATCGAACATGTTGTTCGAATAGAAGTTGGTCCACCAGGTGTAAAAGCCTTTGGTCATATAGAAGGCAGGTTGATAAGGAGTGAGACCAAATTCTACAAAGTTGGCATGGTATTCCTGGTGTTTCTCGATGTCTCGAACAGAGTAATCCACACCTGCAATACAGATCTCACGTTTTCGACTGAAGAGAGGTTCAGGGATGAGTGGGCACAGTCCAAACTGTCGAGAGACAAAATTAGGCTGATAAGCCAGAAAATAAACATGGCTTTTCACTAGAAAAATCCTGGAGACTAGGAGTCTAGGAAGAAGAAATGTGCACCATATATTTTCAATATCAGTATCTGCATTCTTCATAGCATCTTCAATTGACGAAGTAAACCAGGAAGGACCATGAGATCGATTGGCGAAAGGAGCCACAGTGGGGGTGAAATGGTGACGTTTCGAGAACATTAACATGTATTTTGTGAGGCAAGCTCGAAGGTTTTCAGCATCATCATTAGGAGTTAGCTATAAAATTCTAGTTCCTTCAATTCTTCGACCTGCGATTTCAGGGTCCTTTTCGTCAACAGTTCCAGCAGTTCGAAGAGAAGGTTCGAAAATGGAATTTAGCCACAGTTGAAAAAGCCAGTAGGGTCCAGATAAAAGTAGATTGGTGCCTACTTCATAATCCTTGATTTTGGTAGTAGCAGTCCCTAAACTTTCATACAGGCTAGCTAGAAGTAACTCACTCAAACGCACCTTTTGACCAGAATGTAACCGCTTTGCTAGGGTCAGAAATCTCTTAGCTACTTGCAGATATTTGCAACAAAAAATGAATTTGGAAAGCCATAAGGCTAGAAAAGATATGTTTTCAACATCAGAAACATCTTCACTATCAACATGATACAAGTCTATATACGTGCTAAAAGAAGCATTTTTGACATTGAAGTCAATGGTGTTTTCAGATTCCAAATAAGGATCAAAAGTCTCTCCAGTAGGAGGAAGTCTGGTAATAGCAGCAATATCAAAGGAAGTTGGGGTTATCATCCCACAAGGGAGGTGAGAAGTGTTATAAGTAATATCCCAGAAATACAGGGACGCTAGCAAAAAAGGCTGGCAATAGCTAAAACCTATTTTCGACATTTGAATCAAGTCAAAGATTCCTAATTCTTTCCAGACCTGAGCTTTTTTCTTTTCAACCTTAGTAAGCCAATCTAAATAGGATTTATCTAAGGTTAGGCATGATCGAAAGGGTCTAAATCTCTCTGTTATGTAATCTAGTTGGAAAGCTTCATTCGCTGCCTTAGGGTTTGAAGAAATATCTTCAGAGGTTTTATTCTTAAAAGATTTTTTGGGTTTCTTAGTGGAGTCTTCAATATTCTCCTTGGGGGACACAGTTTTTTTGGCCAAGGGTTTGGTAGCATGATAAGTGGGAAGAACTCTACATACTTTTCTAAGTTCCCTGTAGCGATCAAGGGGCCTAAGAAGCCTAGGGTTTTACCAGAAATCAGAGAAGGGATTAGTACCTGAGAAGCATAAATGGCTTTTTCTTCCCGAGTAAGTTTTGGAAGCATGATAAATTCTTGATTTCCAGAAGTAACAATTTTTCTGGTTGGTACACTCCGAGAAGATGAACCTTTTATCACTCCAGGCTTCTTAGCTTGCTTGTAATCTTGTTTGGCAGAAGACATTGTTGCAGATTTAAAGGATTGATGAAGCCTTTTAGAGAAATGGGAGCGTAAATCAGAGGAAAATGTGAAGATTTCTGGGTTTGTAAAAGAAGAAATAGAAAAGGTAAAAGAAATGACCTTTTATAGTGGTCAGTGGAAGAGGTTGAGGTTACACCTCAAAGAAGTTAGTGGGGCACGTGTCAACATCTCATGAAGAAAGGTGAAAGATCATTATTCATTTTCTTGGAAGTTGATACATAATGATGTTTAAACTGTTTCACGCACGTTTTGATGAGACGTTTTGGAAAAGTAGTCATGATTAACTATGATGTCAAGAATTAAAGGAAAATGAAAGGTTTCTAGTCGAAATCTGGTGAATACAAGAAATGTCCATTTCTGCACTAATTCGAAATAGACATTTATTTGGGGCAATTTATTAGCTGGAGATTTCGACATTTAATGAAAGTTATTTGAGAAAATCACATTTTAAAGGATGACATGAAAATTGGCCTTATAAAAGTTATTTTATAAAGTTTATTTTTATAGTTCGATATGTCGAATTGCAAATTAGAGTCAAAATAATATTTCAAGATATGTGAAGATTGCTTCGACACTCACGTTAGATAAATTCAAAGCTTCGAGTGGGAAGAGTTTGAAATTTAAACTGATTCATTTTCTCCAGAGGACGCGTGGAAGCGTCCGAATGTATGCGTTTGAAAATTTCCAACGTGGCGTGATCTCGTAGAAATAACGTTAGGGTCGAATCAATATAAATAGGAGTCTTAGGTGTTAGGATTCAAGGGTGTTCACATTGTATACAAATCATTTTATACTCAAAGTACCGGAGCGAGAGAAAAGAGTTTTCTGATAATGTATGCGTAAGAACACCATCAATTTATTTAAAGTCCTTTTCTCAATACAAAGTTACTTTAATCATTTTCTTATTCCTTTTTGTTTCCAGTCAAGTCTTTAACAAATTTTGTTGAACTTTATTTATTAGAATTATCTTTACATTTTTACAAATATCCAGATCATTTCCTTTAAAGTTATATAGGATTTACAGTCAAACTTTAATGTTTTAAGATAATCATAATCACATAGAAAGATCTTGTTATTATTCATATAATGCCAAACTTTGAGTCAAATTGTAAGAAACACTAAGACACATGTCCTAGGATCAATCTAGTCGATCCTATAAGTTACCAAAATATAGAGTTTCGAAGACTAGCGGTTGTTTATCAGAAATCACTGGTAAACAGATACCCAGAAAGAACTTGAGTTCGCCCATCAAGCTCATTTCAAACTCTGTCTGCATAGTCTTAGAAAATTCTCTTCCCAAAGAGGTTTTAGTAGATCCAAAAATTATATCGTTTACATAAATTTGACAAACCAAAATGTTATTTTTAAATAGTTTACAAAATAAGGTTATGTCCACCTTTCCTCTAGTAAAATTATTTTCTAGAAGAAAATTACTTAGTCTTTCATACCAAGCTCTGGGAGCTTGTTTCAGACCATATAGTGATTTCTTAAGTTTATAAACATATTCTGGATGTTTTGTATTTTCAAAGCCAAGGGGTTGGTGCACATAAACTTCTTCATCAATGTAACCATTTAAAAAAGAGTGATGCCATTATTTACAGCAAAAGAAATTAAAAGTCTGATAGATTCTAACTTGGCAACTGGAGAAAGGTTTCTATATAGTCTATCCCTTCTTTCTAACTATTACCTTGTGCCATCAGTCGTGTTATGTTTCTGAAGACTTCTCCTTGTTCATTTAGTTTTTTTTTGGAAGACCCATTTGGTTCCAAGGATGTTAAAGCCTTTTGGTTTAGGAACTAGATCCCACACATTATTTCTAGTAAATTGATTTAGTTCTACCTGCATTGTAAGGATCCAGTCATTGCCCAGAAGAGCTTCGTCAATGGAAGTTGATTCAATCAGAGACACTAGTCCCATGAGAAATTCTTCAAAAATTTTGAATGTGGATCTTGTTCTGATTGGGCCATCCTTCTTTCCCAGAATCGAGTTTCCCGGATGTGCTAAGCTGCTTCTAGATTGTCTTTTCTGGTTGCGGTCTTCAGAGGTTGCTAAAATTTTTGGGACATCTTCTTCAGTATTTGAATGTGATTCTTTATCAAGACCTTCTGATGCTCTGTCTTCACTACCTATAAATTGAACTTCTATATCTGCAAAAAATTCACCCTACTTTGACTTTTGAGAGCCAAGCTTATCATCAAATTTGACACTGATAGATTCTTCCACAATTTGTGTTTCTGTGTTATATACTTTGTAACCTTTTGAGCGTTTAGAGTATCCTAACATGAGACACTTTTGTGCTTTAGAATTAAACTTGTACAAATGTTCTTTAGTGTTTAGAATAAAACAAATACATCCAATTGGATGGAAATAAGAGATGTTGGGATTTCTGTTCTTCCATAGTTCATATGGAGTCTTATCCAGAATAGTTCTTATGGAGATTCTATTTTGAATATAACATGCTATGTTAATTTCTTTTGCCCAGAAGTTCTTAGTAATGTTAGTCTCGTTGATCATGGTTCTGGATATTTCTTATAAAGTTCTATTCTTTCATTCTACAACTCCATTTTGTTGAGGAGTTCTAGGACAAGAGAAACCATGAAAGATGCCATTATCATTAAAAAAAATCAAATTTTTTGTTTTCAAATTCCCCCACCATGATCACTTCTGACTTTAACAATTCTAAAATCTTTTTCATTTTGAACTTGGTTACAGAAGGTAATGAACACAGAGTGTGACTCTTCCTTGTGTCTTAAGAACTTTACCCATGTCCATATGATATAGTCATCTACTATCACTAATCCATACTTCTTGTCGCTGATGAATACAATTTTCACTAGTCCAAACATATCTATATGCATAAGTTTTAATGGTCTAGAGGTAGAAACAACATTTTTTTATTTGGAGGAAGGTTTTGCAAACTTGCCTTTTTGACATGCTTCACACAGAGCATATGAGCTAAACTTCAGGTTAGGAAGTTCTCTGACCAGATTGAGTTTGTTAATTTGAGATATTCTTCTCATACTAACATGCCTCAATCTTTTGTGCCAAACCCATTGCTCGTTGTTAAAATACATTAGGCATTTGACGTTCTGACTTTTTAGTTAAGAAAGTTTTATTTTGTAAATGTTGTTCTTTCTCTTTCCATTAAAAAGGATAGATTCATATTTCTAACTAACTTCTTTTTAGGACTTTTGATTAAAGATTATACCATAATTGTTATCACTTAATTGACTTATGGATAATAGGTTATGCATTAGTCCATCTACTAACAGAACATTAGTTATAGAAGGAAGTGTATTGTTACCAATAGTTCCAGAGCCAATAATCTTTCCTTTTTGATTTCCTCAGAAACCTACAGAGCCTCCAGATTAAAGCTCTAGACCTTGAAACATATACTTTCTTCCTGTTATGTGTCGAGCGCATTCAGAGTCCAGGTACCAAGATTGGTGTTTCAACTTTGTTGTTAAAGACATCTGCAACATAGACAACTTTGTCCTTAGGTACCCATGTCTTTTTGGGTCCTAGTTTGTTAGAGTTACCAAAATTTTGTTTGAATTTTGGTTGAGCAGAAAAAGCATTACTAGTATACTTTATGAAATGTGTATGTCCATATGTGAAGTGAGAATAGAGAGGTGTGTGTTTTATGACTATATCATTAAATTTCTTTGGTTGAGATTCTTATTCCTTATATCATATACCTTTTCTGCCATTTCTGCTAACTCCATAGATCATTGAAGCCATCTTGCTCCTATCTATGTTTTTAGCTAGAAATTTTTGAAAGCTATGATCGTATTCTTTTATGATTCTATCAGAACTATTAGAAACTTTTGAAACAATTTCTTTATGAGATTTTTGTAATTCATTTTTAATAACGTAATTTTCATTTTCGATTTTATAAATGGTTTCTTTTAGCTCAGAGTTTTCAGTTTTTAGTTTCTTAATTTCTTCATAGTCATATACTAGATCCTTTTTCAAGTTCTTGTGTTTTACTCGAAGTTGCTGATATCTTTCAAGAATTTCTGATAGGCTTTCTTCTAATTGAGATCAATAAAATTTAGAGAATATATCTTCTGCCTCTAAGTCTGACTCTGATTCAGATGATCCAGTGTCATATATGTTGGCCATAAAGGCCATTTTGGCTCGTTCATCTTCTGATTTTGTTTCAGCTTCAGAAGATTATGAGTCATCCCATGTTGCCATAAGACTTTTCTTCTTTTCTTTGAAGAATCTCTTTTTAGGTTTTTCTTTTTAAAGATTTGGACAGTCTCTTTTGTAATAACCTTGTTCATTGCATTCATAGCAAATAATATCTCTGTTAATATATTTTATGTATCCAGAAGATGATTCAAAATGATTCTCTGTTCTTATGGGAGTTATAAACTTCATATGCCTTTGTTTCCATAGCTGATTGACTCTTCTGGAGAGAAGGCATAGTTCATCTTCTTCTGACGAGGATCCACCAGAGTTTTCTTCTTTTGCTTGAAAAACTTTAAGTTCATATTTTTTATTAGATTTGAGAGTGAGAGACTTACCTTGCTTCTAGGGCTCATCTTCTTCCAGTTCTATCTCATGACTTCTCAAGGAGCTGATCAGTTCTTCAAGGGATATTTAGCTCAGATCTTTGGCTAATTTTAAGGTTGTGACCATGGGTCTCCATTTCTTGGGTAAGCTTCTGATTATTTTCTTTACATGATCTTCTGTTGAGTGCCCTTTGTCCAGAACTTTTAGCCCAGCAACCAGAATTTGAAACCTTGAGAACATTATTTCCACTGTTTCATCTTCTTCCACTTTAAAAGCCTCATACTTCTGAATGAGAGCAAGAGCTTTGATTTCTTTGACTTGCGTGTTTCCTTCATGCGTCATTCTCAAGGATTCAAACATGTTTTTGGTTGATTCCCTGTTTGTGATCTTCTCATACTCGGCGTACGAGATAGCACTCAAGAGGATTGTTATGGCTTTGTGATGATTTCTAAATTCTTCATTTTGTTGGTATTTCATTCTCTTTATGTCAATATTCTGACCGCTTTTGTCAACTGGATGTATGTATCCATCAGTCACCATATCCTAGAGATCAGCGTCATGAGCTAGAAAGAAACTTTTGATTCTCTCTTTCCAGTAATCAAAGTTCTCACCATCAAAGATTAGAGGTTTTCTGTTGATTCTATCTTTCTAATCATGATTATCATTGCTGATGATCTGACTTGATCCCACCTTATTATTTTTCTTGCTTGGATCTTTTTTTGAAACGGCTAAGTGTTTGCACCCAGAACCAGGCTCTCTGATGAGATTGAAGAATGGAAAAACACAAGAAAGGGTAGTTTGAATTGGTGTTTTTAAAATTAAAGCAATAGACACATTGGTTATCTCAGTTCGTTTAAACTCAAACTACTCCAGTCCACCCACCAAGGTGATTTCGCCTCTCTCAAATGAAGTCTTAATCCACTAATCAAACTTGATTACACATATACAATGATAACTGTCAAAGTATTCTTGAGATTAAACCATAACTTGGATTTATCAAGGTATTACACAATAATATAATTGAAAGTGTGTACAAAGATGTTTTCTAGATGAAAACAATATCACTACAGTGATGTATTACACAATTGAAAAGCACAAGATAAAAAGGTAATGAGATTTCTCTTTTACAGTGTGCAGTAATGTTGTGTCTGATTTCTCCTTCACGTCTTCTTTATATAGGCGATGCATGAGAGACATGAGAAGATGCTTTTGGAAGGTTGATAAATAGTAGTTAATGTTCTTTCTGAACATAGAGATTCTTGTCTTGATTCAGCCGTTAATTTTGATTTGTAATGAATAAAATGTAACGCTTCAGAACATTCCTTCTTTCAATTATATCAGTATATGGATGTTACCGTTGAGACTTATTTAGTTCTTTCCAGAACTTTACTTTATCAAAATATTTGAGTTTGTTTATTTGTTTGCAGCGTTGGTGCATTCAGAAGTTGTACCGTTAGAACTTCTTTGTTTAAGTGTGTCATATGAATTTGCTTCTAAGTGCTGAACCAGAGCTTCAGAAATGTAAATCTCTCATATTATATGCTTCTTTCATAAGAGTTTCCCTACATATTGAAATACTTTATTAAAGAGCATATTTTTTCTTTATAAATAGCATGTGTTTGTTATCATCAAAACTCTTATAAGAATTTAGAATCAAACTATGTTCTAACAATCTCCCTGTTTTTTATGATGACAAAAACTTGTATATTTTGATAAGATACTTAAGAGCATAAAGATTTAAGTCTCCCCTGAGTTGGATACTCAGATAAAGAAAAAATACATCCCTGAAGATGTTCTGATCAGAGCTTTGAGAAGGAGGTTTTTGATGCGTCCGCAACAGAAGTTACTTTCAATAGATTTTTCCTGTTCGCTTTCAGAGGATAAAAAATGGAAGTTATAATATTCAAAATGTTTGAGACTGAGTCTCGATACATTTATATTCAAAATATCTTATGTTCTCCCCCCTTTTTTGTCAAGAATCAAAAAGCAATAAAAACACGTAAATAGTAAAGTGCATTTTGCATTCAAAATAAGATTAAGATAAATAGAAGGAGGTGGATAACCAGAAGATTGAAATAAGAAACAAAAATAGGAACAATTTTTTCAGAACTAAGGTTGAGGAGGTGGAAGTCGTGTGAACAAGGCTTCCAATAAGCTCTTGATCTGATTGTTCAATTCCTCTTATTTCCCGAGCATCCCCTTAATTTCCTTGTTAGTTTCACCCTGCTTGTCTAACCTTTCCTTAAATACAACATTTTCTTTTTTCAACTCCTCCAGAGTCTTCAGCACAAGAAAAGATGGTGTTGTTTCAGCAGAAGAGACCATATTCTCAGAGCTTACTGCAGCTGATTCTTGCTCGGGAGTTTCTTCGACTGCCTTACCTTTCTCTTGAAACATGACCAGAGGAACAGGTTCAGAAGACGGTTCATTAAACTCTGATGTCTGAGGGGCTTCCGAAGGGATGTTATCTAGTAGAAATAATAGTTTCTTTTCCCAGTGTCTCAGAACTTGATCCTTGAAAATATTCAGGCGATCGAGAAGTTATGTTGAGTTATATCATAGCTAAGCTCCTTTAGCTTCAGAGATTCAGAGTTAAACCATTTTTTGAACTGATTCCAGTGAGAATCAGAAGCGGCTGGATTGAGATTCTCCATGCAAGCTAGCTTTAGAGTGTTAACCCATATCATAGTTTGGTTAATTGTTCACACCGTTGGTGCATTCAGAAGTTGTGCCGTTAGAACTTCTTTGTTTAAGTGCGTCATACGAATTTGCTTCTAAGTGTCGAACCAGAGCTTCAAAAATGTAACTCTCTCATCTTCTATGCTTCTTTCATCATAGTTTCCCTACAAATTGAAATACATTATTAGAGAGCATATTTGTTCTTTATAAATAGCATGTGTTTGTTATCATCAAAACTCTTATAAGAATGTAGAATCAAATTATGTTTTAACAATCTCCCCCTTTTTGATGATGACAAAAACTTGTATATTTTGATAAAATACTTAAGAGCATAAAGAGTTAAAGTCTCCCCCTGAGTTGGATGCTCAGATAAAGAAAAAATACTTCCCTGAAGATGTTCTGATTAGAGCTTTGAGAATGAGGTTTTTGATGCGTCCGTAACAGAAGTTACTTTCAATAGATTTTTCCTATTCGCTTTCATAGGATAAAAAATAGAAGTTATAATATTCAAGATGTTTGAGACTGAGTCTCGATACATTTATATTCAAAATATATTACGTTATCCCCCTTTTTTGTTAAGAATCAAAAAGCAATAAAAACATGTAAATAGTAAAGTGAATTTTGCATTCAAAAGAGGATTAAGATAAACAGAAGGAGGTGGATAACCAGAAGATTGAAATAAGAAACAAAAATAGGAACAATTTTTTCAAAAATAAGGTTGAGGAGGTGGAAGTCGTGTGAACGAGGCTTCCAATAAGTTCTTGATCTGATGGTTCGATACCTCTTGTTTCCCAATCATCACGTTAATTTCCTTGCTAGTTTCATCCTGCTTGTCTAACCTTTCCTTAAAAGAATTTTATATCTTCAACTCCTCTAGAGTCTTCAGCACAAGAGAAGATGGTGTTGTTTCAGCAAAAGAGACCACATTCTCAGAACTTACAGCAGCTGATTCTTTCTCAGGAGTTTCTTTGATTGCCTTGCCTTTCTCTTGAAACATGACTAGAGGAAGAGGTTCAGGAGACGGTTCATTAAACTTTGATGTCTGAGGGGCTTCCTAAGGGGTGTTATCGAGTAGAAGGAGGTGCACAACACGTGATAGTTCCATATCTCTTTTGAGGTCTATGATGAATAGAGTGGTAAGCATCTCCGAGCAAAGTAGGCATTGGGTTACCAATCAATAATATCTTAATAACATCAATATCAATAAAATGGTCAATCTTATGGGAAGAGCACAAGACCATAAATTAGTAAAGAAAAAATTTCCTCAAAAAGCATCCCTACTATTTGTAAGAACAATAAGTGTTCCTGCATTTGGCCTTAAGATTTGAATGATAACTTTACATGGTATCATAAAGAACAATTGTATACTCTAATGGTTTTATTCTAGTGTGTAGTTGTTGTTGTAATGCTCTAACTCTGGTATCAAGGCGTGTGACATCATTAGGTTCTGAACATAAACACTACTGGAAGAAAACATTTGGTTACATGTTACAGTTGAATTCAAGATTCTAGAATTCGTCTTAGGAAATGGTTCTTAGGAGTGTTAGTATAAGAGGTTCTGATCGTGACTATATGGTTAAGCTTTGGAGGCCTTCTACAACTTTTCTTCTATGTGTTCCAAGTTCTGAAGATTATAAAGGCAGGGTTCTACTGAACAAGTTTAGATGATATGAAAAAAACAACCTCTTACGATCAAGTGCTGAAGACTCTGAAGACAAGGTTCTGACGGGATAAGTTATGAAGACTCTAAGACTTAGGTTCTAAGACTTAATAGTGATTCTTCTACAACAAGCTTCAAACATTCAAATTCTCTGAAGCCTCTGAAGATTATAAGAAGTTCAAAATGGTTAACGTGTGATGGTGTAGAAAAGGTACAAAAAGTGTCATGTGACCTCTACTCTATAGGGTAACGTAAGGACAGTCCTTTTGTAATGTATTGTCAAAAACTCCCATTATGACCGTTGGGAACAAACAGCTGGATTTCTGATTACCTTTCTACCTCTTCAACATATTTCTTTTACAAGCTATAAAATGAATACTTGGAAGCTGAAGAAAAGTAAGAATCAACATTACAACAAAAAATATATCGGATTAAATCAAGCTTAAACAAAACTACACCAAAGCGTTGTGCAATTCTTTATAGAAATATTATATGTATAGTTTTGTAAATAGGCAAGAAGTTGTTGCTCGTATCTTACTGGAAAACACTTAGGTGTTTTTCTTTGTACTGAAACGTTTGTGTAATCTTCTTAAAAGAAGCAAATTGTAATACACAGAAAGTATTCAACGGTTGTTAATTGTTCCTTGAGTGACCAAGTTAAGGTCTAATCTCATGAAGACTCTTGTTGTGGTTTGAGTGGATTTGCAATAAAGATCGACTGAATTATTGGGGGTGCCAATAAGTTTGATCTGACTTATTGTGGGTTATCTGTAATCAGTTTGGTTATAGTGGATCAAGTCTTTGTTGAAGGAAAATCACCTTGAGGGTGGACTGTAGTAGCTTAGTTAACAGTGAACCAGGATAAAAATAATTGTGTTCGTTTATTTTTATGTTCTAAGTTAACTTGGTCTTTCATCAACGAAAAGATTTAAATCATTTTGGTGAAACCCAATTCAAACCCCCTTTCTTGTGTTTCTCACACCTTCAATTGGCATCAGAGCTCCGGTTTTGGTATTGATAGTTATCAAACACTTAATTGTGTCAGATAAAGATCCAGAAGAGTTTTTCTTTAAAGAAACACAATGGTTAAACCCACACCAACTAACGCTGCTTCAGATTCAAACGATAAAAGATACAATGTAAAACCTCCCATCTTTGATGGTGAAAACTTTTCATACTGGAAAGATAGACTAGAAAGCTTCTTTCTAGGTCATGATGTTGATCTTTGGGATATGGTAGTTGATGGATATGTACCTCCTACAAATGCTACTGGAAAAGAGATAGCTAGGATAACTATGACTGATCAACAAAAGAAAGAATATAAGAATCATCATTAAGTTTATATTTGACTCTCTTAAAATGAATCATGAAGGAAATGATCAAGTCAAAGAAACCAAGGTGTTGGCCTTGATTCAAAAATATGAAGCCTTCATGATAGAGGATGATGAAAGTGTTGAAGTCATGTTCTCAAGATTTCAAAGCTTGGTTGCAGGACTGATAGTTCTGAACAAAGGTTATTCAACGGAAGATCATGTGAAGAATATTATCAAAAGCTTTCCTTCCAAATGGAGGTCTATAGTAACTGCACTCAAGCTTGCAAAGGATCTAAACAACAATTCTCTAGAAGAAAATGATAATTTCTTTAAGAAGTCATGAGATTGATCTAGAACAAGATGAACCATATAAGAAGGTAAAATCTATTGCGCTCAAGTCCATCAAGAAATATGAGAAGCATAAAGCTCTTCAAGTAGAAGTGATAGAGGATTCAGAAGAAGATCTTGATGATGAATATGATGAGTTATCTCTGTTGTCCAGAAAGGTTAACCTCCACTAGAAGAGAAATCAAGGCAACGAGTATAGAAGTTCAAGGAGGACTGGAGGTTGCTTCGAATCAACTTTTGGTCAAAAGAAGTCTAGTGGCAATGAATTCATTTGTTATTAGTGCAATGATCCAGGACACTACAAACATGAATGTCCTAAGCTTCTAAAGGACACACCAAATAAGAAAGCTCTCAAAGGCAAAAAGAAATGGCTAATGGAAACATGGGATGACTCAGACTCTTCTGACTACAACTCGGAAGGAGAACATGTTAACTTGGCGTTGATGGCTTGGAACATAAAGTGAATTAATCCCCCCAGAAGATGAAGTTGATTCAAAAATAGAAGAAATATTATGCAAAGATGTATTCTCTGGTCTTACTCATTCTAAAGTAACATATTCCTTAGTTAAAATTCTGGAAAAACATGAGTTACTCAAGATTCAGTTCAAGGATCTCAAAAAGACCTGTGAATCTATATCTGTTGAAAAAGATAAACTTAAGGAAGAAAATTTTGTTATAAATGAAGAAAACTTTTTAGTAAAAGATAACAAATATGCCCTTAAAGGCACGAGACTCTTCCAGAAGCCTCTAAACGTTCTGATGATGTCATCAAGAAATATGATAGAGCTTTTTAGAAATTTCTAGCTAAGAGCATAGGGAGAAGAATTCTAGCTTCTATGATCTATGATGTAAGAAGAAATGGAGTTAAAGGTATTGGTTATGATCCTCATGAAAAATCTAAATCTAATAAGGAAAACATACCAACCACCTTACACTCTCATTTTGTGTTTGTTAGGTTTGTGCCAAAAGAAGATGGAAAAGATGAAGAGAAATCTGATTCTGAATCTGATGATAATCAATTGGCCAAACCAAATAGTTCTAACACTTGTAAATATGATTATTCCACTACTGAAACCAAAGTTGTTCACAACTCTGGTAGAACTAACAAAAAAGGACCCAAGAAATTATGGGTACCAAAAGATAATGTAATCTATGTCACAGACATCCTTAGTAGTGCAATTGAAACACTTGTCTTGGTATCTGGACATTGGCTGCTTTCAACACGTGATGGGAAAAAGGCATATGTTCCAAAGCCTGAAACTTAAGCCTGAAAATGTCATGGGTTTAGGAGGTGATCAAAAAGGGAAGATCATAGGCTCTGGAATAGTAGGTAATGGTTCCTTTCCCTATCTAACTTATTTTTTACTTTTTGAAGGATTAAAGTATAAACTATTATCCATAAGTCAACTAAGTGATAATGGTTTCGATATAATATTTAATCAAGACTCTTGTAAAGCTTTTAGTCAAAAGGATGGATATATCTTTTTCAATGAAAGGAAAAGAAACAACACTTATAAGATCAAACTTTCTGACCTTATAGAACAAAAGGTAAAACGTCTCATGTCTTTTAATAAGGAGCAGTGGACGTGGCACTGATGTTTAGGTTATGTTAGCTTGAGAAAATTTTCTCAGCTGAACAAGATTGAATTTTCAGAGGCCTGCCTAAACTGAAGTTTACTTCAGATGCTCTTTGTGAAGCATGTCAGAAGGGCAAGATTTCAAAAACTTCTTTCAAAGAAAAAATGTAGTTTCTTTTTCCAGACCATTGGAACTTCTGCATATTGATTTGTTTGGACCAGTGAAAACTAAGTCAATCAATGGAAAGAAGTATGGATTAGTTATGTTAGATGACTATAACAAGTGGACATAGGTGAAGTTTCTCAAACACAAGGATGAGTCACATTTTGTATTCACTACCTTCTCTATCCAAGTGCAAAATGAGATAAGTCTAAATATTGTCAAGAAAAATGGAGTTGTTGAGAGAAAGAATAAGGCTTTGCAAGAAATGGATAGGACCGTGATCAATGAAACCAATATGGCAAAGCACTTCTGGGAAGAGGCTGTAAACACGAAGTATAATATCCTAAGCAGAGTCTCCATAAGACCTATTCATGGAATGACTTCTTATGAATTGTGGAAGAACAAGAAATCCAGCATTTCATATTTTCATTTATTTGGATGCTCTTGTTTTATCCTAAACACAAAAGAAAATCTGAACAAGGTTGATTCAAAAGCTTAAAGTTGTATCATGTTAGCTTATTTTGAATGCTCAAAAGGATATAGAGTATACAACACTGAAACACTCTCTCTTAAGGAATCAATTCATGTTAGATTTGATGATAAGCTTGACTCTGAAAAGTCAAAGCTAGTTGATAAGCTTGCAGGTGTGAAGATTACCTTTCAGAACCTGAAGTTAATAGAGCTACTACTAAAGTACAAGAAGTAGGAAGATCAGAAGATGTTCATTCAAAAGATTTTAATGATCAAACTCCTTTAAAGAGGATCCTGCAAAGACTATCACACTATGAAAAGATACTTCTAGGGTTGATGTCAATTAGTGATTCTACATCAAACGATGAATCTCTTGAGGAAAATGATTGGAAGCTGGCAATTCAAGAAGAATCAAATCAACTCTACAAGAAGGACGTTTTGGACCAAGTATCTGATCAAAAAGGAACTCATGTTGTTGCAACAAAAAGAATGATCAGAAACCAGTTCGATGATGACGGTGATCTCATCATAGACAAAATACACCAGGTCAGTATTTATACATTTTCTGGAAAAGTACTTATAGACACCTCTACAAGTTAGAAGTTATTCTATCAAGGAAAAGGTCAAAATATTCATGGTTAGATATACCTTTTATAAGAATCATTTCACTCTATATACTAAAGAATTACTTCATTAATTAATGTTAGACTGAATTTATGTGCTTGCTCATCTAACCGACGTGTACAATTTAACTATCTGACATATTTGGTAAACTACCTTACTGGAAATGATAATTGATAGCACGCTTTATTCAATACTTATCATAAGTGTTTGTCTTGTCTCTGACCCGCGTCTTGGAAATCGTGTGTATATATATATATATATATATATATATATATATATATATATATATATATATATATATATATATATATATATATATATATATATATATATATATATATATATATATATCCTTCATCATAAATTTTCATTTATTAAGTTGTCAACCTCCAAAGTTCTCGGTTATCTGAATTATTTCTCTTATACAGTCAGTTACATTTTCCTTTCCTATATTTTAAGCATTGATCACCCTACTCTAGTCATTCATCTCACCAAACATCAATTGTTTCTCTCTCTCTCCCCTCATGGCGTCAAGAACCTTTCACGATGATGGAGATTTTCTTGAAATTATCTATGAATGAAGTCCAAATGTTCTAAGGCTAATTGGTGTTAATCGTGGTCTTACTCATAGTATAATTGTGCAAGGATGGTTTAGTTACTTTGTTGTGTTATTTGGACCAATCTATCTTAACTTGGTCAAGGATTTTTGGTTGTATACCGATCTTAGGTCAAATGGCACTTCCATCCACTCATCTATCTTTGGTAACACCATCATCATCACCCCAACATCTATTGCAGTTAATATTGGCTATGCCCAAGCTGGAATTATCGTAGAAGCCTTCCAAAACAGATACTCATTTGTTGATAGACTTCGCTTTATTCATAATATCTCTATTGAATATGGACACGCAAATCTTGCCAATCTTCTTCCGGCTACTTCAATTTTGTTTAACTTGTGTTGACAAACTTTAGACCTAGAGGATCAATGTTGGACACACTAACATATGAGGAAACTTTTTTCATCTACTTCCTTGTCCGTTAGTTTAGAGTCAACTTACCTCAATCCATTTTTAACTACCTAAGGGACTCAATAATTGCTTCTAGAACTCGGCACAAGACCTTTATACCTTTTGCAAGAGTTCTCTGTGTACTCTTTAACAGGGCTAGGATTGTTGGATCCATTCATCACAATGGACCTGGGGATATTCTTGAGGAAGTTTGATGTGAAGTTCTCGAAGTTTAGGCTGTAGGGGTTGTTTCTGTTGCTTGTGTGTTTGTCTTCCTTGTCTTAATATTGTTGTGTCGTACTTGTTATTCCCTGTTCAATTAATAAAATTTTTTGTTTTGTTATGATTGGATTCTATTGCCAATATGTGTGTTGACTCAACTTTTTCATCCCCATAAAGTCTTACCAAACAATTCTCTGGTTTGAATCTGTTATGGTGTCAAAGTTCATTTTTCTATCTCTTTATTACTTTTTTTTTTCTGAAAAAGGGGGGAAAATTAAAATGATTTTGAAAATATTTATTCTCAGAATCTTAAACCTAAACATATATAATGTTGTTGCTACTAATTGTTTGTTTGATGTTTCATTCCAGGAACTTTGAATAAGTTCACTAAGTACTGTAAGACAGGTTGAATATGAAGATCCTACTGACTAAGGTTGAGAACCTTATGGATGAAATGAACTCTGATTTCATATATAAGAAGTTGTACATTTTGTGAATATATGTATATTCAAGCAGATGTACCAAACACAATTAGGAAGTTATAAACTTACTGAAATAAAGGTAATCTTGCTTAATATCATATTGTTCAGAAGTTGTGAACTTTCTAAAAGTGTGGAATTCAGACTTAAAGCTTCAGAAGTTGTGCTCTCCTGAAAGGAAGTCAATTCAACATTCTGATGCATACTTTGATACAGAGAGGCCACTCAGAAGATGTGCTCTGATACGTGTACTTTTGTAATGTGTGCTTCTACAATGTATGTTCAATTCAGAAGTTGTGAATTGTCTGAATGTGTGATATATTGGAAAATATCATGTCAAACGTCGATGCTTAAGAAGTAGTGAACTTCTATAGAAGTATAGTGTTTTGAGTGTGATATTAGAATAAAGAAATAAAAGTGTTGCTACATGATGTGTGGCATTATTTAATCAGACTCAAATCATGTTTTGATTCTTCATCAAGTTCTGATAGTAACTAGGTTCTGAAACGAAGGCCAGGTGTTCTAGTCAGACTCTGATAAGTTGTTGTAGGGAAGTGTTCCTTCTCTATTTCTATGTTCTGAAAACTAAAAATTTATTTTGTGAGTCTTGGGCTCAGGGGGAGACTCTGAACAAGCATAAATGAAAATTTGGGATTAACAGATTCAGGGGGAGATGTGAGCTTAACTCTGAATTTGTCAGTAACGGTGATTACCCTGTATAAATTGTTCTATCAAAATACATGGTTTTGTCATCATCAAAAAGGGGGGAATTGTAAGAACAAGAAGTGTTTTTACATCTGGTCATAATATTTTAATGATGACTTTACATGGTATCATAAAGAACAATTGTATATTTTAATGGTTCAGTTCTAGTGTATAGTTGTTGTTGTAATGTTCTAACTCTGGTATCAAGGCGTATGACATCATCAAGTTCTGAATATAAACACTACCGGAAGAAGACATTTGGTTACATGTTATAGTTGAAGTGAAGATTCTGGAATTCGTCTTATGCAAGGGTTCTTAGGAATGTTGGTACAAGAGGTTTTGATCGTAACTTTATGGTTAAGCTTTGGAGGCCTTCTAAAACTTTGCTTCAATTGTTCCAAGTTCTGAAGATTATGAAGACGGGGTTCTGCTGAACAAGTTCTGATGATCTGAAGAAAAACAAGCTCTTACAACCAAGTGCTGAAGACTCTGAAGATAAGGTTCTGATGGGACAAGTTCTGAAGACTCCAAGACTTAGGTTCCAAGACTTAAGAGTGATTCTTCTACAACAAGCTTCAAACATTAAAATAATCTGAATCCTCTAAAGATTAGAAGAAGTTCAAAATGGTTAATGCGTGATAGTGTACAAAAGGTACAAAAAGTGTTATGTGACATCTACCCTCTAGGGTGGCGTAAGGACATATCTTTCGTACTGTATTGTCAACCACTCTCATTATAACCGTTGGGAACAAACAGCTAGATTTTCAATTAGCTTTCTACCCCCTTCAACATATTTCTTTTACAAGCTATAAGAGGAAGACTTAGAAGCTGAAGAAAAGTAAGGATTAACATTACAATGAAAAATCTATCGGATTAAATAAAGCTCAAACAAAACTATACTAAAGCATTGTGCAACTCTTTAGATAGATCTTCTTTGTATAGTTTTATAAATAGGCAAGGATTTGTTGCTCGTATCTTGTTGTAAAACACTTAGGTGTTTTTCTTTGTACTGAAATGTTTGTGTAATCTGCTTAAAAGAAGAAATTTGTAATACACTGAAAGTATTCAATGATTGTTGATTGATTCCTTGAGTGACCAAGTGAAGATCTGATCTCAAGATGACTCTTGTTGCGGTTTGAATGGATTTTCAATAAGGATGTACTGACTTATTGGGGTGCCAATAAGGTTGATCTGACTTATTATGGGTTGTTTGTAATCAGTTTGGTTATAGTGGATTAAGTCCTTATTAAAGACAAATCACCTTTAGGGGTTGACTGGAGTAGCTTAGTTAACAGTGAACCAGGATAAAAATAATTATGTTCATTTATTTTTATGTTCTAAGTTAACTTGGTCTTTCATCAACGAAAAAATTTAAATTATTTTGGTGAAACTCAATTCAAAAACCCCCCATTTCTTGTGTTTCTCACATCTTCACTATTTTCTTTGCCTAAGATAATAGTTTTTCCATCAAGAACTTGAAAGTCAATCCTTGGAAACCTTTTCTGAAAGTGAGATTTTATTTTACCTCAGACGCCTCTAAGCAGGACTTTAGCAATAACAAGGGACTCGAGAACCTCTTCAAAACCACTGAAATATAAATTATCTATTACTGGCAAATCAATCTGAAAAGAGTACTCTTCTAAGGTAGGAACCAACTGGTAATAGAGTAACGTGAAGCAATGGTAAAGGGGGTCGTAGAAATGAACAAGAGTCTCAAGAATTCCATCTGGCACCTTAACTTGGAGAATATTCAAAAGCCTCCGATAACTTTTTTTGAAATCTTCATGATTAGATACCAAAGATCCTAGCTTTCTCAACTCTCATAACTCAGGACTCTTGAAATCATACTTCTTAGTGTTCCTCTTTCTGATATCCATGATCTCAGGTCCTATTTATATTTTTAATGAGAATTTATAATTTCCTTGAAAACTAATTAAAAGATTTTCATGAATGCATGGTTAAACAATAATCAGCAGACATGGTTCAAGGGTTTAACATCATGAGCATGGAGCCATAGGTAAGAATCACCCGACAAGTTATGTACTATAGGTTCATTGTACATGTAGAAAAAGGTTTTAAAATTTCTCGGAGTCATGATTCTTCTTTCGAATATTACTGTTTACAGAACTACTTGTGAGTACCAATAATATTCTCAAGAAAAAATCGTTCGAGTGTAGTATCACAGAATGAATAACTCAAGAGTACTTTTGATGAATTTTTACCACACTATATCCTAAAGGCCAATATGGGTTAAGGGGTTCAACAGTTCTCAGCTTCTCGGGCTCTCGGGTTGAAATTATCACCCCCAAATAGGCCTCCGCTGAGTGGGATTATCATATGCTACTTATGTCAGGATTACTCCAGTCATGTAACTTTTGATTATACCACCATCCTAATTCTTAAGTGTAACTTAGTCCAGGTGTAGGACTTGTCTTTTGCAAAAAAATCACCAAATCACCCCCCATGGAAACAGAAAAATCACATATATACAAGAAAATGATAACAACAAAAACAGATCATACAAATTAGGCTCTAACCCTCTTGTGGACATGTCCAAAGCAGAGTTATCATTTATGTCACAGTGAAAAACTGAGGAAACCAATCTATTGAGAAACTTTACCCACAAAGATTTAAGAAGTCACCACCAAACTTTATTATTTCCAAGGAAAAGGGAAAAAGATCGAAACCCTATTATTTAAATATGCAATGCAAGAAGTAAAGACTAAAAGAAAAGCATAAAGAAGAGATCTAAGGTACAGAGATTAGTTTATACAAAGAGAAGTCATTAGCATCCTATGTATCTGTAGTACTCTACATGAACCTTTTATAATATATGTTTTTGGTTAAAATTGTTTGCTTGCTAAATTAGTGTGAGGATGTGAAAATAAGTATGTTTTATTATATTTTTGTTTGGAAAGACATGGTCTTATATCTACGTACCAATTAAGGATCAAAACCTTGTAGTTCGTGGGAAAAATAACAAAAGGTTTTGCTGTGGTCGGTTTTAGGAGAAGAGATATTCCATCATCTTAAGGAGAATTCTCAACTAATACCACCACAAGCATAAGAATATTGATCTTGTATCATCATGAAGTAAGGGATACTAACTTGGATATAAATATCAACAAGTTGTCACTAATTTCCTTATGTGGAAAGAATCAACATTTGCTTCAATTATTACTATGGGGATAGGAGAATTATATCTCAACTATGAAGAGGATTTATATCTAATCTAAAAGGTTTTAAATTGAAAAGCCAAGTGGAAAAAATATTTGGGTGAGATTAAATCACTTTTGGTCTTTTGAAAATTTTTTTGATATGCTTAAGTATATTGAAGTATTTATTAAAGGAAGAGAGTTTGAAAATGAAATGACACAAAGTCAAGGTTTTTATATGAAAGTGGTGAAAGTTTGAAAGTTCATTTTTTTAGAGTTAAAAGGTTTTAGAGTACATAAGGATACATAGGATAAACATAAATAATTATAAGGTTAATACACAAATGTAAACACATAAGGATAAACCTAAGACAATGCACAAGCTTATGACTATAAAGTCAACAAAACTATCCCTTTTCTTGGGATTTTGACACAAGATATAACAAAAATATAAATATTAATTAATAACATAGAGGAAATCACACACATAATAAGTTTAAGTACAAGGTCACAAAATAACATGGTTTAAGAGAGTCATTTAAGAAAAAGTTAAATGAAATATGGACAAGTATTAAAAGGGGGAAGTCAACATGTCTATCAAGTAAAAGTTGTGACAAAAGATAGAAAATGGAAACATATTGTGACAAAGAAATCAATCATAGCTAACATGGGTATGTAAACAAAAACACAAGGTACATGGCAAAGCAAGCAACTATCTTATCATGTCAATAACCAATTCTAAACATCAATAGGGTTTTAAACAAGATAAGTACCAAGGTTTAACAACCAAACAAAATTAGGGTATCAAAAGTTAGGAGGATATATGAACATGCCATAAATTAAGGTTTAAGCTCATGGTGAACATGTATCAAGCATTCATCATGGCAGGAACAAGGGGAGATCAACAAGACATTGCATTTAGAAACCAAAGGAAAGAACCATAAAAAACTTAGGGTTTTGAAATCATTAAAACACAAGGTTACTTCTTTAAGCACGCTAAAACCCTAGGTGAACCAAATTAATCATGTTATCAACATAAAATAAAACTCAATTAAGTTACTATATTCACTTAAACACAAATGATCAATTAAGCAAGAGTATCAATCAAAAGACCATCACAAAAGTCCTTAAAACACCTAAAAAGGACTAGTTTTGAATTAAATAAAAGGCAAAATACCCTTTTTAGTCCTTTAAGTTTACCTCAAGGTGCATTTTGGTCCTTTATCTAAAAAAAGTGTCAAACTGGTCCTATAATTCTTTCAAAAGGACCATAGGAGTCCTTTCCGTCCATTTTGGTCCTTTTTGGTTCAGCCCATCCTTCTTTATTTCAATTTGTAACTCCATTATCTTATGTTTCAGCCCATCCTTCCTTTCCTTTAGATGATGTATCTCCATCTTTGCTCCATCAAGCTCATTTTGCAGCTTCTCCAATGAACCAAAAAGGACCAAAATGGACGGAAAGGACTCCTATGGTCCTTTTGAAAGAATTATAGGACCAGTTTGACACTTTTTTTAGATAAAGGACCAAAATAAACCTTGGGATAAACTTAAAGGACTAAAAAGGGTATTTTGCCTAAATAAAAATGAAATGACACAAAGTCAAGATTTTTATATGAAAGTGGTGAAAGTTTGAAAGTTGATTTTTTTAAAGTTAAAAGGTTTTAGAGTACATAAGGATACATAGGGTAAACATAAATAATTATAAGGTTAATACACAAATGTAAACACATAAGGATAAACCTAAGACAATGCACAAGCTTATGACTATAAATTCAACAAAACTATCCCTTTTCTTGGGATTTTGATACAAGATATAACAAAAATATAAATATTAATTACTAACATAGAGGAAATCACACACATCATAAGTTTAAGTACAAGGTCACAAAATAACATGGTTTAAGAGATTCATTTAAGAAAAATTTAAATGAAATATGGACAAGTATTAAAAGGGGGAAGTCAACATGTCTATCAAGTAAAAGTTGTGACAAAAGATAGAAAATGGAAACATATTGTGACAAAGAAATCAATCATAGCTAACATGCGTATGTAAACAAAAACACAAGGTACATGGCAAAGCAAGCAACTATCTTATCATGTCAATAACCAATTCTAAACATCAAGAGGGTTTTAAACAAGATAAGTACCAAGGTTTAACAACCAAACAAAATTAGGGTATAAAAAGTTAGGAGGATATATGAACATGCCATAAATTAAGGTTTAAGCTCATGGTGAACATGTATCAAGCATTCATCATGGCAGGAACAAGGGGAGATCAACAAGACATTGCATTTAGAAACCAAAGGAAAGAACCATAAAAAAATTAGGGTTTTGAAATCATTAAAACACAAGGTTACTTCTTTAAGCACGCTAAAACCCTAGGTGAACCAAATTAATCATGTTATCAACATAAAATAAAACTCAATTAAGTTACTATATTCACTTAAACACAAATGATCAATTAAGCAAGAGTATCAATCAAAAGACCATCACAAAAGTCTTTAAAACACCTAAAAAGGACTAGTTTTGAATTAAATAAAAATAAGTAAAAATAAATTTTATTTTTGGTATTTTTCATGTATTCACAAAATAGAGTAGATAAATAAGGAGTGTGCAAAAAATCAACTCAAAATAAGTTAATTTGCTCATTGAATCAATTGAAAGAAAAATGGAAAGATAAGCTAAAAGAACAAGTGGCAAAAAATAGGCAAAGGGGATGCAAGGTTTGAAACTACGCCATTAAGATTTCCAACCAAAACACTATCCATTGAGCCACACACTTAGTGGTGATAACAAACGCATACATAACAAAATATGGAAAACAATGTACTAAGTGTGTTTTAAAAAAAAAAAAGAGGTCTGGGGCAGGGGGATTTGAACCCCAGACCTCAGGGTAACACAAAGCCTTAAAACGCGTGCACTAACCACTAGGGTGGTGATACATCCAGTGAATTAAACACAAACAGTTAAATAAGTAATAAAACAAGCTCCTAAATTCAAATTTTGCGCCACCTCGTCATCTTCTTCCTCATGCCTTTATACCTCCATGGCCAAAACTCATCTCTCTCAAAACTCAACCAAATTCAATGATGTAAAAATGAAAGTTGCTCAGAACTTCGCAAGGAATTCAAAAATACAAACCACATAATTTTATATCAATTATAACTCTCTAATTTTTATACGAAACGTAAACCCTAACAATTTTCAATTATACATAACTTCTCATACAAACACGAAACATTATAATTAGAAAATGGTTTAGCTTCAACACAATGATATCTGTATTTTATCTTCATAAACCAATCAATGATGATACATGAATATGGAGTTTCAAGTTTGAGAAACCTTACAAATTTGAGAAAGTCTGATGCTTATTTTAGTACCTCCAGGTATACCTTATCAACATCAAATGAAACTCAATTAAGGTATAATATGTTCACTTAAACAATAATGATCCTATAAAATATCTTGATGCTCCAAGAACATATTGCAATAGGTGGAATGCTTTGAAGCTCCCCCAATCCTTCTATCCAAATCCAAATACAAGCTTGAACTACAGTTTGGATATGACAATGTGGGTGCTACAGTTTATATTCAATGCATACATAAGTTTATGAATAATGTGTTGATGGTATTTGCAAGGTTGACTTGCAAAAATATTGCAAGAGGTGGGAGTTTCGAGCTTAAGGTTTTTTAAGCTCAAAAAATGGAGTTTTTTTAGAAGGTTTGTGTGATTCTGACTTGGAGAGGTTTAAGGGGTGTATTGGATGAGTTAAGGGTGTCTTTTTCAAGTGATAATTGATCTCTATTTATAGGGAATCTTGAGGGTTTGAAGCTGATAAGTTTGAGACTTAAGGTTTTGACTTGGTTGAGATGCAACTTGAAGTTTATTAGAAATACATGGTTTCAATGCAAAGCATGCTTGATCATAGAGTGGTTTGCAGCTTGCAAATGGTTGCTTCTTGGTTTTGAAATTCTTTATGATCAGAAGCAACAAAGCATGGGCTCAATGCAAAAAGTTTTGTGATTAAAGCTCTTTTACAAGAATGGAAGTGTAACCTTTAATTCCAAAATTGGCATGATATTTGAATAAAGCCTTAACCACTTGGGTAATGCACCATAAACTTGTGTAATCTTATGATTATAAGCAATAATAGGATGCAAAGTGGTATCTTGACATATGGCATAGGTTTGGCATGGTTCTTGAATTGAGGAATCAAAGTTTCAACCTAGGGCAAAAAGATTCTCATAATTAGTTAACCAGAAAATCTCTTTAAAGAATCATACTAGGGCAAGTCTTTCTAATAGTCATTTTAGAAACTGAAGCCATGATCAGTTTATCCTTGACAATCAGCTAACTTGGGGCAGTCCACTTCAAGAGAATCCCCAAGAAGCTCTTCTGTCATTCCTCAAAGGATCGTCAGCTTGATACATTTCCCAAGTGTGGCAGAGATATGTTAAGAATTTTATTTCCAAGTAGAGTTGGTAGTGTTCCATATGTTGAGGAATCAGAGTTTCAACCTTACCTCACTAAAAGAGTCAAGCTCCATTGTCGTCAATGTCAGCATTACATACATAGATCATTAATATATCATGCATAGTAAAATTCAATAGCATGCATTTCTTGGAGGTTATTTCATGCTCATTTGCATTTCCCAAGGTCTTGCTACTATCAACATCTTACCTTGTGGTTAAAGTCCAACTTACTTGGAACCTACCAAAGCAGATGTTTGTCCGTCTGTTTCTCTTTCCGTCCAATGCTAATCTTGGATGTGTTGCCTCTCACTTTCATCCAAATTCAGTAATTGGATGTCATAATCTTTTTTCCTTCATCCAAAGCCAGTAATTGGATGTCGTGATCTTCTTTTCATCCAAATCCAGCGATTGGATGTTTTAATTCTTTTTCTCTTCATCCAAAACTAGTAATTAGATGTCGTAATCTTTTTTCATCCAAAGCCAGTAATTGGATGTTATAATTCTTTTTCCCTTCATCCAAAGCCAGTAATTGGATGTTATAATTCTTTTTCCCTTCATCCAAAGCCAGTAATCGGATGTCGTGATCTTTTTTCATCCAAAGCCAGTAACTGGATTTTATAAGTCTTTTTCCTTCATCCAAAGCCAGTAATTAGATGTAGTGATCTATTTTCATCAAAAGCCAGTAATTGGATGTTATAATTCTTTTTCCCTTCATCCAAAGTCAGCAATGGGATGTCGTGATCGTTTTTCATCCGAAGCCAGTAATTGGATGTTATAATTCTTTTTCCCTTCATCCAAAGTCAGTAATTGGATGTCGTGATCTTTTTTCATCCAAAACCAGTAATTGGATGTTATAATTATTTTTCCCTTCATCCAAATCCAGTGATTAGATGTTGTGATATTTTTTCATCCAAAGCCAGTAATTGGATGTTATAATTCGTTTTTCCCTTCATCCAAAGCCAGTAATTGGATGTTGTGGTCTTCTTTCATCCAAAGCCAGTAATTGGATGTCATAATTCTTTCTTCTTTCATCTGAAGCAAATAATTGGATGTTATAACCTTTCTTCATGTCATCCAAATCCAATAGTTGGATGCCATGATTTTGTGTTTTCATCCAAAGCCAATAATTGGACGTCTTATCCCCAGTAGAGTGTTTTTCACCTCACTCAAATGCTATTCTTGGATGTCCCTCTCTTTCCAAGTATTGATGGATATTTCTTATCACCTTGACATATCTCCTGAAATATCTTGTGTTCCCCAGCGCTTCTTTCCACGTCATCTTTTTTAACCTACCATAAATCTCTTATCTCAACTTTCTCCACAGAGTATCTTATCCTATGCATTCATATCATATTACATAAAAATATGCCAAAAAAGAGTCAATTGCATTCGTTCATAGCGTTGAATCAAGGGGGGGGGGGGGGGGGGGGGGGGGGGGGGTCGACTACTTTGGTATTTAACTATATCCCACTATGATTATATGAATCTTGATCATCTTCATATCATCTGGTTGGAGATATTTAAATAGGGGCAGATGTCATACCCCACTTTTTGCCCCTTACTCTTTTTCATCTGACACATGTTCTTCGCCTTTTTGAAAAGTCTATTGTTTTTGCATTTTTCTTGTTTCAATTCATCCTTTCAATCTCTACTTCAAAAATCAGAAGAAAAAAATGTAATTTGTATTTTGTTTCATTTAAATTTACATTTTTTGTATCATTATCTCAAAAATATCAAAAGAGCATATATCATTTGCATTTTTTCATTTATAATTCATTTTAAGTAAAATATTATGGTCAACATAATTTTATTTCCCTTTTTAATTCAATTATAATTTTCATTTTCTATTTTAATTTTAATTCAATTTAGAATTTATTTCTTAAATTGAATATTTATTAAATTAAAAACAATTTTTTAAATCTTTCAATTTCATTTGCATTTTTTAATTCAAAATCAAAATTTTAAAGCCTTTTCTATTTTTATTTTTTGTATTTTTTAGCTTTAACCATTTTTTTACTAACAATTATTATTATTAGTATTATTATCATCTCCAAAATTGGTGAAAAGAGAAACGCAAGATGGACAACAACACAAGAATTTCACACGGTTTCAAATTTTCCACACTTTTGATTGAAATATTTCAATTCTCTTGCCTATATAAACAAAATCAAATCATAGAAAAAAGGGAAGAAATTAGTAATGAAACTCTGCAGAAATTCGGTTAGAATCTTCCTCCATAATTGAGCCAACCTACAACTGTAGGATCCAAACGGAACAAATCAATAACTCAACATTATCGTGACAATATCAATACCAATGAAGTAGCTCGTTAGAACAACAACAAATAATCGAATTTCAAAAATAGAAGCAGAAGACAAGGAGAAGGAAAAGTCCAAATTAAACTTACCTAAGAAGATTCAAAGACCAGTCAAAGGAACTCCAATCCGATAACTCTCTGTTACCTCAGTCTTTTCTCTATCTATTGTTGTTGTCATATGTTTGATATGCGGTTGTCATTGTTACGGTTCACAGAGAAACATAAGCGAAAAAACAAAAGAGAGAGAGAGAGAGAGAGAGAGAGAGAGAGAGAGATAAATCGAGTGTTTAGAGTTTGTTGTTATTGTTGAATCGTTAGAGAACCTATGAGACTGAGACTTGAAAATTTATTGTTGATTCTGAACGTGAGAATCGAGACTGAAAACCGAAATTATAGTTTTTGTTATCATGCGGATAGGAACCGAGAAAAGTAGAGGAAAAAGGTTATTTTTGTTGTTATCATTCATTTGGGAAAGGTGAAGTTGAAAAGAAGCGAAATTTGTTGTTGTTGTTCACATAAGAAGAGATTGAGCGAGAGAGTTTCAATAGAGGTGAAGCAAAATCTATTGTTGTTGTTTGCAGAAGAATAGATAGAGAAAAAAAGTTTCAACAGAGTAGAAGCGGAAGTGTAACAGAGGAAGTTATCGTAAAACTCAAATGACAGAGGAAGTTAGCGATTGAAAGAAAACAAGGAGATACTGGCTGCTACCATCACTTAGTTTCTAATATTTTTCAATTTCAATTAGGCCTTATTTGAACCATAACTAGGGTTGCTCGTGGAACAGTTCAGTCAAAAAACCAAACTGAATCAAAATGAACCATAGTAAAAGGTCATCTGAACTGAACCAAATTATTTTAATTAAGTTAGAACCGAACCGAACTAAATTTATTGGTTTAGTATACCTAGGGTTGTTCAAAAAAACCATGAACTAAACTGAACCATAAAACTTAACTCAACTGAACCATAAAACACAATGGTTCGGTTATTTTAACTTCAGTTGAGTTCAGCTTTATGGTTCAGTTCATTTCAGTTCATGGTTTTTTTAACAACCCTAACCATAACTAAGCCCATTCGGATTTCCGTTCAACTTAAGCCCAGTTTTTTATTGTTATTTTTTTTAGTTATGTTTTATACATTTGGGCCTCACCCCAACTCTCAAACCCGACCCGATTTTTTTCACTTAATATTGTCTTCTATTTTTTTGTTTTGATTATGATGTTGGACCTGCTTGCAATTTTCGTAGGCCCAATTTCGAATTCACTTCAGTTTACCCTCCTGTTTGCTTATTTTTGGCCCAATTTACATTTTTTTTGCTTTTGCACTCTGGTTCCCATGGATAAGGGGCCCTAATAATCCAGAGCTCTTGCCAAGAGGTATGGGCACTGGCCAAGCGTTATTTCCACTTAGGAATTGAACCTTGTATTCCATGGATTAGGTCCTTAGTAGAAGTTCCTTTACCACTGGAGTCCAAGCTAATTGGTTTGGCCCAATTTACTTTAGTTCTTTTATGTTATTTTCTTTTATTTGTTTCATTTCTATTTTTTTAATTATTAATTAATTTTGTTAAATGATTCTTATTTAATTAAACTAATGTTGATCAATTAGTTTTATTAAATATTTTCATTTAACTTAATTAATTTGTGTGTTAGATCATTTAATTGTTTAATTGCTATTTGATTTCATCTTTGCAAACTTTGTTACTTTTATTTATTAATTAACTAATTAATTAATTAAATGTTGATTGAGTTAGTTGATTTTGTTATTAAAAATTAATTAGTTTTGCTAGTTAATTTTTCTTAACCTAATTAATTATGTTTAATAAATTCTTAATTAATTAATTAAACATTTACTTCATATTTCATTTGTTCATTTAGGTTTGATACATGGTTCTAACCTATTTGGCTTGAGTTCTTCTTTCATTTAAGGCTCGCTTTCATCTGAATATGCTTGACTTGTGTGTGCTTATCTTGTCACTTGAAACCAAATGAATAGAATGCTTGGTTTGACTTATGTCAATATGCTTGCTTATCTGAGTTAGTTCACGATGCACACGAACAACTTTCTCTCGGGCTACCTTACAATGGACTATTTATTTCTTGCATTTACTTTATGCTTTATGATGGTCTCTTCATCTCCTTTCATCCTTCTTTAATTTTCAAAATCTTCTTTCTTTTTTCAAAGGATTCTTGTTTTCAAACTCGAACCACCTTCATAATAAACATTGACTTTGTCAATCGAATTTTCAAACTTTTTTTCTTTAATCAAATGCTAAACCATATAAGCATATCTAACCTTTTAAAAAAGACTAAAAAACACACAACCTCATTCAAACATTTTTGTGCCCTCGTGCACCTTTTCCCTTTGAAATTTTTTTTCAATATTAGACATTATTCATTTATGGTTGAGATGTAATTCTCATATCCCCGTGGTTGTGATTGAAAAGATGTTGAATTTTCCCCATGAGTACTAGAGATGTGTCCAAACCCTTCCTCGTGTTGATGCAATATCCCCTTTTCTCATACTTATAGGCGATTAGTCGAGTCTTCTCCTAAAAATGACGACTTGTGTAACACTATGATTTTTTTATTAATTACTTTATCATTTAATTGTCATGTTAATTATTATTTGGTTTGATAATTATTTTATTATTTTATTTTGTGTGATTATGTGAATAATTGATTTAGTTGGAATAAGTGTCTATTATATGTTATTGGGTTATTGAGTGTGAGAATAGCAAAATACACATTTGGGACTTATATTTCAATAGAGTGGATGAGTGGAGTTAAGCTCATTTAGAGTTAGTAAGAGTTGAATAAAATAAGGAAAATATAAAATTAGAAAGAGAAAGTGAAGAAAACAAGAGAAGAGAAGAAAGAAGAAAAAGGAGAAAAGGGAGAAAAGGAGAAGAGAAGAGGATAAAATCCTAGAGTATCTACATCTAAGGTAAGAGTGTGTATTCATTGATTTATGGGTGTATTTAATGGTATGTGATGGGTAGTAACGTGAAACTATGGATTTGTTCTTCAATTTCAAGATTTTGACATGTTAGGTTTTGAATGAGGAATCATGAAATTGATGTTGGAAATGATATTTTGATGTTTGTATTTGATGTTATATGTTAGATATAGGTTATAATACATTTAATTGGTGAAATATATGTGTTTGAATAAGATTTGGATGGAGAAATTTGTAGAGGAAGAAGCTATCTGTAGTAGAATTTTCTACATAATCGTGAGGCCACTTCACGCCTTAGGTGTCGCTTAGCACATTCTGGAATGCAAAATTGATTTTTTTGTAACTGTTATGGATCATGGATGTATATAATTTATCATGAATTGTCATGAATTTTGTGGAATTTAATTATGTGCTTTGGATTGGTTTTGATGCATTTTTTCGATGGAAATATGATACTTGATTTTGTGTATGAAATTGTTGGAAATTAATGTTGATTGAAGATAACATGGTTTGGACTTATTTGCTACATGCTATAATGATGTGTTGAGATTATTAATGCTATGAGAATGCATTGTGTGTGTTTGATGATATGAAATATGTATGTTGTGCAATTTGTTGAAGATAATTAAAATATGTTGAATTATGTGAGATGTGCTTGTATGATTAAGATATAGATATGGTCTTAATTGCATATTTATGTTGAGAATTCACATGCATCATTTGTGTCAAGAGGCAATGTTTAGTAATTATGCGGGAATTTGACTTGTCTCAAACCTGGAGATGGGGGTTTGAAAGCTTAGAGAATGGGCTTTTTGGTGGTTATCTATTTTGGAGATGTGGACCCAGCAGGACTGGTAAGGATAATAGTCGGTACCAAATGCATATTGCATTGAGTCACATTATATTCACATAAGAGTCACATGTGTCGATGTGAATGTTGAATTGGTGTTCAATATGTGATATTGGTGTGAATGTTATATTTGTGGTATTTGTGATTGATTATATTTGAATCTTGAATCATTAAGCAATGTTGTATATGAGATCATATGAATTATGTTTTAGTATGTTGAATACCTAATTATGTGAAGTGTGATGAATTCATTTGATGTATGTTTGTTGTGAATTACTTATTATTATATATTTCCATAATAATATGAATTTTCACCCTTCTATTGGAATGATGTCTTATACGACGTTGTTCACGTACCGAGGATAGTGGTGATGCTTCTAACAAGGAGTAGTTGGAGGAGTTATTCATTTATTTATCTATTTTACTAGCTAGTGAGTCATAATCTAGTCATATAACACGGGGAACATTTTGATTTATGTTATATTATTATATTCATGGTTATTTGAGAGATGTTGTCATACTTTCTGGATATTTATGTTGGATTGATATGTATGTGATGGTGGCCTTTAGTGCCTAATGTTTTATTATATGATTTTCAGTATGAGATTTCAATCATTAGTATTATTTTGAGTTGAGAATTATTCTACTGCGAGATGCATATATGTTAGTGTATGGAACATGATCTTAAATGTGTATTATAAGCATGACCAGTGTATTGTGTCGTTGTCGTGAAGTAAATGTGACACCCTCGTATGATATGCATGCTAATTTACTTTAATTATTCCATATTATTTGTACAGGGTTTAAGGTGGTGTTACATTAGTGGTATCAGAGAATGGTCGGTCAGTTGGCCAAGTTATTAACATATTTATTTTCTTTTTGTATTTGATATGTATTTTCTTTTAGCGACAGTGACTCGAGTATCGTATCGCGAGGATTCTTATATTGTGATTAACCAACATAAGTGATTATGGGGAATTTAATTCAGGATCAATTTTTAAAGAGTTGAGCAAATAAGTGATTATAAAAATAAGTCGATCTACTATTTTCAGGTTTTTGCTAATCATTGGGTTTTACCTTACCAATTCCCTAAGCTGCTTCGACCTCTATTCAATTTCAATACCAATTGACAAGCGCAATAGATATAAAATAGATTGAATTCCCATTTCGAATTAAGCAAATGGATTAATACAATCGTAAATTAAGCAAACACGGTATAGAATGTGATTTAACGACTAAGCAACGTAAACAACGATTAAAGATTAGGAATACAATCATACGAATTTAATCAAGACATTCCATGAAATAACAGATTAACCAAATACAGTTTCATAAAATAGAATTGAAAGAGAAACAAAATTGAATTGATAAATTAAAAACCTCAAAGCATCGAAACGCGATTACAGTAGATCAACTCTGGATGATTAGTTCTTCATTCAAGCATATAAGTCAAAGTTTTCCATCATGAAAAGTGAAGTATATTTCTTTTCTAGCACGGCTCAAAATCTTATAAACAAAATAGGGTTTTTTACTACTAACTCAAACTGGGCCGGAAACATAAACCAGATCCATAAAATGACCTGAAACAAATTGTTTTCTAACGTCTGAAACTTCAACGAATTACTGGAAATTATGCATTCCGAATCAGCTTCGGACTCCAAAATAAAAGTTGTAGATCTTTCTCTCAAATTTCCAACGATTATTAGAATGCGCCGATCCGATTTTCAAAGCTCCAGTTATGATTTTTTCATTGAAAGTTGCTAATGCTGAAAATAAATAAGAAAATCAATTAAAGGTAAAAATAAATTAAATTATAAAAACATCATAAAATAGAAAAGTAAACAAAAAAAACCATGGAAATACCTAAGTACAAACATAAGAGAATGTGCATCAATATACACTGATCAAATTTCCCCACACTTAAACTTTTGCACTCCGAGCAAAAAAAAATAATATCAAAACTCAAGAAACGCAACAGCATCACAGTTACTCATTCAAGGTTACAAACTCTTCTTCGGTTAAGATTGCATCTATAGGTACTAATCTTGCATACTAAGGATATTGTAGGAACACTACACCACAATTTTGCAGTCATAAGCCTCCTGAATATACAATCCAATTCGAAAAATATTATTATGCCAAAGCCTAACTTACTCATCCTCCTTTTTGCTCTCTTTCATTCTGGAGAAATCACATTAAGCCCGTTATCTCCACACACTCATAGTAAGGCAATCGGTTAGTGACTCTGATCGTTTTTGCATGAGGTTCTGGTACATGAGTGGTATAACCCTTTGCTTACCTAATTGTAGTTGCGGGGGATCGGACCGTAATCCGCCCTACCAAGTTCAGCACCAGAAATCTCAGAACCAACCAACAATGGGTCTAATAATCAAATTTTGTAGGTTCCACAACCGTTGGGTTAAGTGACCGGGTTAGGGTTACCAAACTTAGAAGGTGCATTCCCTTTTTTTTCAAATAAAACATGGATCACTCACTTATATTCATCGGTTTCCCTACGTAGAGCATGTGTGAGATGGTGCTGACTGTTAAGATAAACTACTCAAGAGCTATTAGAGAATGAGAATTCAAGGCTATGTCATAATAATTATTCAAATTAATTTCCATATGCAGGAGACTTACGATGTTAAGACGATACCGATCTTGCGAACTTTTCCCAAGTCTCCACAACTAACTTCAGATTAATCTTATAACCCAAAACTTACAAAAGGATGCAATTTTTTTATTTCTAATAACTGAAAACAAAATAAAACAACGAACAACAGCAAAGAAAACAAAACAAATAAATGATTCGCTCCCCCATACTTAAAACACACATTGTCCTCAATGAAAGAAACAAGCATAAAATAAGAGCGAGGAGAGAGAGGAAATAACACACTCGAGGAGTCAAGGCAGATAGATGATCACATAAGTAGCCTTTCCCAATGAGAGCTCTCTTATAGTTTCATCTTCTAACGTGGGACTCTCATGGAATAGCTTGAGGCGATGTCCTTTGACTTTGAAAATTTTATGAGTACCTTCACTTTTTATTCCTGGATCAAAGAGTGTTCTTCTAAAAGTAAAAGTGTCAAATGGGCACGTGAACATGATAGCATCTTTCACAACATCAAGGATCAAAAGGTTACGGGGCTGTCTCACTGCTTTTGCTACATCTTCAAGTGAGATCCTATACATACACATGGGAGGACTAATATCATAAATATCATCCAAGGTCCATTCAATTCCTTTCTTATTCTTCTTCAAAACCTGCAAAAATTTACTTTCTTGATCAAAATAATATTTAGAAGAAATTATAACTGGAAGTTTTTCATTCATCTCTAAATAAGCATATTTAAGATTTTCAGGAATTGGTTTCAGCTCTCAGGAAGGTGGTTGTTTGATGGATGGTTTGTTTCGGGCAGCCGGAGTGTCGAGAGCTTCACCCACATGAACAAATTCATTTGCAAACTCATGTGCAATAAGAATATATATTTGCAAGGCAGCCTCAATTTCAGCACAAACAGAGCAAATTTTACTATCAGTACAAACATCACAAGAGTAAACATCATCAAAATCAGATAATGATGGAAAATCAACTGCAAATAAATCAGTACAAGTATCATTAACAGTCTCAAAAAGCAACTATGTTGGAAAAATATAATTCTCTTCCAAGGGTTGTTGGTTAGATCCTTGAGCTTGTTGCATAATATTCATCAAAGAGGCAAGTTGTTCAATCTGTGTTTGCAAAGTCTGAGGAGTAGAATCTATTTGTTGTTGAAACTGGAGATTATTTGGAATTCCTTCATATGCTTATGCAGATCCTCACCTGCAAAACCATTAAACTTTGACAACAAGTGTATTAAATCATATTTCAATTTAAAAGGTGCATCAGCTGTAGGATAGTCAATGTATAAACAATTATAGTTCGCATCAGAGACAACTAACTGCCTCAAAGTTCTTTGTTTATCCATGTTATCAATAAACACATAAATACCAATTATGTTCCAAACAGGCAGAAACAAATAGAAAGAAGGAAAACGATTAAAAAAATTTTTAAAAAAATACAAAAACACCATATTTAATCTAATGAAGCAAAATAAGAATTTTAAGAATTTTTCTAGATTTTTTCGACACTATGAAAACAGTAAAAAATTATTTAAAAATAGAAAAAAAGACGAATTTTCGATTTTGAGGATCAAATTCTTTTAGAATTCTATTCTAAAAGAGTAATGTTCATCGTTTTTTTTTTTTGACTTTGTGGAAAAAATTTGGAGCAAATCGAAACAGTAACCTCTAAACTTACCTGACAGGCTGAAAAACTTACTGCAACCGGAATTGCAACCCTGTCAATCAACAAACACAACAAAACAAAAAAAAACAATAAAAAAATAGCAAGAACACTAAACCTATGACTCTAATATTGGTTAATAACAAAAAGAATCCTCGGCAACAGCGTCAATTTGATCCGCTGTCGCGCACGAATAAAAAACGAGTTACTTTAAAAAAATGTAGTTTAGCGACAGTGACTCGAGTATCGTATCACGAGGATTCTTGTATTGTTATTAAACAACAGAAGTGATTATGGAGAATTTAATCCAGGATCAATTTTTAAAGAGCTGAGAAACTAAGTGATTAAAATAAGTGATTATAAAAATAAGTCGATCTATTGTTTTCAGGTTCCTGCTAATCATTGGTTTTACCTTACCAATTCCCTAAGCGGCTTCGACCTCTATTAAATTTCAATACCAATTGACAAGCGCAAAAGATATGAAATAGATTGAATTCTCATTCTGAATTAAGCAAACGGATTAATACAATCATGAATTAAGCAAACACGATATAGAACGCGATTTAACGACTAAGCAACGTAAACAACGATTAAAGATTAGGAATACAATCATACGAATTTAATCAAGACATTCCATGAAATAACAGATTAAGCGAATGCAATTTCATAAAATAGAATTGAAAGAGAAACGAAATTGAATTGATAAATTAAAAACCTCAAAGCATCGGAACGCGATTACAGTAGATCAACTTTGGATGACTAGTTCTTCGTTCAAGCGTACAAGTCAAAGTTTTCTATCGTGAAAAGTGAATTATATTTATTTTCTAACATGGATCAAAACCTTATAAACAAAATAGGTTTTTTCACTACTAACTCAAACTGGGCCGGAAACATAAACCAGACCCATAAAATGACCCGAAACAAATTGTTTTCTAATGTCTGAAACTTCAAAGAATTACTGGGAATTATGCACTCCGGATCAGCTTCCGACTCCAAAATAAAAGTTGTAGATCTTTCTCTCGGATTTCTAACAATCATTAGAATGCGTCGATCCGATTCCCGAAGCTCCAGTTATGATTTTTTCATTGAGAGCTGCTAATACTGAAAATAAACACGAAAATCAATTAAAGGTAAAATTAAATTATAAAAACATCATAAAATAGAAAAATAAACAAAACAAACCATGGAAATGCCTAAGCACAAACATAAGAGAATGTGCATCAATATACACTGATTAGTGTCATATACACAATCGATACTATTTGATTGATGAGTGTTGTTGGTTGTTTGGTTTTTTGGAATATCAGGACGACGGTTGCAGGAAGGAATGATGATGCTATTGTCGAGGCATTGATATTGTTGGCTGGTGTGATTGGGTAGACTTTGAATGTGAATATTGGCAACAAAGATGATGATGAATTTCGTTCTTTGGGGAAGTTTCAGAGAAAAAATCCATCAATCTTTGAAGGAGCTCATGAACCTGAAAAGGCACAAATTTGGCTGAAAGTGATTGAGAAGATCTTTTGAGTCATGAATTGTTCTGATGCACAAAAGGTGCAGTTTGGCACCCGTATGCTTGAAAATGAAGCTGAGGATTGGTGGAACAACACTGTTTAGAGATTTGATGAAGATGGGATTGAGGTTACTTGGGAACTTTTCAGAGATGCATTTCTGGAGAAGTATTTTCCAGAGGATGTGCATGGGAAAAAGGAGATTAAATTTCTTGAGTTGAACCCGGGTAATGAAACAGTGGCTAAGTACGCTGTAAAATTTGAGGAGTTGGTTAAGTTTTGTCTTCATTACAACATTGTTAATGCTGAGAGATCTAAGTGTCTTAAGTTTGTGAATGGTTTGAGGCCGAGATCAAGAAGGCTATGGGTTATCAGTAGATTACATGATTTTTTGAGTTGGTTAATAAGAGTAGGATTTGTGATGAGGATAGTCGAGATAGTGCTTATTACTATAAGGCTTTGCATGATAAGAAGGGAAAGGGGAAATTCAGAGGAAAACTCTATGTGACTCCTGCTGGTAAAGGGAAACAGATAGCTAGTGATGACAAGAAGCCGAGTGAGGGAGGAGCTTCTACTCCACTTAGGTGCTTCAAGTGTGGTAGAAGGGTATCGTGTTTCTTATTGTACAAGTCTTGGTGTGAAGTGTTTCAAGTGTAGCAAGCTAGGCCACAAGTCTAATGATTGCATAGGAGGTGCGGGTGTGACTTGCTACAACTGAGGTGAGTAAGGTCACATTAGTTCCAAGTGTGATAAGCCGGAGAATGACCAAGCTAGAGGGAAATTTTTTACTCTATGTGGTTTTGAGATTACAGCTGAGGATAGATTAATCTGAGGTACGTGCTTTATTAATGTTACACCTTTGATTGCTATTATTGATATTGGCGCTACACATTTTTTCATTTCTTTGGATTATGTTAAGAGATTAAATCTTGAGCTATCTGATATGAATGGAAGTATGGTTATCGATACTCCTATTATGGGTTCAGTGACTACTTTGTATATGTGTCTGAATTGTCCGTTGAGTATTTTTGGTAAAGACTTTGGAGTTGATTTAGTGTGTCTTCCGTTAGATCAACTTGATGTTATTCTTGGGATAAACTGGTTTGAATTTAATCATGTTTATATCAATTGTTTTGATAAGACAATTATCTTTCTTGATTCTAGTTTTGAGAGATATTTGTTTATGACTGCCAAGTAAGTGAATGAGTATGTGCGGGATGGTGATGTGTTATTGGCTTTGATGACAATATTAAATATTTATGGGAAATGAACGATTGGTGAATTAGCAATAGTTAGTCATTTTCCTGAGGTATTTTTTGAAGATGTAAGTGATTTACCGCCATAGTGTGAGGTGGATTTTACGATCAATTTAATTCCAGGAACTAGTCTGATATCGATGGCTCCATATCGGATGTCAGTATCTAAGTTGAAAGAGTTGAAGAGTCAACTTGAGGATTTGCTTGAGAAGAGATTTATTTGTCCTAGTGTGTCATTGTGGGGTGCATATATTTTGTTGGTTAAGAAGAAATAATGTACTATGAGGTTATGTATGGATTATAGACAACTGAACAAGGTGACTGTCAAGAATAAGTATCCAGTTCCGAAGATTGATGATTTGATGGATAAGTTGGTTGGTTCAAGTGTGTTCAGTAAGATATATTTGAGGTCTGGGTATCATCAAATTTGTGTGAAGGCTGAAGATATTTAGAAGACTGCTTTTAGAAAAAAGTATGGTCACTGTGAGTATTTTGTGATGTTGTTTAGTGTGACCAATGCAACTGGTGTATTTATGACATATATGAACAAGATTTTTCATCAGTATTTGGATAAGTTTGTTGTTGTTTTCATTGATGATATTTTGATCTATTCAAAGAGTGAAGAGGATCATATTGAACATCTGAGGATTGTGTTATCTATGTTGAAAGAGAAGCAATTGTATGCTAAGTTTTCTAAGTGTGAGTTCTGGTTGAAGGAAGTGAGTTTCCTTGGTCACGTGATATCGAGTGGTGGTATTTTTGTTGATCTGTTGAAGATTGAGGTTGTGTCTCATTGGGAAGCTGTGAAATCTGTTTATGAGATTAGTAGTTTTCTTGATTTAACAGGTTATTATCGGAAGTTTATCGAAGGCTTTTCCAAGTTAGCTTTGCCATTAATGCAATTGACTAAGAATGGTAAAGCTTTTATTTGGATTGCACAATGTGAAGCTGGTTTTTAAGAGCTTAAGAGAAGGTTGACAACCGCTCCTATTTTGATTTTTCGTGATCTAGATGCAGAATCGACAAGTTGTAGCTTATGCTTTAAGGTAACTCAAAGTGCATGAAAGGAATTATCCGACTCATGATTTAGAGTTTGTTTTTGTTGTGTTTGTATTGAAACTTTGGAGGCATTATTTGTTTGGATTGAGATTTGATGTGTTTAGTAATCACAAGAGTTGAATATGAGACAAAGAAAATGGTTTGAATTCTTGAAGGATTGTGATTTTGGTTTAAATTACCATTCGGGTAAAGCAAATGTTGTGGTCGATGCATTAAGTAGGAAGTCTTTGCATATGTCTATGTTGATGGTGCGAGAGTTGGAATTACTTGAACAATTTTGAGATGCGAGTTTGTTTGTGAAGAGACTTATTTTGGTGTTAAGCTTGGTATGTTGAAGCTTACTAGTGGAATTCTTGATGAGATTCGAGAAGGTCAGAAATCTGATTTGATTTTGGTGGGTAAGTTGACATTGGTCAATCAAGGTCGAGGTGGCGATTTTCATATTGATGATAATGGTATCATGAGATGTCGTGATAGAGTTTGTGTTCCAAATATAGCTAGTTTGAAGAAGATAATTCTTAAGGAAAGGCACCGTAGTGGATTGAGTATTCATCCTGGAGCTGCTAAGATTTATCAAGATTTGAGGAAATTATTTTGGTGGCCAGATATGAAGAAAGAGATTTTAGAATTTATGTGTTATTGTTTTATTTGTTAGAAGTCGAAGATTGAACATCAAAAACCACCTGGTTTGATGCAACTGTTATCTATTCTTGAATGGAAATGGGATAATATTTCTATGGATTTTGTTTCTGGTTTACCTAGAACACCAAGTAATTTTGAGGCTATTAGGGTTATTGTGGATAGATTGACTAAATATGCTCACTTTATTTCGATGAGGATGGATATCCAATGGAGAAGCCTACAAAGTTGTACATTGAGAGGATTGTCACTTTTCATGGTATTCCATTTAGCATTGTATCAGATAGGGATACGAGGTTTACTTCAAGATTTTGGGAAAGTTTGCAAAATGCTTTAGGTATGAAGTTGCATTTAGTTCTGCTTATCATCGATAAACAAATGGTCAGACTGAGAGGACGACTCAGTCACTTGAGGAGGTACTTGAGATAGTTATTTGCCTTTGATTGAGTTTACTTATAACAACAGTTTCTATTCGAGTATTAGGATGGCACCTATGGAGCTTTTGTATGGTAGAAGGTGTAGGACGCCTTTGTGTTGGTATTATAAGTTCAGATGCGCCTAAGAGGGGGGGTGAATTAGGTTCTTTAAAACTTTTTCTAAATTGTATGAATATTTTTGCAAGTGTTTCTTTTCTTTCTTTTTCTGATAAGTGATGAAAGCAGTAAATGCGGAAAGTAAAGAACACAATGATGTATCTTGGTTCCCCTTACAGTCCGAGAGTACTCCAGTCCCCTTTCAACATGAAAGAGATTTCCTTGTTGTTGGTAATTTGTACAAGACTACCTAACAAGCCAAGAACAATCCTCTTGGACCAAGAACAATCCTCTTGGACCAAGAACAATCCTCTTGGATTTTCACTAAGACCACAAAGAGAACAATCCTTCCTAAGTGTCTTTCTTGTTTCCAACAATCCTGAAAACAAGTATACAATAGTATGTTTGATTTGTATAAGAATTTGAAAGTGTAAGAGCAATGTCAATCACTTGATTGATCTTTTCTTATCAATATGAAATTTAAGATGTAATACTCTTCTAAGTGCTCAAGAACAATTTTCAGAATGCATATGAAAATGATGAACAAAATATATTGAGTATAAAGAGTATAATCAAAAGAATAGAAAGTTATTGTTACATTTTTGTGATTGATTCTTTTTGATTTTTTTTCAAAATTCTAAACGAAAATAATTTATAGTGTAGTAATGCCTCTTCAATGAAACATAGCAATGTTTAGACCATTTTTACTAAAACAATGTATATGAAAAGATACAAGGATTTCCATGAAAAGGTGTTACCAAAGGTTGCTGGAAAAATAAAAATTTTCAAAATTTAAGGCACAACAACCGATTGCACCAAAGCAGCAATCGATTGCAGCACAACAACGTTTTAAAAAATTGAAAATTATAACTAGGACAACCGATTGTCATTGAGGAGCAATCGGTTGCTCTAAAGCCAACGTTCAAAAAATTTTAAAATAAAACACATGACAATCGATTGCTGCCAGACGACAACCGATTGTATGTCAAACAGAGGCAAAAATTTATTGGATGCAACCGATTTTCGTTTGATGACAATCGATGGCTTGTGTGGAAAAATTGAAAAAACATTATTTTCAAAGATTTTAAACAATTTAAAATATCCTTATTTAATCATACTTAGTATATACTCAAAATATTATTTTAATAAATTAAATTCATGATTAAAAGTAGTTTTGAGCACTAAGGGCATAAGATCAAAAATTTCATATACCTTAAGCCATAAGTCTTAAAATGTTGATCTTGATCAATGAATCTTTGCTTGAGATAAATCTTCTATCTTGATCCATTCATTTTTGTATGCTAGCTTGTCTTCATCAAAACACTTGGAAAGCTTGATTTCACATTCTCCCCCTTTTTGATGATGACAACCATTGCTTGAAGTTTGGAGTGCATCTTGGTTATCTCTAATCAAAGTTGTTTAAAAACTCCCCCTAAGTCAAAGACTCCCCCTTGATCTATTGCATGAGGGTTTTGAAGATTGCTTGCTTGCTGCAATTTGGGTTAGAGAAACACAAAAGAAACTACAAAGTCTTCTCCCCCTTTGTCATTAGCAAAAAGGAATGGGAAAGAAGATCATAAAAATTATGCACATAGAAACAACATAGCATAAATTTTTTTTTTTTGCATAAATAGACATAACAGAAACAAAGTGCACAAAACGAAAAGGATCACAATACACGAAGTGTCTTAAACGAAATTAGAAAAACGACATAAAACATAAGAACATAAAGTACTAAAAACATAAGAACTTAAAAAACTAATCATCCATGCCTTCAACAAAGTCTTCATCATCTTGATTTTCACCATCATTGCCTTCATTGGTTTGAGGTTGAATGAACGGGTAATGATAAGGCTGAGCTTCATAAGGAGGGACATTGGTATGGGCATAGAGATGAGAAAATTGATTGTTCATGTTGTTGTTCATGTATTGAAGGTAGTCAAAAACTTGATTGTAAGAGTTTTCCATTGGTTGTGGAGGTTGGTTTTGAGGTTGTTGTTCTTGTTGAGGTTGATTTTGGTTTTGTGGAGGAGTATGAATGTATGTGATGGTTCGATTAATCAGATCAAATTTGACGCCGGTTTTGGTGTTGCATACTTTCTTCAGAGTGATTTCATGTTTGGGGTCAGACATAGGCACCATGTGTTCACCAGACAAGGGAACATTGAACTTATCAAACACAAGGGTAAGCCAGGAGCCATAGGGCAAAGCAGAAGCATTTTCATTATGTAGTTCCATATGATGTAGAATCACATAAGACTAGTTGATTTGAATCCCATTCTTCATCGCATACAAAATCTGCATCTCACAATCATTGACATTAGAAATATTTGAGAACTTTGGCATAACCACATACGCTAAAAAGTAGTGGATCAAACGATCATCAATAGTGAGAATTCCTACAGACCAAGAGTTCCTCTCCGGAGTACCACCAAGTAGTCTTTGCCTTTTCTGAATAAAATCACGCTCGGGAATTCTTGCAATTCCATAGTAGAAGTCTCTTTATTTGTATCCAGGCAGATTTGCATTTGAGAGAAGTTTAATGCAAGCACCATCATTTGGAATACCCAAAGCTTCACCAAAATTTTGCACTATGAGTTCTATAGGAACCCCTTTGACATTTGAAATCATGCAACCTCTAGAAATGGTTAGATTGCTGTAGAAAATCCTTACCAAAGTGGGGTAAATGGGTCCATTAACACCAATCAAGTTGTATATCCCTTGAGATCTAAATAATGCTGGAAAACTAAAGCATTCGGAATAAAAGTTGTCAAGATTACCGAACCTTGGTAGAAGAACCGTCATCTTTTGAAAGTGAGACACAAATCTTTCCCTTTGGCTTCTTGATGGAATGGGTCTTGAGATATCATCACCTTGAGATGAGGAAGAAGCTTTTCCCTTTCCTTTCTTTGATGTTGACATGGTGAGAAATGAGAGAATTGGAAGGGGAAAGGATATTTTGTGTTTGTAGGGTTTTCTTGAGATAAAAGAGGATATATGAGGCTTAGGTTTTGGTTGAGCTTTTATAGATGGATAGGCATTGAATGGTTATGTAAGGCATGCAATCGTTTAGTAAAAACAATAAAGACTTAATTAGATAATGTCATTTTCGTCCAAGATACCTAGCTCTCTTCGGATCTTGAAAAATGGTTCTCTTGCTAACGGTTTAGTGAAAATATCTGCTAGTTGATTATACGTATCCATGAAGGTGACTTTAACATCTCCTTGAAGTACATGATTACGAAGAAATTGATGTCGAATGTCGATATGCTTTGTTCTAGAATGCATCACAGGATTTTTTGTAATGTTGATTGCACTTGTGTTGTCGCATCGGAGTTGAATGCATCCAAGGTCGAGTCCGTAGTCACGGAGTTGTTGCTTGAGCCATAGAATTTGCGCACAGCAACTACCCGCTGTAATATATTCCGCCTCGGCCATACTAAGAGCCACACAAGCTTGTTTCTTGCATGCCCAAGAGACTAATGCATTTCCCAAAATGTGACAAGTGCCACTTGTTCTTTTTCTATTTGTTTTACATCCTGCATAATCAGCGTCAGAATAACCAATTAAATTGCATATATTACCTTTTGGGTACCAGAGGCCGACATTGGTTGTTCCTTTGAGCTACTTCATGATTCTTTTTACCGCCATGAGGTGAGATTCCTTCGGGTTTGCTTGAAATCATGCACACATACATACACTAAACATGATGTCAGGACGACTTGCCGTCAAGTATAACAGTGAGTCAATCATGCCTCGATATTTAGTAATATCAATGGAAGTACAGGATTCATCTTGATCAACATAAGTGTCGGAGCCCATTGGCGTGTGCATTGATTTTCAATTATCCATATCAAACTTTTTCAAAAGTTCCTTACAATATTTTTATTGATTGATGAAGATACCATCGTTCAGTTGCTTAATTTGCAATCCAAGAAAATAGTTCATCTTGCCCATCATAGACATCTCAAATTATCCTTGCATTATCAACGAGAATTCTTCACACAAATCTTTGAAGGAGGAATTCTGGAATTCTCCACCATGGTCGCTTCTTATGGAGGAAATAGATAGTGACTTCTCATTTTGAATTTGCTTTGCATATTTCTTGAACGCCTTGAATGCATCATTTTTCTGCACTAAAAAGAGTGTCCAAGTATATCTAGAAAAGTCATCAACAATAACTAGAGCGTATACATTACCTCCAAAGCTTCTTGTTCTTGAAGGGCCAAACAAGTCCATATGAAGCAATTGTAGTGGCCTAGAAGTGGACACCACATTCTTGGATTTGAAAGTTGATTTTGTTTGCTTTCCCTTTTGACATGCATCGCAAAGTCTATCTTTGATGAACTTTATCTTAGGCAGCCCAACAACAAGGTTATGCTTAATCAATTTGTTTAAATGCTCCATATGAATATGAGCGATTCTTTGTTGCCATAGCCATGAGTCATTGTTGTTTGCCATGAGACATTTAACCTTCAAAGACAAATCGTTAAGGGAAATCATAAAAATATTATTTACTCTTTTACCTTTAAGTTTAGCCTCATGTGTGACTTCGTCTTCTATCAAACATTCATCTTTAGTGAACTTGATCTTGAAGCCTTTGTCACATAGTTGGCTAATACTTAGAAGATTGTGCTTTAGTCCTTCAACATAAAGAACATCTTCAATTGATGTGAAAGGTGGACCACCAACTTTTCCTATGCCAAGAATCTTTCCTTTGTTATTATCTCCATACGTCACATAACTCTTGGCCTTAAGCGTTAGATGTGAAAATTTGTCGATATCTCCCGTGATATGCTTGGAACAACCACTATCGAGATACCATAGATTTGAAGTGGTCGTCAAGCTTACCTACAAAACAAGATTAGGTTTTGTTAGGTACCCAAGTTGCTTTGGGTCCTTCATAATTAGTTCCTTTCTTAACCCACACATAATGCCCATTTTCCATGGCAAAGTTTCTAACATAACAAGCATTAGGTGTGTGTCCTCGAATACCACAATAAAAATAAGTAGTTCAAATTTACTTCTTTATCTAGAAGGATAAGATTTCTTCTTAGGGGGTATTTTCCTTTTAGGATAGTGATGAACTATTTTGGGAGTGATTTCTTTCTCTTTGGTTAGTTGATCGCTAGCCTTGACAAAGATGGTCTTGTTGGTACTTGGTTTTGAAAATTTTTAGTATCCAAGACCACTTTTGTCATTTGAGTATCTTTGTTGGCTAAGAACACCTTCCAATCCAATTTGTCCTTTTTAATACCTTTCAATAACCCTTTTCAATTGGATAATTTGGAAAGAGAGAGATTCCCACTTTGTGCATACAAAATTATGTTTTTCATCACTAACTTTTTGCTTTTCATCTTTGAGATCTTTTTCAATAGATCCACATTTTTCTTCCAACGATGAAATTTGTTTCTTTTGTGATGAGATAGTTTAGTACAGAATTTTGCATTCATTTAACAGTTCATTTATAGCACCTTGTGCATCACTATCAAAAAGAGAGAATACGTTACTAACCTCATCAACTTCGCTTTCGGAGTGGTGTGATGGCATTAACGCAAGATTGGCACTTTCGTCGCTATCGGAGTCGGATGACGAACTTAGTTCAACATCTTCCCATACAACATATGCTTTCTTATCTTTTGATTCCTTCTTGCCTTTGTAGCCACTTTTCTTTGAAAGCTTTGGACAATCCGGTTTGATGTGACCTTGTTTACCATATTCATAACACGTAACTTCTTGTGTTAATGAGGATCCTTCCTTCTTCTTGAAGTGTTTCTTCTTCTTTGAGTGCGAGAAGGCTTTGTCATTTTTACCAAATAGTTTTCCAAGTCTTCTAACGAGAAGCATGAAGTTTTCATCTTCATCAGGATTATCTTTCTTTTCGTCTTCCTTGGAGTCAATCTTCAAGGCAATGTTCTTAGACTTCTTTTCTTGATTTTCACGCTTTTCCAATCTACCAAGTTCTGTCTCATATTCTTGAAGTTTTCCGAACAAGGTTGCGGATGTCATAGTAGCGAGACTCTTCTTTTCTGATATTGTCGTTACCTTTGTTTGCCATTCTCTAGTCAAGGATCTGAGCACTTTTAGATTCAATTCATCATTGGTCAATGTTTTTCCAAGTGCCCTTAGATGATTTGTTAGATGCACAAATCTCTTTTGTAAATCAAGAATGGATTCTCCGGGTTGCATGCGGAATAATTCATATTCTTGACTTAACGTATTAAGTCTCGATATCTTAACTTCAGTTGTTCCTTCATGTGTTTCAACCAATATATCCCAAATTTCTTTTGCCGTTGTACATGCTGAGACACGGAAGAATTCATCCATACTAAGTGCGCTTTGAAGGAGGTTTATTACCTTTTTGTCATACAAGACCTTTTTCTTATCATCATCATCCCATTCAGTTTTAGGTTTTGATGAACCAACGCCGTTTACTACAATTACCGGAACAAAAGGACCATTTTGGACAGCATCCCATATTTCTTCTCCTTGTGCTTCTAGATGAGCCTTCATACAGAGCTTCCAGAAATCAAAATATTCACCACAGAATAGAGGAGGCTTGTTGCTACTGCCATCGTCTCTGAACACAGAATTGTTGTTTGCAGAAGCCATTCTGGATCTAGTAGGAACAGGTTACCTATAACCTGGTCTTATGCCAATTTTAATTTCATATGCGCCTAAGAGGGGGGGTGAATTAGGTTCTTTAAAACTTTTTCAGAATTGTATGAATATTTTTGCAAGTGTTTCTTTTCTTTCTTTTCTGATAAGTGATGAAAGCAGTAAATACGGAAAGTAAAGAACACAATGATGTATCCTGGTTCCCCTCACAGTCCGAGAGTACTCCAGTCCCCTTTCAACATGAAAGGGATTTCCTTATTGTTGGTAATTTATACAAGACTACCTAACAAGCCAAGAACAATCCTCTTGGATTTTCACTAAGACCACAAAGAGAACAATCCTCCCTAAGTGTCTTTCTTGTTTCCAACAATCCTGAAAACAAGTATACAATAGTATGTTTGATTTGTATAATAATTTGAAAGTGTAAGAGCAATGTCAATCACTTGATTGATCTTTTCTTATCAATATGAAATTTAAGATGTAATACTCTTCTATGTGCTCAAGAACAATTTTCAGAATGCATATGAAAATGATGAACAAAATATCTTGAGTATAAAGAGTATAATCAAAAGAATAGAAAGTTATTGTTACATTTTTGTGATTGATTATTTTTTATTTTTTTTCAAAATTCTAAATGAAAATAATTTATAGTGTAGTAATTCCTCTTCAATGAAACATAGCAATGTTTAGACCATTTTTACTAAAAAAATGTATATGAAAAGATACAAGGATTGCCATAAAAAGGTGTTACCAAAGGTTGCTGGAAAAATAAAATTTTTCAAAATTTAAGGCACAACAACCGATTGCACCAAAGCAGTAATCGATTGCAGCACAACAATGTTTTAAAAAATTGAAAATTATAACTAGGACAACCGATTGTCATTGAGGAGCAATCGGTTGCTCTAAAGCCAACGTTCAAAAAATTTGAAAATAAAACACATGACAATCGATTGCTGCCAGACGACAACCGATTATATGTCAAACAGAGGCAAAAATTTATTGGATGTAACCGATTATCGTTTGATGACAATCAATTGCTTGTGTGGAAAAATTAAAAAAAAAACATTATTTTCAAAGATTTTAAACAATTTAAAATATCCTTCTTTAATCATACTTAGTATATACTCAAAATATTATTTTAATAAATTAAATGCATGATTAAAAATAGTTTTGAGCACTAAGAGCATAAGATCAAAAATTTCATATACCTTAAGCCATAAGTCTTGAAATGTTGATCTTGATCAATGAATCTTTGCTTGAGATAAATCTTCTATTTTGATCCATTCATTTTTGCATGCTAGCTTGTCTTCATCAAAACACTTGGAAAGCTTGATTTCATAGGTATGAATCGGGAGAGAGTGTTGTGGTTGGACCTGAGATAGTTCAACAGACTATGGATAATATTAAGTTGATTCAGGATAAGATGAAGGCTTCTCAGAGTCGTAAGAAGAGTTATCTTGATAAGAGCAGGAAAGCACTTGGGTTTGAGAAGGGAGATCATGTGTTTCTTTGAGTTGCTCTTGTAATGGGTGTTGGTCGAGCTTTGAAGTCGCGTAAATTGACATCGTATTTTATTGGTCCTTATCAGATTTTGGAGAAAACAAGTGAAATGGCTCATTAGATTTCTTTACCACCATCGCTTGTTAATCTCCATGATGTATTTCACGTGTCTCAGTTGAGGAGATACATTGCGGATCTGTCTCATGTGGTCCAATTAGATGATGCACAGATAAGAGATAACCTAGTTGTGGAGACATCACCTATGCGGATAGAGGATCGGGAATTGAATAAATTTATGGTAAAGAGATCGCCTTGGTGAAGGTAGCTTGGGGAGGACCGACGGATGGAAATGTGACTTGGGAACTAGAGAGTCAGATGAGAGAGTCTTATCTTGAATTATTTGTTTAAGGTGATTTTCGAGGACAAATATCTTTTAAGTGGGGGAAAGTTATAACACTCTAATTTTCTTTATTAATTATTTTATTTTTTAATTGTCATGTTAATTATTATTTGGTTTGATAATTATTTAATTATTTTATTTTATGTGATTATGTGAATAATTGATTTAGTTAGAATAAGTGTGTATTATGTGTTTTTGGGTTATTGAGTGTGAGAATAACAAAATACACATTTGGGTCTTATATTTCATTAGAGTGAGTGAGTGGAGTTAAGTCATTTAGAGTTAGTAAGAGTTGAATAAAATAAGGAAAATATAGAATTAGAAAGAGAAATTGAAGAAAACAAGAGAAGAGAAGAAAGAGGAGAAAAGGAAGAAAAGGAAGAAAAGGAGAAGAGAAGAGGATAAAACCCTAGAGTATCTACATACAAGGTAATGGTGGGTATTCATTGATTTAAGGGTGTATGTAATGATATGTTAAGGATAGTAACATGAAATTAGAGATTTGTTCTTCAATTTCTATATTTTGACATTTTAGGTTTTGAATGAGGAATCATGAAATTGATGTTGGAAATCATGTTTTGATGTTTGTATTTGATGTTATATGTTAGATATAAGTTATAATATATTTAATTGGTGAAATATATCTGTTTGAATGGGATTTAGAAGGAAAAATTCGTAGGAGGCAGAAGCTTCCCTTAGCCGAATTTTTCTGCATAATCGCGGGACTTTTTAGCACTCTAGGTGTCGCTTAGTATGGTCTAGAATGTAAAATTAATTATTTTATGAAATTTTTATGGATCATGGATGTAAATGATTTATCATGAATTGTCATGAATTTTTTGGAATTTAATTGTGTTTTGGATTTGTTTTGATGCACTTTTCAATGGAAATATGATACTTGATTTTGTGTATATAATTGTTGGGAATTAATGTTTATTGAAGCTAACATAGTTTGGATTTGTTTGCTACATGTTATAATGATATTTTTATATGATTAATGTTGTAAGAATGAATTGTGTATGATTGATGACATGAAATATGTATGTTGTGCAATTTGGTGAAGACAATTCAATGTGTTGAATTATGTGAGATATGCTTGTACGATTAAGATATGGAGATGGTCTTAATTACATATTTATGTTGATATTGCATATGTATTATTTGTGCCAAGATTCAATGTTTAGTAATTTCGTGGAAGTTATTGACTTATTCCTGTAATACCTCAAATTTGTCTGCATGTGTGTTAGCAATTAATATTGGTTTATTTATTAAAGTATTTGTTTTTAATCGTGGTGTTGTTACAATTATTTAGAGTTTATTTAAGGACTGTGGATTAGTACAATGAGGGATACTTATATTACATATTTTTACTATTTGGGCCCATTACTCAAGTCAATCTAAAAGTCCATTAAGAATTAGTTATAGTCTATAATACTGATTTATTGTTTGAGTTATTATATTTATTTATCTATTTTAGTTTAAAGGGTTAATTAGCATTATAATTGAAATATTTGTTTGATATATATATATATATATATATATATATATATATATATATATATATATATATATATATATATATATATATATATATATATATATATATATATATATATATATATATATATATATATATATATATATATATATTAAGTTTTATTTTAAATTTTCTTTTATAAATACTTATAGGTTGACCCAGATGGCCAACACTTCTTATTTTCAAATATCTATTTTTATTATCCATTTATTATTTATTTTATAATATTTGTTTTAAAATTTTTACTTGGTCAAAATTAGGGTTACCCTAATTCACCAGAAGTTGCGCCCAAGTCTTCATCCCTAAGAAAAAACGCAATCCCAACTCCAGAAGTTGTTTTGAATCAAATCAAAATTGAAAGAAATTTCAAATCAAATATTTTTATTAATTTTGAATCTGTATACAAGTTATTGTCTGAATACATTACAATCTAGAAACCCTAACAATCAGATCTCAATTGAATCTTCCTAACTGCTAACCACTAACATTATTTTCTAATTCGGACTAATTCTAAAAACCTATAGATTAAACCCTAAGATAACAAACAAAAAAAGAACCCTTGGAGAATTTTTTATTGCCGTTGTGAATCCTTAAACCCTCCGATAAAGCTCTTCATCCACAGAGAATTAGGGTTTATCATTACAACTCTAATTTCTTTGAACCTAAAAGTGGAGCCCCTTGAGAACAAGGGATATGAAGGGTGCCTAATACCTTCTCTTCGTCTGATTGACTTATGAATTTGGAATCTCTGTATGAATTAGAGTTACCCGTTATTTCGTCATCCTTAGGATAAAAATTAATGGTAGCGACTTGTATTTTTTTCAAGTTACGATAGTTGACGACTCTGTTGGAGACACAACCCTAGGTTTTAGAGTTTATCCTTTGGAAGATAAAACTTTCAACAAACAACTTCAACAATTGGTCCTTTATGATATGGGTAAGAATAACCCCAAGTTACTTGTAAACATATCGGAGCTTGGGGTAAGGTTCACAATAAAGGTTTTGAATTTGGGAGGAAAAATGTGATGCTAAGAGAGCCTTATACCAAGTGTATTTTGGAGAGGGTTCAAATCGTCAAACTACCATTTGATATTGATCATATATACATACCAGATATACCAAATACTCTTTTGATGTCAGTGGAGGAGATATAAGAGCTAAAAATTCCCTTGAGCAAGCTCAAAGAGACAAGGAGAATTTGGAGCACGACCTTTATGACCTTGCTATAGAGAAAACTTAGTTTCAACAAGAACTTGTGCTGAAAGACCAACATATTCAGAACGATCGTAAATTGATTGAAAAAGAAAGGTAAAAGAGAAATCATTCAACCAAGGGGTTGCTAAGTGCTACTTTAAATCTTGATTCCAACAATCAACGGTTGGATGATGTTGCTAGGGAAATTGTGAGGCTAAAGAAATGGTATGGTAAAGCATTGCAAGAGAAAAGAGAATTGGAAGAAGATCTGAGAGCCTCAATTCAAGGATTAGTGGAAGGTGCCCTAGATTCAGAGGAGAAAATCCAAATCCTTCTCACAAGCCTCCAAGAAAGCCAAGAAGAAGAAGAGAGAGAACGCCTTAGAAAAATGAGAGTAGAAGAACTTATTTCTCAAAAGGTGGAGGAATATGAACAAGTCTGCCAAGAATCAGAAGGCATCTGAAAAGATTTCCTTTTGCAAAGGGAACTTTATAAGGAGATGAGGGCTGAAAAGAGATATTGGGAAGATAAATATGCAAAGATAGCTCAAGCGGGAGAAGATAATAAGATCATAATCCTGACACTTTACAAGGAGTATCTGAGATACAAAGACAAACATGCAAAGCTTGCCTTCTTGGCAAACAATCTCATTGGTAATATTCCTAGAAGCTTGAGAGATGCAGAAGCCGTAATGGTCCCTCTTTCGAAGGATGTTGAAGACTTCCTCAAGCTTTGTAGGGGAATGGTTGACAGTTTCAGGGTAGAAATCCACAAGCGCACTTAGGAGATTTTAGTTTCCCTGTTATTATTTCTTTCAGTATTTGACATTGGATTCAATATTTCCCGTTCAGTATTTTCCCTTCAGTATTTGTTTCGGTATTTGAAATGTATTTCCCTTTTTTAAGGATGGTTATTATTAATAAAAGTACTTTTGTTTCAGTATTTAAGTTGTGTATTTTGATACTCATCAATAAAAAAGCAAAACCTAGAAGAAGAAAAAAAAATATATATATATATATATATATATATATATATATATATACACTTGCAAAAATAATAGTAACAAAAGGAATTTCAATGTGAATAAGACATATATTACAGTATTAGTATATTCATATGCATCCATCCATTCATAAGCATCGCATTTAGCAATTTCATACCAAAAAAAACTCATTGTTTTCATATCATCTCCAATTAAATCATTGGGAAAACCACACTTCCTTCCTGACCTCCATATCAAACAAGAGCTCATCAAAAGAAAGTAATGGAGAAAATCAAAGAGAACCAAGCTTCCTTCCAAGAAGACTTGGAACAAGTGAAAGGTGTAGTGGTGGAAATGTTAAGACTAAGCTATTGGGTTGACTTGACTCGACAGATCAAAATAAAAATTGCCACCACGCTTTATTGTTTCCAAAGGAATGGAAAAAGAAAGAATAATCCAAAAAGAGGGGGAGATAATCTAAGTTCGGGGGTTGGTTATGCAAAGGGAAGGTATTAGCACTCTAAACATATACGGTACTCCGTAGGAACCTCTTTGAAAATCTGTGTATTTTAGCTATAAATTTTGTATACCAAAATGGATTGTGGGGATGAGGAAAGAAGTATTTTTTTATGATTTCTGCACCCGCCGCGGTTGCGAACCTTTAGTGCCTACGTACCACCTTCTATGCAATAGGGGATCATGGTACACGTAGTTCACCTTTAAAAATTTTAAAACACAAGTGTGTTGGTTAATTTTAAGATACAAGACATCATCATCTTATTCGAGTTCAAGTTTTTAGGGTTCAAGTTGATTGTTAAGTATCTTAAAAAAGAAAAAGAAATCAAAAGCTCAAATGAGCGAAAATAACAATGACATAAAAGTAAATGCTCAAGTGAGCAAAGATGAAAATAACATGAAATGTAAACGCTAAAAATAAATGTGCTTAAAGTAAAGGCATAAATTAAAAGCATAAAATAAAGTCAATTGTTAGGAATTAGTGGTTAGTTGAATGACCATCTTGAAACTTGTATTTGGAAATCATTAGAGGATTGGTAGAACCAAAGCCTCTCTCAACAACAAATTGCATTTGCTTTTTGTCAAGTATATCATCCATTTAAGAATTTTTAAGGCAATATTAAATGATCAATGATGTTTAAGTGATCCACTTTGACCAAAATTGATGAAGATTCATTAGAGGATTGGTAGAATCAAAGTCTCTTAATAATGAATCTCAAGGTTATTAGATCAAAGGGTTCAAATCAACATACTTGGGCTTGCAAACATGGGTTTGGGCCACGAATGATCATTTCTTGAATCGGGACAAAATTTAGTGTTATGTTAAGGAATGGTAAGTGGACTTATATAGAAGTCGCACCTATTTTGAGGTCGGTCAATAGCAACATATGTACCATATGCTTTGAGACATGATATGGTAATCAAGCTCCAATAACATTTAGTACAATTGAGAGAGATGAGATGAAGAAGAAATAAGGTAAAAAGTAAACCACATTTGAACCAAAAATTTAATCAAACTATTATTAAAATTATTCATCCATTTTTATGGAGTTAGACTCAACACCACGGATCCAATGAGGTTAATAAAGTTCATGATCAAAATTTCATAGTCCAAGATCAGCCAGAATTGTAGAAAAAATAAAATAATATTAAAAATAAAAGAAAAAAGTTTTAAATGATTTTTAAATTTGGAAATAAGGGAAAAATGACAATTATATTCAAAACACTCAAGAAATATTAAATGAGACCAAGGAAAAAAATCAGAAATGAACTCAAATATTTTTATGAAATTTTTGGTAATTTTTTAAAGTCATGAACTATTTTTAAGCTAATTTAAATTGCTCAAATAAAGGAAAAAAGATCAAAAATAGTATAAAAAAAAAAGATAAAATTCCACAAAAAAATCAGAAATTCGGAAATGATGAAAATGATTTTTATAAAAAATTTCAGAATTTAAAAATGTCAGAAAGTATTTTTGAAATAATTAAAATAAAGCAAACAAAGCAAAAATTATGAAAAATATCAAACATCAAAATAAAAATATGAAAAAATATTCATAAAGTCAGAAATAATTCAAAGTATTTTTATATATTTGTTCATAATTTTTTGGATAAAAAATAAAAGAATTATGAATTTTTGAAATTTAAAACAATTAAAATATAAAATCAAAAATAAAAATAAAACTAAAAAGATGTGGACCAGCAGATCTTAGTCATAACGCGTTAGTAAGTTGATCAAGTGGACCAGACGCGTTGTGCTTGATATGGACCTTAATTGAAAATACATTGGATCAAAAAATAGTCAACGAATCAAAATAAAACAATTGGCGTGCTATCATTGGTTGAGATGAGACATGTCATCATCTTCAACCTCCAGACGCCCTGCAATGGAGATTTCGTGCGTTTCTTTAAATGGAAAAATTAGAATCTCAGACTAGTATCATTGGATTCGTCTCTTCAAGACGATCCTAACCTCACCATCACGCCAAATTTATGTAAAGTGTGTAAAGAGATATGGATCATAAACTCAAAAAATAGCGAGCAACTTTTAGTTCAGATTTCTCTCTCAATTCTGAATGAATTTAAAAATTGTAAGAAGCATAAGAATCAGAAGGAGAAGTAGAGTAAGTCAGTGCTTCGTTTGGATCCAAATAATGGAGAATTCTACTTGTTCGAAGTTCAAGAATGAAGCTCTGAAAATGGACTTCTATAACTTGATTTATGGCTCGTTTGCTTGGTTTAAGTGTTGGAGAGCTTGTATGATGATAGAGGATGATGAATGTGCAAAGAATTTTAGATAAAAAAGTTTAAATCTCAGAAACTGATTTCAAAAATTTGAAGTTCGTGTGAGGTTTTGACAGGGTGGGTTTGGCTCTCAAAGCTTGAGGAAATGAATGGAATAAGGTCCTTTATTTATAGGAAAATGAATGACAATGAAAATTGGAGAAAACAAATAAGTTTGGAAGGAAATTGAGTGGAGGTTGAACACGAGTGAAGTGTGATTTCATTTTCATCAAAACTCATCCAACCTTTTGCGTTTTGAGGAGCTAAACACTTATGACAAGTTTTTTAATCAAGTTTAAATCGAAAAAACATACAAATCTTGTGATTAGAAGCCAAATTATGGATTTCATAATTCTGAATTAGTGAGAAATTCAGTTTCAAGTTACCAACTTCAAAACAATGGCATTCTCAACTCAAAGGGTCTTAGGACATAAATCTTGAAGCTTTAGAAAGATGAGATTACAAGCTTTACAATGTGAAAAGAATGGGACCAAATGGATGCTTGAGCTAAAATTTGCAATGAGTCAAAGTTGAGAAAAAGAGGTTGACTTTCTATACTTAGAAAATTTCTATGTTTTTCTTCAAAAATGATTTGTAATGTCTTGCATCCAAACATGGCCTTCCTCTTGAAATTTGCTCTTGACAACAAAATATGGCATGAAGTAAATCTCTTGAATGACATATTGAGACTTGGACCATTCAAAATTTCCAAAAATTGAGAAATTTATGACCTGTTGAAGTTGACAAAAATTCATGAAATGACCTATAATATTTTGCATCCTTAGGATATCTTCCATCCATTTTTACACTTTGAACTTAAAATATGGGTTGAAGTTCACATATTTAAGATAATTTTGGCAAAAGAATGGGTTCAAGGTGATAAACATTTACCAAGTTATGATCATTTGAAATCACCTAATGGAATTTGAGGGTTCATCTGGAGGACTTGTAATCGTTCTTCATCATCAAGTTTCTTCCACACAAAATTTCCTTGAAACTTTTGAAGTGATTTGTTAATAACCCTTAAAATAGAAGCATGTATTTGGAATAACTCAAAAATACCAATAAATGAGTAAGATATACCCCTTTGAGGTTCAAAACCCTAGCTCCTAGATCAAGAAAATGCCTTGGGAAACCTTTGCAATTTTGACCTATCTCCTTAGACAAATACTTTTGTTATGTGAATATGAGTTTTTGAGGATGATAAGGAGAAACCATATCAACCAAAACCACTTTCAAATCTTGAGAATTGAAGGAGATGTGCACTTGTGATTAATGAGTCAAGGATTTGCCTAATTGAGTCAAACTTCTTTAATCAATCTTTGCACCTTTGAACCATCTTTGACAACTTGAAGTATGATGAATCATAATAGAATTTGTTATGATATTACTTCAAAGTATCTTCAATGTTGAGGCTTGATTCTCAATGAAGCTTTGTTGAGGAAAGCATAGAAATGAGCTCATGAATCTATAGATCAATCTTGATGGAATGTGTTATGCTTTCTCCAACCATCATCATCAATTGGGGGAAAACACTTATTATATTCATTAGTTAAAGGATAATCAAAACATAGATGATCACAAAATACAAGTCAAGGTGCTTGGTGATTCCCCATAGAGAAAAGCTAAAGATAGGGAGAAGAACTAAACCCTAGTGTGTGATTTTGTTGGGATTAAAATGATATGATGTGATAGAGGGATCTTAGGGTCAAAATTGGGGTACAACAAAAGGAAGCACCAACTCGATGAAATGAGACATGAGTCAAGTTCTTCTCGCCTTGAAAAATATCATAGCAAGACAAGATGAGATTCCCAAGGTGGCCTTTGAAGAAGTAGCCCAAGCCATTGGTTTATCAAACAGTCACCAACTAAGACATGAGCTAGAATCTGCTCCTGTAAAGTCAACTTTTCCCCAACAAGATATCATCGTTACTAAAGGTTTCGTTCCACCTCCTATGAAGATGGAGATATCCCACACTTTTCAAATTCCATTCAACAATGTGGAGAACTACATAGACCTGCATTTTAGAGACCATGACTTTGAGGGTGTTGCTTGAGCGCCCCAACAAAAGACTATTGAAGATCCTATGGAAGTCAACCAGTATAAAGCCCTTGAAGAAAGGCTCAAAGTTGTAGAAGGTTATAGCACTTTTGACGTCAATGCTCTTGAAATGGGTCTAGTTCCAGATGTAGTAATTCCTCCAAAGTTCAAAGTGTCTGACTTTGGAAAATATAAAAGACTCACGTGCCCAAAGAACCATCTACGCATGTACTGTAGGAAGATGCATGCTTATACCCACAATCAGAAACTAATGATTCACTTCTTCCAAGATAGCCTGAGTGGGGCATCTCTATATTGGTATATATGGTTGGAGCGAGCGTATGTCCAATCACGGGAAGACCTTGCAAACGCCTTCCTGAGACAATACAAGAATAACTTGGATATTGTTCCTAATCGTATGCAGCTTCAGAATTTGTCCTAAAGGAACGACGAATCTTTAAAAGAATATGCTCAACAATGGAGAGAAATGGTAGCACGAGTACAACCACCACTCCTTGAAAATGAGTTGGTATACATGTTCATGGTTACGCTACAAGGTCTATATTATGATAAAATGGTAGGCAGTGTCTCCTCCAGATTTTCTGATTTGGTGACAATTGGTGAAAGAATAGGAGCAGGTGTGAAAAGTGACAAGATACAATGGGAATCATCTAATACTCCTTACAATCCAAATAAGCATACTCTGAACTTCTCAAAGAAGAAGGAAGGAGAAACTAATTTTGTTTCAGCACATCCAAGGGCACAACAACGATTGGTGATCCCACGAGAACAACAATCAAAAAATAGGTTTGAAAGGCCTCCGAGAAGATTTGATCCTCTCCCTATGCCACACGGTCAATTACTACAAAACTTACTCAAGGCATCCTTGGTAGAGCTGAAGCCGCTTGCTTCTACAATTGCGGCACTCCCACCAAAATATGATGCAAATGCGAGGTACGAGTATCATGCCAATTCTCTAGGGCATACTATAGAGAAATGTTGGGCCTTCAGACACAAGGTTTAAGATTTGTTGGATTCCCAAGATATCACTTTTGACAAACCAAATATCGATACAAACCCCATGCCACAACATGGTGGTCCAACTGTGAATGCAATTGAGATAGTCACTAATCTTGGGGAGACTCAACGAGTAAAAGCTCTGATAGATATCCTGAAGGAACATCTGTTGGAATATGGTTTTCTATTGGAACATAATGACGCCTTCGAAAACACTTTCAAGAAATTAGTGGATCAAGGGATAGTCTAATTTGGGAATTACCCCGAAGAAGGATATGTAGCTGCAATCAATGGGAGTACAAGAAGACCATTGGTGATTCCATGCCAAGGTCCAAGTTCTTACAAAGAAAACACTTATCATTCCATGTGGAGAGCCAATCTTAACAAAAGTACCAGTAACAATACTAGTGCTTCGAAAGAGTACAATGGTGATCAAGGGTCCATCTCCCACCCCATATGAAAGTGATAAAGTTGTATTGTGGAGTTATGGTACTACTTTTTACATTAATGGTTTAAAGCAAGAATGTGAACCATCAACAAGCCAAGGATCTGCAGTTACAAATATAGCGGGAACAGGGGGCATGACCCATAGTGGTTGAATATATGGTTCTGAAAAACAAAAGAAGGATACTATTATGGTTAAGGATAAGGGAAGGGTGTGGCTGAAAGTAGTCTAGAGCCAGAATCTCCTAGCAAAACTTTCACTGATCAAGAGGTTGATGAATTCTTGAAAATGATCAAGAAGAGTTATTATATGGTGGTGGACCAACTACACCAAACCCCGACTAAGATTTCAATACTCTCATTACTTATCAATTCAGAGGTGCACCGAGAATCTATGATGAAAATTCTAAGTGTTACAAAGAAGATCACAGTAAACCATTTTGATGGAGACGTGGCTAATCTGACGTCGGGAACATGCCTAGGCTTCAATGATAGTGAGTTACCTCCATAAGGCAGAGCTTACAACAAGGCAATACATATTTTAATCCATATAGGAACAACCAGCCTATCTAGGGTACTCACTAATATGGGCTCTTCCATCAATGTGCTACCAAAGGCTAGCTTGATGAAGATGGCACTGGATGGCATCATCATAATACCAAGTTTTATGGTGGCAAAAACTTTTGATGGTTCTCAAAGTACTATGTTTGGAGAAGTAGATATTCATGTAAAGATCGGCCTGCATATGTTCTACATTACCTTTCAAGTAATAGATATAGAACAAGCATATACCTGCTTGCTCGAGTGACCTTGAATTCACGCTGTGGGGGTCGTCACCTCAACCCTGCATCAGAAATTAAAGTTCCTTGTTGAAGGAAAGTTGGTTGTGATCGACGGTGAAGAAGATATCTTTGTAAGCCACTTAGAGTCCTATAGATATATCAATATGGACGAAGATAATGTGACAACACCATTCCAAGTTCTAGAAGTTGCTATAGTGGTAACCCTACCGATAGATAAAATCAAGAAATCGTGAACTACCATGACTTCATGGAGAGATTTATAAACAGTTGTGGAGGATCAGACCTCAAAAGGTTGGGGAAAGCTTGTGGAGATACATGAGAATAAAGATCGCTTTGGTTTGGGCTATAAACTATCAAAGGCTATTCAGGAAGGTATAGGGATTCCTCCCATACAGGAAACCTTCGTCAGTAAAAGGGTAGATCATGGTAGACAAGTGTCAATGTGATCCAACATAGGCCACGACAAAGGAGCATCCCACCTTATTCGGGAGTGTTCTCCTGACGAAGAACTCAAAAATTGGACAGTTGTGGAGATTCCACAGATCTTTTTCTTTCCAAAGTAATTTTTCTATTTTAGAAAGACCCATGTCCCGCCCGAGGCATATGGGTAGCTTGTAAGGGCCCCCATTTATTTTCAAATAATGTTTTCAATTAATAAAAGTTTATTTTACATTCAATTTAAGATCCTTATATTTCTCTCACATTTTTCTTTTATTTTTCAAATGGCAATGCTTCTTCCTCATATACATTTTCCAATTCACATTCTAAAAAGCACCAAAACATGATAAAATATGCATATCCATATCTAAATTTACCGATGATGGTACTGCTATGGTTTGATATGATTTTGATGCACTAATTAACCAAGTTAAAGAGGACTATGGGGAAGATCTTGAACTCTCTGAAGAATTTTAAAGGTTAATAGAGCAAAAAGCAGACAATATACAATCATACCAAAAGTATATTGAGACCATCAACCTTGGGACCGAAAAGGATCTAAAAGAAATCAAGCTAGGTGAAACCTTGGAGGAAAGTGTTAAAGAAATGTTGATCAAACTCCTACATGAATACGTGGATATATTTTCCTGGTCTTACCGAGATATGCCAGGTTTAGATACATATATCATGGTGCATAAACTACCTCTCAAATAAGGTTGTTCTCCAGTTAGACAGAAACTCAGAAGAACTCGTCCAGACATGTCTCATAAGATTCGAGAAGAAGTACTCAAGCAATTTGATGCAGGGTTCCTAGTCGTGGTAGATTATCCACCTTGGATAGCTAACATTGTTCCAGTACCCAAGAAATACAGAAAAGTGTGGATGTATGTAGACTATCGGGGCTTAAACAAAGCAAGTATTAAAGACGGTTTCCCATTATCTCACATAGACATTTTAGTGGACAATACAACACAAGCTTCAGTATTTTCTTTCGTGGATGGTTTCTCAGGATATAATCAAATCAAGATGGCACCTGATGATGAAAAGACTACTTTCATGACTCCTTGGGGGCACTTTCTGCTACAACGTGATGCCCTTCGATCTGAAGAATGCAGGGGCAACTTATCAACAAGCAATAGTCACATTATTTCATGACATGATCCATAAAGAAGTCGAGGAATATGTGGATGATATGATTTCCAAATCTCACACAGAGGATGACCACATCATTCATTTACAAAAGTTATTCAAACGTCTGCAAAATTTAAAACTAAGGTTGAATTCGAAAAAATGTACATTTGGTGTCAGGTCAGGCAAACTATTGGGTTTTATTTTAAGCCAACGAGGTATTGAGATAGATATCGACAATGTGAAGGTCGTACAAGTAATTCCAGCTCCGAGAACAGAAAAAGAGGTTTGTGGTTTCTTAGGACGATTGAACTATATATCACGATTCATAATGCACCTAACTGCTACGTGCGAGCCTATATTCAAACTACTAAGAAAAGATCAATCAATGAAGTGAAATGAAGACTGTCAAGAAATCTTTGAAACAATAAGACAATATTTACAAGAGCCACCAATCATGATTCCACCAGTTCCTGGAAGGCCACTTATCATGTACTTAATAGTGCTTGAGGGATCTATGGGATGTGTATTGGGGCAACACGACGAAACAGGTAGAAAAGAGCACGCAATCTACTACCTAAGAAAGAAATTCACTTATTGCAAAACTCGATACTCATTCCTTGAGAAAACTTATTATGATCTAGTTTTGTTTACCAAACGACTGAGGCAGTATATGTTAACTTACACCACATGTTTAATAGCAAGAGTGGATCCTCTGAAGTATATATACGAAAAATCCAACTTGTACATGAAGAATTTCTTGATGGAAGATGTTGTCATCCGAATCATGTTATTCAAAAGGCAATCAAGGGCAGTGTACTAGTTGATCACCTGGCTCATCAACCGTTGGCAGAATATCAACCAATAAAGTTTGATTTTCTAGACGAAGACATCATGGTTATAGGTGACTACGAAATACCAGGACCTGACGAAGGACCTAAACCAGGGGCACGATGGACACTTATGTTTGACGGTGCTTCAAACACACTAGGACATGGTATTGAGGATGTATTGACTTCTCCAAAGAATTTTCATAAACCTTATACTGCAAGGTTATATTTTGACTATAGCAACAATGTTGGTGAATACGAAACTTATATCCTGGGTTAAGAAGCTTTCATGGATCTAAAAATCAAATACCTCGAAATATATGGAGACTCAGCATTAGTCATATACCAAGTCAACGGTGAATGGGATACTCGACATCCCAAATTAGTTTCATATCGACATTATGTTTTGGAGCTAGCTACAAAATTTACAGATATCACTTTCACTCATATTCCCGGAGAAGAAAATTAGATGGCAGACGCCTTGGCAACTTTGTCAGCCATGTTCAAAGTAACTTGGAATAAACACGAACCACGCATCATGATCAGACATTTTGAAGAGCTTTCACATTACCTCGCAGTTGAAGAAGGACCAGATAATAAACCTTGGTTCTATGATATCAAAAGGTATCTAGAAAATAAGAATATCCAGAAGACTCCTCGATTATAGACAAGCGAACTCTACGAAAGCTAGTTGTGGAATTCTTCTTAAATGGTGATGTATTATACAAAAGAAACTACAGTATGGTATTACTTAGGTGCATGGAAAAACATGAAGCAGATACACCCATGAGAGAGATCCATGAAGGACCCTTCAGGACTCATACAAATGGGCATGCCATGGATAGAAAAATATTAAGAGCATATTATTATGGTTGAGAATGGAAGCTGACTGCTACCATTATACAAAGACATGCCACAAATGTCAAATCTACGCTGACAATGTGCACGTACCACCAACTCCTCTAAATGTCCTAAGTTCACCATGGTCGTTCTCAATGTGGGGAATTGATATGATAGGAATGATAGAAGCAAAGGCTTCTAATGGACACTGATTCATATTAGTTGCCATCAATTATTTCACCAAGTCGGTAGAAGTTGCGTCTTATGCAAATGTCATCAAGCAAGTGGTTAGTCGATTCATCAAGAAGAACATCATATGAAGGTATGGGGTTCCGAGAAGAATTATTACATATAACACGGGTCCACTTTGAACAACAAAATGATGAAGTAATTATGCGATGATTTCTAGATTAAGTGTCATAACTCATCACCTTACCGACCCAAGATGAACGGGGCCGTTGAAGCTGTCAATAAAAATATCAAGAAAATCATTCAGAAAAGGGTTAAGAAATATAAATATTGGCACGAAATGCTTCCCTTTGCTCTACCTGGCTACCGTACCTTAGTGCGTACTTCAACAGGTGCAACTCTTTTCTCTCTTTTTTTAAGGTTGTACTCCCTGTTGAAGTTGAGATTCCATCACTGTGATTCCTAATGGAAACCAAGCTTGAAGAATTAGAATAGGTTCAAACACAACTTGATTAGATCAACCTCATCTAAGAAAAATGCTTAACAGCTTTAAGGCCATGGCTAGTTATACCAGAAATGGATGAAGAAAGCTTTTGATTAAAAGGTATATCCTTGAGTGTTCAAAGAATGAGATCTGGTTCTCAAGAAGATTCGGCTACCTCGTATAGATTCACGTGGTAAATGGACACCTAACTACAAAGGTCCATATGTAGTGAAAACAACATTCTCTGGAGGAGCTCTTATCCTCACAATAATGGATGGGGAAGAACTACCACATCTCCTGAACTCCGACGCAGTCAAAAAATACTATTTATAAAAGGCCCTCTAAGTCAAAACCCTACGGGAAACTTAAGAAAAAAGGGGCATCCCGGGGGATTGAAAACCATAAAGGGAGATCCAGGAAAAAATTAGGGACATATAAACAAAATCATTATCTCGATGGATTGAAAACCCAAAAGGGCGATCCAGGAAAAAGTTAAGGATCTTATTCAGAAAATGAACAAATAGTCTGCGATTCGAGAATTCACTATTACGGATACAGAGGAGAAGTATTAATCTAAATCATATAACTAAGAAGCAAAGGAGAATGGAGTTATCAAAGGACGTTGGAGAAATAGCAGTATTAATTATCATTTTCATTGCCATTTTCAATTTTTTGTAAACCTTGTAATTACCTCTTTTTAGGAATTGCGTCTTTTACGTTAGCCTATTCAAAGGAATTTGCAGAAATAATACAGTTTATTTTTCAATTGTGTTTTTCTTTTATCCACCTTTTGAAAAATACCACGATTATTTCTCATAAACACTAGGTCAAAATTATTTAGGGGATTTGACATTAAATAAAATCACTTGACAAAGCATCAAAAAGTATTTTGGTTAGAAAAATGTCAAAAGAAATACACGCCTACGCCTATGCCTATGATATAATTATCAATAATGCATTGATGCGGTTCACCATAACATATCAAGATTCAAATCAACTTGGAGACACCACAGCGAAACAACAAACAACATCGTGAAGTTGGTAACTTAGAAAACCCAATGGTTTAAAAAGAGAAAGTTGTCAAAAACATTTACAAAATACTTGGTGCATATACATACGAAACACTTGGTGTATATACATACGAAACATTTGGTGCATATACATATGAAACTTGGGTATCATGTCAATAGCATCATCATTGGGTATCATATTAATTTTGGGAATTATATATACATTATACATTGAATTTCCAAACTACTTAGGCCAAGAATACTATGGAATATCTTGGGGCCTATTACAAGATAACTTATCTACACGAACCAGAAGTTCAAACCTTAGCATTGTTCAACAAATACCTTGGTTGAGAACTGACACAACCGGTAGATTAGGATTGTACTAAGTGATATATCTACAATTTATAGCTTTGGTTTAGTTACCTAAGATTCAATTATCAAACACATTTTCAAAATCAAACATGCATATTTATCCCCTAGGTTGTGATAAATATGCAAACCTGTGATATAGCTTATTATGTTAGTCTCGAAGCTTTAGTAAGTTATTTATCTTTCAAACTCGTGTTATCTACCCCCTAGGTTACGGTAGGTATACAAAAATTTGCAATATAATTCATTGTATCAGTCTCCAAGCAATGATGAATTATCAAGTTTGTGGTATTTATCCTCTAGGTCGTGATAAATACGCAAGTCTAAAATATGCCTTACTATGTTAGTCTCGAAGCATTAGTAAGATATTTTCAAACCTGTATCATTTACTCTCTAGGTTGTAGTAGATATGCGAGGATTTGCAATATAACTCGTTGCATTAGTCTCAAAGCAGCAATAAGTTATCTATTTTTCTGTGATATAGTTCATTGTGTTAGTCTCAAAGTGACAATGAGTTATCAAACTTGCGTTATTTATCCCCTGGGCTGTGATAAATAGGAAAAATATATGTTGTAGCTTACTATGTTAGTCTCGAAGCGTTAGTAAGTTGATTATCAAACTTGTGCTATTTACCCTATAGGTCATGATAAATATGCAATAACTACGATTTAACTCATTGCATCATCCTCAAAGCGGCAATGAGTTATTTATTTTTCAAGCTCACGTCATTTATCCCCTAGGTTGTGGTAAATGAATTAAATATTCGGTTACTTCTTTGCTTTGTTAATTAAACTCTTTTTCAAAATATTTTTCAAGTCTTTGGTCAAATTTTGGGGTTTTCAATAATTTAATAACCCTCAACCGAAGAGAAATTAAATAGGAGCAGCTGTAATACTCCAAATTTGCCCGCTTGGGTATTAGTAATTAATCTTGGTTTATTTATTAAAGCATTTGTTTTTAATCCTGGTGTTGTTACAATTATTTATAGTTTATTTAAGGAGTGTGGATTATTACAACGGAGGGTGCTTATATTACATTTTTTTTACTATTTGGGCTCATTACTCAAGTCAATCTAAAAGTCCATTAAGAATTAATTATAGTCCATAATACTGATTTATTGTTTCTGAGTTTTTACTTTTATTTATCTATTTTAGTTTAAAGGGTTAATTAGCATTATAATTTAAATATTTGTTTATTATCCATTTATTATTATTTTATAATATTTGTTTTAGAATTTTGACCTGGTCCAAATTAGGGTTACCCTAATTCACCAGAAATTGCGCCCAAGTCTTCATTCCTAAGAAAAAATGCAAGCCCAGCTCCAGAAGTTGTTTTGAATCAAATCAAAACTGAAAGAGATTGCAAATCAAATCTTTTTATTAATTTTGAATCTTGTATACAAGTTACTGTCCGAATACATTACAATCTTGAAACCCTAACAATCAGATCTCAATCGAATCTTCCTAATTTTATAATTACAAATAAAATCTTACAATTTGGATCAATTTCAATCAATCTAATACAAACTAGATAAATATAACTACTAATCACTAACATAATTTCCTAATTCTGACTAATTCTAAAAACCTATAAATTAAACCCTAAGCTAACGAACAAAAAAAGAACCCTTGGAGAATTTTTTATTACTATTGTGAATCCTTAAACCCTCCAATAAAGCTCTTCATCCATAGAGAATTAGGGTTCATCATTAGAACCCTAATTTCTTTGAGCTAGACTCCGTCTCATTTTCGGTACCTGCAAAGAAGAAGAGAAGGAGATTAGAGATGAGATCAGAGAAATCAGAAGAGGAATTATACTAAAATAATCAATTCACACACGGTAAGCTTCAAAATTAGCTTAGGTTCTTGATTTAGATGTTATTTGATACGTGATTGGGTTTGATTGTTGTGTTTCTGGGGAAATTTGGGGCTTAGGGTTAGGTTTTAGGGTTAGGGTTCATGTTCTATGGTTAGGGTTCATCAGTTCACACATTTCTTGGTTTGGTTATTGTTAGGGTTCATGTAAGAACCCTAGGGTTAGGGTTAAAACTCATGGGAGGGGGTGAAATCTCCTGCAGACATTCATCCCCAATGGCGGCCTTCACGGTCGTCCATGGTGGGATTCTGGGTTTTGGGATGAAGGTTTAAATTTCTGGGTTTGGGTATGGATGAAGGTGGTGGTTCAAGGCGCCTCAATCATTGGAGGCGATTTCCGATCACCGGAAATCTAGAGAGAGGGCAGAGCCTCTCTCTCTAAACTATTATAACTGAGAAGGGGAAATGGGGTAAAGAGAGGGGAACAAAAAAATGATACCAAATGTGAAAAAATAAATATATAGACCCTTCTCTCAGTGTTCCCATGCTTACGATATACCCTGGTCAACAACCAATCACAGCCTCTCGTTTTTCATACTTTTGATTGTCGTTCCAAGATTAACTCTTGATAACCATATGATCAGATCAAATGTTTCTAACCTTGATGTCCATCATACATCCCTATGCTCACCCACAATTTTTCGATGTGTTTGGGAAAAAATTATTTGGGCCAAGCCCTAGCTAACCACACACCTCATTTTGCTGGCTCAAACTGAAGCTACATCCCCTTGCGCAATTGGATCGAACAAGTTATTGGGCTTAAACCTTACTATCAGCACACCCCTGTTTTTCTACGTTAAAGAGAAATACACCCCTCAATTTTAATTAAGTTTTTATTTATTTACTTAATTTATTGGTTTTATTTATTTTATCTAGTTTATTTAATTTGTTAATTTTTCTCTCATAGCATTTTTTGGTCATTTTGCATTAAATTTATATTTTTCATTTGTCATAAAAAATTACATTGATGAATAAATATAAAATTATTAGTAAAAATGGTTAATATATTTTTAATAATAAGAGAATAATTATTTTTTAAACATTTTAAAAATACAAACTCTTTTCTATTAATGCATCAAACAATTTTATCATTCGAATACATTTTTTTTCAAAACATCATCATACATTCTAAGACAGCTAACCAATCAAACTTAACACCTTTTCTACTAACTTAATTTCAAATTCAATTTTATTTTCAAATATTATTGTGGATAGATTTTCTATTTAACTGCGTACTTCGTCTACAACTACACTATTTTTTAAACCCAGACAAGATTCAAGGATAATTCTAAAACATTTACACAATCCATAAAAAAAAACTAACCAAACATACACGAACTACGAAATTGGACTCTGATTCTTCGCAGGGAGATACGTAGGCACGTGGTTAAAACCAAGGAGAGTTCATAACTAAAAAAATAAAATTCTTTTCTCAAATGTATATAAACATTGACTGTTAAATACCCATCTTACCCTTAAACCTAAAAGTGGAGCCCCTTGGGAACAAGGAAGATGAAAGGTGCATAACACCTTCCCTTTGTCTAATTGACTTACGAATTTGGAATCTTTGTACGAATTAGGGCTACCCGTTATTTCCCCGTCCTTAGGACAAAAATTAATGGTGGCGACTTGTATTTTTTGCTGGTCACGACAATCCCAAACCTAGAGATGGGGGTTTGAAAGCTTAGAGAACGAGCTTTTTGATGGTTATCTGTCTTGGAGAAGTGGACCCGACAGGACCAGTAAGGATAACAGTCGGTAACACATATGTGATACGGTGGCAGAACTGACTGTTATACTGTTTTTACTTTTGTATTCGCAAATGTTGCGGTAACCAAGAGTCGCCATCGACTTTTCTTTTATCCAACAGAGGAAAGGGTGAAAAGAACAGAAAAAGACCTTTCGGGATTATTTCTGAGTAAGGGGGTAGATTATGGAAAGGGAAGGTGTTAGCACCCTTTCCATCTGTAGTTATATATGGTCTCTTAGATGCTAGCTCAATTTAAAGATACCTTATGCTTTGTGTGTTTGAAAAGTATTTTTGAAAGAAAGTGCCTTAGTACGAAGAACTTTGTAATGTTTCTCGGATTGGTAGAGAACGTATACAAAGTGTTTTGAAAAATGTTTTTGAAAGAAGTTTTGTGTATGTGTAAAAATTTGTTTTGGGCATAGCATCTAAGAACTATCTACTATACTCGAAAGGTTGTTCTTTTCCTCTTTTCCTTTAGACGGTGTTATCCTACTATTAGTGAGTAGGTAGCCCCAGTCGTTGGATGTTTAAGGGACAACCGAAGGGACATTGTTACAGTCACAAAGGAAACTGGGAAAGAAACCTTAGTAACTACCCTATGGTTTTAAGATCATACCTAGGCAATGTCAAGAGGGTCATTTTTTATCTTTTAAACTAGAGGGTAGCCACTAAAGTCTCTCACGTTTCGAGAGCTGTGACTGTTTTCTGAATGCAATCAAAGTAGGGATACCCTAGAGGTGTATATGTGAGAGTGTGTTATTTTCAATTATTTTTGTCTTGTATTAGGTTTGCTAGCGTTTAATTATTATGTTCTTTCCATACAATCCTATTAGTCATGCATCTAGACAGTTAATAGTGTGCAGGAATTTAAAGTGCGGAAATGTAAAACCTAGCTATTATAAGGTTTCGGGGAGGGGGATTATTTACTAGTCCAAAACTTAGGGAAAATAGAGTAGTAAAAGTAAAAGTCCTAGTTATTGTCTATTACATCCTAGTAAGCAGTTACAATAATATGAAATAAAGTGTGAAAGTAAATAAACGCGCGCGAAATGGAAATGACGTTTAAAACCCTAGAAAGTTCTAAGTAAAATAAAATTGTTTTTGTTGTTTTTGTTTTATTTTGAGAAAATGTTAAATAAATAATAATTAATCTAAAAATAATAATAAAATTAATAATCTAAAGAAGATGAAAAATAAGGACCTAATTCTAATTTTTGTATTTTTATTATAAAGAAATCAAATTAAATCCTAAGTCTACTTGATTTTAATTTAAGCAAAAGGTTAAAATAATTAATAATTAATTAACAAAAATAATTTATTTAATTGGAAAAAGACTGAATCTATTTTTTTTGTGATTTTATAATTAATTTGCTAATTAAATAAAAAATAATTAAAAGAAACAAATAATGAAAATAAAACAATAATGTAAATGGGCCTGGTGTTAAAGCTGAAAAGAGGGGGGTGAGATTTGGAATTTATAAGGCCCAAACCAAGTGAAGGCCCGGGCTGGAACTAGATTTGGTGTTAACAACATGGGTAGGTCTATGATGGGGATGTAAGCTTGAGAAGTTGAATTTGTTTGCGTTGGTATCTTATGACTGAAGATCGAAGGTGCACGGTGGGTGCACTGGAATGCAACACGCTGGATTCTGCAAGCAATTGTTAGAAAAGAGAAAATAATATGCTAAAACTGGAATCAAACCCATGCTCTTGGACTCCTCAACATATGTGCTTTACCACTGGGCCACTCAACTTACTTGTTATCATAATGAAACGAATATAATATAATATGAAAATATCATTATCCCCGGATTTTTAAAACGCGCGCGTGAACATTCAAACCAGTCAATACGGTAGCAACGCATGGGCGCCGGAGTTAATCCACCGCAGTCAACCTTCTGGTTGTCTTCTCCAATGGTATCAAAAATGGATCTGCAAAAATAACAAATTTCAAAGATTAAAACCTACCCTACCCCCCTGATTCTGAATTTGGGCTTAAAATTGGCAAAAGGTCCCTGTATCACGAGATTTGAAGGAAACAACTTCAAATTCCCTAACGGTGGCAGCTCTAGGTACTGACGTTAGGGCTAGCATGTGATGGGTTGTAACTTGTCTAGAACTTCATTACAAACATGCACAAACATATTAGAACAACTAAATATGCTTAGATTAAGAAATTGAAATTCAAAATTATACCTATGATCGGTATGCTTGGATTTGTGGTTTTGGATGTGGAACTGCTTGGCCAAGGTGCTGAGGTGTCCCTGGGAATCTCAGGAGCAACGTATGGTCACTAGTTTGGACTAAGGGTGCCTGCAAAATATGTTTCGATTTTTGACAACTTTGTTGAAATTTTGAGAAATTGGTATGGTAGTTAAGGGCAATTTGTGTGTGTGATTTGCTTGCATATGATGCTGCTTATATAGAGGAGATGGAGATAGGGTGATAGCATGGAAAGAAATCAAACCATAACCATTGAAATGAAGCCATGATCTTTTCTTTAAAACATTTCCGAAATGAGGATTTAATGCCATTCTTGGACTTTGAGTGAACCTAGACACCCTTGTACGATTCATGGGCTCCAGCACAAATCCAAACATTAGCCCATATTGCATAGTTGGACAGTAATGAAAAAAATCTATGAAAAATGTAAAGACGGTGTAAAAAGAAAGAAAAATTGCATTTTTAACTATTATGTGTCGACACAATGCTACTATGCATCGACACATAACTCTTCTTGCTCATGTAAAAACAAAATCAACTAAGTATGAGTCGATGCATAATGGGATGTGTCGACCCATGCACCTGTTTGTGTCGATACATACGCTTTTTGTGTCGACTCATGCACCTTTCATCCTTCTGTTTTGGGGCCTGGATAACAGTATGTATCGACACATAAGGCTTTGTGTCGACTCATACCCTAGTCTATCACTAAAATGAGTCGACTCATGTGGGTATGTGTCGGCTCATGCTGCAGTTTTTAGCCTTAAACATTATTCTTGAGTGTTGTAACCCAAAATTTTCCCTCTCATTTATCAAGACTTTCCTCACAAGATTCCTTTGACTCAAGACTGGATTAGGGTTTGGTCAGCTCAAGACATCTTATCTTGCACTGATAACCCAAAATTTAGGCTTGAAATTGGCACAAGGACAAATGGACTTTTAATGCCCCATTTGACTTTCATGGATCATTTTGGACTCTCAAGATTGCTCATGCCAAGTTTCAGGTCTTGGATCGCATTTTTGCTCAGTCAATTGATCAGATGACCTAAAATCAATTGTATTGGTGAAAAAGTCAACTGTAGCACCAATAGTCAAACTTTGACTTTTTGATCAACATTACATTTCAAAGATCAAATTTCATCAAAACATGTCAAAATATGAAACTTATTCATCAAGAAATCAAAAAGTCAAGATTTCATTTTGAAAAGTCAAAATTTCTAAACTTAGAAATTTTTCTAAGTGTTGGAAATTTTATGTTTTTTTCATAACTTTGAGCAAAATTTTCACCATAATGAAAGATGATTCAAGAGAAACTTCCAACATGAAAGTTGTAGATCTCCATGATATCTACAACATTTCTTTACACAACTTCTCCTAAATATGCTCGGATTTCAAGTTATAAATTCATGAAGTCTTGACATTTTCATTTAACACTTAGAGAAATTTTCAGCAGTTTTGGTCAGGTTTTTTATCCCAACTTCTTGGCCAATTTTCATCAAGTTACAGTTTGATTTAACAAAAGTGGTCAACATGAAAGTTGTAGGGGAGGTTCCAATCTTCCAAAAAGTCCAAGAACTTATTGAGATCATTCTTGAGCTGAGAGGATCGAAGAGATGAAGTTAGGGTTTCATTCTTGAATTACAAAGCAGAATTTGTGATGAACACTTGACTAAAATTCCAACCAAAGCTACAAGATCTCTCTTTTCAGACTATGTTCTCTCCAAATCTATGCATAATCAAGAAATTACACGAACCCTAAGTGTATTACACAAGAATTTGAAGCTTTGTCCAAGTCTTGATACCATTTATGGTTAGAAATGCTAAAGCAACATTTCCATTTGCATAAAGCTTCACTTTTCCAACCACTCTCTTCTTTCAAAGCTTGAAATCTGTTCCAAAGATGACAGAAAAATCTCTCAATATCAGAAGAAATCCACAAGACCTGCAAAGCATGGCTAAATTCCTTAATTCACTCCTTTCTTCATCATGAAGCAACTTGTCTTTATGAATTTGAAAAAAAAGGGCATAACGTGTGATTTTCAAAAAAATCTGAGTTTCTCAAGTCTCAAACCTTCTCTATAAATAGAGAGCTCAATCACAAGAGAAAGGTGGTTGGAAAAAGGTTAGAGCAAGTTAGAAAAAATAGAGAGAAAGAACAAGGAGAAAAGCCAGAAGTTATATTGATAAACTCTTAAAATCTCATATTCACAAAAAGCCATAACAATCCATAAAACCTCGACTCTTGAGTTTTGAAGTCTAAACCTTTAAACCTCTCACACTTTGCATATTCCATCTAAAAACCATCCAAACATTTCATACCATACAGAGGTTGTTTAGTAACCTTCAACAAAAAGAAAGTCTAGCAGCCTGTTGGAGCTTCCTTAAGGTTCATACAACATCTTGAAGGGTATTTGGATTCAAAACCTAAAGTGCAGTTTTAAGGTAAGTCATCTTTACCTTGCCATTTCCATACATCAACTTTTCTGTTAATCATTTATTTGTTGATCATGTTATTCATTTATATGTTAAAAACTAAATGACGTATGCAAAGAATGGTGTTTAAGGCAGAAAAAGGCAGTATGTATCGACACATATCCACATGTGTCGACCCATCTTAGTGAAAATACAGGGTACGAGTCGACACATAACCCTCATGCATCGACCCATACTGAGTTCAGGTCACTAAAAAGAAGCTGGAAAGGCCTATGAGTCGATACATACGCGTTTCGCGTCGATGCAAAAGGTGTATGAGTCGATACATCCCATTATGGGTCGACTCATACTGAACAGATTTCACTTTACAGGGGCAAGGAGAAGCTATGTCTCGATGCATAGCAGCATGGGTCGACACATAGCAGTTCAAAAATGCATTTTTCCTTTATTCTACACTGTTTTCACATTCTTTTCATTATCATTCGATGTGGTTGTAATATTTTAGTTCCTACTTCACCCTCATTGTTAAATTGTACCCCCATCCCCCTAAAGTGATGTAATAGCTTAGATTTTACTTTCCGCTTTTTACTAGCTTTTCATATATTGCTAGTAAATAAGATGTATGGCAAGATGAAATCAACAAATAGATGACTTTCAAAAACAAGACAAAAAGCATGAAAATAACACACTTGCACACAAGCATCCTTAGGGTTTCTCCACTTGGTTTCCTTATACAAAAATAGTCATATTACGCATGTGAAATATCTTGGCAAAACAAACAAATATAAAGATCATAGTCCCTCGATGACGCTATTCAAAAGGTTGCCTTATAAAATGATCTTGGTACCTTAAAATGATAAGATATTTTGCAAACATTGCTAATCATGGCTATACGATGACCCATGCCCGTCCCGTTTACATCCAAAGATAGGGTTGCTTACCAAATCAATGGTAAGACAACAATGTCAAAGGAATAGAAAATGCACAAGAAAGACATTTGAGTAGGTAGATAGCTTCTAGTTACTTGCTCCATTTCAAACAACTATCCTTGCTATTTTCAAAACAAACACACACATTTCAAAACATTTTACAATCATTGAAGACATTTTCAAAAAGACAAACATCTTTTTATACATTCTTACGAACGAGAATCATTACAAAGATTTCCTAAACGAATGGCCTCTTTTACAAAATACTTTCAAAACCACACCAAACACAATTTCAAACAATAAAAGCAAGTGATCTAAGCAAGTAACTAAGAGCCCATGGAAAACCATGGATGAAAAGGGTGATAATACCTTCCCTTTTCATAATCTACCCCCCGAACTCAAGAAAACATCTCAAAGGTCTTTCCTGTGCTTTTACACCTTTCCTTTTGGATAAAAGAAAACTCGGTGGCGACTCTTGCTAACCGCAACATTTGCGATAAAACGCAAAACCCTCAAGTCAGTTCTCCCACCGTATCACAGAACTGGCGACTCTGTTGGGGATCATTATAAAAATGGGGATACCTTAGGGTTTAGATCACATTTATTTGCTTACATTGTTTGACTTGTTTGCTTTACATTATGGTTCATTGTTTGGGTTTAAATCATCTACCCGGATTTGGGAAACATTATAGGTAAATAGCAATACATTGTGGAAACTGTGCGGGGTATACCAATATGGTCTAAGCAATAGCTATGTTAGTGTGACATATTTGTGGATACCGGTAGCCTTTGAGTTAATCAAAGAGAATACGGGGCCGCTGAGTGATGTCATGAAGCACTAATGAACTTCTAGAACCCTTTACTTGACCAACTTGGCCTTTAGGATGTAGTGAGATGACCGGCTTTGGTGCAGTCCGAAGTTGGTAGATACTCGATACTACACTCATTGAGGTTTGGTTTCTTGGGATATTTCGGTCGCTATTAAAGAGGCTTGAGCTGAAACAATGACCAAGGAAACAATCCAGTGATATTGAGCTCCTTAGAACCCGGTTACTATTGTTAGGACAGGTTGAGCCAACTAAACTTCAAGAGGGTACTTACCTATCAAGCCCCATGCAAGCCTAAACTAAGAACTTGTTTGATTTACTTGTATATGCATACTTGTACATAACATCATGGACATCATGAACATCATATGCATTCACTAACCATTTCAAGGATTTTGGAGATTCATCTTTGTTCTTGTTTTGTAGGATATGGATTCACTTCGCATGAAAACTATCCAAATCAACCTTGTAAGAATTCCTCCACAACTCAAGGAGCTAGCTTCAAGGATCCCTGAGAACTCTCCATTCACCGAGAGGCATGGTCATCTACTCAACTTGGTCACCTCCAACACAAAGGAGGATATGATGAAGGTTCTCTTCCAGCTCTTTGACCCTTTGCATCATTGCTTCACATTTCCTGACTATCAGCTTGTGCCTACTTTGGAAGAATTCTCTCAAATCTTGAGGATTCCTATTCTCAATCAACTACCTTTCAACGGTACGGAAAGAGATACAAAGCCAGAAGAGATTGCTCAAGCCCTGCACTTGCACTCATCTGATGTCACGACTCATTAGGAAACTAGAAGTGGTGCCAAAGGCTTCTTAGCAAAGTTTCTGTTTGAGAAAGACCAAAGTTGTTGGAATTCCCTAGACTTGCAAGATTTTGAGGAGATTATGGCTCTTCTTATCTATGGGATGGTCCTGTTCCCCAATCCTGACCAACTCATAGAGGTAAGCACCATCAAAATCTTCATGTCACGCAATCTGGTGCCTACATTACTAGGGGATATCCTACACTCTTTGCACACTCGTACAATGAGGAAAAGAGGGGTCCTTATGTGTTGCACTCCCCTACTGGAAAGATGGTTTATTTCTCATATTCCCCAATCAGTCTTAAAGAATGAACAAGGATTAAGGTGGTCACAAAGGTTAATGACGCTCAAACATTCATATATTAATTGGTGCTCTCGATCCAAAGAGAATGTTATCATTGTTGACCGTTGTGGAGAATTCCCTAATGTCCCTCTACTTGGTATTAGGGGAGGCATCACCTACAACCCATGTTTAGCTCTAAGACAGTTTGGTTATGCCCGAAGGGATGGCCCACATGATATGCTTATTCAAGGCTTAGTATTCAACTACGACAACGACGATCAAGGTCTTCGCCAGAGATTCATCTGAGCTTGGAGGATGCTAAACAAGGTGGATAGCAAGACTTTGGGACACAATAATTCCATCCCTCTTGAGCCTTACCTCAAGTGGGTACGAACACGCGCTCAAAGTCTTATGATGCCTTATCCTTCCATTCTCCCAGTGATCATTGAGCCTGATAAGGAAGGAGAAGTTCCAAACACTATCTTACATCCTGACATGACCACATCTCTTGAAGACCTACAAAGGGATTGGATACAACTCAAAGGAGAGTGAGATACTTTCAAAGCCCAATTCTATGCAAGCGAGAAGAAGGTTTTGGAACTCACTAGGCTACTTCATGAGGAGCAGACTCTAAATACCTACATAGCACCAAAGAGGATGTGCACTACTTTTTTATCTTAGAATATTGTATTATTTTGCCCAAGGGGCATTGATGTACTCAAACTCTATCTTATTAATACACGTGTGTTTCTTTTTGTTTAAAGCGAACTTGAATCTTTTAAAATCCTTGAAAACATTACATATGCACATATCATTCATCATAACATAAACAGGTCTTTTGTAACAAGTTCCCTTAACTCTCTACTGTTTATTTCAGTAAGATGGATCTCGAACAGTCGGTCAAAGATCTTCAAACTCAAAACATGCAGTTTCAACAGTTACTCACAACCCTGGCCAAAGGACAAGAGGAGTTGAAGATTCTGTTGGAAAAAGAGAAAAAGAAGAAAGAGAAAAAGCCAACTGGTGTTGTAATCATGGGAAGAAGGTTTCAGGGACAGACTAGAAGAACCTTGAATTTCGCAACAACCTCCGATGAAGGAAAAGGAAAAGAAACAGCAGTTCCTCCAGAATCTGAAGAGGAGGAGGAAGAGGAAGAGGAAGACTACTCTGAGGAACAGTACCCTTCGGCTTATGATAAGTACAGACATATTGAAGAGCGTTTAAGCGCTATGGAAATACAAAGGGTACCAGGTCTAGACTTTGAAGAATTGGGGCTAGTATCAGGAATTGTGATCCCACCAAAATTCAAAGTGTCGTTGGTTACAAAATATGATGGGGTGTCATGTCCTAAAATGCACCTCCGATCATACGTGAGAAAGATTCAGCCGCACTCTGCCGATAAAGACATGTGGGTGCAGTTTTTCCAAGATAGTTTATCCAGAGCACAACTCGATTGGTTTTACCAATTAGAAAGGGCTGACGTCCATAACTAGGAAGATCTTTCTGCAGCTTTCTATAAATAATACCAGTATAATGCAGATTTGGCGCCTACCCGTACTCAACTTTAGAGTATGGCTATGGCTTCAAATGAAGGTTTCGAAGATTACGCGTAGAAATGGCGAGATCTAGCTGGAAGAGTGCAACCCCCTCTGTCTGAAAGGGAGTTGGTGGATATGTTCTTAGGCACTCTATCGGGACCTTTCTTCAACCATTTGATTGGGAGTTCATCTACTGGATTTACTGAGTTAATATTAACCGGAGAAAGGGTGGAAGCTGGCATAAAAAGTGGAAAGATTCAGAAATATTAATCTTCCTCTACAGCTGTAAGAAAGCCTTTCACCGGGAAAAAGGAGGTGTGATACGGTGGGAGAACTGACTTGAGGTTTTGCGTTTGTTTTCGCAAATGTTTCGGTTTAGCAAGATTCGTCACCGACTTTTTATTTTATCCTAAGGAAAGGTTAAAAAAGCACAGCAAAAACCTTTGAGATGTTTTCTTGGGTTCGGGGAGTAGATTATAGAAAGGGAAGGTATTAGCACCCTTTCTATCCATGGTTATCCATGGGCTCTTAGTTACTTGCTTAGATCACTTGCCTTGCATTTTCAATTGCTTGAAATGGTGGTGTGTGTGTGTATTTGAAAATGTCTTGAAAAAGATGCCTTCTCTAGGCAACCGTTGTAACAATTCTTTACTCGAATGTTTTACAAAGGTGTTTGTCTTTTCGAAAAGATATTTCAAATGTTTTTGAAAGTTGTTTTGAAATTGTGTTGTGGAGTGGGTTTTGAAAAGTAGGCAAGTGTGTTTTGCAAGTTTGATCAAGTAACTAAGAGTTGTCTACCCCTAAATTTACTCAAATATTTTTCCTATGTTTTAACCCTTTTAACAGTATTGTTCCACCATTATATTTGGTGGACAATCTTGTGTTAGGATGTTAACGGGACAGGCGCGGGTCATCGTATGGACCATGATAGCAATTTTGCAAAGTATCTTAGCATTTTTTGAGGGACTAAGATCATTTTTGTAAGGCAACTTTGGATAGCGTCATCGAGGGACTATGATCTTTTGATTTTGTTTGTTTTACCAAGATACTTTGCATGCATAACATGGCCCATTTTTGAAGGCAACAAGTGGATGTAACCCTAGGGGTGTTTGTGTGCAAGTGTGTTTTATTGCGTACAAGAGTTTATCTTTGAATTAGGATTTTCTATTTCATTGATTTTATCTTGCCATACACATCCTAATTACTAGCATTTATATTTAAAAAGCAATAAAAAGCATAAATATAAAATCATACGCTATTACAGCAATTAGGGGGTGGGGGTACATATTTGTACATGGGGTGGTTCAACGAGAAAAATAGATAAGAAAAGAAAGTAACAAAAACAAGATAGAGAGAAAGAGAGAGGGAGCCAGCGCGCTGCTGAGAGGTCATCAGAAGTTCTGACTCAGGCCCGTTGTCAGATGATCAACCTTTTGGTTAAACTGTGTGAGTCAGAACTTCTGACTCTGGCACCTGCAAAACAGAAACCTGTTAGTGGGGAGATCAGAAGTTCTGACCCCCATGCGCTGCAAGACAAAAGTTTGTTAGTGGGGAAATCAGAAGTTCTGATCCTGCTGGGAATACAATAATTCTCAGAAGTTCTGATATTATTGACAGCAAAACAGGCTTCAGATGTGCTAATGTCAAAGTCAGCACTTGGCTTCTCCCTGTGCTAATCAGAACATCTGAAATTTTGTTATTTTTCCACAAAACAGAAAACATGTTTGGAACAGCTTCATCAAATGTCAAAGTGTTTCAGGGGACAGAACCAACAAGGTCACGGGCAGGTTCTATGCTTACTCACTTCCTATCTAAATGTTCTGAGGTATGAAAATCCTCAGAACAACAAACAGCAGCAACATGATGTTTACATTATGTTTATTTGAGCATGCAAAGCTGATGATGCTTAGCAGCGTGATGAAGGTCAGCAGGTGCTTACCTGGCTGTTGGAAAGGTTTGTGAATGAGAGCTAGCTTTTAGCTCTGATGGTGTTCTGGACAGGTTCTTTTTTGAAAGGGGTAGATGAAGGCGTATGTATGGTCAGAGGCTGAAAGTGTGTTCTTTAGTCACAAAGAAAAGCTGGGTATTGGTGAAGTTTGAAGGTAAGAAGTTCAAAGTTATGAAACACTGGAGATTTTGGCAGAGTTTCCCAGTATTTTCTTGCTAAAAATTTCTGTTTCTCTTCTAGCAATTTTTCTGGTTTTTTGGACTCCCCTTTTCAGTGGACAATGGTTCTCTATTTATAGGCAAAGCTCTTGTGGATTCTTGAACATTAAAGGCGCCAACAGAGGTTGAATTGTTCTTTGAAAGAAGTTCCTGGAAAGTTGTGATAATAGATAGCCTTTCAGCCTAGGCTGGAACAGCAGGCATGGATTGGGGAGAAGTGACCTCTTAGGTGGACGGTGGCGCGTAGACCCATGCCTAAACCTGCATAAAGGCGTTTACCAAGCCACACGTGAAGAGACCCCTTGGATGAATGTTCAGGAGTGGTTGGGAGCATTAATGAGCATTAAATGGTGATGAGACTTATCAACACCAAAATTATGGTAATAGGAGAAAAACTTGAACCAGCAGTTTTGCTTTACCAAAAACAACGTAAACCATGCTCTGGTCTTAGCCTTTTGCTGTCTCAGCAAATTCTGGAGATTCTTTTGACTTCCTGACACATTCCTTTGATTTGCTTCTGGAAATCCTGGACTTAGAGATTCTGTATCAGTGTAACATCCACTCTTCTGACCCTTTCATCTTCTGATCTCAGCATGTTCTGAAGGAGCCTTCAGACTTCCTTGCTTCTTTTGCATTCCTTTAGCAAACTCTGGCTGAACTTGCGTAACTGCTGAAAGAGCCATGTTCTGTTTGAGGCTTACGTGTTGAACCACGTTTGCAACTTCTGACTGAGTTGATGTAGCTGCTGAAGAGCCAACTTCTGACTGCGTTGAGCCAAACTTGCAACTTCTGACCGTTTCTATCTGGAGGCTGGTCCAGAAGTTCTGAAGTGTTATCTTCTTCTTAAACACCCATTTTTAGGGGAAAATTCCAAATGTTTAGAATTTAATTTTTTTTCAAGGTAAAAGTGTTGCCTTTAGAGCTTGTGTGATCATTTTGCTCTTGTAAATGGTTTGCTTGGGAAGAAATGATAATTCAGAACTTGGATTTGTTTCAGAGAGACTCTGAGAATCCAGGATGGTTTCCTGAAGAATGAGAGGGCAAATTTTGGGGTACAACAGGAGGTATCTGCTATTTATCCATAAAGGAGCCAAGGGAGAGTTGAACGCCGACCGATGGTAGGGGCCGTTATGATCCTAAAGCTTACATCTTATCAACTAAGGAGTAATCAACCAAGGGTGGAAAGGCCGGTTCGGAAATTCACCAGAATTAATATGACTCTAGCCCAGATTCTACCACATCTTCTGAAATCTAACTTGGCAACTTTGAAGGAAGCTCCAAAGAATCCCAACACGGCGTCCCGTCATTATCACCTGAATTCCATATGCGCATACCATTCCGAAAGTCCGAGCCATGACACCAACAACTGTTGGACTTTGAAAAACAAAATTCAAGATCTTATAGATGCAAAAGAGATTGAGTTTGAGGCTCCCGAGAAACCAAATGTCATTTCCGCTCCTATGCCTAGACATGGTCACAACGCCAATACTATCGAGGAAGATTTATTTGTTGCTACAGTAGATGAAATCTTAACTCTGCTCCTGATCATTAAGATAAACTTGTTGAAAGCCGGTATATTCCCAGGTTGTAATAAAGACTGCCATCTTTGCTTATCCTCATCAACTGATTGCCCTATGTTGAAGACAGGCATTCAACGCCTGATAGACAACCAAGAAATTATGTTTGAAAATGCTCCTGTTTCACCCATTCCTATTAAAGACATTTCAATCATAACCATCTCCGCCAATCCTTCCAGGTTCCCCAAAAGACCCGTTAGGATTACATCAGTTCCAAAGACTACTCCTCTCATAATTACAATGCCCAGGCCGGTCCCGTATGAATCAGATAAAATAGTACCGTGGAATTACGGTGGAGAAATCTACTACCATGGTATTAAACAAGATGGGTTGACCGCCAAAGAAGTGAGCTCCGAAGAAGAAGAAGATTCTGACATTAGCAATATTGCCGGAACTAGTAAGATTACCCGTAGCGGTAGAATCTTCTCTCCAGAGATTGCACCTCCAAAGGCATTTTTTGGACTCGTGGTTGTTCTGAAGATTACCTCTGTACCGATAATCATACCTGCAAGTGCACCTACCGACAAAGACGACACGACCCCTGCTGTTATCCCTACCAATACTTCCACTATTGAAAATCGAGGAAAAAGCATCCAAGAAGAGCCTGTCCGGACGAAGGCTCAATCACTAGCTATCCCTGAAACATCCAAGAAGGAAATGGAAGAGATCCTGAGGATAATAAAGAAGAGTGATTATGACGTGGTTGAACAGTTGGGGCAAACTCCCTCCAAGATATTCATGCTAGCATTGCTGCTGTGCTTTGAGGCACATGCGAAAGCCCTGGTAAAATTTCTGAAGACAGCCCATGTGCCACAAGAGACGTCTGCTGACCAATTCCAACACTGTGTGCCAGTTTGACAGCTGATAACGGCCTAGGCTTCTCTGATGCTGATTTGACACCAAGGGGGAGAAAGCACAACGAGGCATTACATGTCTCTGTGGAGTGTAGAGGAACGAATCTGGCCCATGTCTTGGTGGACACGGGTTCATCTTTGAACGTCTCACCGAAGAAAGCCCTTGACATATTGGATTGCAAAGGGATAACATTAAAGCCCAGTAACATAGTTGTGAGAGCGATTGATGGATCGAAGAGGATGGTCCACGGGGAGGTAGACATCCCGATAAAGGTGGGAACTCAGACTTTCAATTCAACCTTCTATGTAATGGACATCCGCCCCTCTTACTCATGTCTGTTAGGACGACCCTGGATCCATAACGCTGGTGCTGTCACCTCTACGCTACACCAGATGCTGAAGTACCCAGTCCATGGAAAGATTATTACTGTCCACGGATAGGAGGAGTACACGATTAGTCATCTATATTCTTTCTGATATGTGGAGTTGGATGGCGAGTTCATTGAAACTCCTTTTCAACATTTCGAAGAGGTCTCTCAAGAAGTAGCGATGACCAAGGAGGTATCCCCGATTCCCAAGATCACAAGACCTCTGCTTCGGATGTCATCTCTAAAAGACGCCAAGGCAGTAGTAGAAAAGGGTGGATGCACCATCTGGGGGCAGCTTCCGGAAATTCTGTATAAATCCGACAAGTTTGGCTTGGGGTTTACTTCAACTGCTCATAAGGTTGTGCGTCGTGCCCGTGCTGGAGGGCCACCTTTGAAGATTAGTAACCGAGAGGTCAACACAGTGGAAAATGGTGAAGAAGATGGAAGCTTGGAAGTGTTAGAACATAGTTTGATTCTACAACCCTTGGTTAGAGTTTTGATGATAACAAATACAAATAATAAATAAATACAAAGAATATATACAAAGAACAAATATGCTCCTTAAAAATATGTTTTGTATATGCAGAAGTTCTGATCAAAATCAGCATCCGAAGATCAGCAATAAAGTATTACACGCTGAAGCAATCAGATTATGAGCTGAAGATTGGTGACAAGAATCTGCGCTCAATTACAATAAACTTTGATTCTGATCAAAGACATATCAACCAAGTCATCAATACTCTGAAGCGTCATCAGCAATTAAGCAAAGAAGACTCTGAAGCGTTACTGATCATTCAAGACAGAATTAATGCCAACGACTTTCTTCAGACAAGATCTTCTCCAAAAGGAAAGTGTGTTATTAACATTAAACTTGCTTTATGGACAACGTCTTTGCCTTGCCTATATAAACAAGTCTGCTTGCAAAGAAGCACGTACGTACGCATACAACAATTTGCTAAAGAATTCCAAACCACGCATATTCAAGCTCTAGCAAATTCATTCTATATTCTAAGCTTAACCTGTGTAATTTATCACAGTTGTGATAAACTGTTTTTTTAGAAAACAACAACATATTTTGTTCAATCATATTGTAAAATAGTTCCTTGAGATTAACCGGATTGTGGTTGTACTCAAGAAGACTTTAACAGTTGTTAAAGTAGATGTTGTAATCTTTTGAGATTAGTGGATTAAGACCTCGTTGGAGAGAGGCGAAATCACCTTGACGGGTGGACTGGAGTAGTTTGAGATCAAACGAACCAGGATAAAAATACTGTCATTAAGCTGTTTTTTTATCCAAGTTTTCAATTCAACCCCCCCCCCCCCTTCTTGTGTTTTTCACATCTTCAATTGGCATCAGAGCGCCTGGTTCTGAGCTTAAACACTTAACCGTGTCAGTACAAGATCCAGCGTCAGGAAAAACACTATGGCAGGACCAAGTCAAAACATCAGCAATGACAACAATGAAGAAAGGGACAAATTCAGTGGCAAACCTCCAGTCTTTGATGGAGAGAACTTTGACTATTGGAAAGACAGAATTGAGAGTTTCTTTCTGGCCCATGATGCTGATCTGTGGGATATGGTGAGTGATGGATACACGCACCCAGTGGATGGACGTGGTCAGAAGATAGATAGGAAAATGATGTCTAATCAGCAAAAGCGTGAATTCAGAAACCACCACAAGGCCAGAATAATTCTTCTCAGCGCCATCTCATATTCAGAATATGAGAAAATATCAAACAGAGAAATTGCCAAGAATATGTTTGATTCTCTGAGAATGACGCATGAAGGCAATATTCAAGTCAAAGAAACCAAGTCCCTTGTGCTCATTCAGATGTATGAGGCATTCAAGATGGAAGATAGTGAATCAATAGAAACTATGTTTTCAAGATTTCAAATTCTTGTTACTGGTCTAAAAGTTCTTGACAAAGGGTATTCTACTGCTGATCACGTTAAGAAGATCATCAGAAGCTTTCCAAAACAGTGGAGGCCAATGATCACAGCGCTTAAGCTAGCCAAAGATCTCAACAAAATCTCTCTGGAGGAACTTGTTAGCTCCCTCAGAAGCCACGAGATAGAGCTAGAAGGAGATGAACCTCAAAAGCAAGGTAAGCCATTAGCTTTAAAATCTAACAGAAAATCTGACTCCAAAGTTTTGCAGGCTGTAGAAGAAACCTCTGATGGATCCTCATCAGAAGAAGATGAATTGTCTCTCCTCTCCCGAAGTGTGAACCAACTGTAGAAGCAGAGGCAAAGGAAGTTCAAGAATCCCAGAAGATCAGAAAATCAGAATGAATCTTCCTCTAGATACATAAGGTCAGAATCCTCCTCTAGACACAGAAGATCTGAAGGTTCTTCAGGATATATAAAGTCAAACAACAAAGACATCATCTGCTATGAATGTAACGAGCAAGGGCACTACAAAAGCGACTCCCCAAAGCTTCAGAAGGATAAGCCCAAAAAGAAGTTTATCAAGGAAAAGAAGAAAAGCCTCATGGATACATGGGATGATTCTGACACATCTGAAGCTGACTCAGAATCAGATGATGAAAGAGAAAACATAGCTCTCATGGTAAACGTATCAGAAGACAGTGAAGCTTCTGGTTCAGAATCAGAATCAGACACTGAAGAGGTATTCCCTGACTTTACTATAAACTTTACTAAGGTTGAACTTGCTGAAAGCCTTAATGAAATTCTGGAAAGATATCAGCAGATCAGAGTCAAATTCAGAAACCTGAAAAGGAATCTTGCTTCTGATTCTGATAAGACTGAGAGTCTCAGATTGGAGAATTCTGAGTTAAAAGAAAAAATTTCAAAATTAGAAAACCAGTTGCAAAACTCTCAGAAGGAAACAATATCTGAAACTCCCAGCAATGCTGATGAGATCATCAAAGAGTATGATCACAGCTTTCAGAAGTTTCTAGCTAAAAACATAGACAGAAGCAAGATGGCTTCAATGATCTATGGAGTTATCAGAAATGGCAGAAAAGGGATAGGATATCAAGGTAAGGTACCTAGACCAAAAAATGCCATGGATTTAGTTATAAAACGCACTCCACTTGATTCACATTTTATATATGGACACACACATGACATAAAATACACGAGTAGTGATTATTCTGTTAAACCGAAATTCAATCAGAATTTTGGTTAAACTAACAAATCAGGACCCAAGAAAATGTGGGTACCTAAGGATAAAATCATACATGTGGCAGATATCTTTAGCAGCAAAGCAAAGACACCAATCATGGTACCTGGACTCTGGCTGCTCACGACACATGACGGGAAGAAGGCATATGTTCCAAAGCCTGGAACTTAAGCCTGGAGGCCACATGGTCTTTGGAGGCAATCAGAGAGGAAAGATCATTGGCTCTAGAACAGTAGGTAATGGAAATCTTCCCTCTATAAGTAATGTTTTATTAGTTGATAGATTAATGCATAACCTGTTATCCATAAGTCAATTAAGTGATAACGGTTATGATATAATCTTCAATCAAAATTAATGCAAAGTTGTTAGTCAGAAAGATGGGACTATCCTATTTAATGGAAAGAGGAAAATAACATTTATAAAATCAAAATTTCTGAACTGAAAACTCAGAATGTAAAATGTCTACTGTCTGTTAACAACGAGAAATGGATCTGGCACAGAAGATTGGGACATGTTAGTATGAGAAGAATATCTCAGATTAACAAACTCAATCTGGTCAAAGGACTTCCTAACTTGAAGTTCAATTCAGATGCTCTGTGTGAAGCATGTCAGAAAGGCAAGTTTGCAAAACCTGCTTTCAAATCCAAAAATGTTGTTTCCACCTCTAAGCCATTAGAACTTCTGCACATTGACTTATTTGGACCAGTAAAAACTGCTTCAGTCAGTGGCAAGAAGTATGGGTTAGTAATCGTAGATGACTATAGCAGATGGACATGGGTAAAGTTCTTAAGACACAAGGACGAGTCACACTCGGTGTTTGTTACCTTCTACAACCAAGTTCAGAATGAAAAGGATCTTAGAATCGTTAAAATCAGAAGTGATCATGGTGGAGAATTTGAAAATAAAGATTTTGAATTATTCTTTAATGAAAAAGGCATTCTGCATGATTTTTCTTGTCCTAGAACTCCCCCCAAAATGGAGTTGTAGAACGAAAGAACAGAACATTGCAAGAAATGGCCAGAACCATGATCAACAAGACTAACATTGCTAAGATCTTCTGGGCAGAGGCAATAAACACAGCGCGTTACATTCAGAATAGAATCTCCATAAGACCTATTCTGGAAAAGACTCCATATGAATTGTGGAAGAACAGAAAGCCTAACATTTCTTATTTTCACCCATTTGGATGTACATGTTTTATTTTGAATACAAAAAATTATTTGAACAAGTTTGACTCTAAAGCATAAAAGTGTATTATGTTAGGATACTCTGAACGCTCAAGAGGGTACAGAGTATACAATACAGAAAAACAGATTGTTGAAGAGTCAATCAGTGTTAGGTTTGATGATAAGCTTGACTCTCAAAAGTCAAAGCAGAATGAATTCCTTGCAGGTATGGAAGTTGAACTCACAGGTACTGAAGACAACTCATCAGAGGCCCTCAACAGAGTCACTCCCTCAACATTAGAAAGAGTCACTACAAGCAATCTAGCACCTTCTGTTGATCAACTCCAGAAAAGACCATCCAGAAGTAGCATTGATCACCAAGAAGATACAATTTTGGGAAGGAAGGAAGATCCAATCAGAACAAGATCTACGTTCAGAAACTCTGAAGAATCCCTCATGGGACTGGTTTCTCTGATTGAACCAACAACAATTGATGAAGCACTTCTGGACAATGACTGGATTCTGGCAATGCAAGAGGGGCTAAATCAATTCACCATAAATGACGTATGGGATCTAGTTCCCAAACCAAAAGGATTCAACGTCATTGGTACAAAATGGGTGTTCAGAAACAAACTGAACGAGCAAGGTGAAGTCATCAGAAACAAAGCACGACTGGTAGCACAAGGTTATAGTCATCAAGAGGGGATAGACTATACAGAAACCTTTGCTCCAGTCGCCAGGTTAGAATCTATCTGACTCTTAATATCATTTGTTGTTAATAAAGGCATCACTTTGTATCAGATGGATGTCAAAAGTGCATTCTTAAATGGCTATATAGAAGAAGAGGTATATGTGCACCAACCCCCTGGTTTTGAAAGTTCCAAAAATCCAGAATATGTTTTCAAACTAAAGAAGTCACTCTATGGTCTGAAACAAGCTCCCAGAGCTTGGTATGAAAGACTAAGTAACTTCCTGTTAGAAAAGGAATTCACCAGAGGGAAAGTGGACACAACCTTGTTCTGTAAGACAGTTAAGAATGACATTTTAGTATTTCAGATTTATGCTGATGACATCATATTTGGATCCACTAAACCATCTCTGGGAAGAGAGTTTGCTAAATGTATGCAGGCAGAGTTTGAGATGAGTCTAATGGGAGAACTAAAATGCTTTCTGGGCATTCAGATAAATCAAACTCCAGAAGGAACTTACATTCATCAGAGCAAATATGTCAGAGAACTTCTGAAGAAATTTGATCTCTCAGAATGTAAGCCCTCAAGAATTCCAATGCATCCCACGTGCATTCTGGAAAAAGAAGAGGTAAGTAAAAAGGTAGAACAGAAGGTCTACAGAGGTATGATTGGTTCTCTTATCTATCTGACGGCTTCAAGGCCTGGCATTCTATTCAGTGTTAGCATTTGTGCTAGATTCTAATCAGATCCTAGAGAATCTCACTTAACGACAGTTAAGCGAATTTTCAAGTATCTGAAAGGTACTGCTAATCTGGGTTTGTTTTATAGAAAATCAAGTGACTACATCTTAGTAGGATACTGTGATGCTGACTTTGCTGGAGACAGAGTAGAACGTAAAAGCACTTCTGGAAGCTGCCAGTTTCTGGGAGAAAATCTGATCTCATGGTCCAGCAAAAGACAATCCACAATAGCTCTATCAATAGCAGAAGCTAAATACATAGCAGCAGATGGATGCAGTACGCAAATGCTCTGGATGAAAAGTCAACTTGAGGACTTCAATATATTTGAGAGTAACATCCCTATCCTCTGTGACAATACTTCTGCTATTTGTCTCAGTAAAAATCCTATTTTGCATTCTAGGGCTAAGCATATAGAAATAAAACATCATTTTATTAGGGACTATATTCAGAAAGGGATTCTTAATTTAAAATTCATTGACACAGACCATCAATGGGCTGATGTCTTTACAAAACCTCTTTCTGAAGATAGGTTTAACTTCATTCTAAAACATCTCAGCATGAAGCTTTGCCCAGAATAAATTGTTTTATTTACATATCTTAACCTTCAGAATTTTAGTTATTTTCTGTGAACTACTGATCAACCTGCCTTCAGATTTTTAGAAGCATATTGTATCAGAATCTATCCATGAAGATCTGAGCGTTTCATTTCAAGGATAGAAGTGTGATGTTCACGAAAGAAAATAGTTGTCATTCATTCATCAGCTACCTTCTGAGGCTGAACACGCGTTCGCGTTTCTGAAAGGTCAAAAGCGCTGATTGGGTGCATTGAGACACATGTCATGGGTAACCGTTCCAATATCTTTCTGAATCCCCTAAAACCAGCTGTCATTAATGCTTATAATCATTACTAATTATTTCTCTCTTACAGTTTATGTTTTCAAAAATCTATTTAAACTCAAGTTTCACTCTTTCACTTTTACTCTCTTAATACATTCTAATTGTTTTTTGTTCATACTTTCAAAACCCATTCATCTTTCACAAATTTCTTGTGTGAACATGGCTTCTTCAAGCATCCCAAACACCAGTACTCAGGGAACTGATTCTATGGAACAGTACGAAGAACCATTTAGAACTCTTCTCATGCCCATTGACAACCTGGAAGTTCTTTCAGAACTGGTTGTGGATTTTGAAAGTCTCCAATAAAATGGTTTCAATCTCTTTGAAGAGGTCAAGGCTCAAGGATGGAACAGGTATTTTGACCATCTTCTAGGTCCAACGTTTCCAATTCTTGTGAAAGAATTCTGGATTCATGCTTCCTCCTCAAACCATCAAGTCACTTTGTATGTAATGGGGAAGAAGATAGTCATTACTGAAGACCTAATTGCAAGACTGATAGGCTACAATGGTGGAGGTGTAAGGTGTATAGACATGGCTGAAAGATGTTCTGATGTTGCTTTAATTGCAAGGGAAATTTTCACTCTGGGTCTTCCCTCCAGCAAGATAAGGGATCTGAAGGATCATCACAGAATCTGGGCTAAGATAATTATGGGATGAATCAACCACAGGAAGCCAACCAGCTCTCTTGATTACCTAAACATTGATCAACGGTTTCTGATCTACTTTATCTCCAAGAAGACTAAGGTAAATCTCGCTCACTTGCTATTTAATCATTTGAGGACCAGTGTTGTACCCCAAAATTTGCCCTCCCATATTTCTCAAAACATTGCAAGAAAGATCCTCAAGTTGGTCCAAGAGTTGGCCAGACAAGCTCTCTCCTAAGGCAGTCTATCTCAAATTAGGGTTTCTTGTTGCATCAAGATACTTGAGTCCAAGTGGTCCCAAATGCTCAACATTGTCCTAATATGTTCTCAAGATCATCCATGTCAAGTTCAAGCCTTGCAGAGGAAGTTTGCTCAATTAATTGCTCAAAGGTCCAAAAAATCGACTGTGCTAGGGCAAAAGTTAATTGTGGCCTACATACAGTCAAACTTCAATATTTTTGGTCAACATCCTCATTTGGAAGTATATTTCATCATTTTATCAAGGATTGCTCACAATTCATCAAAATTCAAAAGTTGCTAAATTAGGGTTTTGTAAGAAAAGTCAACTCAACTTTGACCAAGCATAACTTTCTCATACTTTATGAGAAATGACCCATCCAAAGCTCATTTTGAATAGGATTCAATTCCCTACAATCCATCTTCATCTCCCAAGATCAAAATATGCACTCACAAGAAGTTATGAATTTGGACATTATAGGTCATTTTGAAAAGTCAACAAAAACACCTTTTTTGTCAAAGCTTCATACATGAGCATGGAATAGAAAAATGAGATGAGACTAAAAGGGTTTATTAGAGGACATCTCAATATTTCTAAAAAGTCCAAGAACACCTCCAAAGAGTCAAATTTGAGGAAGTTATGCATTGGTGAAGTTGGCCTTTTTTGCAAATTTGCAAAAAGTCAACTATCCCTAAAACTTCAAATTTTGCCAAATGGGCCCAATCTTTTTCACTTGTTTTAAGTTAGCAACATAGCCCACGTGCTATAGCCTTTACCACTTGTCCATATCATATTTTTATTATTTTATTTTATTTTTATTTGAATTAATTCCATTTAAATCAAATTAAATCAAATAAAAATCCAAAACATTGAAACCAAGGATTTTGTGATAATTTCAGGCTTCATTATACAGATTGCAAGCATTCAAATTCGTGCCAAGCATTAGAGTGAAGAAAAAGATTGAAAAAGCCATGTTTGGAAAGGTTTTAAAAAAGCAAATCAAATCAAATCAAAAAGGATTAAAGGAGGGAGATTTGGATCAATTATGGACTTGGATTCATTCTTTGTTACATAAGGAGTTCGGCCAGACCTAGAAAGAGCTTGGAAATCAGGCGCAGAGCAAGAACAGAATTTGAAAAAACAAGCAAAAAGTGTGAGATCGAATTGGTGGTTAGAGGCATCCTCAAGGCTTGGTATCTGTCCCAATCTCTTCCTAGAACTCTCAGCAAGCCAAAGTTATCAATAATAAGTCTGTTCCAGTCCCATAACATGCAGTAAGTCGCTCACAACTTCGCCCTGTTCTTGAATTTGAATCTCATATTTTAGGCATTGTTAGATGGAATTAATCATACATTCTTGATCTATGAAGCATTTTCAAACTTTCTGTATCATTCAATTGCGTTTATATGGTTTGTAACGAAATCCACCATTGTTAGGGTTTCGGACTTTGGTTTAGGGCTTTTTATTTCAGGAACAATTAGCCTTCATAATGGGTATGGTTGTGATCAGGAGGACGAGACGAGTCTAACCATGGTGTTAGATGTTATTTCCATGGCCTGTGGAAGGTTTTGAGAATGTTTGGTTTGTAGCAACGGACATTTTTCCGTAGGTATAGGTGGTTCAACTTTTAGCCACGGCACGAGAACAGGGATGAAGGCGTGTCACTCCCCCATAGGCTTATTCAAATCTGGCGCATTTTTCTTTTACATTATCCACTAAATTTTTTTTCTTGTATTATATTTGTGTCTTGGCATATGTACAAAAACAACCAACAGCTCAGCTGGTTACAAGCCATTGGAATTTGCCTTCAGGACCTGGGTTCGAATCCCAGGTCCCCCTATTTCTCTATATCATTTTATTTCAGGTTATCATCTGCATGTGCAAGCCAAGCGACCATCATACTCCCTCATAATCCAACGCGCCTGTTGTACCCCAAAATTTTCCCTCCCATATTCTTCAAGAAATTGCCAAGTCAAAGCTTCAAAACCTCCCCAAGGGTTGTACAGTGCAAGAGCCTCCTAAGCAGTCAAAATTAGGGTTTGTGTTCTGATCAAGAAAATGAAGTTTCCAAAGGTCCAATTAAGTCTCACATGCCTACAAATATGGTCAATCATCCTCATATCAAGTTTCAAGACTTTCAGCACAAAATTGCACAGTCAAAAACCCTAATTGCACTACAGTCAACTGTAGGGGCAAAATGGTCATTTGACAGTCAAAAGTTCAAATTTTTGGTCAACATATCATTTTGAAGCCACAAACATCATTTGATCAATGCTTGATCATGATTCTCAAAATTTGGCTCAAAAATCATCAAGATGCAAAAGTTTACTTATTTGGACAGTTGAAAAAGTCAACTGTAAATTGACCAGGGCATAACTTTCACATGGATTATCAGAAAAATTCCATCCAAATCTCATTTTGAAGAGAAAGACATTTCCTACAACTCATCTTCATACTTCAAGTCCAAGAAATGCTCTCACAAAAAGTTATCAATTTCAACATTATAGGTCATTTTCAAAAGTCAACAAAAAGGGACTTTAAGTCAAAGGCCATAACTTGAGATTGGTAAATCAAAATGACATGGGACCAAAGGCATTGGTTAGAGGACTCAAAGACCTTTCCAAAATGTCCAAGAACATGAGCAAAGCTTAAGAATTGAGCAAGTTCTGCCTTGTAGAAGTTGGGAAATTTTTGGATATTTTGAAAAGTCAACATTGCTTCAAATGACCTAAAATTGCTAATGGGCCCATTTTTCCTCCATAATTCATCATCCATGACATGTGCACGACCACTTGGCCCAAAGGGAAGTTTTTATTCATTTTTTATTTATTTATTTGGATTTTTATTAATAATAATTCATTTAAATTAAAATAAATATATGAAAAATGCTTAACCTAATTTTTTCAATCTTTTTGTGCACATTATATCATCAAGATCTCGTGCCTAGCTAAATATGGAAAGATTTGGATTGATTGATCATGATTTATACAAAAAGCACATGGAAAAGGATTGAAAAAGATCTTTGAAAATCAATTTTTAAAAACTATGAATGCAAGAGATTTGGATGATTCTTTTCAACCTAATTCATTACTACATAAACAAGGAACATAACCCTAATGCTTTTACACACGCAGCTGCTCAGAAACCTGGAAAACAAAACTGAAATTTTTGTTAAGAAACTCAATTCTGAAAACAAGGTTAGAGGGCGATTCAAGCTGAGATTTTCATCTCATCATCTTCCTGAGGCCTTCAGCAACGTGCCTGAATAGATTTCCAAGTCCATAACCTCTTGAATCGTTGTACAGAAGCTAACCTTTCTCACTTTTTTTTCATTATCGTGTTTTACATTCTATGCACATTCATGACGTTTTGCTTATATATTCATGATCAGTGAAGTATTTGCAAGCTAACCATATACTTTAATTGTATTTTTATGCCTTGTATACGATTTCGCCATTGTCAATTTTTAGGGTTTACAGGACTTGGAATTAGGGCTTTTGAAACAAAGAAAAATTGGCCTTCAAGACCACCACCATCCAACTCAGGGCGTTCAGACGGTTATAAGGATACCCTCGCGCCTAATTTATGGAGCCCCTAGGGCTAGTCGCTATTTTTCCAAAACCGGCCTAAGAAAACGCTCAGAAAACCGTTGCTTAATACATTCCTATTTCAGGAAAATAAAACACAATGAAGAAGATGAACTCGTGGCCAGCAACCATTGGCTCTTTTAAATTTCGCGCTAAAATATTATCACTGTGTGTTTTTATTTTATATTAATTGTTTGTTGTTTAGTATACAAGCGCGTTGGTTGGATCAGATGGCAAGCGAAGGTGTTGGTAAAGTCAGTGACCTGGGTTCGAGCCCCAGGTCTTCCTTATTCCCATATTGTTTTTCAGTAACAATTCACGTGCAGGATCAACATCAAGGCACATCATGCGCTCTCAAAATCAAACCATTCACAAGGCCAGGGAGATCAAATCAAAGGCTCAGATCTAAGGAATACAATGCACCCTAGTCCATGCATCACACGCGTCCAGCAAAAGTCAACAAGGCCATGCTAAATGGGCCAGAATTCTTGGACTCATACCTCCATATTGGGGACTGACACCCCCCTAGGTTTGCTTTTTTTTTATATTTTCTTTTGCATTGTTTCTACTTTTATTTTAATTAATATTTGTTTAATTAATTAATTATTTTCATAAATATAAAAAACATAAAAAATCAGAAAAAGAATTAAAATAATAAATATTTTTATTTTAGTATTTTCATAAATAAATGCATATAATTAGATTTAGTGTAAATTAGGTTTAATTTTAATAAAAATCTAAAAAAAACATAGAATTAGGGTTTAATTAATAATTTTTCATCCTTTTTATTTTTCTTTCATAAATAATTAAATAATTAAATATTTATTTTTATAATTAAATTTGTATATAAAAATTAGGGTTAATTTAGGTTAAAAACTTCAATACCTTTTTAATAAATTAAAAAATAATTAGGATTAGGGTTTGCATCTTATTTTAATTTCAATTAATTCCTTTTTCATATTAAATCATAAATACCAAAAAATACCAAAAAAACATCTCCTTTTCTTTTTAATCTTAATTAATGCATCGTTTAATTTTAATTTTGCAAAAAGGGTCCAACGCCCTCGTTTCGATTTAGTTCTAATTCGCATACTTATTTCTTCTTTCGTATAATATTTGTGTATCTCTCCCAAAGCCGTGTAAATAATTGCTCGCACTTTTAATTCCTTATTTTCTTTTTACTTTATTTATTTTCTGTCAAATCGGGTTCGAGAAAATTTTGGTGATGTGGACCCGCGCCTTTTGTAATAGCTTAGAATTTACTTTTCTCGCAACTTTTTAACTGTTAATCAAAGGCATGAAAGAATGTATGGACAAAAATAAAAACAAGCGTAGAACACCAATAACATGACAAGACAAATACATATGAATCTGACACACAAATCACACACCACCCCTAAGGTACGCCTCACTGTTGCCTTGCCTCGAAAGGTGATCGTCGAGTAGAGGATGTCTTAGTAAGTCCTCATGATCCGGGAACCTGGCATGAGGGTAGCTTCTAAGGTATCTTCCTATTGCTCTGGTGATCACCATGTCCCGAACCTCGAATTGACCCGAACACCTCCAACGGTGGTGCTACCTACCTCTCAATGGTGGGATGGCACTACTTTAAAGGACATTTACACAGACGAATTCCTTAGGGTAGGTAGGTTCTCGTAAATACTTGCTCTAACTTCAAAACAAATAAAAAAAATACTTTTCACACCAACACATTTTCAAAAAGCTTTCGAAAGCAATTTTTCAAACACTCTTGAGGACTGATACAAGAGTCGAACTGGAATTTTCAAAGAAACTTTTTTAAACCCACAGTTGAAAAGCAAACAAACCTTTTGAAAACACAAATGAGCAAGTATCTAAGAGCCCATGGATAACCATGGATAGAAAGGGTGCTAACACCTTCCCTTTCTATAATCTACCTCCCGAACCGAGAGAAATCTCTTTAAGGAATTTTTCTATGCTTTTGTCCTTTCCATTTGGAGAAAATAAAAGACGGTGGCGACTCTTGCTTCCGCAACATTTCGCGAACCAACGTTAAACAGTTAGTTCCAGATCCACCGATCACAGAACTGGCGACTCTGCTGGGGACTTAACTTAAAGTGAGGTGTACCTTAGGGTTAGTTCATAACTGTGTTTTCAATTGCTTTCCTTGTTTACTTTAAATTGTGGGACTGTCTTGGGAGTTCTATAGATCCTAACCCGGATCTGGGGATACCTTCTTAGAAAGTAGCAACAAGGCTGTGAGGGAACTGTGCGGGGTATACCGACATGGTTGAAACAGTCCGCTACGTTGATGTGGCACTTTGGTGTGTACCGATAACCCTTGAGTTCAGTCAAGGAGAGTACGGGGCCTCCGCGTGGTGTCGTGAAGCATCAACAGACCTTAGGAACCTTAATTGAACTATCTTGGCCTCTTTAGGGTAGTGAGATAACTGACTTTGGTGCAGTCCGAGGTTGGTTGATACTCGATACTACACTCAATTGAGGGTTGCTTTCCTGGAATATTTCGGTCGCCAGTTCAGTGGCTAAATCGAAAAGATGAACAATGAAAGCAATCCCGTGATATTGGGACCCTTAGAACCCGGTTACTTCTAATAGGACAGGTTGAGCCCACCAACTTCAAGAGGGTAATACCTAGACCTCATGCTGGCCTAAACTCTAAGGGCTTCTCTTGTGTGACTTGTGTGCCTTCGTATTTGCCTACTTGCATGCCTGTTAGCTGACACATGAACTACTTGCAGGTTTTGTTTATAGTCCTTAACTAGGACTCATAACAGGGTATACCGAGTTTCTTGCAGGTTTTGTTTTTAGTCCTTAATTGGGACTCATGACAGGTTTTACTTGAGTTTCTTGCAGGTTTCTGTTTGTAGTCCTTAATAAGGGCTCATAACAGGGTTTATCCATATTACCCCATGCATCATGACATCATACCATTGCATACATCCTAACCCATTTCAAGGATCTCAAGGGCTTGTGATGCAGGTCATGGTGAATCAACTATCCCAACAAGGGGCAAAGAGGATTTATTTTCCTCTAGACAAAGTTGTCAGGGGCTATGACCCACTTGATATGGTGAGCTTTCACTCTTGAAGAGGGTTCCCCTAACCAAGGTTGTTTGGAAATCAAAACCAGACATGATGACTAAAGTCAGGGGCTATGACCCACTGGATACGGTGAGCCTTTGACCCTTAAAGAAGAATCCTCAACAGCATGGGTTTCCTTCAATCAAGCTACCGGATCCAAATGCTAACGAACTTTCTTGTTTACCCCGCGAGATCCTTGAAAACATTACATGCATATCATACATATCATTGCATTACAGGTACCCTTGTTACAGGTCACTTACCTTTCTCGCTGTTTATTTCAGCAATGGCTTGCCCACAAGATGACCAGGACCTTCTTGCTCAAGAGACTCGGTTCGGGGAAATCCTCCTGAATCTATCCAAGGGGCAGGAGGAGCTAAGAACACTTCTCGTGGAGACCTTTGTCAGGAATAGTGCTGAGGATGAAAAGCTGGAACACCTACAAGCTGAGGTGGATGCATTGAGGGTCCAGATGCTGGGGCAGGTGACTGCCATTCAAGGGTTAGCTCAAAGACAAGATGAGCTCCGGTTTCTCGTCAACCAACTGCTTCAGGGTAACCAACTGGGGCAAAAGCCTAAGGGTAAAAAGCCAGTCATCGTTCAACCACCTTTGAGACAAGGAGGTAAGGGGAGAGCTCCTCAAATGGCTCCAGTGTCACAAATTCAACATCGCAACCAACAAAAGAGCGAGAGAAGGCAGTTCACTCGGCTCAGCATGACCTTATCCCAAATATTGCCACAGTTGCTGGAGACCAAGCTGGTAACTCTAAAAGAAGCTCCGAAAAGCCAAAATACAACGTCACCGAAGTATAACCCCAACGCCCGCTGCGCTTATCACTCTGACAGCCCGGGGCATACTACAGATGATTGTTGGAGCTTGAAAAATAAGATCCAAGATATGATCGACGCTGGAGAGATTCAGTTTAAAGTACCCAAGACTCCCCACGTGATCACTGCTCCCTCGCCAAAACATGGCTAGGATTGAGAAATTTTTGTTCATTCGAATATTCAAGTTGCAATTCTCTTTTGTTCAAACATTTACTCATGTTAAACATTGTTATTTCATTAATGCATCGCATATGTCTGTTCTAAAACAATATATTCGTATTCACTAAATGCAAATTATTTTCATATTTTTTCTGATGATCAACTCTTAAATAATAATTCTAAGCCTCTTGAGGGAGGATGACGAAAACGATACCATAATTTACAGTATGCTTTTGAACAGACCCCGCTGATGAGGTACAGGCATTGTTTCAATTCCTAAACACTGGAGTAATAAGGAAGATAATCCCTCGTCAACCCCTCTGAGCCAAAGAAGTAGGAGTTTTTCTTTTCGAAAATTAAAACCCTTAATCATAACCTGGGGCAGGGTAGTCTCTCAGTTGATCCAAGTGCATGACGAATGGCACCGAAGAGATCTTTACAAAACAAAGAAAGACAGTGATGCTTCCAAATAATCAATAAAGAAAGGCAGTCATTATCTTAAAAAATAAAAAAACCATTAAGTCAAAACCCATAAAGGAGACTTACAAAACTGGGGCATCCCGCTGACTGTAATTCCAAAAAAGGAAACAGTTCAGGCAAAAAAAAGAAAGGGATAACAAAAAATCAGACAGGAAGAGGTCTTACAAACCCTCAACAAAAAAGGAATGACTGCCTATTCGAAATAAGTTATCAACATCTGAATCATCACCGAAAAATCAGAGCAAAGACTCAAACAAGGTCTAACGTATGATCAACTGAGTTTAGGTTTGGAGAACATCACGAAGAGCGGGTGGGTACAAATAATTTGAGCCTTTATCCTTTGTTTCTTGAACCATGAACCAGGCCACGTTATAACCCTTAAAAGTCCTAGCTGAAGCATGGGTTAGTTCGAAAGCATACTGTTACGAAAGGTATCCTGACTCCTTAAGGCCTACGGTAAATATGGAGTTGACATCACGTTTTACAAACATTCACTTGTTTTATGAAAAAGAATGTATTTTCAAAATCTTCAAGACAGACATAAGCTTTGCATTTTTAACATAACTTTGTTTGCATATGAACATTTGTTTGAGCAGCGGGGAAATTCGCACGATGAATACCTAGTGAACAAGAGCACCTCCAATCAAGGGGCATGGCATGAGCATGGTCCATCATCTGGGGAAATCCAATCAAGATTCGGAGAATCTCTCAAAGGCCAAATAGCCTGGGGCAAATCTCCGCCTGAGTCACTTGGGGCATTCCAGCAACGAATCTTGCACGATCAAACACCTTCTGGTGGCATGACAAAACACTTCTGACAGGGGCAACTCCCTACATTCTGAGAACATGGACATAGTCGAAAAGATACTACGCAAAATCAAAGACCCGCTAGGTCGACGTACCTAGGCAAAAATAAGGGTTTCCCGGCAAACCAAAAGGGTTCGGGCAAAAATAAGGGATGAAATGAAAAAAAATTGTACACCCGGCAAGTCGAAAACCTGAAAAGGCGGCTTGGGCAAAAATGGGTATCCCGGTGGACTGAAAACCCGAAAGGGCGGTCCAGGCAAAAATTAGGGATCGAAGCGTACGACTATGTCCTGTCATCTTGTCACCTGCCTACCAGAAGGAGGTTGGTCCATCAACAACTATCAGCATCCCACATGTGCCTCCCCCATAGAAACTGGGGCAATATTGAGTTGTCTAAAAGATCCAGTTGCTCTGTCCACCGAAGTGCCAAGGTAAGTTCAACTGAAGAATGCGACCAAGAGCGAACGCGTCGTCCGGCTTTATTCCAAGAGTTATTTCCTTACCAGGATATAACTGGGTTATCCTCAGCCAAAAGCCACGGAAAGATTGTCGTCGACACAGTTCTTCCTACCCCCAGCGAAGTCTATCAGCACTTCCAATACAACAGAGATATCCCCAGCAAGGTTGTCAACAACTCAACAAAGTACCTCTCTCCCCACAGAGCATTGCTTCCCAGCAAGATCGTTAGAGCACTTTTCTCCCCGCAGAGTAATTCATTCGCCAAGTTTATTCCCCAACGGAGTCATCCTCTCCTACCGGTATTCTTGCAACTATCATCCCCGGTGGAGGCAAACCCATTCTTCAACATCAGCCCAGGATTGACTTCCCGGCACCCGTCAGGGATTTATTTTCCTAGACAAAAATATACATTCATAAACATCTACATACATTATAGCATGCATATACGCATCATGAACATACAATATCACTTATTCAGAGAGCATCCCGCATGTCGTACAACATGACATCGCATACAACTAATGCTTGTCTTTTCAGGACAAAAGTACAAAATGATTACTATCAATGGTCGCAACCAAAGATCCGATTCCTGAATCTTGCCAGGATGTATCTGTTGATGACCAATACCAGATCCGATTCCTGTATCTTGCCAGGGTGTGTCTGAAGAGTTCGAGGATCCGATACCTGAATCTTGCCAGGGTGTATCCGTTGAAGACTAACATTACCAGATCCGATTCCTGTATCTTGCCAGGGTGTGTCTGAAGAGTTCGAGGATCCGATACCTGAATCTTGCCAGGGTGTATCCGTTGAAGACTAACATTACCAGATCCGATTCCTGTATCTTGCCAGGGTGTGTCTGAAGAGTTCGAGGATCCGATGCCTGAATCTTGCCAGGGTGTATCCGTTGAAGACTAGCATTACCAGATCCGATTCCTGTATCTTGCCAGGGTGTGTCTGAAGAGTTCGAGGATCCGATGCCTGAATCTTGCCAGGGTGTATCCGTTGAAGACTAACATTACCAGACTCGATTCCTGTATCTCGCCAGAGCACGTCTGAAGAATTCGAAGATCCGATTCCTGTAACCAGTCAGGACATATCTACACAAGAGCATCTGAAAATCAGCTCCTGCAGCGTGTCAGGTACTCATTTTTCTTTTGCAAGTATGCAGGTTCTCGCTAAGGAATCTCTTACGCGATCAACATCCAGATGGCATCTATAAGCCCATCATCCTATTCATCAACCTCTAAATGGCATCTGTAAGCCCATTTCCACCATCACTGCTACTATGTGAGCGCAAATTTCTGGGCACTCTAGTGTTCAATCATCTTCTACCCTCGGATTACGAAAGGCACGTCAGCCAATCTGCATCCTCAGGTCTAAGAAGATTGAACAGGGGCAACTGTTGTACCCCAAAATTTGCCCTCCCATATTCTTCAAGAAATTGCCAAGTCAAAGCTTCAAAACCTCCCCAAGGGTTGTACAGTGCAAGAGCCTCCTAAGCAGTCAAAATTAGGGTTTGTGTTCTGATCAAGAAAATGAAGTTTCCAAAGGTCCAATTAAGTCTCACATGCCTACAAATATGGTCAATCATCCTCATATCAAGTTTCAAGACTTTCAGCACAAAATTGCACAGTCAAAAACCCTAATTGCACTACAGTCAACTGTAGGGGCAAAATGGTCATTTGACAGTCAAAAGTTCAAATTTTTGGTCAACATATCATTTTGAAGCCACAAACATCATTTGATCAATGCTTGATCATGATTCTCAAAATTTGGCTCAAAAATCATCAAGATGCAAAAGTTTCCTTATTTGGACAGTTGAAAAAGTCAACTGTAAATTGACCAGGGCATAACTTTCACATGGATTATCAGAAAAATTCCATCCAAAGCTCATTTTGAAGAGAAAGACATTTCCTACAACTCGTCTTCATACTTCAAGTCCAAGAAATGCTCTCACAAAAAGTTATCAATTTCAACATTATAGGTCATTTTCAAAAGTCAACAAAAAGGGACTTTAAGTCAAAGGCCATAACTTGAGATTGGTAAATCAAAATGACATGGGACAAAAGGCATTGGTTAGAGGACTCAAAGACCTTTCCAAAATGTCCACGAACATGAGCAAAGCTTAAAAATTGAGCAAGTTATGCCTTGTAGAAGTTGGGAAATTTTTGGATATTTTGAAAAGTCAACATTGCTTCAAATGACCTAAAATTGCTAATGGGCCCATTTTTCCTCCATAATTCATCATCCATGACATGTGCACGACCACTTGGCCCAAAGGGAAGTTTTTATTCATTTTTTATTTATTTATTTGGATTTTTATTAATAATAATTCATTTAAATTAAAATAAATATATGAAAAATGCTTAACCTAATTTTTTCAATCTTTTTGTGCACATTATATCATCAAGATCTCGTGCCTAGCTAAATATGGAAAGATTTGGATTGATTGATCATGATTTATACAAAAAGCACATGGAAAAGGATTGAAAAAGATCTTTGAAAATCAATTTTTAAAAACTATGAATGCAAGAGATTTGGATGATTCTTTTCAACCTAATTCATTACTACATAAACAAGGAACATAACCCTAATGCTTTTACACACGCAGCTGCTCAGAAACCTGGAAAACAAAACTGAAATTTTTGTTAAGAAACTCAATTCTGAAAACAAGGTTAGAGGGCGATTCAAGCTGAGATTTTCATCTCATCATATTCCTGAGGCCTTCAGCAACGTGCCTGAATAGATTTCCAAGTCCATAACCTCTTGAATCGTTGTACAGAAGCTAACCTTTCTCACTTTTTTTTCATTATCGTGTTTTACATTCTATGCACATTCATGACGTTTTGCTTATATATTCATGATCAGTGAAGTATTTGCAAGCTAACCATATACTTTAATTGTATTTTTATGCCTTGTATACGATTTCGCCATTGTCAATTTTTAGGGTTTACAGGACTTGGAATTAGGGCTTTTGAAACAAAGAAAAATTGGCCTTCAAGACCACCATCATCCAACTCAGGGTGTTCAGACGGTTATAAGGATACCCTCGCGCCTAATTTATGGAGCCCCTAGGGCTAGTCGCTATTTTTCCAAAACCGGCCTAAGAAAACGCTCAGAAAACCGTTGCTTAATACATTCCTATTTCAGGAAAATAAAACACAATGAAGAAGATGAACTCGTGGCCAGCAACCATTGGCTCTTTTAAATTTCGCGCTAAAATATTATCACTGTGTGTTTTTATTTTATATTAATTGTTTGTTGTTTAGTATACAAGCGCGTTGGTTGGATCAGATGGCAAGCGAAGGTGTTGGTAAAGTCAGTGACCTGGGTTCGAGCCCCAGGTCTTCCTTATTCCCATATTGTTTTTCAGTAACAATTCACGTGCAGGATCAACATCAAGGCACATCATGCGCTCTCAAAATCAAACCATTCACAAGGCCAGGGAGATCAAATCAAAGGCTCAGATCTAAGGAATACAATGCACCCTAGTCCATGCATCACACGCGTCCAGCAAAAGTCAACAAGGCCATGCTAAATGGGCCAGAATTCTTGGACTCATACCTCCATATTGGGGACTGACACCCCCCTAGGTTTGCTTTTTTTTTATATTTTCTTTTGCATTGTTTCTACTTTTATTTTAATTAATATTTGTTTAATTAATTAATTATTTTCATAAATATAAAAAACATAAAAAATCAGAAAAAGAATTAAAATAATAAATATTTTTATTTTAGTATTTTCATAAATAAATGCATATAATTAGATTTAGTGTAAATTAGGTTTAATTTTAATAAAAATCTAAAAAAAACATAGAATTAGGGTTTAATTAATAATTTTTCATCCTTTTTATTTTTCTTTCATAAATAATTAAATAATTAAATATTTATTTTTATAATTAAATTTGTATATAAAAATTAGGGTTAATTTAGGTTAAAAACTTCAATACCTTTTTAATAAATTAAAAAATAATTAGGATTAGGGTTTGCATCTTATTTTAATTTCAATTAATTCCTTTTTCATATTAAATCATAAATACCAAAAAATACCAAAAAAACATCTCCTTTTCTTTTTAATCTTAATTAATGCATCGTTTAATTTTAATTTTGCAAAAAGGGTCCAACGCCCTCGTTTCGATTTAGTTCTAATTCGCATACTTATTTCTTCTTTCGTATAATATTTGTGTATCTCTCCCAAAGCCGTGTAAATAATTGCTCGTACTTTTAATTCCTTATTTTCTTTTTACTTTATTTATTTTCTGTCAAATCGGGTTCGAGAAACTTTTGGCGATGTGGACCCGCGCCTTTTGTAATAGCTTAGAATTTACTTTTCTCGCAACTTTTTAACTGTTAATCAAAGGCATGAAAGAATGTATGGACAAAAATAAAAACAAGCGTAGAACACCAATAACATGACAAGACAAATACATATGAATCTGACACACAAATCACACACCACCCCTAAGGTACGCCTCACTGTTGCCTTGCCTCGAAAGGTGATCGTCGAGTAGAGGATGTCTTAGTAAGTCCTCATGATCCGGGAACCTGGCATGAGGGTAGCTTCTAAGGTATCTTCCTATTGCTCTGGTGATCACCATGTCCCAAACCTCGAATTGACCCGAACACCTCCAACGGTGGTGCTACCTACCTCTCAATGGTGGGATGGCACTACTTTAAAGGACATTTACACAGACGAATTCCTTAGGGTAGGTAGGTTCTCGTAGATACTTGCTCTAACTTCAAAACAAATTAAAAAAAATACTTTTCACACCAACACATTTTCAAAAAGCTTTCGAAAGCAATTTTTCAAACACTCTTGAGGACTGATACAAGAGTCGAACTGGAATTTTCAAAGAAACTTTTTTAAACCCACAGTTGAAAAGCAAACAAACCTTTTGAAAACACAAATGAGCAAGTATCTAAGAGCCCATGGATAACCATGGATAGAAAGGGTGCTAACACCTTTCCTTTCTATAATCTACCTCCCGAACCGAGAGCAATCTCTTTAAGGAATTTTTCTGTGCTTTTGTCCTTTCCATTTGGAGAAAATAAAAGACGGTGGCGACTCTTGCTTCCGCGACATTTCGCGAACCAGCGTTAAACAGTCAGTTCCAGATCCACCGATCACAGCGCCAGATGGCCAGATGGCCAGATCTGGTGGCCACCATTGCAAGCACACCATAAGCCAAGTCAAAGATGTCACCCAGGATCAAGAAAGTCAGCGTGGACCTCCACAAATGGGCCCAGATTCTTACTTTTGACACCTCAATTTTCAGGCCCATTTCCTCTATCTTTTTTATATTTTTTGTTTATTTCATTTAATTACTTATTTATTTATTTACTAACCCAAAATAATTTTTCTTTTTATTAAAAATCACCAAAAACATTTTTCTATGCAATTAAATTTCAGAATTTTATTTTTCATTAATAAATTAATTAACTTAATTAGGATTGTTTAATTTAGGTAACTTTAATTTATTTTGCAAATAATTAAAATTAATTAGAATCAATAGGTTTTTATTACTAACTTAATTATTTTGTTTTTTTCCTAAAATAACAAAAACCCAAAAAATATGACATTTAATTATTTTTCATTAATTAATTTAATAACTAATTAATTTAGCATTTAATTTTAGGACTTAATTTCTTTTCTTAAAAAATATTAGAAAACAACAAAAACATTTTCTTTTAATTAGAAGGGTCAAAACCCTAGTTTCGCATTTAATCCAATTTTCTCGCGCGCTTTATTTTTTATTCAATTATTGTATCTGCTCCTGGTTTGTAATAATTTAAATTAGGACATTTATTTATTTCTATTGCTTTTAATTTCAAAGGGTTATTTTTGGCGATGTAAATACCCGACGCCTTGTAATAGTTTAGTTTAAATTCCGCACTTTAATTTCTGTAAATATTCAACTACTAGATGTTATATAATAGGGTTTGCATGACAAGAATGAATGTCTGAATTTAAAACGGTTAGATCACCTTAAGCATGTGCAAAGATAAATAAAATTGAAATCAACACACTCGCACATGCGCATTCCTAGGGTACACTCCCACTTGGTTGCCTTTGTTAAAACGGTCATTGAGTATAGGCTGTTTTAGAGGTCGCCATCTTGTCTAAAAGATCATAGTTGCCTCGAAATGGTTACCTCCGATATTGTTGCCTCGGATAAATGATCTAAGACATTAGGGTTACCACTAAGACGTCCTAACGTTGCTTTATTGACCGTATGTCCCCCTTTCAAATTGACCCTCAAACTCCAACGATGGTGCTACCTACTCACTAATAGTGGGATAGCATTGTCTAAAGGAAACAAACATAGAACGATTCCTTTTTCGAGTAGGTAGATTAGTTCTTAGATACTTGCTCATCCAAAAAACAAACTTCTTTTCACACTTACACACTTTTACAAACAAAGTTTTCCAAAAACACTTCATTACACTCTTGAAGACAGAAGCAAGAGTTAAATCGAAGTTAAAACAAAAACTTTTCAAAACCCACAAACACACAGAAAACAATTTTGAAAATGATGAGCAGGTACCTAAGAGCCTATAGATAACTACGGATAGAAAGGGTGCTAATACCTTCCCTTTCTATAATCCACCCCCCGTACTCAGAAATATCTCGAAAAAGGAATTTTTTGTGCTTTTTTTCTTTCCTTGTTGGATAAAATAAAAGTCGGTGGCGACTCTTGCTTACCGCGACATTTTGCGAAAACAAACGCAAAACGCAAACCAGCATTCCAAAAACAGTTAGTTCTCCCACCGTATCACAGAACTGGCGACTCTGCTGGGGAATTAATAAGTGGGGTGTACCTTAGGAATAGTTCATTATATTGTTTTCAATTGATTGATCTGTTTGCTTTATCTTTGTGGGTTTGAATTATAGTTATTATAGATCCTATCCCGGATCTGGGGATACCTTTTAGGTAAGTAGCAATAGACTATGAGGGAACTGTACGGCATAGACCGATACAGTTGAAGTAGTAGCTATGTTGGTGTGACGATTTAGTTTGTACCAATATCCCTTGTCGTGGAACAAGGAGAATATGGGGCTGCTAAGGGGTCATTAAGCACCAACTGACCTTAGAACCTATAATTGACCAACTTGGCCATAGAAAAGTAGCAGTATGCTACACTCATTGAGACCAAACTCTCGCGATGATTCTGACCGCAAGAAATGGTTGCTAAACTAGAATTATGACTGATCGAGGGTGGTCAGTGATATTGAGATCCTCTAGAACCCGGTTACTATTACTAGGACAGGTTGAACCAACTAAACTGAAAGAGGGTAATACCTAAAACTCCATGTCAGCCTGAAATTTAAGGGCTACTGTGTGACTTGTGTGCCCTTACCATGTTTGCTATCTGTGAATACCTATGGTGTGTTTTTATCATGACATCATGCATCATGACATTGCATGCATATTGCATTGGAATAACCATTTCAAAGACCAATGGGATTCATCTTTGTTCTGTTTTGCAGATCATGGCATCTATGCGTAGAAACACTATTCGGATCAGCTTCGTGCAGATCTCTCCTCAGCTTAGAGATTTGGTTTCTAAGGTTCCCGACACTTCTTCCTTTGTTAGAAGACATGGTAATCTCCTGGGTTTGGTCACTTCCAAGCTGGATTAGCAAATGATGAGCGTCTTGTTCCAGTTCTTTGACCCATTGCATCATTGTTTTACCTTCCCGGACTACCAGTTGGTCCCTACTTTGGAGGAGTTCTCGGATTTACTTGGCATATCTATTCTAGAGCAGACACCCTTTACAGGTTTGGAGATATCTCCTAGGCCAGAGGATATTGCTTCAGCCCTCCATCTGACAAAGGCTGATGTAGTATCTAACTGGGACATTCGGAGTGGGGTTAAAGGCTTCCTGGCTAAGTTCTTATTTGATTAGGCTCAACAGTTTTGGGACAGTTTAGACTTTCAGGCATTTGAAGACATCCTAGCACTTCTCATCTATGGCCTGGTTCTGTTCCCTAACTCAGATTCTTTTGTCAACGTGAAAGTGATCAAGATCTTCATGTACTATAACCCAGTGCCTACACTCTTGGGTGATTTTTTACATGCTCTTTATGTCTGTACTTCTCGGAAAAGGGGAACCCTTATGTGTTGTGCACCATTGCTGGCGAGGTGGTTTATTTCTCACCTCCCCAAATCTATTTTGAAGAATGAGGAAAGAATGGGTTGGGCCTACAGGATTATGTCCCTTGCTCACATGGACATCATTTGGAGCACTAAGGATATGGAAGAGATAGCTGTCATTGACCGGTGCGGAGAATACCCCAATGTTCCATTGCTGGGAATTAGAGGAGGAATAACCTATAATCCTTGTTTGGCCTTACGATAGTTCGGACGGGCTCGAAGGGACGGTCCTCACGAGCTGATACTTCCAAGCATTGTCTTTGACTTCCAGGGAGATATTGAAGGGCATCGCCGTAGATTCATACGAGCTTGGGATAGGGTTAGCAGGTCTGATCCGCACGAGCTAGGAATGAAGATTTCTCTTTCAATGTAACCATATCTTCATTGGGTTCGAGCCCGTGCCCAAAAGCTGGGAATGCCATACGCAGTTGTCTTACCGGTAATTGTGGAGCATACTGACGAAGAAGGGGTTCCTGCTACGGTTCTCCATCCTTATATGCCTACTGATATTGGGGCACTAAAGAGGTCTTGGATCCAGCTAAAGGAAGAACGGGATACTTACAGAGAGAAGTATCATGAGCAGGAGCAGAAGATTCTGAAGCTTACAATGAAGCTGGAGAATGAGAGGGTCCTCAACGACTATGTCAGCACAAAGGAAAAGGACCATGGGAGCGCTGATGTCTTTTATTGTTTTTAGCTTAGACTTACTTTTCAGTATTCCTTTTGTAGCGCCTTAAAGGCATTTGTTAAACATTGTTTCAAGTTTTTAATCTAATAAAATTGTGTTTCATTTTGGTTTACGAATTTGAATCCCTAAAGTCTTTGAAATCATATCATACGCATTCCATTCCCATGCACCTCATTACAGGTACCCTTACAGGTTTCTCATCTTCTTTGTTGTTTATTTCAGCAAACATGTCTTCTGAAACATCTACTGATCAAGCTATCAAGGCTCTACAAGCTCATAATGCTCAGTTCTAGGAAATGTTCATGAACTTGGCCAAGGGTCAGCAAGATCTAAAGACTCTTATCTTGAAGGATAAGAAGAAGAAGAAGACAGTCCTCCTGAACATGGGTCATAGGTTTAGGAATAGGTTGCGGGAAGAAGTTGATTTGTCTCACTCATCTAGAGGGGTAGAGAATCAAGAAGAAAGGAGGGCTCCTAGCCCTTTGGTTTCTGATAATGAGACTGACTTTGATGAAGACCAGTATCCTCCCGCTGAGGACAGGTATAAGCAACTTGAAGACCGGTTGAGCGCAATGGAAGTCCAGAAGGTACCTGGGTTGGACTTTAGAGATTTAGGTCTAGCATCTGGGGTGGTGATTCCCCACAAGTTTAAAGCTCATGTCTTTGCTAAATACAATGGGGTCTCCTGCCCAAAGTTACACCTCCGCTCGTATGTTAGAAAGATGCAACCATATACTGTTGATAAGAACCTCTGGATTCATTTCTTTCAAGATATTCTTTCAGGGACTCAACTTGAATGGTTCTACCAACTGGAAGGAGCTAACATCTGTAACTGGGAGGACCTTGCCTCTGCTTTCTACAAGCAGTACCAGTACAATGCCGACCTTGCTCCCACGCGTATCCAACTTCAGGGTATGTCTATGGGTGCGAGCGAAGGTTTTAAGGACTACGCTCAGAAATGGAGAGATCTTGCTGGTAGAGTCCAACCCCCTTATGGCTGATAGGGAGTTGGTGGATATGTTTCTTGGGACTTTGTCTGGTCCGTATATCAACCATTGAATCGGCAGTTCATCGTCTGGTTTTACTGAATTCATAATGACTGGGGAGAGAGTCGAAGCCGGTATTAAGAGCGACAAAATCCAGAAGGGTGCTTCGTCAAGCATAGAGAAGAAGCCTTTCAAGAAGGAATCTAGTGCAGCTTATAGCTCGAGGAGCCATAACCGACATGAGCGCCGCTAAGAAGTGAATGCGGTAGTTATATCAAGACCAACTGTTGTCCCACAACACAATAATCAACAAAGAGCAGAGAGGCCTCAGAGACAGTTTACTCGGCTCAGTATGTCTCTATCTCAAATTCTTCTACAACTGTTGAAAACCAACTTGGTGATTCCGAAGGAGGCTCCAAAGAATCCCAACACCACATCACCATTGTACAATCCGAACGCCCGCTGCGCTTATCACTCTGATAGCCCGGGGCACGATACGAATAACTACTGGGCTTTGAAGAGTAAGATACAGGATCTGATTGATGCTAAGGAGATCGAGTTTGAAGCGCCGGAAAAGCCTAATGTCATAACGGCACCTATGCCAACACATGACGCGGAACTAAATGCAATTGAGGATGATGATGAAGAGTATGATATTGACAGCTGGATTTATCCCACTACCAACAGTGGCTTGAGCAATTGGACGACAAAGGATTCCATGCCCGTTTCTTATATTACACAGTAATAAGACTTTTGTTTTGAGTTTGTAACAGACTATTTAAAACTTTACGGCCCGGTGCCTTACCCGAGACATCGTGGTTTTGTTTGAGGGCTTAATATGTGTCATCTCCATATATCATTAATAAAAGCATTGGAAGTTTTCTTGCATTACAAATTTTACGCTCCTTATTTTTCTTTTCTATCTTGCAAAACAGCTATTATACACACACTCACATATACAGGTCTACATCCACTCTGGATCCCACTGATAACGAATCTGCTACTGCCAGTTATGACTTCGAAAGTCCGATCAACCAAGCTGAGGACGAAGGTGAGGATGATTGTGAAGTGCCTGGTGAACTTGCTAGACTGTTACTTCAAGAAGAGAGGGCCATACAGCCGCATGAAGAGCCAGTGGAATCAGTAAATCTGGGTACAGAGGAAGACAAGAAAGAGGTCAAGATCGGTGCAAATCTGGAATCTAGTGTTAAGCAACGGTTGATTCAGATGTTGCGTGGTTATGTTGAGATCTTTTCCTGGTCTTATGAAGATATGCCTGGGTTGGATAATGATATTGTGGTTCACCGATTGCCTACCAAGGAAGACTGTCCTCCAGTGAAACAGAAAGTTCGCTGAATGCGCCCGGAGATGTGATCAGTGCATTTTGATGCATATTCTTTCATGATTGTACTTATACATTTCCATAGTTTGTTTAGCTTATTTTTGTATTTTATAGTATTTTTCAATTTTATTTTATTTCTACTCTTATTTTATTTTCGCACTTTATTTTCAGCATTAGCAGTCTGCACGAATAAATTCATAACTTGAGCTATGTGAGTCGGAATAAGGCGTGCTACCAGTCGTTGGAAAGCTAAGAGAAAGAGCTACGATTTTCATTCAGAAGTCGAGAGCTGAATCGGATTGTAGCAGGGCCATAAAATTCGTTGAAGTTGCAGCATTTTATATTTAAGTTTTGGGTCATTTGTTTTGGGTCTGGGTTATGTTTTCGACCCAATTGGGTTATGAACCGAATCCTTGTCCTTGCTATACCTAGTAGCCGCTACAGTAATTTTTTTAACCTTTTTCATTATTGAGAAAAAAATACATTTTGCTTTGTACGAATCTTATGGAGAGCTAAATTTCCTGAGTTGATCTGCTACATTCATGTTCTGATACTTGAGGTTAATATAATTTTGCAATTTAATTCCTATTCCTTTCAACTCTATTATATGTTTATCGTTTGCTTAATTCAATTGTCATAAAATAGTTTTGTTTGGTTCGATTGATTTATGTTCTCTAATTTTCATTATGTGTTATCGTTTGCTTAATTCATTAATTCGCTTATTTTTAACTGTTTGTTTAATTCGGTAAACAGGAAATATAATTATTATAATATCATTCTCGCTAGTTGAATGTTATTGTGATCGAATAGGAATAGTACCCACTTAGGGTAGCGATGCTATAATAATCAATGATAGGTAGGAACTGAATTAGCAGATTAGCTTATTTTGATAGTCACTTATTTCGTGTTATAAATCGATCCTAACACCAACCCCCCGTTAGATTTCTATTAGTTAATAATAAAATCAAGAATCCTTGCGATACGACTCGAGCCATTGTCGCTATAATGTATTTTACAAAATACTCGTTTTTGATTCGTGTGCGACAGCGGATCAAAATTGGCGCCGTTGTCGGGGATTCTTGTTGTTATTAATTAATATTTTAGTCATATGTATAGTGTTCTTGTTTTTTTTTCTTGTTTTTTTCGTTGTCTTTGTTGATTTTCAGGGTTGCATTAGAAAAAATTTCTAAAAGATTTTGACCCTCAAAATCGCAAATTCCTCTTTTTTCTATTTTTAAATAATTTTTTACTGTTTTCATAGTGTCGAAAAAATCCAGAAAAATTCTTAAAATTCTTATTTTGCTTCATTAGATTATATTTGGTGTTTTTGTATTTTTTTTGAATTTATTTTAATCGTTTTCCTTCTTTCTATTTGTTTTTGTCTATTTCGGACATAGTTGGTATTTATGTGTTTATTGATAACATGGATGAACAAAGAACTTTGAGGCAGTTGGTTGTCCCCGATGTGAACTATAATTTTTTACATATTGACTATCCTACAGTTGACGCACCTTTTGAATTGAAATCTGATTTAATACATTTGTTCTCAAAGTTTAATGATTTTGCAGGTGAGGATCCGCATAAGCATATGAAGGAATTCCAGGTTGTGTGCTCAGAACCTTCTGAACCTTCGCTAGAGGATATTGTCAAATAAATGGCTGCAAATAATCTCAAGTATGAACAACAAATAGATTCTACTCTCCAGACTTTGCAAACACAGATTGAACAACTTGCCTCTTTGATGAATATCATGCAACAAGCTCAAGGATCTAACCAACAACCCTTGGAAGAGAATTATGTTTTTCCAATAGAGTTGCTTTCTGAGACTATTGATGATACTTGTACTGATTTATTTGCAGTTGATTTTCCATCATTATCTGATTTTGATGATGTTTACTCTTGTGATGTTTGTACTGATATTAAAATTTGCTATGTTTGTGCTGAAATTGAGGCCGCCTTGAAAGTTGACATTCTTACTGCAGATGAAGTTGCAAATGAAGTTGTTCATGTGGATGAAGCTCTCGACACTCTGGCTGCCCAAAATAAATCATCCATCGAACAACCACCTTCCTGAGAGCTGAAACTAATTCCTGAAAATCTTAAATATGCTTATTTAGAGATGAATGAAAAACTTCCGGTTATAATTTCTTCTAAACTTTATTTTGATCAAGAAAGTAAATTTTTGCAGGTATTGAAGAAGCATAAGAAAGGAATTAGATGGATATTGGATGATATTTATGATACTAGTCCGTTCATGTGTATGCATATGATCTCAATTGAAGATGTAACAAATATAATGAGGCAACCCCTCAATCTTTTGATCTTTGGTGTTGTGGAAAAGAAGATCACGTGCCCATTCAACACTTTTACTTATCAAAGATTCTTCTTTGATCCTAGAATAAAAGGTGAAGGCACTAATAAAAATTTCAAGTTCAATGCACATTACCCAAAGCTACTCCATGAGAGTCCCATGTTGGAAGAAGAAACTATAGAAGAGATCTCGTTGGGAAAGGCTACTTATGCGATCATCTATCCGCCTTGACTTCTCAGGTGTGTTCTTTCCTCTATCTCCTCTCTCTTATTTTATGCTTGTTTCTTTCAATGAGGACAATGTGTGTTTTAAGTGTGGGGGAGAGAATTATTTATTTGTTTTGTTTTCTTTGCTTTTGTTCGTTGTTTTATTTTCAGTTATAAAAAAAATAAAAAAATATGCATCTTTTTGAAAGTTTTGGGTTATAGAATAATCTGAGGTTAGTTGTGGAGACTTTGGAAAAGTTTACAAGATCGATATCGTCTTAATACTGTAAGTCTCATGCATATGGAAGTTAATTTGAATTTTAATTATGATGTAGTCTTGAATTCTCATCTTTTAATAGCTCTTGAGTAGTTTATTTCAACAGTCAGCACCATCTCACACGCAATCTACGCAGGGAAGCCGATGAAAATAAGTGAGTGATTCAAGTTTTATTTGAGAAAAAAAAGGAAAGAAACAGGAATGTGCCTTCTAAGTTTGGTGACCCTCACCCGGTCACTTAACCCAACGGTCATAGAACCTACAAAAAAAAAGTTGATAATAAGACTCGTTGTTAGTTGGTTCAGTGGTTTCTGGTGCTGAACTTGGTAGGGAGGATTACGGTTCGATCCCCCACAACTACAACCGAGTAAGCAAAGGGTTATGCCATGTAAGTACCAGAATCCCGTACAAAAAGGATCAGATTCACTAATCGGTCGTCTTGCTATGAGTGTATGGAGATAACGGGCTTAATGTGATTGTGCCTGAATGAAAAAGAGCAAAAAGAGGATGAGTAAGTTAGGCTTTGGCAAAATAATATAATTCGAATTGGTTTGCATATTCAAGAGACAAGATCAGTGTTCCTACGATATCCTTAGTGTGCAAGATTAGTACCTATTGATGCAATCTTAACCGAAGAAGAGTTTGTAGCCTAGAATGAGTAGTTGATGATGTTGTTGTGTTTCTTTTGATTTTATTTTGCTCGGAATGCAAAAGTTCAAGTGTGGGGGAATTTGATCAGTGCATTTTGATGCACATTCTTTCATGATTGTACTTGTGCATTTCCATAGTTTGTTTAGCTTATTTTTGTATTTTATAGTGTTTTTTTATTTTAGTTTATTTCTACTCTTATTTTATTTTCGCACTTTATTTTCAGCATTAGCAGTCTGCACGAATAAATTCATAACTTGAGCTACGTGAGTCGGAATAAGGCGTGCTACCAGTCGTTGGAAATCTAAGAGAAAGAGCTACGATTTTCATTCAGAAGTCGAGAGCTGAATCGGACTGTAGCAGGGCCATAAAATTCGTTGAAGTTGCAGCATTTTATATTTAAGTTTTGGGTCATTTGTTTTGAGTCTGGGTTATGTTTTCGACCCAGTTGGGTTATGAACCGAATCCTTTTCCTTGCTATACCTAGCAGCCACTACAGTAATTTTTTTAACTTTTTTCATTATCGAGAAAAAAATACATTTTGCTTTGTACGAATCTTATAGAGAGCTAAATTTCCTGAGTTGATCTGCTACATTCATGTTCCGATACTTGAGGTTAATATAATTTTGCAATTTAATTCCTATTCCTTTCAACTCTATTATATGTTTATCGTTTGCTTAATTCGATTGTCATAAAATAGTTTTGTTTGGTTCCATTGATTTATGTTCCCTAATTTTCATTGCGTGTTATCGTTTGCTTAATTCGTTAATTCGCTTATTTTTAACCGTTTGCTTAATTCGGTAAACAGGAAACATAATTCTTATAATATCATTCTCGCTTGTTGAATGTTATTGTGATCGAACAGGAATAGTACCCGCTTAGGGTAGCGATGTTATAATAATCAATGATAGGTAGGAACTAAATTAGCAGATTAGCTTATTTTGATAATCACTTATTTCGTGTTATAAATCGATCCTAAAACCAACCCCCCCCCCCTTGTTAGATTTCTATTAGTTAATAATAAAATCAAGAATCCTTGCGATACGACTCGAGCCATTATCGCTATACTGTATTTTACAAAATACTCGTTTTTGATCTGCCCGCGACAGCGGATCAAGATGTCTGAGAAAATCAAGGCCGAAGTTATGAAACAGTTTGATGTCGGTTTTCTAGCAGTTACTTATTACCCACAGTGGGTGGACAACGTGGTTCCGGTGCCGAAGAAGGATGGTAAAGTTCGAATGTGTGTTGACTATAGGGATCTGAACAGGGCGAGCCCCAAGGATGATTTCCCTCTGCCTCATATTGACGTTCTGGTTGACAACACCACGCAGCATAAGATCTTTTCCTTTAAGGATGGTTTATCCGGTTACAATCAGATTAAGATGGCTCCCGAAGATATGGAAAAGATGACCTTTGTTACTCAATGGGGTACCTTTTGCTACAAGGTCATGCCTTTCGGATTGAAGAATGCTGGGGCAACGTATCAGCGTGCCATGGTCGCTTTGTTCCATGACATGATCCACCATGAGATTGAGGTATACCTTGATGACATGATTGCAAGATCCCAGACTGAGGAAGAACATCTTGACCACCTTCAAAATCTATTTGACAGGTTGAAGTTGTACAGACTAAGGCTAAACCCGAACAAGTGCACCTTCGGAGTGAGGTCTGGTAAGCTGTTGGGTTTCGTCGTTAGTGATAAAGGTATTCAAGTGGATCCTGCAAAGGTAAAGGCTATATAGGAAATTCCAGCTCCCCGAACAGAAAAAGAAGTCAGAGGCTTTCTGGGACGTATGAACTATATTTCCCGATTCATCTTGCACCTAAATGCTACTTGTGAGCCAATCTTCAAGTTACTGAAGAAAGATCAAATGGTAAGACGGAACGATGAATGTCAGGCCGCTTTTGAAAGGATCAAAGAATATCTCCAAGAGCCACCTATTCTGATGCCTCCAGTTGAAGGGAGACCTTTGATCTTATACTTGACAGTACTCGACAATTCGATGGGGTGTGTGTTGGGGCAGCATGACGAGTCTGGCCGAAAAGAGTATGCTATTTATTACCTTAGCAAAAAGTTTACCGACTGCGAGACCCAATACTCGTTGCTTGAGAAAACTTGTTGCGCTTTGGCATGGGCTGCTCGCCGGCTGAGACAGTATATGCTGACCCACACTACTCTATTGATATCAAAGATGGATCCAATCAAGTACATCTTCGAGAAACCCGCCTTATCCGGAAGAATAGCGAGATGGAAGATGGTCTTGACTGAGTATGACATCCAATACACGACCCAGAAAGCAATCAAGGGAACTGTGTTGGCGTATCATTTGGCACATCAGGTAGTGGACGATTACCAGTCTATGAACTTTGAATTCCCGGATGAGAACATCATGTTGGTAACTGACTGTGAGACACCTAGACCAGATGAAGGACCTGAGGAGGGATCCCGATGGTCTATGTACTTTGATGGAGCTTGAAATGCTTTGGGTAATGGCATTGGCGCCGTGATCATATCTTCGGAAGGCTCTCATACTCTGTTCACCGCCCGACTATGTTTTAACTGCACCAACAATATGGCGGAGTATGAAGCATGCATCATGGGTCTTCGAGCAGCTATTGACCTAAGGATCAAGTTCTTGAGTGTATTCGGAGATTCCTCTCTCATGATCAGTCAGATCAAAGGCGAGTGGGATACAAAACACCCAAATCTTATTCCTTACAAGGAGTATGTGTTTACTTTGCTTCTGCACTTTGAGGAGATAACCTTTGAACACTTCCCCAGAGAGGAGAATCAGTTGGCGGACGCGCTGGCTACGATGTCTTCTATGTTCAAGGTCATATGGGACAATGAAGCTCCCCAGATTACCATTAAAAGGTTGGACGAACCTACACATTACTGCGACATTGAGACTGAAGAGGTAACAGATAAGCCCTGGTTTCATGAGTTAAAGAGGTATCTTAAGGCTCAGGAGTACCCCGAGGGTGCATCTGTTAATGATAAAAAGTTTCTGAGGAGATTCGCGGCGAAGTTCTTCATTAGTAATGGCATACTTTACAAGTGTAACCATGACTCAATCTTGCTGCGATGTGTGGATAAGAGCGAGGCAGAAAGGATTATGATATAGTTACATGAAGGTACTTTCGGAACTCATTCCAGTGGACATACCATGGCAAAGAAGATCCTTCGGGCAGGATATTATTGGTCCATAATGGAAGCCGACTGTTATCAGCATTCTCGGACCTGTCATAAGTGCCAAGTCTATGCTGATAAGGTGCACATACCTCCAGTTCCTCTGAATGTTTTGACAGCACCTTGGACTTTTGCAATGTGGGGCATCGACATGATCGGCGAGATCAGACCTACTGCATCCAACGGGCATCGTTTCATCCTGGTTGCGATTGATTACTTTACAAAGTGGGTTGAAGCAGCTTCCTTTGCTACTGTAACCAAGAACATCGTGGCACGGTTTATTCGGCACAACTTGATATGTCGATATGGTGTACCAGAGAGGATCATTACGGATAGTGGTACAAATCTCAACAATAAGATGATCGTCGAGCTCTACAAGCAGTTCAAGATACAGCATCATAACTCTTCTCCTTACCGACCGAAGATGAATGGGGCTGTAGAAGCGGCTAATAAGAATATTAAGAAGAATGTGCAGAAGATGACAGTGACATACAAATATTGGCACGAGATGTTATCATTTGCTCTTCATGGGTACCGTACCTCAGCACGGACGTCAACAGGGGCAACACCTTATTCTTTGGTTTATAGCATGGAGGTCGTCTTGCCCATTGAAGTTCAGATACCCTCCCTTCGGATTATGAAGGATGCAGGTTTGAGCGAAGATGACTGGATTCATACCCGGCTTGATCAGCTAAACTTAATCGACGAGAAAAGACATACTGCTATTTGTCATGGTCATACGTATCAAAAGCGGATGATCAAGGAATTTAACAAGAAAGTTAGACGAAAAGAATATCAAGTTGGGGATCTGGTGATCAAGTGCATCATACTACCTCAAGGTGATCCCAGGGGTAAATGGACCCCTACTTACGAAGGGCCATTTGTGGTTAAGAACATCTTCTCAGGAGGAGCCATGATTCTAACCACCATGGACGGTGACGACCTTCCTCACCCCGTCAATGCGGACATAGTAAAAAAATACTACGCCTAATCAAAGACCCGCTAGGTTGACTGGCCTAGGAAAAAATAAGGGCTTCCCGGCGAACCAAAAGGGTTCGGGCAAAAATAAGGGATGAAAATGAAAAAATTTGTACACCCGGCAAGTCGAAAACCTGAAAAGGTGGCTTGGGAAAAAAGGGGTATCCCGGTGGACTGAAAACCCGAAAGGGCGGTCCAGGCAAAAATTAGGGATTAAAACGTAACACTATGTCTCATTGGATCACCTTGCAACCAGACTTCGGTATCGACTATCAAGCTCGGATGGCACTAATCAATCTGATCTACCTTCAACCAAGTAGAAAAATGATGAGATGCTCAAAGATGTCACACAGGATCAAGAAAGTCAGCGTGGACCTCCATAAATGGGCCCAAATTCTTGCTTTTGACACCCCAATTTTCAGGCCAATTTCCTATATCTTTTTTATATTTTTGTTTATTTCATTTAATTACTTATTTATTTATTTACTAACCCAAAATAATTTTTCTTTTTATTAAAAATCACCAAAAACATTTTTCTATCCAATTTTATTTCAGAATTTTATTTTTCATTAATAAATTAATTAACTTAATTAGGATTGTTTAATTTAGGTAACTTTAATTTATTTTGCAAATAATTAAAATTAATTAGAATCAATAGGTTTTTATTACTAACTTAATTATTTTGTTTTTTTCCTAAAATAACAAAAACCCAAAAAATATGACATTTAATTATTTTTCATTAATTAATTTAATAACTAATTAATTTAGCATTTAATTTTAGGACTTAATTTCTTTTCTTAAAAAATATTAGAAAACAACAAAAACATTTTCTTTTAATTAGAAGGGTCAAAACCCTAGTTTCGCATTTAATCCAATTTTCTCGTGCGCTTTATTTTTTATTCAATTATTGTATCTGCTCCCGGTTTGTAATAATTTAAATTAGGACATTTATTTATTTCTATTGCTTTTAATTTCAAAGGGTTGTTTTTGGCGATGTAAATACCCGATGCCTTGTAATAGTTTAGTTTAAATTCCGCACTTTAATTTTTGCAAATATTCAACTGCTAGATGTTTGATAATAGGGTTTGCATGACAAGAATGAATGTCTGAATTTAAAACGGTTAGATCACCTTAAACATGTGCAAAGATAAATAAAATTGAAATCAATACACTCGCACATGCGCACTCCTAGGGTACACTCCACTTGGTTGCCTTCGTTAAAACGGTCATTGAGTATAGGCTGTTTTAGTGGTCGCCCTCTTGTCTAAAAGATCATAGTTGCCTCGAAATGGTTGCCTCGGATATTGTTGCCTCGGATAAATGATCTAAGACATTAGGGTTACCACTAAGACGTCCTAACGTTGCTTTAGTGACCGTATGTCCCCCTTTCGACTTGACCCTCAAACTCAAACGACGGTGCTACCTACTCACTAATAGTGGGATAGCATTTTCTAAAGGAAACAAACATAGAACGATTCCTTTTTCGAGTAGGTAGATTAGTTCTTAGATACTTGCTCATCCAAAAAACAAACTTCTTTTCACACTTACACACTTTTACAAACAAAGTTTTCCAAAAACACTTCATTACACTCTTGAAGACAGAAGCAAGAGTTAAATCGAAGTTAATACAAAAACTTTTCAAAATCCACAAAAACAAAGAAAATTTTTTTGAAAATGATGAGCAGGTTCCTAAGAGCTCGTAGATAACTACGGATAGAAAGGGTTCTAATACCTTCCCTTTCTATAATCTACCCCTCGTACTCAGAAATATCTCGAAAAAGGAATTTTTCTGTGCTTTTTTCCTTTCCTTGTTGGATAAAATAAAAGTCAGTGGCAACTCTTGCTTACCGCGACATTTTGCGAAAACAAACGCAAAACGCAAACCAGCATTCCAAAAACAGTCAGTTCTCCCACTGTATCACAACCAGTGTTAAAGAAACAAGAGAAGACGAGCGTACTAAAAGAGACTGGATACCCCTTGGAAGACTCATATCAGATATTCTGACAGAGAATAGGCTGATAGAGCATCTAACAGAAGCACATGAAATTAGCTCTCTAAAGGCAACTGCTGGGAAGCCACTGAATGCAAAGAATCTGAAAAAGATGAAAATTATTGAGAACATCAAGAAGGAACCCAATGTTACTTCTTTTGCAACCATCACCTCCAGAAGAATTCCTCTGGATGATTTTCCTATGTTCTCTGAGATTGACTCCAAGCCTGAGGTTATCCTCAGATATTTGGATGCATGTAAGGCAGATGGAAATGCACCAGGGTTTAATATCCAGGACTTGCAACAGGCGGCTCCAGAAGTTGTTTTGAAGAAGAACAAGAAAAGGAAGGCAGCAGCAGAAGGATCATCCCAAAGGACTCCCAAAGCTGCTAAAAAGAAAGGTAATCCTTCTTCTGTTACTATTTTAGAATCAATAACTATATCAACATCTGAACCCATACCTACCCAATCAGAAATTCCAAACCCATAAACTTTTGATGATTTTGACATAGGGTTTGATCCCTCAGAAACTCTAAGTCTTAGAGAAACTCACTCCCTTCCTATCAATCCAAATCCTGAATCAACTCAACCAGAACTCGCCAAAGTTCTGTCAGACATTGACTCTTTTGACCAAGATATTTATGCTCCCACACCATAAAATCCAAATCCTCTAATCCCAGATAATCCAAACTCCAAAACTACAACAGAAGCTCCACAACCAGATATTCCTCTCTCTCTCCACAACCAGAAATACCACTACCTCTCTCTCCACAACCAGATATTCCTCATCCACCATCTCCACAACCTGAACAATCACAACTAGAAGTTCAAACTTCTGAGAACCAACCATCTAAGACCTGTGAACCAGAACCTCACAATGATCAATCCAACCAATCTGAAGAACCTACTTCATATTCAGATACAATCCCTATTCCAGGAATCACTGAACCTCTGGCCATTCGCTTGCCCCTCACCATCCTGGACATTCCACAAATTCCTTCTTCTTTGGAATCAACACCACCAAATTCCCCAACCAGTCCAATAATTATACCAGACTCTCCCACTCCCTCACCAAAGAGCAATTCAAATGACAACGTAAGACTTGTCATTGATCCAACTGTTTTTGAATGTTTAGTTGCTATATCTAACAAAACCAAAATTGCCATTCCAAAACCAAAACCATCTGAACCCACACCAGATGTTGGTACTAGTTTGTTGATGTTTGAAATAGAAATGCAGAAATGGATAACCTCCTTGAAGCAAGCTAGTCTAGAGATGAAAAATCTTGCTGCTTCTGATTATCTTTGGACAAGTTTCAGAAAATGGATAAGTTCTGAAACACATAAGTTGCAAGAACAGAGCTATGGACAGGTTCAACAGAATTTCAGTGATATGCTCAAGGTATTTGAAGACCAAGTTCTGAGCCAACTGCTCAAGGAAGAGATTCTCCTCTGGATAATGCTCCCTGGTTAGAACATCGTCCATCAGACAAAGTTCAACCAGAATCAGAAGGTCTCACTTTGACTGCTGCTCCAGATGAGATGATCTCAGCAGAGGAATTGGTTCAAAATGATCAAGTTGCAGAATGCTCTGAGAAGCATCCAGTTACTGAAGATTCTCCAGCTCCTTCCTATGAAAGGTAAACTCTGGAAGAATTGAACAGAGCAAATGTTGTTATCCAGGAAAGGTTGGATAAACAGGATGACACAAACAAAGAAATCAAGAGCATTTTGAGCATACAAGAGGAAACCAACACCCAGATCAAGGGCTTGCTGGAAGCTTTTTTCACACGCCTTCCTCCTCCCTCTTAGATTCTATTTTGTTTTAAAATCTGTTTATCTGTAATATTTGTTTTATGTTGCTTCTGTTCTGAACTACTTATCATTGCTTCTTATTTTTAATATAAATCATTTTAGCTCTGATTATATAGTCTTTTTTATAACTGACAAAAAGGGGGAGAAAGAATAAGATATTTTCAATAACGGTTTACTGAGACAGAAGTCTCAAACATTCTGAACTACTTAACTTCTTTCTTCTGCAAAGCTTGAACAGGTACAAAACTCTGATGAAAGACGAAGTTAAATTCTGATGCTCAAAGACTCAAAGAATTTAAGGGAAGTAATCAACTCAGGGGGAGTTTTTCTTCTTTATTCTATACTTTTTATTCTTTATTTTTAATTGAAAAATCTAGTTTTTGTCATCATCAAAAAGGGGGAGATTGTTAGAACATAGTTTGATTCTACAACCCTTGGTTAGAGTTGTGATGATAACAAATACAAAGAATAAATAAATACAAAGAATATATACAAAGAACAGATATGCTCCTTAAAAATATGTTTTTTATATGCAGAAGTTTTGATCAAAATCAGCATCAGAAGATCAGTAGTAAAGTATTACACGCTGAAGCAATCAGATTATACGCTGAAGATTGCTGACAAGAATCTGCGCTGAATTAAAATAAACTCTGATTCTGATCAAAGACATATCAACCAAGTCATCAATACTCTGAAGCATTATCAGCAGTTAAGCAAAGAAGACTCTGAAGTGTTACTGATCATTCAAGACAGAATTAATGCCAACGGCTTTCTTCGGACAAGATCTTCTCCAAAAGGAAAGTGTGTTATTAACATTAAAATTTCTTTATGGACAACGTCTTTGCCTTGCCTATATAAACAAGTCTGCTTGCAAAGAAGCACGTATGTACGCACACAACAATTTTCTAAAGAATTCCAAACCACGCATATTCAAGCTCTAGAAAATTCATTATATATTCTAAGCTTAACCTTGTGATAAACTGTTTTCTTAGAAAACAACAACATGTTTTGTTCAATCATATTGTAAAAGAGTTCCTTGAGATTAACCGGATTGTGGTTGTACTCAAGAAGACTTTAACAGTTGTTAAAGTAGTTGTTGTAATCTTTTGAGATTAGTGGATTAAGACTTCGTTGGAGAGAGGCGAAATCACCTTGACGGGTGGACTGGAGTAGTTTGAGATCAAACGAACCAGGATAAAAATACTGTGTCATTAAGCTGTTTTTTGATCCAAGTTTTCAATTCAACCCCCCCCCCCCCCCCCCCCCCCTCTTATGTTTTTCACATCTTTAGGAAGATTGGATATTTCCTACCGTCAACAGAGGACTTCGCAATTGGGAAGCCAGAGACTTTGTCCCAATAACTTTCATCTCTCAGTAATTTATCTTTTACTTTTCTGTTGGACTTGTAATATTCACAAACAATTCGCACTTTAAAAACCTTGTGTCTTACTCGAGGCACAATGGTCCATTTGTAAGGGTTTTTATTTCATCTTCATATGACATTCAATGAATCATGGACGCTTTTTCACATACAAACTTTTATGCTCATTGTATTTCTTTTACATTTTATTGTTTAAAGATGGATATACCCTTACACACACCCACACTCACAAATGCAGGTACCCCTCCATTTCGAATCCCATGGGTAACGATACTGCTATGGCCTTTAGTGACTCTGAAGATCTAATCTACCAAGCCGAATACGAAGGTGAGGAAGATTGTGAAGTACCAGGGGAATTGGCCAGACTACTACAACAAGAGGAAAGGGCTATTCGGCCTCATGAGGAACCGTTGGATACAATCAACTTGGGCACCGAGGAAGATAAAAAGGAAACCAAGGTAGGTGCCAATCTAGAGCCGAGTGTCAAGGAGCGCCTAATTCAGCTATTGCATGATTATGTTGAGATCTTTCCCTGGTCATACGAAGACATGCCAGGACTTGATACAGACATCGTGGTACATCGTCTACCCACAAGAGAATACTGTCCACCAGTGAAACAAAAAGTCCGCCGCATGAGACCTGACATGTCAGAGAAGATCAAAGCGGAAGTAATGAAACAGTTTAATGCTGGATTTTTGGCTGTCACTTCCTATCCTCATTGGGTTACCAACATTGTTCTCATGCCTAAAAAGGACGGCAAAGTACGAATGTGCATGGATTATAGAGATTTAAACAGGGCCATCCCTAAAGATGATTTTCCACTTCCCCACATCGACATCCTAGTTGACAATACAGCCCAGCACAAAGTATTTTCCTTCATGGACGGATTCTCAGGTTATAACCAAATCAAAATGGCACCCGAGGACATGGAGAAAACAACATTTTCACACAGTGGGGCACGTTCTACTACAAAGTGATGTCATTCGGACTGAAGAATGTCGGGGCAACCTATCAATGTGCCATGGTAGCCTTATTTCATGATATGATACATCATGAGATAGAGGTCTATGTGGATGACATGATAGCCCGATCACAAACCGAGGAGGAGCAACTTGATCACTTGCAAAAGTTGTTTGTGAGATTGAAGGAGTACAAGTTAAGATTGAATCCAAACAAGTGTACATTCGGAGTCCGGTCCGGTAAACTCTTAGGTTTTGTTGTCAGTAACAAAGGCATCGAGGTTGATCCTTCCAAGGTTAAATAGATACAAGAAATGCCTGCTCCTCCTGCTGAGAAGGAAGTCAGAGGATTCTTGGGACGCCTCAACTATATCTCCCGATTCATTTCTCACCTAACAACTACTTGTGAACCAATCTTCAAATTATTGAAGAAAGACCAAGTGGTCAGATGGAATGATGAGTGCCAGACGGATTTTGAAAAGATCAAAGAGTACTTACAAGAGCCTCCTGTTTTGATGCCACCGGTCGAGGGAAGACCACTAATCATGTATCTGACTGTTTTAGAGAACTCAATGGGGTGTGTATTGGGGCAGCATGACAAGTCTGGCCGAAAAGAGCATGCTATTTACTACCTGAGCAAAAAGTTTACCGACTGTGAACCCAGATATTCACTGCTCGAGAAAACTTGTTGCGCTCTGGCATGGGCTTCTCGCCGGCTAAGACAGTATATGTTGACTCATACCACTTTGTTGATATCTAAGATAGATCCGATAAAGTACATCTTTGAAAAGCCTGCTCTGTCTGGGAGGATATCTAGATGGAAGATGATCCTAACAGAATATGACATACAGTACACTACCCAGAAAGCTATAAAGGGCAGTGTGCTAGTTGATCATCTTGCTCATCAAGCTGTAGAACATTATCAGTCCATGAAATTTGAATTCCCAGACGAAGACATCATGACATTAGACAACTGTGAAGAAATCAGACCATATGACGGACCTGAACAAGGATCCCGATGCACCCTGTTCTTTGATGGGGAATCCAATGCACTTGGTAATGGTATCGGCGATGTACTCATATCTCCATAAGGGTGTCATACTCCCTTTACTGCCAGACTTTGCTTCAACTGTACGAACAACATGGCGGAATATGAAGCATGCATCTTTGGTCTCAAGGTTTCCATAGACTTGGGAATTAAATCTTTAGATGTGTTTGGATATTCAACTTTGGTCATCAGTCAGATCAAAGGAGAATGGGACACTGAACACCCAAACCTCATCCCTTACAAAGAACATGTTTTGACATTGCTACCACATTTTGAGCAGATTACCTTCGAGCACTTCCCGGGAGAAGAAAATCAGCTAGCAGATGCTCTGGCCATAATGTCATCTATGTTTAAACTTAATTGGGATAACGAGGCTCCCCAGATCACCATTGAACGAATGAACGAACCAGCACACTGTCACGAGATTAATACTGAAGAAGTAGCGGACCAGCCTTGGTTTCATGAAGTCAAAAGGTATCTCGATGCTCAAGAATATCCGGAAGGAGCTTCAATCAATGATAACAAGTTCTTAAGGAGATTCTCTGCTAAGTTATTCCTGAGTAATGGCATCTTGTACAAACGCAATCATGACTCCATTCTGCTCCGGTGTGTGGATAAGGTTGAAGCGGAAAAGATCATGGCTGAATTACATGAAGGTACCTTTGTCACCCACTCCAGTGGGCATACGATGGCAAAGAAAATCCTACGGGCAGGCTATTATTGGTCTACCATGGAAGCAGACTTCTATCAACACTCTCGGACCTGTCATACGTGTCAAATTTATGCGGACAAGACGCACGTACCTCCGGTTCCTATGAATGTCTTGACGGCTCCTTGGCCCTTTGCTATGTGGGGAATCAATATGATTGGGGAGATCAAGCCTACAGCCTCCAATGGACATCATTTCATTCTAGTGTCCATTGACTATTTTACAAAGTGGGTCGAAGCAGCTTCCTTCGCATCTGTTACTAAGAATGGTGTTTCCCGCTTCATCAAGCAGAATCTCATTTGCCGGTACGGTATCCCAGAAAAGATCATCACTGATAATGGTACAAACCTTAATAATACTATGATAACCGCCTTGTGCGAATAGTTCAAGATTCAGCATCACAATTCATCCCCCTATCGGCCAAAGATGAACGGTGTCGTTGACGCTGCAAATAAAAACATTAAAAAGATCATCAAAAAATGACAGTCACCTACAAGGACTGGCATGAGATGCTACCATTTTCTCTCCACGGGTATCGTACCACGGCTCGCACGTCAACTGGGGCAACACATTATTCTTTGGTTTATGGTATGGAGGTTGTCTTGCCAATTAAGGTTCAGATTCCCTCTTTGAGAATTATGAAGGATGCAGGTTTGAATGAGGACGATTGGATCAAGACTCGGCTTGATCAACTAAACGTAATTGATGAAAAGAGACTCACTGCTGTTTGCCATGGTCAGATGTATCAAAAATGGATGATCAAGGCTTTCAACAAGAAAGTTAGACGCCAGGTATATCAAGTTGGAGATCTAGTGATCAAACGCATCATCTTACCACAAAGTGATCCCAGGGGCAAATGGACTCCTACCTATGAAGGACCATTTGTAATCAAGAACATCTTCTCTGGTAGGGCAGTGATCTTAACCACCATGGACGGCGATGACTTGCCACACCCTGCGAACGCATACATAGTCAAAAGATACTATGCATAAGAGACCCGCTAGGTTGAAACACCTAGGCAAAAAGAGGGCATCCTGGCGAACCAAAAGGTTCGGGCAAAAATTAGGGATAAAATATTAAAAAAATTTGTACACCCGGCAAGTTGAAAACCCGAAAGGGCGACTTGGGCAAAAAAGGGTTTCCCGGTGGACTGAAAACCCGAAAGGGCGGTCCAGGCAAATGTTAGGGAATTAAAGCGTATGACTATGTCCCGTCAGATCACTTTGTGGACAACCTCTTGACTTCCACTGACAAATTTGGAGTTTTCTGATCAATTCAATCATCTTCGGACGAAGCAGCAAATAGACAGGATATTCGGAGACATGGAGACTATAGCAGAATGGGAACCCCGTGGGATTATCACACATAGCTGTCTTTCTTTGTATAAATTTTTTCTTACTTTTATGGCACCATCCTCTTACTAGGATGCTTGTCTCCTTTGTACAAAATACTTATTCAAAGTAAATACAAAGATATCTCTTTGAAGTACAGAAAACTATTTACCTTTTCCTTTACACTTGTGTTTTAATTGCAAAAACGTCCAATGATTCATTAATGAACATATGCATTTGAACATAATTACTGTTTACAAATAAACAAAATGAAAAAAGACAATTACTGACAGGTTGAAAGAATAGGAAAACATATTTAGGCTATTCCATGAGTGTGATACGGTGGGAGAACTGACTTGAAGTTTTGCGTTTGTGTTCGCAAATGTTTCGGTTTAGCAAGAGTCACCACCGACTTTTTATTTTATCCTAAGGAAAGGTCAAAACGCACAGGAAAGACCTTTGAGATGTTTTCTTGGGTTCGGGGAGTAGATTATATAAAGGGAAGGTATTAGCACCCTTTCTATCCATGGTTATCCATGGGCTCTTAGTTACTTGTTTAGATCACTTGCTTTTCTTTTCAATTGTTTGAAATGGTGCTTTGTGTGTGGTTTTGAAATATGTTTTGAAAAGAGGCCATCGTTGTGGCAACCTTTATAATGATTCTTGTTTGAATGTATACAAAGGTGTTTTTGTCTTTTGAAAAGTTTCCAATGTTTAAAAATAGGGTTTTGAAATTGTGTAGTAAAGTGTGTTTTAAAAATAGCAAGGATGTTTTTGCAAGCTTTTGATCAAGTAACTAAGAGTTGTCTACCCTATTTTACTCAAAGATCTTTCTTATGTTTTTAACCCTTTTAACAGTGTTGTTTCACCATTGTATTTGGTGAACAACCTTGTGTTAGGATGTTAAACGGGACAGGCACGGGTCATCGTAAAGACCATGATATCAATTGTGTCAAGTATTTTTTGGCAATTTTCTTGAGGGACATGATCACTTTGTTTAGGCAACTCAGATAGCGTCATCGATGGACTATGATCTTTTGTTTTATTTTTGTTTTGCCAAAGTACTTGACATGCATACCATGGCCCATTTTTGAAGGCAACAAGTGGATTGAAACCCTAGGGGTGCAAGTGTGCATTGTGTTTGTTTCTCATGCATTTTTGTCTTTGATTAGGTCAAACTATTTGTTGGTTTTGATTTTGCATACAAACCCTAATTCTAATCATGGCATAATTGAAAGCATTTAAGTGCGTAAAAAAAAAAAATCTAAGCTATTACAACTTTGATATAGGGAGGGGGTACAATTTTGAATAGGGGATTATTTTGCAAGAAATATAAAACCCTAATTACTATTACATCCAAATTGAATATCAAATGCAATCAAAATTTAAATGTACAATATTTAAACAAAATGAACAAATATTAAATAAAAATGTATTATGCAAAAAAAAGTTTTTTATGTATGCAAAGTATTTTCAAAGGAAAGAAATGTAAAGAATTAAAATAAAAAGTTAATTTTTATTTATTTTTAGGGTAAACCCTAATTCTCCTTAAAGAAAATAAAATTGTGTTATTTATATACAAAATATATTAATATGTACAAAAATAAGAATATATTATAAAAAAATGTTTTTTAGTATAAAATAATAATAAAAATAAAAATGTAATATTTTTGTATTTTTTTTCTAAGTATTTAAAAAAATAAAAGTATATATATAAGTATATATGTTAAGTGTGTATAAAAATAAAATAAAATAAAATATTTACAAATATATATATATATATATATATATATATATATATATATATATATTCAAGAAAATATTTTCAAATGTGGATAAAAATAAGAAATGAAAAATAAAAGCATTTTTTCATTATTTTCAAGTTTTAATAAATAATATAAAGTATTTTAAACATTTTAATGTTAGAAATAATTAAAATAAATGCCAAATAAATGTAAAAATTTATGAAAATATTTTTTAGGCATTTTTTACGTTTGGAAATAAAATAATAAAGTCAGAAATGAAAAAAAAATACAAAGAAATGGGCCAGGGGGTGTGAAACTGTAAATGGAGGGTGCCAAAAGTAGGAAATAGCCAGGCCCATCCCATCTACTTCATCTTCAACCTTCGTCCAACAGAAACGCGTGCATGTTTAGTTCAAACTCGTATCTCCTGTTTCAGTGCTTTTTTGACAAAACTCAAAACATGAAACTTGTAGAGCATCAAACAACGATTTCAACCATATAAAACATTAAATCTAACTCTCAAAGACCAGAGAGAATTTCTCTGGCCCTAAAAATTAACCTAATTTTTTCAACATGTTCATGGATGAAATTCTCCTAGCACGATTAATATAAATGAAAACTGAGCATATGTATGGTTTCAGGGCAATGAGTACAACATCTTTTATTCACAAACCTAAGGCTAAATGTTCCTAAATAGAGAGATAGAAGTTCATGAAATACCTGTTTTAGTTGAGTTCGAGTTGGACAATGCAGCAACTTTCAATGAGGCCTGAGGTTCTTTTGAGCTTGCTTGAAATGGCCTGAATCAACCTCCAGAAGTCAACCTGCATAAGCTCGAAACAGAAATGGTGATCACTGTAAATGGAGTTACAGTTGGCAATGGAGGTTTGGGACAACTTGAGTGAGTTGAATGGAAGGTGTTTGAAGTGGAAAGGAGCAAAACGCACGAGCAAAATGAGCTATGGCACTCAAGTTGCAGCAACTGCCCTATTTTGCAAGTTTTTGGTGTTTTGGTGTTCAAGGGTGTTTGAGGGATGATTGACTCGTGTTTCTGGCTTCCAAGGATGTATAAAACTTGTTTGAAAACTTGGCTTGAGTAGAATATATCAGATATATGTGTTATGGACTTTTGGTACAATGCCTTGGTTTTGAAGCAAAATGTGAGAGTTGACAATGCAAGGCTGTACTGGCTTGGGACCTAGCTGCACAAAGTTGCTGAGCTTTCCCTGACATTAGGGAGCCTTGTTTGCAGCAAAAGGCTTGTTGTATGGCTCAAGAAATGAAACTTGACATAAAGCATGCTTTATGTAAATGGAAGTGTGATCTTTATGCCCAAAATGGAAATGTTCATTGTACAATGCTCCCTTGATTAGAATAACACCAATGTCCAATGTATTTGCATTCAATTTTTGAGTGTAAATTGGTTTAGAGACCTGTAATCATGTACTAAGCTATTTTGGTCAGATTTTGCAAGTGGTATGAACATGTTTTGGCCATGGTTACAAAGTGAGTTTTTGCCAACTTCAAGCATTCTATTCTCCATAACCACAAATGTGTTTGAGGAGTTCTATGACAATTTGGAAAGCTTGCAACATGTACTATAATCCATATTTAAAATGAAACTTGAGACTCCAAGTAGAACTATGTGAAAAATGGCCAAGAAGATGGGTCAAAATCCTGCCTAAACTAGGGCAAAATTTCTCTAAGTTAAAAGTTTTAGGGACCCTTGTTCTAAAAATCATAACTTGAGATCCAAGCTTCTTTTGAGAAAACTTTGTGAATCAAATTTGTATACTTTGTGATAGACTACAACTTTCATGTTGTCAGTTTTGTTTGAATCCATTGGCATCTTGGTGAAAATGTTAGACAAAGTTAGGAAAAATTAAGAAAATTTCATAACTTGGAAAATTTCTAAGTTATGAAATTTTTCAATTTCAAACCCTAATTTGCAATTTTGGGTTTCTTGATGAAAAAGTTTCATGATTTGACCTATCTTGATGAAAAATTACCCTTGGCACTTGATTTTGACCAAAAAGTCAAAGTTTGACTTTTCAGTGTGCAGTCAAATTTTTATCAGTTGACTGAAAAATTTATCTGTCAATCCTATGCATTTGAGATCTTTTGAACTTGTTGAATAGGTCAAGATGATGCCATTGAGTCCTTGAGTCCATGGTTGAGCTTGATTTGCCATTGGCTAGGTCAAACAGTCAAAAATTGTCTTTGTACAGTCAAAACCCTAAAATGACCATTTTGCCCTTTTGGTGATCTGATCAAATTTCTTGTGGAATTGTGATCCCAACTTGATCAAATGGTTCATATGAGTTCATAATGTTGATGTGGGTCAAAATTCATGAGGTTTGACTGTCAATTGGCCACAATTGACTTTTTCCCCAATACAGCTGATTTCTAGGTCAACTGTCCAATTGACTGGGCAAAAATTTGATTCAAGGCTTGAAACTTGGTATGGGCAAACTTATGAGTCCAACATGAAGTATGAAAGTCACTTTGGGCATTGTAGGTCAAAAAAATCCCTGTGCAAACTCAAACCCTAATTTAGGTCATCAGTGCAAGGAGATGTCTTGAGCAGAGCAAACCCTAGCTTGGTCTTGAGTTCCAAGAGTCTTATGATGAGAAATGTTGATAAAATGAGAGGGAAAATTTTGGGGTACAACAGTTGCCCCTGTTCAATCTTCTTGAACCTGAAGAGTTAGATTGGCAAGTTTTGCCTTTCGTGACTCGAAGGTAAAAGAGGGTTGGACACTAGAGTGCCCGTAAATTTGCACTCGTCAAAATATTATTGAGGGACTGGGCTTGAAGATGCCATTTGGAGATGGTATAATCTTGCTGGAGATGGGCTTAAAGATGCCATCCAATATTGTTTAATGAACTGCAATGTTGTAGGTCAGAAGAATGAGCATCAAAATGGTATCCGTGTCTGGAATGCATTTGAACTGTATCTGGAGACCGAGTCTGTATGAGCAAAGGAATGGCGTCCGTGTCTGGAGCGTATCTGAGCTGTAACTAAGGTTGAGATCCGTATGAGTAGCGGAATGACTTCCGTGTCTGGAGTGTATCTGAAACTGTAACTGGGATCTGAATAAGTGACAGAACGACTTCCGGGGCGACTGCACTAGGGAGAATCAAACTTCTGGTGTAAGGGCCAGAATGGAATCCGTGTTTGGAGCGTGTCTGAACCTTGAAGTTTGATAGTTGAATCTGAATGAGAGATAGAATGGCCTCCGTGTCTAGAGCGTATCTAGTCTGTATCGGATTGCTGAAGTCTGAATGAGTAGTAGAATGACGATCGTGTCTGGGGTGTATCTGTACTGTATTTTTGACTTGAAATTATGAATGAGTAATAGAATGACCGCTTTATCTGGGGTGTATCCATACTGTATTTGAATATTTGTTAACGATAGCCTTTTAATCTTATCCTGAAAAGGGTAAAATGTTAGCTAAAACACAAAGTTATGTTGCATGATATGTATGATGCAATGCACTTTGTTTCATCAATGTTTATGGTATATGAATGTAATGGATGTGCATGTAAGCTGATTAGCTGTCTTGCTGAGGAAAATAAATCCTTGATAACTGGAGATAAAGAAAACTTTGACTACCGCTGGAGAAAAGTAAATTCCTGACTGATGCTGAGGATTCAAAAACCTTTGACTGTTGGAGATGAGAAATGTTTGTTGACTGCTTGGGGATTAAAGATCTTTGATTGTTGAGAAAGAGAAATTCTGGGACCACTGCTGAGGATTGAAAATCCCTGGTGACTTGTGGGGATTTAACAAGAGCTTCGACAACTTCGGCGGGGAATGAGAATCCTTCATGACTTTCCTGGGAAATAAGGAAAACTCTGAAAATCTCTACTGGGGAGTTAAAACCTGGGAGGTTTCTATTGGAGAAATGAGACCGAGAATATTTGATCTGCTGGGAAATAGACTCTGTGGGGAGAATGTTTACTCGGCCGGTGAAATCAGGTGTTTGGGTTGTACGTCAATCTACTGGGGAATCATCCTAGTCGGGAGTAAGACAAGAAGTTAACTGTTATCAGCTTGGTTCTCAGACTTTTAAGATAACCTGCTGGGGAAATAGGTTTAGAATATTCTGGCTCCGCTGGGGATATGTATCTTAGGGTTTTCGGGCTCCACTAATGATCGGGAGTTTGGAGACTTAACTCTGATGGGAACTTTGAAACTTAACTCTGCTGAGGAATAAAGTTTAGAACACACTGGCTCCGTTGGGGATCTTGAAGCTTAACTCCGCTGGGGATATGTAATCCAAGGTTTTAGCCTTGTTGAGGATCTGAATGACATACTGTAGAGGATTTCTTCTGGAATAGCATAAGGATATCTTCCTACACCTTCAACCTATCAGTAATTATCCTTTCTCAAATTCGTTTTATTTGTAAGTAGTGATTATATTCAAATGCATATGCATATTTAACAAAACTTTGGACGTTTTCAAATAAAACATAAGTGTAAAAAGGAAGGCAAGCAAATTTCTGTACTTTGAAGTATCTTTGTATTAACTTTTGTAAGTATCTTTGTACAAAGGAGACAAACATCCTAGTAAGAGAATTTTGTCGTAAAAATTGAAAAAATTTATACAAAAAGAAAGATGGTTATGTGTAATAACTCCATGGGGTTCCCATTCTGCTATAGCCTTCACAACTCTGAGTATCTTGTCCATTCGCTGCTTCGTTCGTCGATTGATTGGATTAATCAGAAGCTTGGAGCTTGTTGGTGAAAAGATTGTCCTTAAAGTGATCCGATGAGACATAGTCATACGCTTTAATTCCTTAACTTTTGCCTGGACCGCCCTTTCGGGTTTTCGATCCACCGGGAAACCCTTTTTTGCCCAAGTCACCCTTTCAAGTTTTCAACTTGCCGGGTGTACATATTTTTTGTTTATCCCTAATTTTTGCCTGAACCGCCCTTTCGGATTTTCGATTCACCGGGATGCCCATTTTTTGCCCAAGTCGCCCTTTCGGGTTTTCAACTTGTCAGGTCGTTTTATGTGTAGTATCTTTTGACTATGTCTGCGTTCGCAGGGTGCGGCAAGTCGTCGCCATCCATGGTGGTCAGAATCATTGCCCCACCAGAAAAGATGCTCTTGATCACAAATGGTCCTTCGTAAGTAGGAGTCCACTTGCCCCTGGGATCACTTTGCGGCAAGATGATCCGCTTGATTACAAGATCTCCGACTTGATATACTTGACGCCTGACTTTCTTGTTGAAAGCCTTGATCATCCGCTCTTGATACGTCTGACCATGACAAACAGTAGTAAGTCGCTTCTCGTAGATCAAGTTAAGTTGATCAAGCCCGGTCTGAATCCAATCGTCTTCATTCAAACCGGCATCCTTCATAATCCTCAAGGAAGGAATCTGAACCTCCATAGGTAAAACAGCTTCCATGCCATATACCAAAGAAAAGAGGGTTACCACTGTTGAGGTGTGTGTCGTGGTACGATATCCATGCAGAGAAAACGGTAACATCTCATGCCAGTCCTTGTAGGTGACTGTCATCTTTTGAATGATCTTCTTGATATTTTTGTTCGCGGCTTCAACAACACCGTTCATCTTCGGCCGATAGGGAGATGAATTGTGATGATAAATCTTGAACTGCTTGCACAGAGCGGTGATCATAGTGTTATTCAAATTCGTACCGTTGTCTGTCATGATCCTGTCGGGGATACCATATCGGCATATGAGGTTCTGCTTGATGAAGCGGGCAACCACATTCTTTGTAACTGAGGCGTAGGAAGCTGCTTCGACCCATTTGGTGAAGTAATCAATAAATACCAAGATGAAGCGATGTCCATTGGATGCCGTAGGCTTGATCTCTCCAATCATGTCAATGCCCCACATTGTGAATGGCCAAGGAGCTGTCAGAACATTGAGAGGAACAGGAGGAATATGTACCTTGTCAGCATAGACTTGGAATTTGTGGCAAGTACGGGAATGTTGATGACAATCAGCTTCCATGGTAGACCAGTAGTAGCCTTCCCTTAGAATCTTCTTGGCCATCGTATATCCGCTCAAGTGGGTGCCAAAGGTGCCACTATGTATTTCAGTCATGATCAAATCTGCTTCAACCCTGTCCACACAAAGAAGTAGAACACAATCATGGTTGCGCTTATAAAGGATGGCATTGCTTAGAAAGAACTTGGCAGCAAATCTCCTTAAGAAATTTTTGTCATTGACGAAAGCTCCTTCAGGGTATTCTCGAGTCTGGAGATACCTTTTGATTTCATGAAACCAGGGTTGTTCCACTACTTCTTCGGTATTAATCTTGTGACAATGCACAGGTTCGTCCATTCGCTCGATGGTGATTTGGGGAGCCTCGTTATCCTAGTTAAGTTTAAACATGGAAGACATTGTAGCCAGAGCATCTGCTAGCTGATTTTCTTCTCGCGGGAAATGTTCGAAAGTAATCTGCTCAAAATGAGGCAACAATGTCAGGACATGTTCTTTGTATGGGATAAGATTAGGATGCTTAGTGTCCCACTCTCCTTTAACTTGACTGAAAACCAAAGCCGAGTCCCCAAATACGACCAAAGATTTGATTCCCAAGTCTATAGCAGCTTTGAGACCAAAGATGCAAGATTCATATTCAGCCATGTTGTTGGTACAGCTGAAGCAAAGTCGGGCAGTGAAGGGTGTATGGCAACCTTCCGGAAAAATGAGTACCGCACCGATACCGTTTCCAAGTGCATTTGAAGCACCATCAAAGTACATGGTCCATCAGGATCCTTGTTCAGGTTCGTCATACGGTCCGTTACCTTCAATGTTGTCCAATGTCATGATGTCCTTGTCAGGGAAGTCGAATCTCATATATTGGTAATCTTCGACGGCTTGATGAGCTAGATGGTCAGCTAGTACACTCCCCTTTATAGCTTTTTGGGTAGTATACTGGATATCATACTCAGTTAGGATCATTTGCCATCTAGCGATTCTTCCAGATAAAGCAGGCTTCTCGAAGATATACTTAATCAGATCCATCTTGGAAATCAGCAAAGTGGTATGAGTCAACATATACTGCCTTAGCCAGCGAGTAGCCCATACCAAAGCGCAGCAAGTTTTCTCGAGCAGTGAGTAGCGAGTCTCACAGTCAGTAAACTTTTTGCTAAGGTAATAAATGGCATGCTCTTTTCGGCCAGACTCGTCATGTTGGCCCAGTACGCACCCCATTGAATTATCCAAAACAGTCAGATACATGATTAACGACCTTCCTTCGACGGGTGGCATCAAAATAGGAGGTTCCAGTAAATACTCCTTGATCTTATCAAAAGCAACTTAACAATCATTGTTCCATTCAACTACCTGATCTTTCTTCAATAGCTTGAAGATTGGCTCACACGTAGATGTTAGGTGAGATATGAACCTCGCAATATAGTTTAAGCGTCCCAAGAATCCTCTAACCTCCTTTTCAGTGTGGGGGCAGGCATTTCTTGTATAGCATTTACTTTAGCTGGATCAACCTCAATGCCTTTGTTGCTGACAATAAATCCCAAAAGTTTACCAGACCTAACTCCAAAAGTGCATTTGCTTGGGTTCAGTCTGAGCTTAAACTCCTTCAACCTGACAAACAACTTTTGTAGATAATTAAGGTGTTCTTCTTCTGTCTGTGATCGGGCTATCATGTCGTCTACGTAGACTTCAATCTCATGATGTATCATATCATGAAATAAAGCTACCATGGCGCGTTGATAGGTTGCCCCGACATTCTTCAGTCCGAATGGCATCACTTTGTAGCAGAAGGTACCCCATTGCGTGACAAAAGTAGTTTTCTCCATGTCCTCGGGGGCCATTTTGATCTGGTTGTATCCCGAGAATCCATCCATGAAGGAAAATACCTTGTGTTGAGCTGTGTTGTCAACCAAGATGTCGATATGTGGGAGTGGAAAATCATCTTTAGGGCTAGCCCTGTTTAAGTCCCGATAGTCCACACACATTCTGACTTTGTCGTCCTTCTTAGGCACTGGCACAATGTTAGCAACCCATTATGGATAGGAAGTAACAGCCAGAAAGCCAGCGTTGAATTGCTTCATTACCTCCGCTTTGATCTTCTCAGACATGTCGGGCCTCATTCGGCAGACCTTCTGTTTGATCGGTGGACAGCCTTCTCTCGTAGGGAGACGGTGAACCATGATATCTGTGTCTAATCCCAGCATGTCTTCATAGGACCAAGCAAAGATTTCAACATATTCGTTCAACAACTGCACCAAGCGCTCTTTAACACTTGGTTCCAGGTTGGCACCCACTTTTACCTCTTTCTTGTCTTCCTTTGTTCCCAAGTTGATGGTCTCTAGCAACTCTTCATGGGGCAGAATAGCCCTCTCTTCTTGTTGCAAAAGTCTGGCTAACTCTCCCGGTACTTCGCAATCTTCGTCAACTTCGTACTCAGCATGATTGATCAAATCCTCAGAGTTACCGAAGGCTAAAGCAGAATAGTCACCCCTGGAATCCGGAGTGGATGGGTACCTGCATTTATGAGTGTGGGTGTGTGTAAGGGATAGCCATCCTTAAAAAAAACAAAATGCAAAAGGAAAGAAAATGAACACAACAGTTTATAGATGAAAACGTCTAATGATTCATTAAAACATGGCATATGATAATGAAGAAAATCAAGCCCTTACAAATGGACCTATATGCCCCGGGCGAGGCATAAGGTGAAAATAGTGTACGAATTGTTTAGTTATTACAGACCGAAACAGGAAATTGTTCAAAGATAAAATTACTGGTTGATGAAGGTGATGGGAATAAAATCCTTTGCTTCCCAGTTTCTTAATCCCCCTTCGACGGTTGGAAAGATCCAATCTTCAAAGTTGTCCTCTTCGTCATCCTCTTCTACAGCATTAATTCCATGGTGAGTGATTTTGACGGGTGGTCCTCCAGCCTTGGAGCGACGCATATCCTTCTAGCCTGCAGCAGTAAACCATATTCCAAACTTGTCCGTCTTATGGGGAAAATCAGGCAGTTGCCCCCACACTGTACTCCTTCCCTCTCTGACTACAGCCTCTGCATCCTTGAGGGATGCCATCCTAGCCACATACTTGGAAACGATAGGCACATCAACCATTGTCTTTACAACCGCGACCTCAGGAGAAACTTCCTCAAAATGTTGGAAAGGCGTTTCTATGAATTTGCCATCCAACTCCACATAGCGGAAGGAGTTGAGATGACTTATTATATACTCTTCCTCGCCGTGCACCGTTATAATCTTACCCTGAACAGGATACTTTAACATCTGGTGCAAAGAGGAGGTAACTGCCCCAGCATAGTGGATCCACGGCCTTCCCAGCAAACAAGAATATGAAGGACGGATGTCCATCACATAAAAGGTGGAGTTGAAAACTTCTGTGCCCACTTTGATAGGAATGTCAACCTCTCCGTGAACCATTCTTTTGGACCCATCAAAGGCCCTAACAACGATGTTACTGGGTTTGAGGGTCAATCCTTCGCAGTCCAAACGGTCTAACGCTTTCTTCGGCAGCACATTCAAGGATTAATCGGTATCAACTAAGACATGGGCAAGGGTGGTTCCCCTGCATTCAACTGAGACATGCAGCACATCGTTGTGTTTCCTTCCCTTGGGAGTCAAATCAGCATCGGAAAAACCAAGACCATTGAAACTACCGGTAGAAAACACAGAGCCGCCACCGAACTTTATTTATCCCGAAGGAAGGGGAAATATTGATAAAACCACAGGGGAATGGATAAGATGGTCTTGCGACCAAGAGAAAGGGTAAGGGAGTCGGTTATGCGAGGGGAAGGTATTAGCACCCCTCACATCCGTTGTACTCAACGGGATCCATTTTGTTTGTTTGTCTTAAAGGGTGTGTTTATCTATAACTATGCTTGCTTAAGGGAAAATGAAAGCTTTTTGATTATTGCGTTCGTGAGGGTTTCGCGACCCTTTGCCTACGTATCCAATGAAGGAATCAGAACATCGTAGTTCCTCTAGAAAAAGGTTGATTTGTTTGTGTTTTTTAGTGGGCGATGTTAACGCACGCATTCTAGAAATAGGCACGGCCGGTATCGCGGTAGAACAGAGATAACATGCCCTTGGGGGGAGTTTTGATTTGTTGAGTGTTTTGCGGGTTTTAAGATATATTCAAGTAATGATTAAAGAGTGTTTTTGGATTTTTTTGGTTTGTTTACTTGTTGATTTTATCTTGACATACACGCCTAATTACTAGCATTTGTACAAAGTAAATAAAATGCAGAAAGATAAAATCCTACGCTATTACAACCATATCAAAAGGCATAAAAAATATGAAGGAAAAAATAAGATAAAATTAAGAAAAATGAGTATCTGTCGACCCAGGCAGTAGCACCCTTCGACTTGCATTTTGTTGGCCTCCTTCAATTGGGGCTAGCACCAGTGAGGTCATGGCCTTCGATTAGGGGCTGGCACCAGTGAGGTTATGTCCTTCGATTGGCCTGGAAGTCAGTGTATGGCGAAGCCTTCTGGTTCTGCCTTGTTGCCTTGTTGTCTTCTTCGACTGGAGGTTGAAAGCAGTTAGGGAATGCCTTTCGACTGAGCCTGGAAGTCAGTGAAGGCATACTTTTCGTTTGGGCCTAGAAGTCAACATGGTTTTCCTCCTGGTTGTCTCTTTCATTTGACCTGGAGAAAGAGGGTAGAAGCCAGAAGCATCGTTTCCTATTTCCTGTTTCTTTCATTTCAAGCATTAAATGGCAACATGGCCTGAGGCCATGCTAGTATTTGTCTTGTAAACAGTTTAATAGTTAAAGCCAGTTCAGGTAAACAGAAAGCAAAACGAAAGGCTTAGCTCTAAAAAATATGTTAAAAAGGGTGAAAACGAAAGGAACAATGGTATGTACATGTTTCAAACGAAAGGGAAAATTACTATGCCATGGAACGAAAAGTTCAAAGGTAAGAATAACTTACCTTGCTTCAGGCCTTGAATGGATGTGGGTTTCGAACTTGAACTGCTACCTGGACGTTTCTAGAATTCGAAGAGTAGTCACATGGGGTTCGCTTTTGGTTCGAAGAGTTGTCACAGAAGGTTGTCTTTGAGTTTGAGCAAACTTTTATGTGTGGGGTGTCCTTCAAAATCGAAAGAGGTGAGTGTTTGGGATTCTGGGTTTTTTTGATTTCTCAAGTGTTGATGAACTTGAGAGTTTTGTTGTGTTTGAGAAAATTTGGGGGATTCGTTCCTCTGGTCCAAAGATCCTCCCTCAAACATGTGTTGGAGCCTCTTATTTATAGGCAAAGTTGGCTGAAGCTTTTGGAGGGAAAACAAAATAATTTGAACAATTTGAGTAAACTGCTCTTTGTAGCCTTCGAGGGATAGTGCTTGTATGCTATTTCGGTGCAAGAATGGGGCAATGTTTCAGGACTGCTGTGCAGCAGTTTTGTAGCAGGTTTTTCTGTGTTATTTTGGCATCTTACAGCAGGCATTGGAGCAGCAACAATAGATTTTTGGAGTGTTGTATTTGGATATTTTTCCAAGAATGGTATTATCCAATGAATAAACCTTCGAACCCTTAGGAAATGTATCACAAACTTGTGTAAGCCTCTGATTATGTAAAGATTTGGAAGCAGCTTAGCATTGAAAATGAGACTTGGTCTTGAGTCGAATGCAAGAATGATATCGAAACACACTTGTTCGAAGGAAGCCTTTCCCTCAGTCGAAGCTTGTGGTCGAAACAAGCTAATGCCCAGTCAAAGCTTGTATCGAAGGAAACATACTATCAAATCGAAAGCTCAAGCTCGAAGGAAGCACCTTGCCCAATCGAAGCATGTGGATTGAAACAAACATAAAGGGAGTCATTGCCTTGTGTCTTTTTAGCATGAGGGAAGTTCCTGGCTGCTGAATGAAAGGGCGCTTTTTCAAGGGAAGCAAGAACTTAGTCAAATCTTGTATGAAGATACCTCTTGTCTCAAACGAAGCTTATATGAAGCAAAGTATGCAAGAGGCCCTTGGTGCAAGTGGATTCGAAGGATGCATAGATATGGTTACTTTGTCCCATCGAAACTTGTCCAAATGAAGCAAGCATGCAGGAAGCAAACTTGTCCAGTCGAAGCAGGTTTGTAGGTAGTAAACTTGTCCAAATCGAAGTAGGCTTGCAGGCAGCAAACTTGTCCAGTCGAAGCAGGTTTGTAGGCAGTAAACTTGTCCAAATCGAAAAGGCTTCCTTGCAGGGGACATGTGTGGCCAACATATCATGGCATGTGATTGCAAGCATGTAGGCAGCACACTTGTCCAATCGAAAGGCTGAATTGAAGGAGGTTTCAAATCCAAACGAAGGATGTACCTAAACTTGCATTCGAAGGAGGCTTTAAGTTCAAAATGAAGGTCATGCCCAAGTTGCATTCGAAGGAGGCTAAGAGTCAATCGAAGGACATGCCCAAGTTGCATTCGAAGGAGGCTAGGAGTCAATCGAAGGACATGCCCAAGTTGCATTCGAAGGAGGCTAAGAGTCAATCGAAGGGTGCTGAATCGAAGGAGACCTATTTTCCTCCAAATTTGTCAAAATAATACTTTTATCTGTTTTCTCTCTTTTTGACAGTTTCCTTTTAATTTTGGTACTGGAAGATCCCAATGCACTTGTGCAAACTTAAACCCTGAGAATCCTTGTGAGAAAGGCCGAATACACTGAGCTTTGAGCCATCCTCGAGGCAGGCGACAGAAACATCTTCACAGAAACCAAAAACTCGAAACCCTAGCATCTTGACCAGCACACATAGGGAAATAAACCCTAATCCAGGCTCTGACAAAATTGAGCGAGAACCAACCTTGTAACGTGATGACAAAATTCGTTCCACGATCCACTAATCGAGAACCAGATGCGCTTCCTTTTTACCTTATAAGAAAACCTCAAAACAAGATTAGACAAAAAGAGGGTGTAGCCCTAATACTTCAAACCAAAGTGCCTGATTCCTTGAGATGCGGGATATGTAAATGATTGAATGATAAAATGATGCCAATGGAATGCAAAGTTTGAAGCCAGACAAGAATAAAAGAGATAGGGCAAATTTGGGGTACGACAGCTGCCCCTATTTTATCGTCTTAAACCTGAAGGCGAGATTGGCGTCAGCCTTTCAAGAGTTCAAGGTGGAAGATGATTAAATACCAGGACCCGAAATTTTCCCCAGAGAGATGGTGTAAGTGTTATTCACTGGAGTGAATGTTTGCTTGGGGAAAGACAAACTTGTCTTCTGGTGGACTGATCATGATGGATAAAACATGGTTGGAAAAAGGTAACTTATAATGGGGTAACGGTACCAATACAAGGTTCTCGAGGGAGTGAGCAGTAAAGTGACTGAAAGGATATGGTTGACGATGTCGTGATGACTGAAAGTAGAATTACTTGACAAAATGATAACTTAAATGCAATGAGTAGAATTTGATGGCGACAGAGAATCTATCAAGCGGTATTTCATGACCCAAAAAGAAAGGTAAAGATAATGGATAAAGATCAGTGTATAATCTATGACCCAAGAGAAAGGTAAAGACAACGGGTAAAGATAGACGTATGATCTATGACCCAAGAGAAAGGTAAAGACAACGAGTAAAGATAGACGTATGATCTATGACCCAAGAGAAAGGTAAAGTGAGGGTAAGACCTACGAGCGACTTACGACCCTATAATAGATAACATGAGGGTAAGACCTACGAGCGACCTACGACCCTATGAAAGTTAACATGAGGGTAAGACCTACGAGCAACCTACGACCCTATGAAAGATAACGGGAGGGTAAGACCTACGAGCGACCTACGACTGTATGAAAGATAACGGGAGGGTAAGACCTACGAGCGACCTACGACCCTATGAAAGATAACATGAGGGTAAGACCTATGAGAGACCTACGACCCTAGCAAAGACAACATGAGGGTAAGACCTACGAGCGACCTACGACTCTATGAAAGATAACATGAGGGTAAGACCTACGAGCGACCTACGACCCTATGAAAGATAATGTGAGGGTAAGACCTACGAGCGACCTACGACCTTATGAAAGATAATGTGAGGGTAAGACCTACGAGCGACCTACGACCCTATGAAAGATAATGTGAGGGTAAGACCTACGAGCGACCTACGACCCTAGCAAAGATAACGTGAGGGTAAGACCTACGAGCGACCTACGACCCTAGCAAAGATAACATGAGGGTAAGACCTACGAGCGACCTACGACCCTATGAAATATAATATGAGGGTAAGACCTACGAGCGACCTACGACCCTAGAAAAGATAACTTGAGGGTAAGACCTACAAGCTACCTACGACCCTAGCAAAGATAATGTGAGGGTAATACCTACGAGCGACCTACGACCCTAGCAAAGATAACGTGAGGGTAAGACCTACGAGCGACCTACGACCTAATGAAAGATAATGTGAGCATTGAGAGTTGGGGGAGAAGTACGACGTACTGGCACCATGGTTTATTTTAGTTGGTAATGTAATAACAGATGTTAATTGGGAATTGTGAGGATGAAATTCTTTGTGAGGATGTTTTGTTGATTTGGGATTGATCTGGCTCATGCTTCATATGCATTTGAAGTGTGACATGATGATCCATGGATATGCTATGCGTTTGAGGATGCAATGCAGTATGTCGTGATGATTATTGTATGCAAAATGTTAAAAAAACTCATTGGGATCTGTTGTCCGTCATCTTGAGGTACCAATATGGACTGGTGCTTGAATTTGAGAGAAATGAGTTATATCCTTGTCGAGCTCACTGGGGATTGAATCTTGTTAAGGAGGAGTGGCTTGATCTGACTTCCTTCATGTGTTGGACTTCTTGTGAATGACTGAATAGAGACATGGATCTCATCAAATGCCCCAAGTTTTCTCTATTGCCAGGGGAGAAAGGGCCCCGTCTGACTTTCCTTACTTCACGAACCACTTGGGGATTAGGAAATGGACATTAGTGTCTTCAGATGCCCCGAGTTCACTTCATTGCTAGGGAGTTGCGCGTTTAAACATCTGCAGGGAATGATGATGATTCTGAGGACATTAACTGAACCAAAGTGAACGTCATGAGACTTTTAGCTTGATTGAATTTGTACGAATGATAGGAATTTGCTTGAATAGCTCCATAAGGGGGGAGGAGGAATGCCCCTGTCTGCAAGGATCTCTTCGAGTGGAATGCTAGACGATTCGTGTCATAATACGGTGCAAAGTGGCATGCCCCAATATCTGCCTCTGATCATGGATTCTTGTAGAGATTTGTCAAATCTCGACGTAACTGCCCCAGGTTGCACAAATTTTGAATAGGTTACTCAGCCTGATTCCCCCAGTTTGAAGTTTAAAGAGATTTATCGACATGGTTGCTTCTGATTGACTGGCAAAATATGGGAGAGATTCATCGACGTGATAGCCTCTGATTGGAAGCTTGAGGGAATGCCCCAGAATAAGATCCATCTTCATTTTTTGACAAGTTTCTGCAGCAATTCATCCTTCGAGATGACCATGTTTTCAATTGATGCTCATCACCCAAGCTTACTTGATGTTCAAGCACTTATTTATATGCAACGAATGTTTGTCTAAGAATGATGATTCTAATGCAAATTCTATGCTTGTCTTGAAGTTCAAAAACTTTTATTGAAATGATGTTGAAGCATCAGTTTTTTGTTTTTAAGAATAGGTGACGTGTTACCAAATCAAATTTGAGTACATCTCCGAGGAGTCAAGTTACCGTACTCTCGCTACAGTATTGCTTTTGAATTAACCCATGCTTCAGTTAGGACTTTTAAGGGTTGTAACGTGGCCTGGTTCACGGTTTTAGAAAAAAGGATTTAAGGCTCAAAATTATTTGGTGCCCACCCATTCTCCATGATGTTCTCCATTCCTATGTTCAGTTAACACAATACGAGCACTCATCTCCCGAGAAGAGAGTTTGCGATGATTGAGGAACCATAGGGGGTTCTAAGACCCGACAATCACTGGCTTCTTGGCGTCTGATCACTTGATCTTGTTCTTTGCTGAGGATTATTATTGTTTTTTATTTTACTTTCCCTAATTTTTTCCTGGACAATTTCTTGATTTTAAAGTTGCAGTCCAGCGGGATGCCCTGACTTTTGCCTAAGTCTCTTGTTTTTTAAGTTATGACTTAACGGGGCTTTTTGTCTCTTTCTTTTTGAACCTGTTATTGATCTTCGCGCCATCTTTGATTTGTTGGAAATGGTTGTGGTTGTCTGAGTCCTGGATAGATGAAGAATAACTGTTGCGGTATTGTCATCTGTTGACCTCCTGATTGTGCAAGAGATACCCATCGGGATATCGTTCTCTTCGATGCATGTTGCTGGCAGGTGACAGTTTATCATTATGGTGTTGACTTCTCCTAGCCCTTTGATGGATAACCATTGTTGTATTGCTATGAACTCCCTCTTGACGAGTTCTGGATGCTCGATCGGATTAACTGAAATCTACTCGCCCCGGGGTTAAAAATGAGGGTTTTTCTATGTAAAAGAAACTCCTACTTCAAAGCTCGAAAGGGTTGACGAGGGTCTATCTTCCTTATAACTCCGGTGTTTGGGAATTTAAAACAATGTCTGTACATCATTAGCAAGGTTTTATTCAAAAGCATACCATTTGAGAATCTAAGTATCAGATCTTCATCATCCTCCCTCAAGAGTTGTTTTTTTTCTTTAAATTAAATTAAAAAGAGTTAAGCATCAAAAGCAAGTACAATAACAAAACGTAAATGAGTGAATGCGAATGGATTAGTTCAAGACAAACACAGTTAATGCATGGTGATTCAATATAAAAAGACAAACAATTTCACATACAACGGGTACTGAACAAAACAAGAAAGGTTACAAATGATAATGCAAATGAAATTATAAATGTGCTCAGGAGACTTCTTTAGCCCTGGCTCAAATGAGGAGACGCTCTTGCAGTCTTGACACCTATATCAGCAAGGGGATTCAATCCATTATCAGACCCTTTGGAGTGAATGTGATAACTTTGGCATCAAGGAGGTCTTGAACGTTGTTTTTTAATGCCCTACAATTCTCAATTGTGTGGCCTGGAGCACCTGAATGGAATTCGCAATGAGCACTGACATCATACCCTCGTGGGAGAGGATTTGGTGTTGGACCAAGTTCATGCAGTTGAACCAACTGATTGGCAAACAACTGAGGGAAAAGTTGAGCATAAGACATGGGAATGGGATCCACCCTCCTTTCAATAACTTTCTTCCTCTTTCTTCCCTGTTGC